>JAHDVF020000715.1:0-682004 GCA_022606425.2 Lepidostoma basale | reverse complement strand
CCTGCATGCCATAATGGAGGGTATGACCGAGGGGACAAACTCTAGGGGACGCCCACGCCGAGAGTACCTGGAGAACCTGTTGGTGGACGTGCGCTGCTCATCATATGCAGATTTCAAAAGAGCCGCACAAGACAGGGAAGAATGGAAGAGAAGAATGGAGGAAATTGCTGCAAACCAATCCCAGGATTGAAACCAGATAATAATAAATATAAAATAATGAAAAAAAATTGATTTAACCCCGGTATTGTTATTATAATTGTTACCAACTAGTTTCGCTTGGACCCAAGCTTTATCAGGACAGTACAATAACTTATTATACTAAATTAAAACAGTAATTTTACTAACCTGGCGAAGCTTGGGTCCAAGCGAAACTAGTTGGCATAAATAATAATAACCATACCATGGTTAAATACAAAATATTTTATTATTTTATATTAGATTTCAGGTGATGACAGTGTGAAAAAAACACGCTATCTTTGGTCAAAATTTTGAGAGACTAGCTACTTATCACATTTATGAGAATCAATAGCTAGAAAAATGTTTACAATAATTGCGTACACGCAGTGGCGGTACTCCCTTAGAAGCCCGGCTTGCGTAGGAAATTTGGAATCAAACCCCCCAAATCTAACATAAAACAGACATCGAAGGCATCATATCAATTATATTTCAAAATGATCGCTATCTGGCAAGTGTAAATATTTATTTATATTCTATTAAAGTCTGTCGGTCAGTATTTTCCTAGTGTGCCCTTGAAGTAGGTCATTTATTTTACAAAACGGCGCACTTCAAATATAAATAAAAACATAGTTGTAGAATTTTCATTCTTCATATTTGAGGGTAAGGTAACAAGAAACTGAAGTGCTCTGTATAAGTGTGAAATAATGCAAATTCACATTTGAATAACTTTTTGAAAACATTGCATTTACTCAACACTTTTTTGCACTTTTCACAAACAAGTTTCAGGACATCGAAACCCTTCCTCAGTATTAAAATTTCTACACTGAGGAAAGGCTTCACATAAACCAACAACCCACTTAATCACCTTCCAACAATGTTCCCATCAGACGTAAGAGGAATAGCCACAAGAGCTGAACCTCTGTAAGCCAAAAGAGGTTTTGATTCAAAATTTCTTACCCATGCCGGGCTTCTGGACTTCTACGGGAGTACCGCCATTGCCTCAAGGATGCGGGCACCCCAGATTAAGAACCACTGGTCTATCTTCTTCTTCTTCTTCCTCAGCCTATTCTCGTCCACTTCTGGACAAAGGCCTCCTCCATTTGCTTCCATGTCTTTCTGTCCTGTGCAGACTGCATCCAGGTTATTCCGACGTGTCTGTTTAGATCATCCTTCCACCGTAGTTGCGGTCGCCCTGCACTTCTCTTTGCCATCCACGGTCTCCAAGTCAACAGTCTTCTTGTCCACTTTTCATCTGAGCTTCTGGCTACGTGACCTGCCCATTGCCATTTTAGAGTCGCCACCCGGTGGATGATGTCAGTGACCATTGTTTTTTCTCTCACCGTATCGTTTCTGACTCTGTCTCTTAGGCTTATTCCTAACATGGCTCTTTCAATGGCTCTTTGGGTCACTCGTAGTTTCTCGGCACTTTGTTTGGCCTATACGATATCGAAATGTCATTCCTTTCTCTCCTGCTGCGAAATAATTTTCCGATTTAGCGATATAGCAAATTGCTATCGTTCAGAGTTTACTTATTTGTTTAAACGAGCACTTTCCACATTTCACAATATTCTCTCAACACAGAGACACAATATAAGCGATTCGCAGATACATAAATATCATATTAACAACGCGATGTCATAGATAACCAAAGTGTGTAGGCAGAAATTTTACCTAGCTGACAAAACATTGCACGAGCGCACATACTCGTACAATAGTGTAATGCCAGATAAGTAGAGTCTAAAAATCGATCTACGATATTAACAAAATGTGGAATCATTTTAAAAATTAATAGAAATAAAGCCAAAAGCCTATCCAAAAAAGCTAAAATGGCAGTGCATAATGGTGTTCTTGTGCCGACCCTTATATATGGAAGTGAAGCATGGAACTGATAAAAGAAGGATGAAAGTGGAATAAATGCAGTAGAAATGAGATCTATAAGACGAATGTGTGGCAAATCGGTATATGACGACCTTCGTGGCATAGTGGTTACGATCTCTGACTTCCATGCCGAAGGTCCTGGGTTCGATTCCCGGCGATGGCAGTGTGATTGTCACACTGTCTTTGGTCTGGTGTAGAATTCACGTGACAATAAAAAATGGCGATAGATTGGCTACCTATCACATGTCACAAGAATCAATATAATAGCTAAAATATAAAAAAAATGTATACAGTAATTGGGTCGAAACGACCTGTTGTGTACATAAAAAAAAAAAAAAAAAAAAATGATAGAGTGACAAATGCAAGTATAAGAAGTATAAGAAGTGAATGTGGCGAATGAAAGTGTTATGAACAAAATAAAGACAGGGTCATTAAGATGGTTTGGACACATGGAAAGAATGAGTGAAGACAGAATGGTAAAGAAGTTATATGTAAACGGCGTGAACGGAGCTAGAAATAGAGGAAGGCCGAGGAAAACGTGGCACGATCAAATCAATCAAATATTGAATGTCGGTCACGTGAGGGGTCGGAGAAATCGACGTGCGTGCATGACAATATGTATGAATGTAGAGGAATCGAGAGAAGTATGTCAGGACAAAACAGTGTGGCGTTCCATTCTTTCTGTCTACCCCTCGACGCTTATGTATGAAAGTGAAGCTTGAAGTTGGCAAAAGAAGGGTGAAAGTAGAATGAATGCCGTAGAAATGAGATCACTTAGAAGAATGTGCAGAATACAATGTATGATAGAATACCTAATTAAGAAGTTAGAATGAATGTAAGGCGGATGGTGATTTGGCAAAACAGACTGAATAAATGACAGCCAATTTGACAGATGTCGTTTCAACAATATGGCCGCTATCAACTGTCAATGTTCGCAAGTCCCTATTGGAAGACCCTTTATAAGAAGTGAATGCGGTGCGAATGAAAAAGTTATTAACAAAATAATGAAAGGGTCGCTAAGATGGTTTGGACATATGGAACGAATGGATGAAGGAAGAATGACGGAAGAAAGAAAAAATCCGAGACAAGCGAAGGAAAACATGGCATGACCAAATTAACCAAATACTGAAAGGCTGCCATGTTCGAAGTAAGAATAATAGACGAACGTGCGTGTTACGGTGTGTGAATGTAGAGGTGCGAGAGTTTGGCGGTAATAAAACAGTTTGGCGGTCCATCCTCTCACGCCGTTTCTCCGAAAGAGTAGGCAGAGAGAATGGACCGCCACACTACTCGATCCTGACACACCTCTCTAGCTTCCTCCGCATTCATTCAACGTGTCATACACGCACGATAATTCCAACTTCTAGCTTAACCGACCTTTAAAATTTGATAAATCTGGTCTCTGGTCATGTCAATTTTTTCCTCGGTCTTCCACAACTCCATTCACACCATTAATGAATACTTTCTTAACCATAACCAAGGTATAAATGCTGGTGCTAAGATGAGTGATCTGTCTGTAAACTGTCTGCTTTACGCGGACGATGCCGTTCTCGTTGCGGATAGTGCGGACGAATTACAAGTCTTGGTGTCGAGAATGAATGAGGTATGCAAGTCAAATGATTTAATGATGAATGTCGGAAAGTCAAAGGTGATGGTTTTCGAAAGGGAAGAGCAAATGACAGTTTGTAATATAAGTGTGAACGAAGAGAACTTGGAACAGGTGAGGGAATTTGTGTATTTAGGTAGCATGTTCACAGCAGATGCCCGAACGGATAGTGACGTCGAAAGAAGGGTTGGTGCGGGTAACAAAGTGAATGGAGCTTTAAAAATAGTTATTGGAAACAAGAATTTATCAATGAAAGCGAAAACGGCCGTTCACAATGGAGTTCTGGTCCCAACCTTAATGTATGGAAGCGAAGCATGGAACTGGCAAAAGAAGGATGAGAGTAGAATAAATGCGGTAGAGATGAGGTCCCTAAGACGTATGTGTGGTAGAACGATATACGACAGAATCTCAAATGCTGATATAAGAAAGGAATGTAGAGCGGAAGAAGGTATTATGAACAAAATTATGAAAGGATCGCTGCGTTGGTTCGGACATATGGAACGCATGGATGGAGAAAGAATGGTTAAGAAAGTATACGTTAATGATGTAAATGGGGTACGAAGTCGAGGCAGACCGAGGAAAACATGGCATGACCAAATTAATCAAATTTTAAAGGTTGGTCATGTTAGAAGTCGGAGGAATCGACGTGCGTGTATGACTCGTTGTATGAATGTGGAGGAAGCTAGAGAGGTTTGCCAGGATAGAGTAGTGTGGCGGTCCATTCTCTCTGCCTACCCCTGCGGGGAAACGGCGTGATGGTTTGTTGTTGTTGTTGTTGTTGTTGTTGTTGTTCTTAACCATTCTTCCTTCATCCATGCGGTTCATATGTCCAAACACACCGAGCGATCATTTTATAATTTTGTTTATAAAACTTTCTTCCGCTCTACGATTACATTCATTCCTTATATCAGTATTTTAAATTCTGTCGTACATCGTTTTATCACACATACGTCTTAGGGATCTCATGTCTACCGCGTTTATTCTGCTCTTATTCTTCTTATGCCAATTCCATACTTCACTTACATCAGGGTTGGTACTAAAACTCCATTGTGAACGGCCATTTTTGCTTTCATTGATAAAGTAGTAAGTAAGCGCAATAGATGTTACATTGTGCTGCTATATTAATTCTTGGAACTTATAGTTTAAACAAGGCATAACTTTTCTCATATTTGCACAATGCAACTCTTGGGTAATACGCTATTTTTTCATAATAAGTTTTAATCACATAGCGCTGTGAGGTAATTAACTCTTAATTTTATATGAGTACTTGGATTGTATAATATGTAACTGCAAGCCTTTCCCTTGCTGTGATAAAACAATCCGCGCGTCGCGGTGCTGTGTGATCACTACACATTTTCAAATCAAGAATTGAAAATCGCCAAATGTAACATACAATAGAAATCCATTGGCAATTGCTACTTCTTTTTCCTCTTTCGGTGTCTTGTCAGGTCTCCCCAACGTTGACTATCACCTTTGAGTAGGCCTCATGGTGATGACCTGAGGAAAAATATCCAGAGTGGTATCTCCTTGCCTTCTCTGGAGGATTTTCTTTCGGGGTTACCCTCCCTTAGCTGGATGTATTCAGTTTCATGGCGCTGGAAGCTCGCCATTCGTCCTCTCCTATCTGCTATGGCACTTAGTAATATGTGCCACATTACCTTGGACGCTAGAGAGTTGGACTTGATAGTAGTGTTGCTGTTGTAAATGCAACATGGCGCCTTACGACATTTTGTAGAGGCATATTTTCCAGCAAAACATACCCCATCGTAACCCTACTACTTTTTTGAACCCATTGGTAATTGCTTCAATAAAATTATAAGACAAAAGTGATGATATTTTAAATCAAGTGTTTTAAATCATAACAACATAATGAAAGGATCATTAAGATGGTTTGGACAGAAGGAAAGAATGAACGAAGAAAGAATTGTAAAGAAAGTTTAATTGTATTAGTGATATGTCTCCGATTTTCAATAAAATTCTGATTGTAATATTAAATTTAAAATAAATAAAACACTTTGTATTTAACCACGGTATGGTTATTATGTTTGATGCCAACTAGTTTCGCTTGGACCCAAGCTTCATCAGGGCATTATAACAAATAAACAAGAATACCAACTTCTCATGTATAAGACATATAGCAAACGGTGGTAAAATCAGTGGAGGGGGTGCGAGAGGGAAAGAGATAATCGAAAAAATGTTTACCTTTGGAACAGCATAGCAATTTTCTAAGAAATTCAAATTAATGTAAATATTATATTAACGAAATAGCAAATTTTCAAACATTTTTATTTGGTTATCCCTTCCTTTCTTTCTCTAACCCCCACCATCCTGACTTCACATTATTTGTATTTATTTGTACCTGTTTATAATTAATAAAAGGAAACGAAGCGGCTAAAACGCGACCTGGCTATGCCAAGCGAATATGAACTCTAAAAATTGGACTCAGAGCTCGATTATTAAGGTCTATATTCGCCTGTTCTAAGAAAATTATTAATTTATTAAGTTTATTAGAGCTAGAATCGTAACAAAAGTATAAAGCTTTATAAGTTAATCAATTTTGAAAGTTTCAGATCGATCTGCGACCTATTTACAGAGTAAATTGGCAACACAATAACACACTTTTGCTTTTATTTATATAGATTGTGATTAAGTTTAGTTCTTGAGAAATGACCACAGTGTTTTCATGCCCGCTTCCAAGAACAGTGTTGTGCCGAGCACAGCGAAATATAATCGATTACTTTTAATTTCCTTTCCTTTCATATTCGGTAGCTGATGAGCAGGAGGCATTAAAATTTGAATGACATTGAATTTTGTTCGTTTAGCTCACAGTTTCTCAAACTTTTTGACCCATTATCAAGATTTATATCTGTAGTTATTGTTATAGTTATAGTCTTCCTCTATTTCTAGTTTCGTTTACGTCGATTACATACACTATCTTTACTATTCTCTCTTCATTTATTATTTTCGTGTGTCCGAACCATCTTAATGATCCTCTCATTATTTTATTCATAACACTTTCATTCGCACCGCATTCACTTCTTATATTTTTAGTCGACTCTTTATCTTAAACCGGAGAGACCTGGAGACTGTAGAGTGATGGCCAGGGGCAAGAGCTAGAGGCGGACTGTAGTGGAGATTCTGTGCACGAGGAAGAAAAGGTTGCATTGTGTATCAAACGGGCGTGCGCTACCAGCAACAATGTGACAGTTGGGAATCGCTGGAATAGTGCCTAATAATGTGGAATAAGTAATCCTGCTGCCAAACTAGAATGCAAACTTGATTACCGAGATACCAAAAATTCGGAATATACTCAGAATTTACATGCTGGTAGGGTATAGCTACATTAGCATTAATTTGTTGGCGACATGCTGAAAGGCATTTATCTTATAACAGCATTCCAAATTTACGTCACGTGGGTCCGAACGTGTCGTCGGAGATACTTATACCGACCAAATAAAATAAATCGCATTTTTATTTGCTCCTTTCGGCGAACCCTTTCGTCAATTAATCACGAACACACTATAAAATGTTATTTTAATTAACCCCTTCAGTTATCAAGAACAAAATTTAAAAAAGAAAAAAAAAACACCTTTTTATGAATGAATTTTATTGACTGAACATATACACCCTCTATCCTCTATCGCCCCATCATGACATATGGAATATATGTAGGTCAGAGCCGATACCAATAGAACTAAGAACCTTCTTAGAGTAGCAGATATGCGAACCCTACGCTCCATCGCAGGCAAAACCCACAGAGATCGGATCAGAAATGAAACGATAAGGTCTGTCTGTTGGACCACGTGAACCGCATGGAGAATACAAGAATTGCAAAAATTGTTAAAGATGAAAACCCAAGCAGCAATAGATTACCAGGGAGGCCGCCAAAGAGATGAAGAGATGGCTGAACATTATTATCTCAGGACAGCCCACCGTCACAGACAGGTGTCATACGACCTAAACTTAGAGGAAGAAGAAGAAGAAGAATTATGTGTCCTCTATAAAAGCCATTTCGGGTCCGAAATGGGACTAAAAGTTGATATATGTGCATACTGTGAAAAAAAACATTAGGTATATCATCAAAAACAAAGATTATGATGATAAGTAGAACTAACCAATTCTCAAACACAGGCCTTCTCTCAGATTTGGAAGTTGTGAATGAATTTGTCTATCTTGGATCGCTGATTAAAGACAAGGGGGGGGTGCAAGAGAGAGATTCGACGCAGAACCCAAATGGCTAAAACTGCCATAACGAAGATTACCAAGATATGGTAAGACAAAAATATCTCCAACAAGACCAATATGAGACTGGTTCAAACCCTTGTTTTCTCCGAGTATGCGATCATCAGAGAGGTCCAAAATTGATGCTTTCGAGATGTGGTGCTGGCAACGAATGCTGCGTATACCCTGGACGACTAGAAGAACAAACCAGTCAATCATTGACTAGTTGGGTATCAAGGCAAGACTCTCGCGGATGTGCTCTCAGAGAGTGCTGAAATATTTTGAAAACATAGCCCGGAGAGATCAGGACAACCTTAAAAAGCTCATCAACATGTGCAAAATGGAGGGAAGGCGACCACCGAGTCGCTGGTCCGATCAAATCAGGGATCTGACTGGACTCTCATTGGCTGCAGCCTGGAGACTGGCGGGTGACAGGAGCGCATGGCGTAACATGGCCGATGGTTTACATGATGGACACGACCCTCAATACGACTGAGAAGAAGATATCATCAAAAACATTTTTTTGATGGTTGATGATGTCGTCTGAATCATCGCAGCTGTCTTTTGTCTCGCTTCCACATACCGTAAATCTTATTTTTCACCAGAGTATATTCGGGAGTGGTCATTTCTGCAGGTAATTGGTTTGCCCGAGTTATCTCGGGTGTGCGAATTTTTGCACATAATTGTCGCCCGAGTAATACTCGGGCGTGATTCTTAAGCGGTTAAGTGTTGTACAATTTTAGATCGAATTCATAAACACACACAAAAATATATGCTCATAACATACGAATATACAAAACAGGTTTACAAACAAAACATGCACAGTAGCATAGTATTTTGTTTTGTAGTTTCAGAAAAAGCATTTTTCTCTGAGTAAGTACATTATATTTATTGATAGATACTACCGCATACCATTCGTACCGTAAAACATGAGCCTTTGTTGATATTTTTTTCAATGCAATAGATTAATAAACCAGCGCTGACCTTCATGCCGGCGCCGGCACTATCACAACTAGATTACTCTGAGCCAAACTGTCGGTATTTATCCCTCTCGAATCGATTGTAATCTCGAGAGAACATCCGCCTTCCTCCGGACTCCTGGACCCGAAACTTCACTTTGAACTCCGAAGATGGCGCCTGAATGCACTTTGCGGGATTGCCCGCGCTTACTGTATCCGGTTCTCGCGGACTCTTTGCTTCGGCGATAGTTCTCCTTCGCTGTGTCCTTTACTGTGTGTGTGGTGTGCACACAACAATGTTGTCAGTCGTGGTCTCTTTCTCGAGAATTCTTAGAATTCCCGCTTATGCCGCGGTCCCCGACCTATTGGTATGATACGTTTTACATATTTATGATTATGACGCTGTTTGGGTATCGGATGAATAAATAATCACTGATAAAGCCGCGTAATTTTTGTGAATGCAAAAGAATTCACGTAAGCGCTCGTCCGACGTGTTGCCAGCATAAAAGTAACGAAATGCGCGCGTACAAATTCCTCGGTAATTTATGAAAGAATGTGTAAATCCTTTCTACTATTATTAACGTGGACTTGAGCCTGCTCAAGGCATCGCGGATTTATAAATAAAAGTCCGGATCTACCTACAGATTATCACAAACAAAAAAGATCTTGTTATGGATCTAAATCCAAGTCTATTTAGGCCTGTACACGACTTACTCCTCTACCATTTTCTGTAAAGCGAATTTAAAAGCGATTAAACTGGTCATAAGTCAGACAATACTTAATTACTTACACAACATGGCCATACAACTCTTAAACAATTTAAACCTTCTAGATTTTGTTTTCCTATCCCTTCGAACCAGCGTACATTATTCCAATCAATTCAGTTAGTCTGGTTTAATCAGATCTGCTAGAACATTGTCCATTTTGGCGCTGTCTAGGTCTTCCTTGATATCCTACTCCTATCAGTGACGATTACAGGGTTTTGATCGCTCTGATCTCTTCGGCTCATTTATACCAGACGCTAGGTTATTGTAATTACTCTATGCCTGAGTTACCATTCCAACACCGAGTCTGGATCCCAGAATCATTCTTAGAGTACTATTCTTAAACCAGTTGATTCTTTTTTATTTTTTGAGAGTCATTTTCCATGAGTACTCGTATATTCACCATTACAACACTGCTTGGTTTTTCTGGACAGGAGCATGGACTTAAATAACGTCTTCGGGGATGCTGCAACACATAGGTATTTAGGAACTCTATGCTCTAGCTTTGCGAGAATATCAGAAAATTATCTTCTTCTTCTCACCCAATTTTATTCCACTGCTGGATATATAGGCCTCTTCTAAACTCTTCCAACATTTTCAATCTTGGGCTATCTGTTGCCCAAGTCCTTCCACCTTTTTGAGGTCTTCTTATTTCTCTTCTGTTGTTCCTAAACCTCCATTTCAGGATTCTGGGTGACTACCTGACCCTATCCTGTCTCGCCATATGCACCGTCCACTGCCATTTTAGCTTTGCTGTTCTTTCTGTAATATCGGTAACCTTATCTCCTCAAATTACAAACGTTGAAATTTAAAATCCATTTAATACTGCAATCAGAAAGTAAACTTGAATGATGTTTGTTTGGTGAATTGCTGTACCTAAGATATTTTTGATGTAAGGACATAAAACCAATTTTGTCTAGATCTAAATTTATTTCAATTTCGTCATTCGAGACTTTGCACCATAGCCGAACTGACACCGCGAGGTAATAATACGTATTATTGGAAACGGATACACATACCGGATATGATTAAGTCTCCGTTTTCTCTTGCCAGCGTAGGATTCGGCGTACCTACTTCCTTGTAGACTGTATATATGTGTGTAGTCCACCGACGTGAACAAGGCAACGAATATACCATTATTCAGTTAATTGTGAATAAGAAACGTGTATAATATTATAATTATTAATAATCAAAATTCTCAAAGTCATCACTGCAAATATAAATATTTCAATTAAAGCAAATATGGCAGAATGAGATCACTGAGAGAAATGTGTGGGAAAATAATAAAAATATGATTGAATACCGAACGATGGAATAAGGAAGAATTGTAAGGCAAATGATTGCATTTTAAGTCAAACTAAAAAAAGAAGCCTGGATGGTTTGTGCACATGGAACGAATGGACGAGAGAAGAATGGTTAAAATGTTGTATACAAGCAGTGTGAGTGGAAAGAGAAGCCGTGGAAGACCAAGAAAATTCGGCCACGTTACGACGAGCGTGCATGTTACGATGTGTGAATGTGGAGGTAACTAGAGATATATTTCGAGGCAGAACGGTATGGCGGTCCATCCTCTCTGCCTACCACTGTGGAGAGACAGCGTGTTGTTTAGTTAGTTAGTTAGTTTATTATGTTACAGAATGGTTAGAAAGGAATGACACATTCTTTTCATTCCTGTTCATTTACTCAAAAGACATTTAAAACATATTTATAGTTCAAGGCATCTATTTGAGAAAGAAAAGGGTGGAGAGTGCGGCATAATGACGAGCTCTACCATATTTACAAAGCTCCCAATCTCTCCACACAGGTCAGACTGAATAGACTGAGATGGGCCGGTCATATGCAGAGGATGCCGTCATTGCGAACCCCAAAAAGATTGCTGGAGTGGCACTCAGGTGGTAGAAGACCAATTGGATGACCAAGGCTGCGATGGGAGGATGAAGTTGGGAGAGATGGACCGAAATTGTTACGAGTGTCAGATTGGAAGGTCAAAGCGGAGGACAGGAGGAGTTGGAGGCGAAGAATACTAGAAGCTAAGGCTCGATATGGGCTGTAGGGCCATCGGAGAAGAAGATCGGTCCACGGTATACGGAACACTCTGCGGTATATCCACATCTCAAACGCCTCCAACCGATTCATTTCATTCAGTTTCAGAGTCCAAGTTTCACAGCAGTAGAAAACTAGCTAACTAACTAACTCACCATCACGCCATTTCCCCGGAGGGGTAGGCAGAGAGGATGGATCGCCACACTGGCCTGTCCTGGCATACCTCTCGGGCTTCCTCTACATTCATACATCGTACCATGCACACACGTCGATTGTTCCGACTTCGAATGTGGCCGCCTTATAGTAATTGATTAATTTGGTCATGCCATGTTTTCCTCGGTCGTCCTCGGCTTCTTTTCCCACTCACGCTGCTTGTGTACAACTTTTTAACCATTCTACTCTCATCCATTCGTTCCATATGTCCGAACTATCTCAGGGATCCTTTTTTCATTTTAATCATGATGCAGTCATCTGCCTTACATTTCTTTCTTATTTCATCGTTCGGTATTCTATCATACAACGTTTTCTCGCACATCCTGCTTTCATCCTTCTTTTGACAGCTCCAAGCTTCACTTCCATACAGCAGTAGAACAGATCATATATTATTCATCATAATTTTAAATCTAACAAAAAAAAGGAGTTTAACAACGTTACGTAGTCATTCTAAGCATTTATTTACTTTCTTTTAAACATTTCGTAATTCTGAACGATCTGAAGTTCAATAAATTATCCTTGAAATTTTATATTACCGCGTTTGATTTAATATTTTTTACTATTATATACGGAGAAGATTTAAGTATGTGAATGTTTTCATTGCCAATAAAGCGGATATTATTTTTACGATCATTTTATTTCTCGAACAATTCATAATTCAGCTAGGCGCCAGCTTACTAAATGTTAGTGGCTATCGTGAATTCCAATGTACTCGAATGTACGGTGTTACTCTTAGTTTAAGTAAGGTTACAATGATATTTAAATTCTTAAGTTATTTCTGACATTTAAACACACTGCGATGAAGAAAACTACCACTGAAACGAAACCACGTCGTTAATAATCTGACATAATAATTATAGTCAATTGTTTTGGCCTAAACACTATGATACCTTAACATTTTATACTGTTAAATTAAATCACTTTGTTTTTTTATCACAATTGTATTTTATTTTACGCGACAGCTGTTTCATCAACCTATGTTGACATCATCGGGTGTTACAATAATATATCAAATGTCAAATTTTCGTGATTTTTATGTGTATTTGTTCCTATGTCAATTTAAATAACTTCTTTAATATTATTTTGAAGTTCTTGCTGAAATTGAGTTAGGTACCGAAATATTTTAATTAAAAGAACGGTTAGTTACTATTTATAGGAGAAAATATTAAAGGAGGAAAATGTAATAATAAAATAATAATAATAATAAAACAGTAATAAGAAGGAATATAGTATAGAGTCAAAAACGATGAAACATAATAAATTAAAAACGATAAACAATAACAGGAAGTATATTACATTAATAGGAAAGGTGACAGAAGGTGATATCCCAATACAAATAATGTATTGGGATATCTGATTTCTGAAAACAATTAGCACTTGTACAATTTGAATATTTTCTAACTTAGAACTAACTATCCATCACGCCATTTCTCCGTAGGGGTAGGCAAAGAGGATGGACTGCCATAATGCTCTATTCTGACATACCTCTCGTTCTTCCACATTCGTACATCGTAATATGCACGCTCCTCGATTTTTTTTACTTCTAATGTGGCCGCCTCTTAGTATTCAATAAATTTGGTCATGCCATGATTTCCTTGGTCTTCCACGGCTACTCTATCAACTAACACTGTTTTTATACAACATTTTAACCATTATTTTCTTATCTATTTGTTCCATATGTCTAAACCATCTCTGAGATCCTTTTATAAACAAGAATATATTTTTATTATCACATAAAAGTGTAGTCAGTTAAATCATCCGTAAATATAAACTCTATACTACAGAAATGCGTGTACTATGATGGTTTGAAGTCAAATTAAAAGTCAAGTGCGCAATGAGGAAAGTTTTACTTACTTACTTAGACAGCCGTTGTCGTCCACTGCTTGACAAAGGCCTCCCCCATACTTCTCCACGCATCCATGTCTTATGCCTTTTGCATCCAATCACTATCAATTCTTCCAATGTCTCCCTCTGTTTCGTTTGTCTCCGCGGCGTCTCCGCTCAACCACCCTTCTGGTACATCTATCGTCTACCAATCTGGCAACATGTCCCGCAAATGACCATTTAAGCTTCGCTAACCCTTGCGACGACATATGTTACTCTCGACCTTCTACGTATTTCAGTATTTCTTATCCGCTCTGAGAATCTTACGTGTAGCATGGCTCTTTCGTGTTTCTGAAGTCAGAGAAGTTTTAAGGTTACATAAATAGATCAGTGGCGGTACTCCTATAGAAGCCCAGAAGCCCGGCTTGCGTAAAAATTTTTGAATCAAAACCTTCTTCTGGCTTACAGAGGTTCAGCTCTTGTGGCTATTCCTCTTACTTCTGACGGGAACATTGTTGAAAGGTGATTTGGTGGGTTGTTGGTTTATGCGGGGGCATGATTACTTAGATGATTTATTATCATATGGTGCTCCCGTAAATTGAAAATATTTCGTGTATAAGTGAATTGTTTTAGTCAATTTGATTGTTGTCGCACTTTATGATAGTTATATGTGACACAAAATACGTTTTCACTGTTTCGATGTTAAAATTATACAAGTTTTTTCGTTTATAAAAAGAATTTTGACAGGTGTAAAAATACATTTTTCATTTGTTCCAATGACAATTTGAATAAATTCTTCAATAATATTTTAAAGTTTTTGCTGGTGTACGATTATATTAAGTGCCTAATTACAGTTTATTAAAAATACAGTGGATAACGTGGAAACGAAATTAAATGTCCGGATCGTCCAGCTGACGACAAGTGCACCATCTAAAATAACATTTTGTGTTAAATTATTGTTCTTTGTTATTTTATTTTATATCATTGTATTTTAGATTTATTATGTAGACGTTGAACGATCGAAGTGTGCGCGGGAGATGCCTATTGGTGGCGATGAGGTTCGCAACCCATCACACCGCGTCTCTCGCGAGGGCGAAAAGAGAAGGATGGAGTGCCGCATCGATTAAAGTGTGGCAGTCCATTCTTTCTGCCTACCCTTTCGGGGAGACGGCGTGATGGTTAGTTAGTTAGTTAGTTATGATTAGTGATGATTTGGGGGTTTTGATTCAAAAATTTTTACGCAAGCCGGGCTTCTGGGCTTCTATGGGAGTACCGCCACTGAAATAGATATGTAGGTAAAATGTTATAACTTGAATAATAAAAACTTAATAAACTTTATGTGTACAAGTATTTAAAAAAAATAATTATCAAATTTTCTTTGATTGCAAGTAGGGTACTCCTAACATTATTTTATTTAAAATATATCGATTGACCGCAAGTGGGTGGGCGCTATTTCGTTTCACATGCGAATTTTTAAGTAAATTTAATGTTTCATTTATGCGTAAATATGTTATTTTTGTTCAAACATTTTCCTGTTGGCCATACAATACTGTTACAATCTAGTTTCAATGATTGTTTTCTTTCATTCTAACAGGATCGCGTCTAAGCTGGTGTGTTGATAGTTGTTTTTTAACACGAAGTGAAGTGAACCGCACAATCGCAGCGAGGAGTGTCCGTACGGAATAGTGCAGCCGTTTAAGGCTGGAAACGCAAATGGTAGACAAACAAAGGTTGTTTATAAAAACGATGACTTTTAAATAGCAACCTAGACATTTGCGAAAGATGAATAATTCAAAGTGCACGTAGTGTCTCAGTGACCGAACACGCTCAACCAAATTGCGATCGCAAAATGATAAGGTGCAAGTCGTGACCGATGCTCGCGCGCGCGGTGCTGTGTCTGCTGGCGGGGGCGGTGTGCGTGGGGGGCAACTACAGCCTGGGCGCCGAGCCCTACCTGCAGCCCCAGGGCTTCCAGCCCTACTCGCAGCCCCGCCCCTACTCGCAGGCGCCGCCCTCCTACCTGCCGCCGCCCAGCCCGGAATACCGCCAGCAGGAGCGAGGCTACTACAATGGGTACCAGGTGAGCACTGCCCTTTCATTACTTTTTTTCTTCCTCAGGCTATTCCCGTCCACTCCTGGACAAAGGCCTCCTCCATTCGCTTCCATGTCGCTCTGTCCTGTGCAGACTGCATCCAGGTTATTCCGACGTGTCTGTTCAGATCATCCTTCCACCGTAGTTGCGGTCGCCCTGCACTTCTCTTTGTCGTCCACGGTCTCCAAGTCAGCAATCTTCTTGTCCACTTTTCATCTGAGCTTCTGGCTACGTGACCCGCCCATTGCCATTTGCCAAGTCGCCACCCGGTGTATGATGTCAGTGACCCTTGTTCTTTCTCTCACCGTATTGTTTCTGACTCTGTTTCTTAGGCTTATTCCAAACATGGCTCTTTCCATGGCTATTTGGGTCACTCGCAGTTTCTCGGCACTTTGCTTGGACAATGTAACAGTTTCAAGACCATAAGTACCAACTGGCAGAACGCAGGCTTCATAGACTTTTCGTTTCAGGTTGATTGGTATTTTCCGGCTTTTAAGAATGTAACACATGTTTCCGAAAGCTGCCCAGCTTAGTCCAATTCTTCTTTTTAGCTCTACGGTCTGGTTATCTCGGCCCAATATGTTGCCGTCCACGTTGATTTCAAGCTTTTCCGTGCCCATCACCTTGGTCTTTGTTAGGTTTTTATTCAAACCTACAGATTTGGATACATCGTTTAGTTCTTTCAGCATTTCAGCTAGTTCCTCCGGAGTGTTTGTTTATTTATTTATTTTTATTTTACACAAATGAGACATATAGATAAAAATTATTCACTTTAAAATTGACCACTCAGAGCTTCTCCGCACAGTTGACACACAATTGACACTCGATACCCTTATGTCTCGCACAAGACACACCGCGAGCCAAGTTTTCCATCTTCATGTTTATCGCACTAAACTTATTCTGGTGTTCCTCACGCGATCTCTCAGTGTCTTGCCTGCTATCTTCCTCAGTGTCTTCATCTCGGAAGTCCTCAAAACTTGTTTGGTCCTTACTGTGTCTGCCCTTGCTTCGACGCCATAATATGTTATTATTGGTCTGAATGTAAAAGAACACATGATCACGAATACCAACATAATCGCTTTAGAACTTGGACTTCCCAATGAACAACGCTAAGGCAAAAACATAGGGACCAACAATTGAAGGAAACTCGTAAGACCTGGAGAATGGAATTATAA
This sequence comes from Lepidostoma basale, assembly GCA_022606425.2. Lineage (NCBI taxonomy): Eukaryota > Metazoa > Arthropoda > Insecta > Trichoptera > Lepidostomatidae > Lepidostoma > Lepidostoma basale. Next base: position 665,052 of record JAHDVF020000715.1, on the reverse strand, counting down.
TAGACTACCACATATGTGTGGTGTGATATTCTTTAATTAACGAAAAATAATTTTGTTCTGTTCAAATAAATTTAATTGACTTTTATATGTTACATAATATTTAAAATATGATTAATTCGGTCCGTTTTCCTTGATTTCATGCTGTATTCCAATCACCATCGTTAACAATATTCGTTATTCTTTGATAAAACCGTCTTTACATCTTGGTGCTACTTCCATTAATTTGCATATACTCGTATATTCATGTTTGTTTTCTCTGGGTTCTTTTAATCTTAGCAAGGCCTTTAATAAATATCCTTAATGCTAGCTGACCCGACAAACGTTGTCCTGCCCAAACGTTGACTTGCCTGAACCCAAAATTGAGTTCGAATTTAAAACCTACGCCACGCTACAACGCAAGTGATATGCGCATGCTTAGACACAGAATTCGACATCAGCGCCATCTATGGTAAAAAAACATAACTCTGCATTATTCGCAGATGGTTAATTATTCATGAACTTCCCAAAAGGTTTACACGGTCACCAACCGGGTCCTATTGTAAATCTAAACATCCAGGTACCCACTTAAACTTCTTCTTCTTCCTCGTAGTTTAGGTCGTATGACCTGTTTGTGACGGTGAGTTGTCCTGGGATGATGATGTCCAGCCATCTTTCCATCTTTTTGGCGGCCTTCCTGGTAGTCTCTTGCTGCTTGGGTTTTTATCTTAAACAATTTTTTAAATTCTTGTATTCTCCGTGCGGTCCACGTGGTCTCTCCAAAAGGGCTTTCTGCTTCTTCCCCACCTTACAGAGACAGACCTTATCGTTTCATTTCTGATTCGATCTATGAGGGTTTTAACTGCGATGTTGCGTAAGGTTCGCATTTCTGCTACTCCAAGAAGGTTTTTATTTCTATTGGTATCGGCTCTGACCTCTATTCCATACGTCATGATGGGGCGGACGAATGCCTTGTATATATTGACTGTATTTGTTCTTCCATGTGGTGTAGCGCAAGGAGTCAGTTACAGCTGTCGCTTCCCCACTCAAATACACACACACACACACACACACACACACACACACACACACACACACACACACACAAATTTCATCAAAATCGGTCCAGCCGTTTAGTAGGAGTTCAACTACATACGCCCGTTCAGAAGAATTATAAAGATATGTATTTTTAAAAGGGACACCTTAATATGTGACTTTTCACTCTCTTTCCAAAAACTATCAGAAATTATTCATGTTATGTCGATTTCTTTTCAGATCAAAATAATTTTAACAAAGCGCGCGTGTAAGAAACGCTGTTGGATAAAGTGATGAATTTATACTATAATATTTCTCTTTCTCTTTCCTGGCCTTGAGCTCTATGCATTTATACAACACATAAAGATAAATCTAAAATAAATGCTTGAGGGCTATAATTAGCTGCAATAATATCATTAAATAATTAGTTCCTTATTTTTGTCAAACAATTTTTAGCGTCCGAATGTTACATCGAGTGCGCCTTGAGATTGATCAATATGACAAGTCGAGTAGTACTTGATTTTCCATTGCACCAAATACAAGGATAAGATAGCAAATATTTAGATTAAATTATTTGGAATAGTCCCTAAGACGTATTTGTGGTAGAACGATGTACGACAGAATCTCAAATGCTGATATTAAAAAGGAATGTAGAGCAAAATAAGGTATTAGAACGGATCGCTGCGTTGGTTCGGACATATGACGACCTTCGTGACGACCTTCGTGGCAGAGTGGTTACGAGCTCTGACTTCCATGTTGAAGGTCCTGGGTTCGATTCCCGGCGATGGCAGTGTGATTGTTACACTGTCTGTGGTCTGGTGTAGAATTCACGTGACAATAAAATGGCGATAGATTGGCTACCTATCACATGTCACGAGAATCAATATAATAGCTAAAAAATAAAAATTGTACACAGTAATTGGGTCCAAACGACCTGTTGTGTACATAAAAAAAAAAAATTAAAAAATTAAAAAAAATAAAAAAATATGGTTCGGACATAGAAAGAATGGTTAAAAAAAGTATACGTTAGCGATGTAAATGGAGTACGGAGTCGAGGTAGACCGAGGAAATCATGTCATGACCAAATTAATCAAATTTCAAAGGTTGGTCATGTCAGAAGCCGGAAGAATCGACGTGCGTGCATGACTCGCTGTATGAATGTGGAGGAAGCTTGAGAGGTATGTCAGGATAGAACAGTGTGGCGGTCCATTCTCTCTGCCTACCCCTGCGGGGAAACGGTGTGATGGTTTGTTGTTGTTGTTTGGAATAGGTTTCTCTAATAAAACATCGCCAGGATTCTCAGTCTTGGGTCTTCCCGCTGTCCTTTTGCAGTACTTTCATGTCGTTTTTGACAGTTGACAGTCAACCCTGCAGGACGCCTAACCGATTCCTTTTGAATGATGTAGTATTTGCCCTTTCTGCATACATAACCATAACCACCGTTCCCCGGTGGTCTCTCCTTTCTCCTCCTCCTCGTCTCTACGGGGTCGTCTCTGCTCTCTGCTTCAAAGTCTTAGGTGCCTTTATGTGTTGTTATTCTCCACCTAGGTCTGTCTTCTGCAGTCTTTTGTTAGTAATCGATGTTAGTCTTTTGGAAGTTTGCTTTAAGGGAGTCCTTGAAGCGTTTCCTCTGACCACCGTGTGAACGTTTCGAAAGTATATAATTTTCCTTGGGAGTCTTATCATGCCTTCAGCAGTCTCTGTCTTCAGCAATCGTCCTTCAGTTTGGCACCCGACGAATTTGTGCTGCATCCTTCTTTACTTCGTCCTTCCACCTCAGCATTGGTCTTGTAAAAACAAGATCATACTATCCCAGACGACTCTCTCTTGTAAAATCATTTAAATACGCTTATACCATTATTTCAGTTTCTTCATCTATGCAACCTTCCAACTTCCTCGGTGTTAATCTGGATATTTACCTCTTTCAAACGTTTCCACTCCTTTCTGTCACTCGTTTTCTCATCCTACTCTAACCTACAAACTATTGAAGCTACATCATCGGCCTATCTCTTCTGTGATCTTCCAACACCTGATTTGTTTTCCCATAGTCTCCATTTTGCCTCAAACACGGTCAATCCAAATTAGACTACCAACTCCAGGATTCTACTTCTTCTTCTGATGGCGCTACAGCCCATATCGAGCCTTGGTCTCAACTTCGCCTTCAGCAGTCCCTGACCTCAGATGTCCTCCAGTTCGGCACCCGAAGAATTTTTGCTACATCCCTCTTTATTTCGTCCTCCCACCTCGGCCTTGGTCTTCCCACCCTTCTTCTTCCGCTCAGGTGTCCAGTCATAATGCGTTTAGGAACCCGTGAGTTCGGCATCCTCTGTACATGTCCAGCCCATCTCAATATTTGTCGCTTTATGTGCGTGGAGATTTTGGGGGCCTGGTACATGGAATACAGCTCATGATTGCGTCGAATACGCCATTGCTCTTATTGTATCACGGGTCCACATATTTGTCGCAGCACTTTTCTTTCGAACCAACTCCAGGATTGCTAGGTTATATTGTTGCTACTGCAGGTCATGCTTTACATACTCAGATCGTTGCTTTAACGTTGATTTTGTACGCAGGATACCAGGACGAATATCAACAACGAGTATTACGAGAACGCAGGGGCGCCCCCTCGCAAGGAGCAGCCTGGGTACGGGTACCAGACGCCCGCGCCCCCCGCACAAGCGCAAGCTGCTGAGCCCCCAGCTCGCCCCGGCGGCTACACGCGCGTGCAGGGGGGCCAGGGCAGAGCGCAGCTTCACGCTGTCTTAGACTATGACGATGATTACTACGAAGATGACACGGAGGGAACGTCACCTGGTAAGTGTTCATTTAAATTTATACTAAGAATGAATTGAATTATTTCAATGAAAAAGTCATTTGTTTTGGCCGAAACACAATTCTACTTCAACATTATTAACTGATGCATAGATATTAATAAATGATTGATTTGCATATGTTGGGAATGAGAGCTTGGAAGACTAAAAGTAGACAAAGTATAAAAGGAGAAAAGAGTAAATGGAGGAATAACAGTAACGTATCGTAGAAATAATAGTAACATATCGAGCATGGGAATTGCTCGCAATGCCCTCGGTATGTTCCCGTTACATCTCCCTTCTCCTCAATCCTAATAACACCCCTTCCACTCGATATGTTCCCGTTACATCTCCCCTCTCTTCAATCCTAATTATACCCCTTCCACTCGAAATGTTCCCGTTACATCTCCCCTCTCTTCAATCCTAATTATACCCCTTCCACTCGATATGTTCCCGTTACACTCCCCTCTCCTCAATCCTAATTATACCCCTTCCACTCGATATGTCCCCGTTACGTCTCCCCTCTCCTCAATCCTAATTATACCCATTCCACTTTTATACATTACTCGATCCTCATTTAGTATATAAGTGACCGCACTGTTTAATTTGATTGTTAAAATTGTATACATTGATAAAGGTAACTTGTAACCGAAACATGTCTGAGTTCAGTGGAAATGAAAAGTGTTGTAATACAAAGTATAATTATATTTATTCAAAGATAAAACGTTATTTTTCAATTTCCAAAGTGTATTACAATGGATTTCCACAGTGTTATGCCTTTACTATCAATAAAAACTTCTAATACGGTTAATTTTTAAATATCGTTGACACGAAATATTTCATTGTGTAAGTATGTTACTGTACCCAATGATTTTGGAACAATTTCAAATTCACCACAATGACCTCAACAATTTCGCGAACTGGCAACACTGTTATCTGGGTTGAGGTCTGATTTTTTTACCAATGAATTAGTACGGGTCTATACGTGTACATTCCTGTCTTCGTAAAATTAAATGCCGACAAATCTCTATTGTGAGTGATAATAATACGTTATAAAATATTACGCATTGACGCATGCGTAATCCTTTCTCTGGGGCAGCTTATAATTAAGGCTCCGAGAAACAATGAATCACTAAATGCTGTATACTATTGTTAGAGTAATAGCTCAGGAATGTCACCTTCTACATTGGATCTGACTTTTTCTTTGCTCCTGGAGATCAGTAGCGTAGGCATATAAGAATATTTTCATTCATAATAATTATTATTAGACAATTTAGTTTTATTGTGTATATTTGGTCCTTACTGTGTCTGCCCTTGACAGTAAGGACCAAACAAGTTTTGAGGATTTGCGAATTGAAGACACTGAGGACGATAGCAGGCAAAACACTGAGAGATCGTGTGAGCAACACCAGAATAAGAGAGATATGTGAGGTTGAGGATATTATAAGATAGAGCAAACAGCGAAAAAGGGACTGGTAATGTCATGTTCATAGAATGGACACCACCAGACTCCCCTATATTGCATTGCATAATCAGCCTCATGGGACTCGTCGGACTAACTCACAGGAGGAGCAACACTCTGGAGAACAGACCACATAGATCTACAATAAGGAAGATGCTCAAGATAGAGCAAACAGCGAAAAAGGGACTGGTACGGTCATGTTCAAAGAATGGACACCACCAGACTCCCCTATATTGCATTGCATAATCAGCCTCATGGGACTCGTCGGACTAACTCACAGGAGGAGCAACACTCTGGAGAACAGACCACATAGATCTACAATAAGGAAGATGCTGAGTGTTGTGGATTCCCAGAGGTTGCGGGTGTTTGAGCGCAAAATCCTAAGCGACGCCGGCATGACTCTAACCTATACGAACTATACAACCAACTGGACGTCGTCAAATTTATAAAACTCCAACGGTTTAGGTGGGCTAGACATCTGGTGCGAATGGAGGAGCTGTCAACACCCGCACAGCTGACATTTACAAGACCGGAGGGAAGACACAGCGCGGGAAGACCGCGGCTCCGTTGGCTTGACGGTGTTTTGAAGGACCTGCAATTGTTGGGAGTTAGTCCTGAGTAGTGGAAATCGTAAGCTCAGGATAATCGGCTGGAGAAACATTTTGGAGGCGGTCGAGGTCCACCCAGGACTGTATAGCCAGAGAGAAGAATATTTAACGTTCTTCTAAATACATACAGCCCTATTTGTTTTGAAATTGATAATTAACGTTGTATTTAAATTGAGAAATCTAGAGTGCGACTATAAAAATATAATTTAGAATATAATCAATTTGAAGCGTTTTTTTTATCAAATCAAATCAGTGTATTTTCTCAAAAGATATTACAAACAATAATTATAGTTTAAGGCATCTATTGAGAACAGGTAAAACATAAAAAACATATAATACCAAGAATGCATGAGAGATGATTCGACATTAGGAATACATGATACTCTCCAAAGTCAAGAGTATTTGTGTTCTGAACGTACCTTCACGAATATGAAAGACGTCGATCTCCGAAGCGATCATATTCAGCAGTTTTGATTGCTCTCCCTGCCGGCATCACCAGAAATAGGTTGGTTCCTCATGTTGGGAGATAAAACAATCTGACGCTGTCGAAGATAACCATCTGGAACATAAAGATAGATAGCCCCCAAGATAACGGAATTCTCAAAGAAACCCCTGATAAGTCTGAAGAACTTCTGCAGATAAGAACTTCTGCGTCTTATCTGCAAACTTTGGTCCCCAGCATGCCCAAGAGGAATGAGGTGGGATAAAGCCACGGATAGCTACCAAACAAAGCCACGGATAGCTACCAAATGTGTTTATGTTGTTTATGAACTGTTTAAATTACTTTTGAGTTTTTTTTTCTCTACGAGTTTCGAAGGATTTATGCCTTCATCATCGGGAGAACGATATAAACTCGTTCTCCCGATAATCAACCTGTGTGTTAAAACCTTCGAACCCAGCAAAAATTCTAATTATGAAGACATCAGTAAGGTTACGCTCTGATACTGTCCTTAGAATGTCCATCTAACAATAAGACGATCAAATTCAATGTCTGAATTACTCTTCCAAACTGCGTTCAAAAAGCCAGGTTGCTTGTGAGCATGTACTTGTTCCTCCATAGTATGTCCTTTAACAGACTAATAGTATTAAGTAATACATAAGTATTAAATATAAAAAACATATTTTCTTTTAGGTAAAATAATATTACAATTAAGCGAGTTAACTGAATTTTTAGTTTTTTAATTAAAATGTTTTTAACCCGTGAAATATTTACGTAAGTAAAGATTTTCTACCCTTTAAAAATTTGGTTCACTGTACAATCGTAAGCATTAATATGCTGTTACTTTTAATGTAAATAATTTTTTTCACTCACGTAAAAAAATTCACCATTAACAACACCAAATTGTTTTCGTTTTGTTTTCTACACTTCTGTCATACAACAATAATCGGAACAAAATTCTAAATTAGATTCAAAATATTATCTTACTCTTTTTTGATGACACCGGATTTTGCCTATTAATATTATAATTGTTGCAGTGCTTATTAGAAGTCGTTTTATAAACATATTTTATGAAAAACTTTCTATGATATTGTGATTTTTTTGTTTAGTTATGCCTTATAAACTTCGTGCAGGAAACGTTAATTTTGCTTATTGATGTAATTATTCTAGAAATTTAATTACTGGTAAAGAATTATAATATATGTAAAATATTGTAGTAAACAGTTATAAACAGGATTGGATAAGTACCTATATATCTAATGATACAAGTAATTTATCGATAACGTCTTCGTAAACACTTATATAAAATAATTTGTTAGTTTTGTTACCATTATATTATTTCGTATCCGATAACATTAAAGTTAATGGCAGTGCACAATGTTGTCCTTGTACCGATCCTTATGTTTTGAAGCGAAACATAGAACCGGCAAAAGAAGGATGAAAGTAGAATAAAAGCAGTAGAAATGAGATCTCTTAGACGAATGAACGCAAATAAAATAAGTGAATGCGGTGCGAAAGAAAGTGTTATGAACTAAATAATGAAAGGGTCATAGAGATGTTTTATACCTACATTTCTTCTACTCGTATAATCCCCTTCACTTTATATTGTGGATTCATATTTGAATAAATATAATTTTACTTTTTATTTTCACTGAACTCAGACATGTTTCGGTTACAAGTAACCTATGTTTTATACACATGGAAAGAATGAGTGAAGAAAGAATCGTAAATAAAGATAACGGTGTTAACGAAACTAGAAATAGAGGAAGACCGAGGAAACGTGGCACGAAACATGTCGAGAAAAATAAACTCAAAAGTAGAAAAATAGTGTAATTTATATAAATTTCGGCATAATGGAATTCCATTCAAACGCTTTAAGTTAATCTAATTAATGTTTTTAATTGAAATTTCTTTGTAGATGTTCATTTTAAATAATGAAAACAAAAAAAAAATTATACAAAATTTCTTTATTATATATTTAGTGTGCTTCCACTTGTGTTTATGTTCGTGCCAGAAGATGGCAGCAAGCTGCCGAAACCGTTCGAACATAAACATAAGTGGAAGCACACATACATAAAGAAATTTGGTATCATTTTTTATTTTTATTTTCTAATATTAAAAAACATGTACATTTTAAAGTTGTTTTTTTTTCTCATTATTTACAATTATCTTCTACCGAGAAATTTCAATTAATTAATCATTAATAAGTTGGAATGAAGTGAATTAGGATTCTGAACTCCAGAACGGAACTTTCCAGAAGCGTCCGCCTATGCAGACGGAAGAAGGCGAAGTCGGAGAAGGTCGGACGAGGACCTCTGGTTCGGTCTAGCTCGCAGCCGAACACAATGATGATCCAATTTGCCTTGGAGCCGATTTCTGTATGCCATTTCAAAAAGACGCAAATCTTTTCTTCTCGGAATAATGACGGAGTCCTCTCGCGTGGCCTTGCCGGCTCGGTTTTCAATTTACAGCGTGCTCGATGGCGCTCTCAAAAGGAAATGTTTCAGGAAGTTGGCACACGTCTTACTTGTCGACTTGTTGAAGTTCATACTCTTCACGTAACAGGATTCGCCTTGTAAGCTGGACGCCAACTCGGGTAAACACAGCATCGACCCGTAAACAACACACAACGCACAGTATAATTATTATTAACGCATTAACGTCCGGTGACATTAATTTTTTTTTTTAATGATATAAATATTTTTAGGTACTTTTTTTTTCAATTTAACTAACTAACTAACCATCACGCCGTCTCCCCGAAGGGGTAGGCAGAAAGAATGGACTGCCACACTTTTCTTTCCTGACATATTTCTCTCGCTTCCTCAACATTCATACATCGTGGCATGCACACGCGTCTATTTCTCTGACTCCTCACATGGCCGACATTCAATATTTGATTTATTTGATCGTGGCACGTTTTCCTCGGTCTTCCTCTATTTCTGGCTCCATTTACATCGTTAACATATAATTTTTTTACCATTCATTCTTCATTCATTCTTTCCATATGTCCAAACCATCTTAATGATCCTTTCATTATTTTGTTCATGACACCATCATTCGCACCGCATTCATTTCTTATATTTTCATTCGACACTCTATCATACACAGAGTATCCACACATTCGTCTAAGAGATCTCATTTCTACTGTTATGTTTGTTAAACTTTAAAACAAATCATGAAATGAAGGGTTAACACATTAACGTCCGGTGACATTAAGTTTTTTTTTTAGATATAAATATAATAGGTGTTCCTGTGCCGACCCTTATGCATGGAAGTGAAGCATAGAACTGGCAAAAGAAGGATGAAACTAGAATAAATGCCCATTGTTTTGGGCGAAACTATTGGAAACAAGAACTTATCAATGAAGGCGAAAACGGCAGTTTGTAATGGAGTTCTGGTCCCAATCCTTATGTATGGAAACGAAGCAGAAGAAAGATGAGAATAGAATAAATGCGGTAGAGATAAGGTCCCCCTGACGTATGTGTGTAGAACGATGTACGACAGAATCTCAAATGCTGATATACGAAAGGATTTAAAGAATAGGGTTTTATGAACAAAATTATGATTAATTAATTATGCGTTGCTTCGGACATATGGAGCGTAGGTATGGGTGGAGAAAGTATGTTTACGAAAGTATACGTTAACGATGTAAATAGAATACGGAGTCGAGGAAAACATGGCATGACCAAATTAATCAAATTTTAAAGGTTGGTCATGTTAGAAGTCGGAAGAATCGACGTGCGTGTATAACTCGTTGTATGAATATGGAGGAATCTAGAGGGGTGTGTCAGGTTAGAGTCGTGTGGCGCTCCATTCTCTCTGCCTACCCCTGCGGATAAATAGCGTGTTGGTTTGTTGGTTTGTTTGTTTGTAAATATTTTGATAATATGTATTCAATGCGTATTTAAATTTGGAAAGCAACGGGAAAGGGTACAATTTTGAGAAACCAATCCTTGATAGTATGTTTAACACATCATGTGCGGGATACGTAAAAATATAATCTTTTTTACGTGTCCTGCATATAATGTGTTAAACGGTTTAATTAAGACTTCATTTTTTTTTGCTATTTTTATAAAATATTTTTTATAATCTTGGAGCAATCTAAAAACAGTGCTGCAACAGCCTCCACATTCGTCTAATTTAGCTATCTCTGAATATTTATAAAGGGTGTTTTTTTAGCTGCATGAGAAGTTTCGATGGTTGTTGTCTATGGTTTGACACTTGAGAATGTCAAATTGTGTTAACATTTCTGTTTAGTAAGTTTTGGCAATTTATCGTGAATCATTTAATGCAAGAACAACGCTTCCAAATTGTGGAAATTTACTTTGAAAAAAATAAATCTGTTCGGTAAGTTCATAGAGCACTTCGTCCATTTTACGGTCAACATAATCGGTCTAGTGAACAAGCAATTCGTGCAGTTATTGATCGTTTTTCGACCATCACCCCCCCAGATCCACCTTAGACGTGTAAAAAAAGTATAAATAATATACTATAACTATTTAATATCCTCCCAATCCTTCTCTCATTACCCCATCCTACATATCCTCATTCCCAACAAAGTCACTTCCAACAGGTGGGGGAGCAGTAGCCTTCGGGCTGATACTCCCGAAAGACAAGATCATAGATAGACATAGAATCATCAACGTATGGTAATTCAAATATGCGTTCTATAGTTTGTTCAATAATACTATTCAATCAGTACCTACTCACTTACATTTACAATTCTACCAAAACTAAAATTATACACACCCTCATATTATATATTTCCGAAGATCGTAATATTAGGTCCTTACATATGAAATTGGCGTTTTGCCGTACTGGCAACTTTGATTTCAAATATCTTCTCTTTGGTTAGGAATTCCAAATTCAAATTTATACAGCTATTTACTCAAGTATTTGTGTTTCGAAAATTATAATTCATTTGTTTTTCCTCAATTGTTTTTTTTCTTTGCGTCACTCAGTTTACAAAATGGAAAACTTGAAATATCGCGTTATTTACGAGTACGAGTTCCACCGTGGCACCAGTGCTGCAGAAACGACTCGAAGGATTAATGATGTGTGTGGCGACGGTGCCGCAAAAGAAAACACAGTGCGTTCTTGGTTCCAACGTTTTCGTTCTGGAAATTTCGACCTGCAGAACAAGCCCCGTAGACGGCCGGTGACCAAAGTTGATAATGAAGAATTGAAGGCTATTGTGGAAGCGGATCCATCGCAAACCACGTCCGAGTTAGCTGCAGGCTGCGATGTTTATGATAAAACTGTTTTAATCCACTTGAAGCAAATTGGGAAGGTGAAAAAGCTTGAAAGGTGGGTACCTCACGAATTGAGTGAAGCAAATCAACAAACGCGCGTTGACTGCTGCGTTGCATTACTCAACCGGCACAATAATGAAGAGATTTTGAATCGAACCTGTGATGAAAAGTGGATCCTGTATGATAATCGGAAGCGCTCATCGCAATGGCTGAACCCTGCCGAACCAGCTAAACCATGCCCCAAGCGAAAATTGACTCCAAAAAAGTTACTTGTGAGCGTTTGGTGGACTAGTGCTGGTGTCGTTCACTACAGCTTTCTTAAATCTGGCCAGACGATTACGGCAGATGTCTATTGTCAGCAACTGCAAACCATGATGGAAAAGCTAGCTGCTAAACAACCGAGGCTGGTTAATCGCTCTAGGCCACTGCTGCTTCATGATAACGCTAGACCACACACTGCACAACAGACGGCTACCAAATTAGAAGAGCTTCAATTGGAATGTCTAAGACATCCACCGCACTCTCCGGACCTTGCCCCAACAGATTACTATTTTTTTCGAAATTTGGATAACTTCTTGCAAGGGAAAAAATTCAACTCCGATGGGGCAGTCCAAACCGACTTCAAAGATTTTATTGATTCCCGTCCGAATGGTTTTTTTAGTAAAGGGATCGATGAACTACCTATGAGATGGCAAAAGTGCATAGATAGCAATGGTACATACTTTGATTAAATAAATATATTATATTTAAAAAAAATCAACTTTATGTTCCTCCCATACAAAACGCCAATTTCAAATGTAAGGACCTAATATATAGGCAAAAACTCGGATGTCGTCAAGAAAGAGTACGAGAATATTTTGAATACAAGAGAGCGAGAGAGCAATACTTCGATTATATTTGAAAGAACGAGTTGCACACGACGCGCATACCCGAAATCATTTCTGTATTATTATGAATTTGGTTCTGATTATTGTTGTATGACAGTAGTGTAAAAAACAAAAGGGGAACAATTTGTAATTGTATGAAAAAAATACATTAAAAATATAACTTATTATTGATTACGATTGTACAGTGAACCAAGTTTAATCGGTAGAAAATATTTACTTCCGTCGACCTTTGTGGTACAGTGGTTAGAACTCTGACTACCATATTGAAGGTCTCGGGTTCGATTCCCGGCGAAGGCAGTGTAATTGTCACACTGTCTTTGGTCTGGTGTAGAATTCACGTGACAGTAAAATGTCAATAGATTTGCTACCTATTACATGTCATGAGAATCAATAGATAAAATAAATTGTATACAGTAATTGGGTTCAAACGACCTGTTATATACAAGGGGAAAAATATATTATTTATTAATTAATATGTCACGGGTTGTTATTAGTCAAAATATTTTTTAAAAGACGTTTTTGACTACATAGATGAAATAAAAACAATCGCACGAGCAACTGAACACCATCTCAAAATTCAAGATCGCGAGGTGTAATAAACGATGGAGAAATAGTTATATTAATGTAGGTATTATACTCGTATCCGCCGGTGACTACATACAAATGAAACAACATTGAAGTTTATCAATATAAACAAATGTTCATTTTATGTTTTTTTTTGTTCTGTGTAACTGTTTTTAATTCTTATTTGTTTTGATATACAAACTTCTCAATGTTTAGTTATTATTATTCTTAACAGAAAGCAACGGGAAACTACCACATTAAAAAGGCCCAAGTGGCATCCCAAGAACCAATCCCTTAGATTGAAATAAACACCAACTTTCTTTCCATATTTTTGACGGCCTTTCTGGCAGAGGATGTTTCACTGGTATATTATGGAATGGAATTCATAGATCACCCATCTTATCTACGCGATCTCTCTAGTAATCCGTATTTTCCTTCCCCAACTCATGATGTCTTCCATCTAACAGGTCTCTCTTATCTCAGAATTTCTAACCCTATTTCTGAGAGCCCTCTCTGCTATACTTCGAAGTAATCTCATCTCACACGTCGTTGGTCCTAAATATATCAGTTCTGGTTTATTTACCTCATGTCATAATGGGCCTGACACATATTTTGTAAATTCGGACCTTGCAATCATGCTGAACATGTGCTTGTTTCTCCATATTCCATTAAACAGCCGGATATTTTAAGTAATTCTCAATTTTTTATATAATATTAATCTTATTCTTCCTTGTTGTAGACCTATGTGGTCTGTTCTCCAGAGTGTTGCTCCTCCTGTGAGGTAACTCCTAGCTGTCCTTCCATCATTTAGGAGGTCTTCCACAAGGACGAGTCCCACGAGGCTGGTTACGTAGTGCAATATAGGGAAGTCTGGTGTTGTCCATTCTTTGAACATGGCCGTATTAGTCACTTCTTCGCTGTCTGCTCCCTCTTATAATATCCTCAACCTCACATATCTCTCTAATTCTGTTGTTCCTCACGTGATCTCTCAGTGTCTTGCCTGCTATCGTCCTCAGTGTCTTCATCTCGGAAGTCCTCAAAACTTGTTTGGTCCTTACTGTGTCTGCCCTTGCTTCGACGCCATATGTTATTATTGGTCTTACGCATGCTTTATAGATTCTCATCTTACTCTTAATGGCCATATCTTTGTTTTTCCATATTGTAGATTTTAGAGTTTTTGTTGTGGTAGAATTGTGGATTTATATTACTCATTTGATTGTTTTAAAGAATAACACCATGGATTTATATCAATTGTATTAAAATTTATTATACCATCTCAAATGAATAGAAATAGCTTGTTATTATGATGAAGGATCAGGTCGTGTCCAGGCTTGAACCCTAGTCCCTTGAATCAAAAGCCAAACTTTCCATTCCCAGCTTTATTCATTTATATGAACTGCAATCTACGTGATAAGATTTTAATTCGGTTTGTTTTACTAGGAGAGGGTGGCAGTGGAGGCCATATGCAAGCAGCGACGCCCATCCAGGGCCCCATATTCCTCAAGAACGGCACCGTTCCCGTGGTGCCTCTATATTCCTACCCGGTGCTCAACAACGGATCATTTGTACAAATACCGGTAAGTTCCATTCTATTTTTTTTACTCCAATCGCTATGTTGTCTCGCTAAAAAAAAATACTGATTAAGATTAAATACAATTTGTTATAACTACGTCCTAACTCTGGAAGCTATAGTTACATAGGTTCGAGGAGTCATTACACGTCGAATATGAGGAACATTGGAGATACGGAATATCTAATTATTCAACAGCGAATGTATGTTATGTAACATCTAAGATACGTAACAATAAAGATATTCAATACAAAAATAAAAACCGTACACAAAATTCAACAGCAAAGATACGAGACATTGAAGATACGTAACTTCAAAGATACTTTAAACGCTGATTGCCGAGTACGTGCTCGGCGCGTACTTCCGGAATCTTGTTAAGTGCTCGATTGTGGTTTTTGTCCTGTCACACTTCCGTGGTGCATAGGGTCTTAGCGAACCTTCTCCACCCGACTCATCATCCCAAGTGAGGCCTGTTGCTATAACATCGTCCTGCAGGGCTCTTCTTCAGGTGGCTCTAGGTCTGCCTCGCTTCCTCTTTCCCCCAAAAGGGACTAGTCAAATGCGCCCTGAGAGATGCAGACTGGGTTCCGTCTTAGAGTGTGACCAATCCACTGCCATTTGCGTCTAGCGGATTTGTTCTCTAATTGACTTTTCGCCCGCCATGGTCCAGAGAACGGCATTTGAACGGCTGTTTGGGGCCAATATATCTTAAATATTGAGCGAAGGCACCTATTTATAAACACCTGGAGTTTTCCGATATCGTCCGCAGTAGATTTCCAAGTTTTACATCCGTACAGCAGTACGCTTTTAATCCTACTGCTAAATATTTGGAACTTGAGCTTTTTCGAAATGATACTGGAACGCGAGATGCCTATTGGTGGCGATGAGGTTCGCAACCCATCACACCGCGTCTCCCGCGGAGCGAAAAGAGAAGGATAGAGTGCCGCATCAGTAAAAGTGTTTCCATTCTTTCTGCCTACCCTTTCGGGGAGACGGCGTGATGGTTAGTTAGTTAGTTACTGGAACGCCATACAGGGCGAAGCATTATATCATATCTCCATAAGAAGAAATAGTAATAATTTATTAGGAAGTATTTCTTAAGTTATATTTTATAATTAAATAAGACATATTAGAACAACTTGTTGATAACTTTGTATTATCACAACACTTATTTACATCGTATACAGACATGTTTCGGGAAAACAGACTTCCCTTCCTCTGTGTATAGTTGTTTAAAATTTCATCAACTATACACAGAAGAAGGGAAGTCTGTTTTCCCGAAACATGTCTGTATACGATGTAAATAAGTGTTGTGATAATACAAAGTTATCAACAAGTTGTTATAATGTGAATACACAACACAAAGTCATGGCGAATATGGAAGAAATAAGACATAATTTGAGTATCTTACAAGATCTGAAAATGTTGCGCAATGAAAGTCAAAATGGCTTATTTTTAAGCAATAAGTTTGGCCATATTAATAATTAATATTTCAATGTAAACATTGAAAAGAATACGCAAATGTTTTTTCACACGTTTGTTAACAATATGCAATCTTAATGCAGAAAACACGTTTTGATATGCATCGGTCACCAATCAAAAGTTCGGAATTCAAACTACTAGTAGGTACAACAATCTAATAAATTTCTGGTACTTAGCATGTCACTGCGTGACAAGTATCCACCAGCTGGTTTCTCGTGGGTGTTCTATTTGCATCAGCTAATGTGCTCCGTCTTTGAATACAGCAGCGCTGATTCATTATAAGATGAATCGCCTTAAATGTACGAGAGTTTTGTAGTGCTTCCGTGCGTCAATTTAGAGCATAAATTTAGTTTTTTGATTCGATTACGTTTCAATTTATTATTACATCAAATAAATATATACAAAACTGAGAATGTATGCGAATCATTTGGATAAATATCAACATACCATAGATATTTATGTTTTTTCTATGTTCGCCACACTTTCTCTTGTAGATGTTTTATTTGTCTTTTTCTTTTTTGTATACTTTATATATACAACACTAACTTTAAAAAAAATCAATTAAATATCACACATGTTTCGGACAACCCGGTCCTTCCTCAGTGATATTATAAAGTATTAGTATATTATAAAGTAGTAACGTTCCGAAGACAAATATCTTGTCTTCCTAATGTCGAACCAGCTTTAATGCGTTTCTGATAGTATACTATATACAATATATTATTTTACCTGTTTTCAATAGATACCTAAAACCTAAATTTTGTATTGTCTATTGATGTAATAAACTGATATGATTTGATTTGATAAAAAAATACAACATTTATATCTCTTCCATATACGCCATACTTTGTATTGTTATGATGGTTTATTTCTATTTATCTTTTTTATACACAAAAATATTATAAAATTGTTGTTGTTTACATGATCTAACAGATGCTATAACATAACATATAACATCTGTCAGTCATGTATATTTTTAAATATAAGTGTTGTGTATACAAAGTGTTTAAAAAATAAAAATAAAAAACATTTATTGTCAGTCAAAAATCTTCTAAAGATATTTTGGCTCAGAGCGAAGCAAGCGCATCGCTCATTCTTGGGCGAATATCGTTCGTAAACGATGCGTATGACCCAAAATGTCATGGCTTGGGTTGTCATGGGTTACCCATCACTAGTCTAGACAATCGCCTGTCCCCCTCTCGCCCCGCACCCGCCGTAGCGGTACTAAGTGGAAACTGATTGATTATAGTGTCGTAACGTCACTTTGCATCACAGACGCGTAATTACACCGGTAAGACAATTGACAATGATGGAAGCATTTTAATTGTAGTGTCATAATTCTTTTGAATTCATCAGTATGCTTATTGTCGCTGCATCTCCCGTCCGCGCCTAGACTTATCATTGCTCATTACCAATAATACAAGGTGCCTCAAAAGAAAATTCATCGATTAAAAGAAAGTAAACCATTTATCGAAAAATATTTATTAATTATTAAACTAGCAAGTGTAGATTGACCTAAAAAAAATGTGAAGTGTTCTAAACATAGTAGCATATATACATCTTTCAAAAATTTGTCAGACGTGGTGGTCGTAATAATAGAATACACATATCTTGGCCAAATCATACAATTAGGACGAAACAATTTCGAGAAAGAAGCCGACCGAAGAATTCAGTTGGATTGGGCGGCCTTTGGGAAATTACGTCATGTTCTCACTTCCAAAATACCACAATGCCTCAAGACTAAAGTCTTCAACCAGTGCGTTTTGCCAGTCATGACGTACGGAGCCGGGACGTGGACATTGACAAAAGGTCTAGTTTACAGATTCAAGCCATGCTTGAAATAACCTTGAGGGACAGATTTAGAAACGAATTTAATCGACAACAAACCAAGGTGACTGAGGTGGCTCTACGGATAGGCGGGCTGAAGTGGCACTGAAATATCTGTCGGAGAACCGACAGCCGATAGGGAAGACGGGTTCTGGAGTGGAGACCGCGTACAGGATTCCGTAGAGTTGGACGTTCCCCTGCCCGCTGGACCGACGATCTGAAGAGGATTGCTGGACATGGATGGATGGGAGCGGCAATGGATAGGAGGCGGTGGCGGGCTTTGGGAGAGGCATACATTCAGCAGTGGATGACAGACGGCTGATGATGGTGGTCGTTAGAAGGTCGGAATGGGGAATGCTGTTAACATAAAGTGAACGCTTAACCCAACCAATGACAGGTCATAAGTCCTGTAAAAACCTCGACTACGATCATATTCTGTTTCCAAAAAAAAAACAATTTACATCTTCGTCTCTATTGAGATACAATTAATCCTTAAAAATGATTAAACTGCAATGGGTAAAATCCAGTATTTGTCTACAAGTATTTGTATACATCAAAAAAAAATTTAACTTCTTCCTCAGTCATCTCTCCACTGCTGGAAATAGGCCTCCTCCATTTTCTTCCACTCCACTCTATCTTGGGCTTTTTTTTTGCCACATTCTACCCGCGACAGGGATAATGTCGTCGGCCCATCTTTTTTAGGGTCGGCTCACTCCTCTTTTTCTATCCCATGGTCTCCATTTGAGGACTCGACGTGCCCATCGCTCTGTCTGGCGACATGACCTGCCCACTACCATTTCTGCTTAGGCGACAAGGTCCATTATGTCTATGACTTTTGTTCTGCGTTTTATTTCTTCATTTCTTATTTTGTCTTTTAGACATACGCCTAACATTGGTCTTTTCATGGACCTTTGCGCACATTTTAGTTTATGTATCGTATTGGCAGTTAACGTAATGGTTTCCAGATCAAAGGTGATCACGATATTAAACTACAAATCTTAAAAATATTATCATATAAATGTAAACCCTCGCGTTCGCGGCACTCATTTAGTCGAACAGTAAAAATTCTTATGACGGCTCGGCAGATAGACTCCGTGAAGGCTGCCATTTCGTGATGAATATTTTCATTCGAATGAGCTAGGGAAGTCGGTTTATTAGAGTAAACTTTAGATTTGAGAAACCCCACAGGAAAAAGTCCATAGGGATTAAATCAGGACTGCGTGGAGGTCAATTTATGCCATCTCTCCTAGAAATTAATTTGCAGGGAAAATTTCACGAACTCGTGACAGAGACGTATTGGACATGTGTGACGTTGCTCCGTCCTGCTGGAACCATATTCTTTGGTTATAGTCAGGAAAGTTTTGCAATTCAGGCACCAAGAACTCGTCTTATATCTCCACATAAGGCTCTGAATTCAAACATAATCTTTCTTTTGAGATACCTTGTAAATGTTACCAATCACTGCTCCCGATCCAAAGTCATTTCATGCTTATAAAAATTTATTCATTTTTTGTAAAAAACAATAATCGTTGTACATGAACAATTAAATTACTATTTACTGCATACAATAACACTCACGATAAGGATTGTTCTGCTTTATTAAAAGTACGATTAATCTATGTATATGTGTTGAACGTCATAAGAAGTATTATCATAAAAATATTACAGTTAGATAAAATGATCTTCTAGAAAGAAATATTGCATGTATCTTGAACAATGACGTAAAATCCATATTATTATAGTTTTCTAGCAGTTTTATTATTTTTTATGTTAATGACATGTTTCACCTGTCAAAAGCATTATCAATTTAATAAACATTTGATGATGCCTTAGACCGGCGATACATGTAATTCACATAAAATATAATAAAACTATTAGAAAACAGACGATTTCAATCGTATTGATTAAGAAATTTATCTTTAAAAATATATATACTATAATACAATATTTGAAGGCAAAGAAGAATTTTCGCAGCATATCGTTTGCTGTCAAAGAGTAAAAATTCAATAGATTTTAAAATAGATTTAAACACTTTTTTTTCTATTATATTCACTGTTACATTTTTTATGAATTCACATTTGATTATATATTTTTAATTTTTAATTTCTACACTGTTAAAGGATCTGTACACTCCGAATCCGATTTTTGAAAGTATAAAAAAGTGCTATGAAAATAAAGCTGTTTTTAAAGGTTATTCACAAACATTTTAATAATTTAAAAATCACAAAAACAGTATAAAAATAATTGTAACAGTTTTCGTAATTTTTATTTAATTCAAATTTTAATATCTTCCTCTGTTTTAATTGTATCTAATGCAATTCTATCTCATAACCTTTTGATGAAATGTGAATATGCGTAATATTTTTATTCCACTTTTATGAATGTTTTTTTTTTCATAATTAAAAATATCAAACACAATAATTCTTGTGGTGGACTAGGGGGCAGAACGCTTGGCTCCTGATCTAGGGGATATGTTCAAGCCTAATCACGACCAAATTCCTCGTTCATAATAATGAGCTATTTTCTGCTCATATTGAAAATTGTATAACAAATTCTAATGCGATTGATTAAAATCCTTGTAGTTAGTCTTTTTTAAAGAAAAAAAAAACATATTTCGGAGGTGAACTCCATCATCATGTGTAAATATAATAAATTTACACCTGGGGATGGAGGTCACCTCCGACACATGTTGTGTTTTATATTATTTTATAAAAATATTTAATAAATAAAAGCGGAATAAAACCAGTGTTGTTAAATCGATTCCAAGGTTATAACTAAAAATTTAATTTAAAAAGATAATGATAATTTAACAATCCAAAGTGGAATTTTGAATGGAAAAAATGAGGTATATAATGATTTTTTTAACGTTAACGTAATGACTACTTAGATAAATCAATAAAAATGACATTGTTAAGTCATAATAATGGTATCCGAGTACGAATAGTTACACTGCCATGATTCGTAATAAGAGCAGCGTGGATTTTGGCCGATATAAGGTCATTGCTATAAAGTACAATGAAAAATTTAGTACGCTCTAGTTCTGTTCAAAGCCATTGTCTGCCGAGTTGATTCTATTTGGCTGTAATGTAAGATATAAAAGTTTAATGGAAACGATTATTACAGATTTAATTTGGCAATTATTCAGATACATACTAAATTTTAAAACTAACTAACCATCACGCCGTCTCCCCGAAGAGGTGGGCACAAATAATGGACGGTTCTTTCTGACATACTTCTCTCGCTTCCTCAACAATCGTGCCATTCAGGCCTGTCGATTTCTCCGACTCCTCACGTGGACGATATTCAATGTTTGACATATTTGATCATGTCACGTATTCCTCGGTCTTCTTCTATTTTTAGTCCGTTAACATCGTTAATTGAACAATGACAGTTTTACTAAAACACTTAAATAAACACTTTGTATTTAACCATGGTATGGTTATTATATATTTGTTATACTGCCCTGGTGAAGCTTGGGTCCAAGCAAAACTAGTTGGCATCAAATATAATAACCATACCGTGGTTAAATACAAAGTATTTTATTTATTTTCTATTTTTATAAATGTTTAACCACAAAGTGAGTGCTTCATATGAAAATTTAATTTAAAACCTCTGTTTTCTAGTTTTCAAGTTTTATTATATTTTTAGTGGGTATAACATGTTTCGCCTGTCCAATTCATGATCAAATGTCTAAAAAAATCAAATGTCTTATAAATTAAATGTATAAGACAGGCGAAACATGTCATTCTCATAAAAAAATATAATGTAACTTCTAGGAAACGGACGTTTTCATTCATATTAATAAAATAAAATAATAAAACATTTTTAGTAATTTGTATTGACACAACTTTATTTGGTAACACCAACCGGTTTCGCTCCCGCCGGAGCTTCATCGGGGTGAGAGAGTAAACTAAATGTTCATGTTAATTGACATATACTTTCTTTACCATTCCTTCGTTCATTATTTTCAAGCGTCCAAACCATCTTAATGGTCCTTTCATTAGTATTATTTTCATAACACGAATGAATTATTTTTTTAACGTAACACGATACGGATATGAAAGAAATATTAAAGAACTCGAGGACATATAAACATTTTGAACATAACTAGAGCAAAAGCAAGTCACGAATTAGATTGTGGTTCGCGAAAACAATTATATTCCACTAAATTTGTACTGAAAATTAAATTTAATAAAGCGGAATCGTCAGTTTGATTGGGTGTAATAATTTGATTGGTAGTAACGAGTATACGGTAATTGCAATGCGGTTATTACACGCCATTTTGTGATATTCATTAAAGAAAATAGCGTTGTGTTAAGGGCGTAACGGCTTTGCAAGGCCTTTTAAAATTAAATTAAATTGATATTCGGTATGTAGGTTTGATTATTTAATTAAACGAAATTGATTTATTATATTTATACACGTATATAATGTGTATGTGAAAGAATTTAATTAATCTTTTAAATATATACATATGCATGAGGTCATTGGTGAATGGACCGGCTACAAAGTATTGGAGAAGACATTTCGCTTAAATAAAATTAAAGAAGCTTTCCAAATATTTTTCAAATATCTAATAACTACGGTTAATTTATTGTTTCTTGAACAATAATGTCAAACTCAATATTCAATAATTAATTCGTATGAAAATGTCTGTTTTCTAGAAGCTTAATTATAATTTATGTGAATGACATATTTTGTCTGTCTATGGCATTTGATAATGTATAAATATGTCATTCATATAAAATATAATAAATCTTCTAGAAAACAGACGTTTTCATTCGTATTAACGCGCATGTACAGCTTAGACAGATTTATTTCAAATTCATCAGAATATTTAGGTTTAATTAATTAGGTTAAGACGTTAACACACTAACGGAATTCCATTGTTAACTTGAAATTCCGTTCATATTATATTTAAATTCCGAGATAATCGCCTTCTCCACGGCGAATTTAAATGGTAGTAAAAAGATATTCTGTAAAAAAATAATTATATACTGTAGGATATAACACAATGGTGTTCTTCTATCGACCCTTATGTATGGAAGCAAAGAATGGAACTGGCAAAAGAAGGATGAAAGTAGAATAAATGCAGTAGAAATGAGATCTCTTAGACGAATGTGTGGATACTCTGTGTATGATAGTGTCGAATGAAAATATAAGAAGTGAATGCGGTGCGAATGATGGTGTTATGAACAAAATAATGAAAGGATCATTAAGATGGTTTGGACATATGGAAAGAATGAATGAAGAAAGAATGGTAAAAAAAATTATATGTTAACGATATAAATGGAATCAGAAATTGAGGAAGACCGAGGAAAACGTGGCACGATCAGATAAATTAAATATTGAATGTCGGCCATGTGAGGAGTCAGAGAAATCGACGCGCGTGCATGACACGATGCATGAATGTTGAGGAAACGAGAGAAATATGTCAGGAAAGAAAAGTGGCAGTCCATTCTTTCTACCTACCCCTTCGGGGAGACGAGGTGATGGTTTGTTACTAGGCTAGTTATAACATGTACAAAACATGAAACGTGCATGACACGATGTATGAATGTTGAGGAAGCGATAGAAATATGTCAGGAAAGAAAAGTGTGGCAGTCCATTCTTTCTGCCCACCCCTTCGGAGAGACGGCGTGATGGTTAGTTAGTTGGTTAGCTAGTTATATAACACATCCTGAAAAATATTGATAATTTATATTAAGTGTCAATTTTATGTAGGTAGGTGCTTTCTTCCGCAACCCCCGACTGCGATTTTATTATAGCAATTGAGATAACGAGTCGGTGAGATTCAAGGCTATTTTTATCGTGACGTGTCGGTATCAGCTGATGACTGTGCAGTGTAAATGGACCTTAAATAGTATATTGCATTGTCCAATTGCTGCATTAAAGCTGTGAATTTATTATGATTCGTTTTATCTGCAAGTGGTTTTAGAGGTAGAAATGTTGCATATGTTGGCTCTGAATTATTTCGTGTAATTTGTGTCGCTAAAGGCCCGAGATTTATGACCAGAGTGCTGGAAATAAGGCAGCCATTGCGGCATATCGGATCGTGACTGGCTGGAAACAAATACCCTTTATGCCTTATAAACTTGATTTCTTAGATGTGTACTTTATACATAAATTTAATTTAGTCTCTTTGTTTCATTAGCAAAGCAATGGAAACAAAATGAGTTTGCCAGTATTATGTATGTTCTATAATATTATTCCATTATTTATTTATTTATTTATACATGATACACAAATGAGACATAACAAACGAAAAACATTTAGACGACTCATTTGGACACAAAACGGTGTTACAAAGATAAGATAAAACAACATGAAACCAAAAAATCATACATATCAGAAGGAACCCAAATATAATATGTAGACATCAGTGAGGTAGTACTCTTTCCAGAATTTGTAATATTTTTTTATGAATACTGCCTCACTGACACTGAAAATGTCCAAATCCGAGACGATTAGATTCAACGTATCGTTTCTGGCTCTGTCTCTTGAGGTTATTCCTAAATGGCTCATTTGGTCATTTGTAGTTTCTCGGCATTCTCATTTACATCCTACACTCTATCATATACAAATTTACCACACATTCATCTAAGAAACTTCATTTGGGGCTCTATTGAGAACCCCTATGTTCTGGAGCAAGTAGGTATTTTTGTTCCATATCTGCGACAGCGCCGACTTCAATTGTTTTTTGCTCCGTCACGCAGAACCAACCTTTGGTTGAATCTAATCGTCTCGGATTTGGTCATTTTCAGTGTCAGTGAGGCAGTGTTCATATAAAATATATTACAAATTCTGGAAAGAGTACTGCCTCACTGATGTCGACATATTCGGGTTCCTTCTGATATGTATGAATTTTTGGTTTCATGTCGTTGTTTTATCTTTTCTAAGCCGTTATTGTGTCCAAATGAGTCGCCTAAATGTTTTTCGTTTGTTATGTCTCATTTGTGTATTTTGTATAAATAAATAAATAAAAATTTCTAGTGCCTTTATTCTCCTTTCATTTTTTTGCCAGATCCATGAACACTTCCATACATGGTATAAAAGTTGGTACAAGAACACTATTGTCTCAGCTTTTATTGACTCGTAATCAGTTCAGAGCGCGTACCGACACGTCGTCACGTCATTATGCTCCACAACACGACACGCCACAGAGCTTGTTTCTGACTTATCGTTTATATTTAAGATTGAAATCTCCGCCAGTTGTATAACCCCACTAAGCCTGTTTGAAACATTTACATAATACAATATAATGTTACACATTAAATGCAAACCTCGTTCGATTTGAATAAGAGTACAGAGCAGATTTATCACGTAAACCATTTAACACTTTCACATTTATAATGTAGTTTAATGTTGAGAAATTAATATCAGATTAATCAAAGACAAAGACCGATCGCAGTTGGGTTATTTCATTCGTAATATAGTATATAAAATGATAGGCAAATATTAACATATCTAGTAATAATTAATTTTTAAAAAACAATGATAACGTCACATGACCAAAAGTTTTATTATATTTAATAGGAAATACTGGTCGAAAATAAAGGACCAGTGGCAACAAAAAAAAACTACGAATATTTTTTAAATATACATTTTTTTCACTTTAAAAATAAAAAATATATATTATTAATCAATATGAATGAAATATCTGTTATGTCGTCGGTTCAAAGGTAAAACTCATTAAGTGACTTTTTTTTTTTTTTTGCAATTTCTGTATCAGACTTGTGAATTCAACGTCAGAAAATAATCACCAAGTGTTTTTATTAAAGAATAACTGTTATTCTTTAATAAATTAAAATTAAAATGTCACTTAATGAGTTTTACCTTTGAACCGACGATATATTAGTTTGATTGTATTTTATAGAAATGACGTGTTACAGTACGGAGTCAAGGTAGAGTGAGGAAAACGTGGCACGACCAAATTAATCAAATTTTAAAGGTTGGTCGTGTAAGAAGTCGGAAGAATCGAAGTGCGTGTATGACTCGTATGCATGTGGAGGAAGCTAATGAGGTGTCTCAGGATAGAGTAGTGTGGCGGTCCATTCTCTCTGCCTACCCATGCGGGAATATGGTGTGATGGTTTGTTTGCTTGTTTGTAAATATTTTGATTAATAAAAATCTTTCATAAACCTATACATTAGATACGTGTGCATACTGTGCATATATAATAAATCGATTTGGTTACATTAAATTACCTACCCTACATACCGAATATCCATTAAATTTAATTTTAAAAGGCCTTAAAAAACCGTTACGCCCTTAACATAATGCTATTTTCTTTAACGAATATCACAAAATTCTTCGGACCGATTTTTTTTCTTGTATACAACAGATCGTTTGAACCCAGTTGCTGTATACACATTATTTTTAGCTATTATATTGATGACAACTTAAAGTTGTCATCGCAAACAAAAACCTATCCAAAAAAGCTAGAATGGCAGTGCACAATGGTGTTCTTCTACCGACCCTTATGTATGGAAGCGAAGCATGGAACTGGCAAAAGAAGGATGAAAGTAGAATAAATGCAGTAGAAATGAGATCTCATAGACGAATATGTGGATACTCTATGTATGATAGTGTGTCGAATGAAAATATAAGAAGTGAATGCGGTGCGAATGATGGTGTCATGAACAAAATAATGAA
This sequence comes from Lepidostoma basale, assembly GCA_022606425.2. Classification (NCBI taxonomy): domain Eukaryota; kingdom Metazoa; phylum Arthropoda; class Insecta; order Trichoptera; family Lepidostomatidae; genus Lepidostoma; species Lepidostoma basale. The sequence goes on along the minus strand of JAHDVF020000715.1, from coordinate 638,485 downwards.
AGGATCATTAAGATGGTTTGGACATATGGAAAGAATGAATAAAGAAAGAATGGTAAAAAAATTATATGTTAATGATGTAAATGGAACCAGAAATAGAGGAAGACCGAGAAAAACGTGGCACGATTAAATAAATTAAATATTGAATGTCGGCCATGTGAGGAGTCAGAGAAATCGACGCGCGTGCATGATACGATGTATGAATGTTGATGAAGCGAGAGAAATATGTCAGGAAAGAAAAGTGTGGCAGTCCATTATTTCTGCCTATCCCTTCGGGGAGACGGCGTGATGGTTAGTTAGTTAGTTAGTTATATTGATGATTCACATGACACGTGATAGGTAGCCAATCTATCGGTATTTTATTGCCATGTGTATTCTACACCAGATACAGTGTGACAATCACACTGCCATCGCCGGGAATCAAACCCGGGACCTTCGGTATAGAAGTCAGAGCTCTTACCACTCTGCCACGAAGGTCGTCATTGCTTAAATGTTATCAAATCAAATCAAATCAGTTTATTATCTCAAAAGACATTACAAACAACAATTGTAGTTTAAGGTATCTATTAAGAACAGGTAAAATATAAAATATATACTACCAGGAACACATGAGAGATGGTTCGACATTAGGAATACATAATACTCTCCAAAGTCAAGAGTATTTGTCTTCTGAACGTACTTTCGTGAATATGAAAGACGTCGATCTCCGAAGCGATCATGTTCAGCAGTTTGATTGCTCTCCCCACCGGCATCACCAGAGGCAGGTTTGTTCTGCATGTTGGGAGATAAAACAGACGACCTTCGTGGCCGAGTGGTAAGTGCATTGACTGCCACCCCGAAGGTTCCGGGTTCGATTCTCGGCGAAGGCAGTGTGATTGTCACACTGTCTTTGGTCTGGTGTTGATTTCATGTGACAATAAAATGGCGATAGATTACGAGAATCACCAAGATACCTATAATAAATACCCTTTACATCGATTTGGCTCTTGCTGTCATGATGTAAAGAGCGATTCAACAAAATCATAATAATAATAAACATATGAATATCAAAACAGTCTGTGCTGACGCTGTCGAAGATAACCATCCGGAACATAAAGATGGATAGCCTCCAAGATGACGGAATTCTCAAAGAATCCCCTGATAAGTCTTAAGAAATGGGTAAGTGTGCACCATAATAAACTCAGATCAAAAGCAATAATCAACGTGTCGGCATAAGCCAGTAGATTGTAGTATATCTCGTATTTAAGCAAATCACGAAGATCATGTGCGGAATATTACGTAAAAATGTAATGAAAGGAAGAGTGAAATGGAGATCGAGAGCAGAGATTACGAATCGCGGTGAGATAAAATCTGTGATGAAATTATGGTGAATAACATTGCGGTTATTACCGACTAGTTATGCAAACGTTCTCGAGGGAAAAAATTAGGCAGGACTATATACTGTATAATGCGTGTTCTTTCACACTATGACCCTGGCATTGATCGTTTGTAATTAGTATTTTTTTTATAAATAACATCTTGACCCACATGCGAAATGAGTGGAGTCAATTGTAATTGGATAAAATAACAAATGTTGTTGCTCCCAGGCACCATTCATAACCATTTAGACGCGTTACCATTAGCTCATATCGCAGGCCAATATGAGTTCCTTCGCATTAACCTTTCGTTTTGTGATCTAGATATATCACGATTATAAAAAGTGCATGCAACCTTCAAGTGATGCGAAAATTTAAATAAGCAGCATTTTTACGGCTTTAACAATAAATTATATCTTCTATAATCGCCACCACTTTGTGTTGTGGATTCACATTTGAATAACTTTTTCATAACATTGTAGTTTTACAACATTTTTTTATTCTCATCACAAACATGTTTCGGGACACAGAAGACCTTCCTTAAATGCTAAAATGCTTCTTGTAAGGTGGAAAATAGGTTTAGACGACTAAAAAACGATATATTTTTATTATTGTATTTTGATCGTTAGTAAAACACGTGGCTCTCATAGATTTAAAACGTCAGTTTTTTAGAATTTTTATTATATTTTATGGGAATGACATGTTTCGCCCTTAAGTAAACATTTGGGGATTCAGAGATGCATTAATTGATCTGTTCCCACGTCTCCGTCTGACTCATTGAAGGTTTGTTTATATTATTAATATTTTTATAAACATAAGGGCTCATCCGCGAGGATGTTTTTATTGATCTGTTCCCACAGGTACATGTGTCATCGAACAAAGAAATGCACACTATTTAAGCTGAACCGCATCATGGATTATACAATTGCAATTCCTTAATAGTAACACGTCTAGATACAATTGCGACTTCTTAATAGTAACACGTCTAGATACAATTACAACTCCTTACTTGTAACACATCTTTATATCTTTGCTTTGCTTTATATTTCTTGCTTGTAACATCGTCTTAAATAAAGTTCTCTACTTAAAAATTTTATCGTGTTGGAAGTTATTCCATCCCAAAAATCCTCACCCGAAGGATAAATAAAATTGGTGGCAAAGTGGAGAGACTATTTAAAAACATAAAAATACCTTAGAAGGGCGAAACATGTCATTCCCATAAAATACAATAAAACTTCTAGAAAACTAACGTTTTCATTCGTATTAACTATTTAATATAGAGTTCATTGTTCAAGAAACAATACATAATTGTGAAATATTCTTTATTTTTAGGTAACACATACAGGTGACATTTTTTTAAATCTTATGATTCATGACTTAATAGAAGTTATTATACAATTGGGCAGTCAAAATCATGTCTTATTTATTGCGGACACATACACAATAGACGAATAGATAATACTCGTATCTCGCATTAGCTATTGTGTTTCGTCATTGTATTACGCGCTCTGAACGGGCGCATAAACTTAATTTATTAGATCATTTTCCTTTGACAAACAAATCATTTTTTCAATTAATTCAACGCCCACATACTAAACGAAATTTAGAACATTAGCAAAACGTTAATAATTTTGGTATATACTCATATGACTAGTTGTCAAACCGGATTAGGTACCGCAGCATGATAGATTATATCACGCATGTCTGGAACACGTCTATCAATCTAAAAACATTTATTGTCTTTTCAAGTTTATAGATGTCTATTGTATTTCTCCAAGGCGCTAAATAAAACAGCTTATTTTTTTGCTTGATCTGTATCGCCAATCGAATAAATGCCACATTTTTTTTATAAATTCCCTGAAGACAAAAGATATTAGATTTATCTGTCCATTCAACCCAGATGTGTCTTAAAATATAATTTTGTTATTCCGTAAAACTTAATTTTAAAATTTATTGATAATCGTAACTACATTTCGTTTGAATGGTTTACTAGGTATGTTTGTTGCCAACTGATTTTTATGGCCAACTGTAGGTACTAACGCTTTGTTACCAACTGTCGGTACTATAGAAATGTTTCCGAGCTTGACAAGAGACAGATATAGTTTTATCGCCCTGATAATTTATAAAAACGACCTTAAAATTTATAAACACGCCCTGACATTTATAGATTCGCCCTGACAATTTACAAATATATTCTGACAATTTAAAAATACGCTGTGGCAATTGGTAAATACGATTTATAAAAATGCCCTTCAAATTTATAAACACGCCCTTACAATTTATAGTATACGCGCTGACAGTTTATAAATATACCCTAACCTTTTAAAAATACGCCCTCTAATTTTAGAATACGCCCTGATAATTCATAATTATACATTTTTTTCCCTAAATCAAAAGTGGCGGATAGAAAAAAAATACTGATTAGATCGTGTAACGTTTTCCAAGGCCTACCTAGATATCGTTGTTTATATATATTTTAAATTTTGAAGAAAGTTTTTTTTTTGACACACTCACAATAAAGTATTATACAAGTAATACATTAAATTTATTGCTACATATTTATAAACAAACAATTAGTAAATCTTAAAAAAACGTAAGGTTGAATAAACAAACATAATTTATTGTCACATTGCAGGAAATTTATATTTAATACATCATACAAATAGGCAACAACCCGTACGATTGAATTTTAAATACAAAAGAAATAGATAGTGATACTTAGATTCTCTGCAAAAGTAATTCGAAATGCACACGATGCGCATGCCCGAAAACGTTTCCCGTTTATTTTTAATTTTGTTCTGAATATTGCTGTAATAACATTAAACAAACAAACAAACCATATAAGTTAATGTAAATATTTCACGGGTTGCAACAACAACAACAAACTATCGCGCCGTTTCTCCGCAGGGGTAGGCAGAAACAATAGACCGCCCACTTCTCTATCCTGACATATTTCTCTAGCTTCCTCCACATTCATATAACGAGTCATATACGCACGTCGATTCTTCCGGCTTCTAACATGACCAACCTTTAAAATTTGATTAATTTGGTCATGCCATGATTTCCTCGGTCTGCCTAGACTCCGTACTCCATTTACATTATTAACGTATACTTTCTTAATCAATATTTCTCCATCCATGGGCTCCATATGTCCGAACCAACGCAGCGATCCTTTCATAATTTTGTTCAGAATACCTTCTTCCGCTCTACATTCCTTTCTTATATCAGCATTTGAGATTCTGTCGTATATCGTTCTACCACACAAACGTCTTAGGGACCTGATAAAACCTTTATATCGTTCTCCTGGTTTAGATGATGTAAAACTTGCTGAGAAACTCAAAAGTGGAAAAACAGTGTTTTAATTCATAAAAAAATCTATGATTATAATCATTTATATAATATTTAAATAGCGAATTAATCGTTTCGGATTTTTTTACAGCTCTTATAAGTTTGAGGTTATTATTGAGCCAACTGACTAAATTACCAAATTTTAAAATTTTATTAATTTGGTCATGCCATGTTTTCCGCGGGTTCCTTTCCACGAGTTGCAACTAGTGTTTTTTCATTTTTTTTTAAATAAAAAAAATTGCTCTTTATTTGAATAAATTTTAAAAATATTCAGAACTTCACTTATTTATTACAATAATTTTCTATGTGTAAATTTTGTAGCAATAATATAACTACCAATTACGTGTCTGTGTAGTTATGATGAGTTACGCAAAAATTACATGTATCTTTACACACCAATTTTTTCTGTAATTTCGTAAACTGTAGAGTTTGCCGAATTAGTGAAAAATAAATACGGTTTGACAAGTTCTCGTTACCTTCCGCTGACATGCGCCGTAATGAAATAATGAGCGGTGATCTGGCAACTCTTGGCAACGCGTGAGAAGTCGGTTGTGGCGCGATTTTCCGTATTTTGGAACATTGGTGGCAGTGCCGGATTAGGGCTGTGCGGCAAATGTTACCACAAGGCCCTGGGTTTGGTTCGATAATAAAATAAAAATAACTTTTAATAACTGGAAGGACCGGGTCAACCTCCTGCACCGTGGATGTCTACAGTTAAGAACGACCTGAGGGCGCTGGGACTGGACAGCCAGATGAACCAGGATCGCGAGACTTGGCGAAGCCGTATTAGGAGAGCAGACTCCAAACAGCGTGAAATGGCTAGGCGAAAGAAAAAACTTTAAATAACTAACAAATTTATTTATTAATTTTTTTTTAATTCCTTGTATACAACAGATCTTTAGAACCCAATTACTGTATACACATTATTTTTAGCTATTGTTGTATTTTTAATAACTACATCCACTTTTTGTCCTTAATTCGACAGCAGCCTATTTCGCCAGGTTAGCTGAAATCGACAGACTGGTCCAATCTGTCGATGCCACCTAGCCTGGCAAAACCAACCGTTGTGAAATGAAGACAAAAGGAGGAAGTAGTTGTTAAAACATCATAGATTTATTTCATGATTACTTAAAATGAACTTCCTTCAAGAGATTTCAGAAAAATCATTAGATTATGTAATTTCTTTATACTATTATTTCTTCAGTGACTCTTCCATGTGCCCATACCATCTTTTTTTTATATAACAGTTCGTTTGAACCCCATTACTGTATACAATTTATTTTTTAGCTATTATATTGATTCTTGTGACATGTGATAGGTAGCCAATCTATCGCCATTTTATTGTCACATGAATTCTACACCAGACCAAAGACTGTGTGGCAAACACACTGCCATCGCCGGGATTCGAACCCGGAACCTTCGGAATAGAAGTCAGAGCTCTTACCACTCTGCCACGAAGGTCGACTAATCATCACGCCGTCTTTCAGAAGGGGTATGCAGAAATATGGGGCCGCCACACTGTTCTTTCTCTATATACTTATCTCGCTTCCTCAACATTTTCTCATGCATGCACATCTATTTCTCTGACTCCTTATGTGGCCGACATTTAACATACCATATATGGATTTGATTGTGATTTAAACGTTTTCCTCTTTTTCTTGTTCCGTTTACATCGTTAACATATACTTACTTAAATAATAATTAAATAAAACGATGTTTTTTTAATAACTATTTCCACTTTTTGTGTTAATTTCGACAGCAGCCGATTTCGCCAGGCTAGCTGACATCGACAGATTGGTCCAATCTGTTGATGCCAGCTAGCCTGGCGAAATGAAGGCAAAAAGTGGAAGTTTTTAATAAAACAACGTCGTTTTATTTCATTGTTTAAACTTAACTTCCTTCAAGTGATTTCAGTAAAATCATTGGATTATGTAATTTATTTATACTATTATTTCTTTAGTCATTCTTACATGTGCCCATAACATATTATAAACCTTTAATTATTTTGTTAATAACACTTTCTTTGCACTGCATTCATTTCTTTTATTTGCAATTGACACTCTATTATATATAGATTTATCACATATTCGTCTAATATATATTATTTCTACTGACTGCATTTTGTCTAGTTTCACCCTTCTTTTGCCAGTTCCATGCTATACTTTCATACATGAGAGTCTATAGGCGTGGAGCCTCTAGAAACGCGAGACCCGTAGCACTCGCTACTTCTGCTATAAGGCTAATCCGGCCCTGACTGGTGGCGCTCTCGGCCCTACCCAAGTGAGGCACTTTCACTTCCCACGGCGGACGAGGCTCAATTCCTTACTCTGGCCTTGGCGGACACAAACACATACGCACAGATCTCAATTGCGAATATGCGTATTTTAATAAGAGCTTTTTTTAAAGTACCCTACAATATTTTGTATGTCATGGTCTTAATAACTTATCTCGAAAAGATAATTGAGGTTCTATTTCCATAAATTTTAAAATACGTGATGTTTTTCGCTATATATTGTTTTCGTGAATCGTCACGCAAGCCAAATTCACAAATTTACATCGTATAATATCATAGTGCGAATGAAAGTATTATAAACAAAATGATGAATTTTAACTTATCAAATCAAATCAAATCGAATCAGTTTAATTACTCAACAGACATTTTATACGTTAATGCTATAAACCAAGTAACTAACCATCACGCAGTTTTTTCCGAAAGTGTAGTCAGAAAGAATAGACAGCTACAGAAATTTCTGAGGTATCTCTACACGAGGGAGTATAGTAGTTATCCGTGGCTCTATCCCACGGCATTTCTTTTAGGAATGCTCGGAACCAATTCTTTACAGGTTGTACCTACCCGCCACCAGAACCAATCTGCCTCTGGTGACACCGGTGTGAAGAGCAATTAGTCTGCTGAACGCGGTTTCCTCGGAGATCGCCGTCTTTCATATTAGTAAAGGTACGTTCAGGAGACAAATACTCTTGACTTTAGAAAGTATCTTGTCTTCCTAAAGTCGAACTTTTAATGTCGAATTTAAGAATTAGCGTTTGAATGGATTTAAAAATATTATCATATGTTAAACAACTTGGGTAATGTTTTTACTAATATAATATTGTTTAAATTTAAAATATAATAATGATTATAGTAATTGTTAAACAAAATAAACGTTCTTTTAACAATTACAATAATACTTCTCTACTTTCTACTTTCAATAATAACATATTGTAAGAAATATAAACATGAGGAAAATTAAGTCTTCCTTTTTTACACATTGGCTTTACATTTTACACTATTTATTTATTTATTAATTTATAGAAGAAGTCGTGGTCCATTGAATGTATAAACATAAATATAAAAAGATGATATGAATAAATTACCAAAATTAGTATTAACTCATTTTTTCCAAAAATTGACTTATTCCACTTTCAAAAATAACGGCTCATATACGAGTATAAAAACATTAAGTAAAAATCAATGATTAAACTCTGCTTTTAGTGTATGACTCGCATCCTTGACCTGTCTTATCCTCTCAATCCTTCCGGCTCTCTCTTTCCATTTTTTCTTACTGAATTATAGCAATCAAAAAGTTTTACTTGCAAATTATAAGTGGTCCCTTTCACATTACTCACAGTGAGTAATGAATTAAAATAAAATTAAACAAATATTTTATAAAACAATCTAATCTTATGCGTGTTGTTTCGAATGATTTTCAAAGCTCTAACTAAAACATTTCATTGATCGATTTTTTTTTCTAGATATACATTATCTTGTAATCTATATTATTTCAATCACATGTAATATACAGTAGAACTTCAATTATCCGAATCAATTGGAACCAGATTAATTCGGATAATTGGATTTTTCACGAACAAACGTCTATTTTCATTAATTACTGTATGTATGTTGAAAATGAAAAAAAAAAAACAATTTTAAAAGAGATTTTAATGAATTAAATGAAAAATTATTTTATCTGAAATTCTGAAAGCGATTCTGATAATTAGCGAATCGGAATGTCGTAATTCGGATAATTGGAGTTCTAATGTACTATATCATAAACAAATCGATACATTCTTAAAGAAATAATAATTTACAAAAAAGCGTTTTTCCATTTTTCAATTCCATTGAATATTAGCGTTAAGCTGTGGCCTATCGTATATTATATTATGGCTTGTATGTGTTTTCATTCTGTTACGTATTAATGATTTAATATGGAGTTTTACAAAATTGTTCAAGAAACAATAAATACGGGAGTTCCTTTGTTTTACTCAAGGTGTTTTGCCTAGGAAGATCTATGAAAATTGCCCGGTTCACCAGTTGGTCTATTATATGGTCGAGCCATGTGCCTGTTAACTTTTTGTTCCGTTTCCTAAGGACACTACTGTTTACTATCTAAGCATACGCGTTTCAGCTGTTTCATGCTAGCTAAAGTAGGAGATATACATTGTTTACACTCCAACACTCAGAACAATTCACAATTCAAGGTATATTAAAACAAAGTTAATGTTTGAATTCAGAGCGTTATGTGGACATGTTAGACGACTTCTTGGTGCCTAAATTGCAAAACTTTCCTGGATATAGCCAAAGAATATGGTTCCAGCAGGACGAAGCAATGTCACTGCCATGAGTTAGTGAAATTTTTCCTGCCAATTGATCTCAAGGGAATGTGATATAAATTGGCCTAAACGTAGTCCTGATTTAACCCCTATGGACTTTTTCCTGTGAAGTTACCTCAAATCTAAAGTTTACACACCTAAACTGACTTTCATCACTGAGTCTACTGAGTCTAGTATAAGAATTTTTACTGTTCGACAAAATGAGTGCCACGAACGCGAGGGTTTACATTTGGACAATATTTTCATACAAAATCTATTCTCAGATTGTGTACTTAAACAATTAATAAACATTATTTTGATAAGTGACTTACTTTTTTAATCAATCCACTAAATATAATCCTTCTTTTGTGACACCTAGTACAATAGTGCGGTTTTCACAATAAAAAAATGATAACTTAATTTTACTATATTTAGGAGAGCCGTGAACAGGGACCACGTAAGGTAAAGAAACCATTTCATGTCACGGAATATGGAACGGAACATTAAACTCCTTCCTTGATGATGTCACCGCGCCCTGCATTCAAACTCGTCTCAACATTTTCACTTTGGGACATATCATAATTACCTCTGTTTGTGTTCTCCGTTCGAAACGGTCGTGGCGTGGTAATACGTGCACTGAACATTAATTCGTATTACTGAGCACGAACGAAAGTGTAATCAATCTCTAGAAATATGTAACAACAATCATACAATATTATAACTTCGACTGAAATAATATGTTCAAAATTTAATGTATGTCACGCCCCATTCATTCGGTAAAATATACCCAATCCGCGTGAGAGGTTATTTAAGCTATTCCGCGGGATTCGCTCAGTGCAAGCGAACAGTTAAATACTTATTTTTGTTTTGCAGTTTAAATCAATTCCGAATAACCGAAAGTAAAGTCAAGATATACGAAGCATGCATCCGCCCCGTCATGACGTATGGAATAGAAGTCGGAGTCGATACCAATAGGACTAAGCAGGATATTAGTTAGTAGCATCTATTCGTTCCATCTCAAGTTGAATAACCGGACAGGTAGATACGTCGGATTCACTTAGCATACATTCATAGGGAATTTTCTGCTGGAAAAGGGACCCTTTTTGACACATTTACGTGGGTACGAATGGAGATGTCAACGGTAGTCTAGAAGGCCCCGGTCGGCGCTAGCATTTAACACACAAAGGTCAAAGTCACTGATCCCACGCTCGGCACTCAAACAGACCAAACTCAAATGATTCGACCTTTCGGCGCAGGCTGTGGCTACTTAATCAAATATTTATGGCTCTCCGGGCGAGTTGTTCAAAGTAACTGGTAATAAATCAGACGAAGGAAAAATCTTGGTTAATAATATTATATAGTTTAGTTTTAAGCTTTTGTGATCTATTTTAGGGTAGGAAATAAAAAAAATGTGAAATTGCAAAATGGTCGAAATTCTTTTCGCCCCCGCGAGAGACACGGCGTGATGGATTGCGAACCTGAATGACGAAATAAGGAAGAAATGTAAGGCTGATTGCATATAAGTAAATTAAAAAAACGGGTCACTGAGATGGTTTGGACATATGAAACGAATAGATGAGGGAAACATGGTTTAAAATATATATACAAGTAGTATGAATTAAAAATGTAGTCGAGGAAGGCCAAGGAAGATATGGCATAACCAAATGAATCAATTACTGAATGGCGGCCACGTTCGAGGTAGGAACAATCGACGATTGTGCATGACACGATGTGTGAATGTAGAATAAGCGCGAGAGTTATGTCAGGATAGAACAACGAATGGACAAGAGAAGAATGGTTACAATGTTATATAAAAACAGTGTGAGTGGAAAGGGAAACCGTGGAAGACCAAGGAAAGCATAGCATGACCAAATTAATCAAATGCTAAAAGGCGGCCACATTCGAAGTCTCAAAAATCAACGAGCGTGTATTTCACGATGTATAAATGTAGAGGAATCTAGAGAGGTATGTCAGGGCAAAGAAGTATGGCAGTCTATTCACTCCTCCTACCCTTCTGTTAATTTAGTTAGAATGATAAACTTTTACTCTCTCTCTCTGGTTTCAATCCTGAGATTGGTTTGCAGCAATTTCCCCTATTCTTCTCTTCCATTATTCCCTGTCTTGTGCGGCTCTTTTGAAATCTGCATTTATGATGAGCGCATGTTCACCAACAGGTCCTCCGGGTACTCTCGGCTTGGGCGTCCCCTAGAGTTTGTCCCCTCGGTCATACCCTCCATTATGGCATGCAAGAGGCCTTCTTGTCGTATTACATGGCCGATCCATCTTGTACGCCTTTCGGACAAGGTCCTGAGCAGGTGCCTTCCTCCTTCGATTCTTTGGAGAACCTCCTCATTTGTAATGTGGTCTCTCCAGGAAATTCCTAATAGTATTCTATAGGGCCACATTTCAAAAGCCTCTAGTCTCCGTTTATCTCTTTCGGATATGCACCATGTCTCGCAGCCGTACATCAAGATACTCCATACATAGGTCTTGATGAGGAGTATTCTCAGTTTTAGGTCTATATTATTCGATTCTATTATTTTCGACCTTTAATTAAATGCAAGCCTAGCCTGATGTATACGGCTGTCGACCTCGCTCTTAGACCGACCGTCCCATGTTATTTTGCTCTCGAGGTAGACAAACTCCTTGGTGTTCTTTAGTGGAACTCCTGACATCACTACTCTCATCTGATGTTGCGTTCGGCCTACAGTCAGCAGCTTTGTTTTGCCTTTATTTATCTTCATGTTGTAGTTATTTTGAAGAATGAAGAAGAAATTTTACTAATTTTCCCTATAAGTACATTTTCGTTTCGCATGCGTGACTCTTATTATTTACATATTATATGTGGAAACATGATGTTCAATACAAGAGGGAACTTTGGGCAAACAATTCTTGTTTACTTACAATTTAATGTGTTTGTCTCCCAATAACAAACAAAACAAAAAAAATCCAGTAACATCGGTGTCTTGTTTCTGTTTCACGACCTTATGTTACAATAATCAAGACACTGAATACTGCAACGCAGGGTTTCCCAAACTTTGGTCCTCTAAACCTGATTAGGTGTTGCGCGACTTTATAAATCAAACCAAATCAAATCAGTTTATTTCATCAATAATTTTTAAGGCATATTCTTCTTCTTTGTTAGCTTTCTTCCCTCCACTACTGGATATAGGACTCTTCCAATTTCTTCCACTCATCTGCCTGCCTGCCCACACCTGCCCCCTTTGTATCCAAGATTTTCCAACCCTTTTGACAATATCATCGGTGCATCTCATCGGTGGCCTTCCGACACTTCGCCTATTTTCCCATGGTCTCCAACTGAGTATCCTGGGTGCCCATCTGTTGCCACCCTGTCTTGCCAAGTGTCCAGCCCATTGCCATTTCAATTTTGCCACTCGGTCCATGACGTCAGCAACCCTGGTGCGGCGTCTGATTTCTTCATTCCTTAAGCGGTCACGCAAGCTTACACCAAGCATCTGTATTTCCATGGACCTCTGTGTACACATGAGAACAGATAAAATAATATATTGTGTATAGTATACTACCAGAAACTACCAGAACATGAGAGATGGTTCAACATTAGGAAGACAGGATACTCTCCAGAATTAAGGGCCTTCTGAACGTACTTTCACAAATATGAAAGACGTCGTTCTCCGAGGAGACCGCGTTCAGCAGATTAATTTCTCTTCCCACCGGTGTCACCAGAGGCAGGTTGGTTCTATTATTTAGAAAGTATCATATTTTCTCACAACGTGCGCATGTAAGAGATGAGGTACAGTTAAACCCCGACATAACGGACCCCTATTTAACGAACTTCGCATATAACGGACAAAAAATCCGGTCAAATTTAAAAAAATTAAAAATGTATTTTAATATTATACATGCTTAAATTCAAGTGTTGCCGCATGTAAACAATGTTTAGCGTACATGAAAATCACTTCATACATCTAGCAGTAGAATTTGAGACTTAATGCCATCCTGCTCCTAGACTGCACCTAGCCGGAGCGATAGTATATTAAGGGATTCCCTAAAAAGGAAGTTATGAACCTAAAAAATGAGGATGGAAGTAAAGATAGCGAAGAAGAAGAAACAAAACTGCCAAAAATGAAGTTATCAGTGGTAAGATTACATCTCGACGATCGAATAACATTTATTGACTATTCGTCAGATAACGAAGTTCAACTATTTTACACGCATTTTCGTAATTTTAGAGAGTTGATTATAAAAAAAACAGCAAACTTCAAAAGTGCTAACAAAACTTGATTCCTTTTTCAAAGCAGGATTACCGAAAGCGCGTCGATATCAAACAGCATAATGTATTATAATTAATCGATAAGTTAGTTTTCTCTATTCCTTTTTCACATAATTATTAAGAATATAATAAATATTTGTTAATTTAAACTGTTCAGTTATGTTAGTCAATGATGTTATATTAAATGTACTAATTGTTTGTATATAAATATGTAACCTTAATGTTTGGTTTGATTTGATTTTGATTTGCAATAAATAAATATTAAAAAAAAAACGTCACTTCACGACGAGTGTCCGGAAACAATGAGTAAAATTTTGTTTTATGTTTTGTATTGTTTATTTATATCTAAATACAGTGCACATATGTTCAAAAAAATAATTTTTGATTTATTTTAAACCTATTTTTATATAAAGGACTTTTGGCTTTAACGGACACCCGTTAGACAGTTATATCAAGGTTTTACTGTATATTGTTTTTACCTGACCAGCTGACAAGTCTTATCAAGAGTTGTCAAGATTGACAGAACGGTAAGCCGCGCTAATAAATATTGTTCATAAACCTGACAAAAAATAGCTTGAAAACACGTGTTAAATATTCAGCACATCAGTGTATAAATTGTGGAGGGAGAAGTCTGCTTCATAAGTAAGTCCGTGTTGTTTTTTATCCTTAATATTCGATCAACTTAAAACTGTAGCAAACACAGACGTTAAAATATCTGTGTTACCGAAGTGTTCCATTGAAGAAAAAGTTTGGAAAACTCTGCTGTAACCTATTGTGAAATACATTAAATATTTTCTTCTTCAATTGGTTCAGATAATATGCTTTTCCCGCATGTTTCGAAGGTTTTACGCCTTCATCATCGGGAGAACGATATAAACCTTTGTATCGGTTTCCCGATTAAAGGTCCATTTACACTGGACAGTCATCAGCCGATACCGACACGTCACGATAAAAATAGCCTTGAATCTTACCGACTCGTTATCTCAAATGCTACAATAAAATCGCCGTCGGGGATTGCCGAAGAAAGCACCTACCAGCATAAAATTGACACATAATAAAAATGATCAATATTTTGCAGGATGTGTTTCCTACAGTATATAATTCTTTTTTACAGAATACCATTTTTACTACCGTTTAAATTCGCCGTGGAGAAGGCGATTATCTCAGAATTTAAATATAATATGAACGGAATCGGCATTAACGTAATAAAAAGTAACAAGACACCATCAAAACAAACAAACGATTATTTGCTCAACGCAAACGCGTGACGTGTCGGTATCGGCTGATGACGGTCCAGTGTAAATGGACCTTAAGATGGTGTAAAACTTGCTGAGAAACTCAAAAGTGGAAAAACAGTGTTTAAATTCATAAAAAAATCTATGATTATAATCATTTGTGTAATATTTAAATAGCGAATTAATCGTTTCGGATTTTTTTGAGCTCTTATAAGTTTGAGGTTATTATTGAGTGCCTTGATGACCGAGTCAGCCGGCCTACACCAAAGGTCAGGGTTTCCTCACAGACCGACGGAGTTGCATGGTAACATTTGTGGTTCAGGCAGTGAAAGAGTTAACTAGATGCATTCTACTTTTATATACATATAATATAACAAGTTTTATACGTATACTAGCGGACCGACAGACGTTGTCTTGTCCGAACTATGACATGCCTGCTATTAGCTGGTTCAGCAAAGGTTTTTTCGATATTCGTATTTTTGATAAACTATATATTAAATGACATTGAGTTTGTATTTTAAATCTACGCCATGCTACAACGCAAGTGATATGCGCATGCTTTTGTTTCGTTTTTATCTTAATGCGGGTTGATGAACTACAATACATTTAAAACGTTACTTCAATATTTTTTGTCGATAAATAATGCATTCAATATGCACGCAGTTGTGATAAATGTCATACATGGAATGTAGTAACACAGCGAACAGAATTTTAAATCTACGCCACGCTAAATCAAATGATTTGCGCATGCTCATATCAAATATACCAAATAATTCGACATCAGCGCCATCTATGGTAAAAAGAAAACCATGAATTATTATCAGAAGGTCAATTATTCATGAACATCACAAAAGATTTTAACGGTTACCTACATGGTTCAATTGTGAATCTAAACCATACTGAGACCCACTTAAACACACACATATTTCATTTATTTAAATCGGTCCAGCCGTTAAGGAGGAGTTCAACTACATACGCCCGTACATAAGATTTAAAAAAACTAACACTAACCATCACGCCGTCTCTATATTTCTCTCGCTTCCTCAACATTCATACATCGTGTCATGCACGCGCGTAGATTTCTCAGACTCCTCACGTGGCCGACATTCAATATTTGATTTATTTGATCGTGCCACGTTTTCCTCGGTCTTCCTCTATTTCTAACTCCATTTACATCGTTAACATATAATTTTTTTTATCCTTTTTTTAGTTCATTCTTTCCATGTGTCCAAACCATCTTAATGATCCTTTCATTATTTTGTTCATAACACCATCATTCACACCGCATTCACTTCTTATATTTTCATTCGATAATCTATCATACACAGAGTATCCACACATTCGTCTAAGAGATCTCATTTCTACTGCATTTATTGTTTCTTTCATTTCTTGTTTTGTTTTTATCTTAATGCGGGTACATTCGTGATTTAAAACGTTACTTCAATTTGTTTTGTCGATGAATAATACACTCAATATGCAAGCAGTTGTGATACATGTCATACATGGAATATAGTAACACAGCGAACAGAATTTTAAATCTACGCCACGCTAAATCAAATGATTTGCGTATGCTTATATCAAATATACCACATAATTCGACATCAACGCCATCTATGGTAAAAAGATAACTATGAATTATTTTCAGATGGTCAATTATTCATGAACTTCACAAAATATTTTAACGGTTGCCTATATGGTTCAATTATGAATCTAAACCATTCTGGGATCCACTTAAACACACACAAAAAAATCATAAAATCGGAGTTCAACTACGTACGCCCGTACCTATATAAGAATTATATATATAAACTATGCTTGGATACAATGAAGTTAAAACAATATGACCTATCAATTTAAAAACGACCAATATAACTATCAAATAAAAATCCATATTTTCAATCTTTCGCTTGAATTATTTGAAGAGGTTGTTATATATGTTTCTTCTTACAATATAATAAATTATATTTGAACATTGTTTCGTTGATTTCAAAAGTTTCGAAGTGATCGTGGTCATCTGTATAATTCTCTATCCAATGTTGTTAACGTAAAGTGATCGCTTATCCCAACTAATGACAGGTCATAAGTCCTGTAAACGCCTCGACTACCATATTCTGTTTCCAAAAAAAATTTACATCTTCGTCTCTATTGAGATAGAATTTATCCTAAAAAATAAATTTTATAAAATAGATATGTCCTATTTCCTAAAACAGATATTGTAGAGATGAGGACCCTAAGACGTATGTGCGGTAGAACGATATACGACAGAATCTCAAATGCTGATATAAGAAAGGAATGTAGAGCGGAAGAAGGTATTATGAACAAAATTTTGAAAGGATCGCTGCGTTGGTTCGGACATATGGAGCGCATCGATGGAGAAAGAATGTTTAAGAAAGTATACGTTAAATCAAATCAAATCAAATCAAATCAAATCAAATCAGTTTATTAACTCAATAGACATTACAAACAGGAAAATGTTTAAGGCATCTATTAAGTACAGGTAAAATATCATAAAAATACAACAAAGTACCAGGAACGCATTAGAGATGGTTCGACATTAGGAAGACAAGATACTTTCTTAAGTCAATAGTATTTGCCCCCTGAACGTACTTTCACTTGCTATTAAAGACGTCGATCTCCGAGGAGACCGCATTCAGCAGACTAATTGCTCTTCCCACCGGTGTCACCAGAGGCAGATTGGTTCTGGCGGCCGGTAGGTAAAACAATCTGTGCTGTCGCTGTCGGAGATATCTATCGGGGACAAAAAGACCAACATCCTCCAGTACGGCCGAGTTCTCGATCCCCTAATTAATCTGAAGAAATGGGTTATTAGATGTCCATCTCTTCGAAGCTGTAAAGAATTGGTTCCGAGCATTCCCAGAAGAAATGTCGTGGGATAGAGCCACGGATAGCTACCATACTCCCTCATGTAGAGATACCTCAGATTAATGATGTTAATGGAGCACTGATTCGAAGCAGACCGAGGAAAACATGGCATGACCAAATTAATCAAAATTTAAAGGTTCGTCATGTTAGAAGTCGGAAGAATCAACGTGCGTGTATGACTCGCTGTATGAATGTGGAGGAAGCTAGAGAGGTGTGCCAGGATAGAGTAGTGTGGGGGTCCATTCTCTTTGCCTACCCCTGCGGAGAAACGGCTTGATGGTTTTGTTGTTGTTGTTGTTACATAATAACAATACTTTCAACATACTGACAAAACATGCCTTATAACTTAAACAAATTCGTATTACGTTTATTGTTTCTTGAACAAATTATATAAAACTCCATATTAAATCATTGATATGAACGAAAACATCTGTTTTCTAGGTTATTTTTATAGGAATGACATTAATCGCCTTACTAAGGCATTATCAAATGACATTTGATACTGCCTTTGCCAGGCGTAACTGTCATTCTCATAAAATACTCGTATAATAAAACTTATTATATCATTCACATTAATCACGTATTTCGTATTGACTGACATCTGTGTTTGCAATTTATAGCAAATACAGCTAGCTTCAATCAAATGATTAGTTAATGAACATTTTAGTAGATGGCGTCAGTTGGATTAGATAAAAATCAATCATTATTTTATACTATAAACAATATTTTTAAAATTTTAATTGATAGACAATATATTGAAATAGCGGATTATTGCATAAAATATATCTTGAACAGTTGTTGATACAGTTTTTTTGTCTGATTTATTAAAGATCAAAGCCGCCCGCTGGTTTGCAATATTCATAAAATTATGATATTTTGGTGTTATTTTAATTATGACAAACTTCTTTTTATAGAGAGTGAGGTAATGATAATAGTCCACGGCAGGTTTTGAGGGAGAAATAAATCAACGGAATTAAGTCGAAATTATTGCTAATCTGCTAAAGTATGACATCAGGAGGCAAGAATTTTAAATGTTAATTACAGTACACGAAAAACGTGCGCAGAGGTTCATAACACTCTAGTGTTGGGCATAAGCTAACAGGTAATAATCGAAGATCATATGCAATCGAGAACATTCTATCATATATAGTATATGATAAAACTCTATCTTTTTAACTTTAACTTTAAACTATTATAACAATCACACAGATTCACCGAAGTGAAAGGCATAGACAATAGACCAGTACGCTCTTCTATCCCAACACATTTTTTTAGTCTATTCAACATTCAAACTATGTGTCATGCACTTACATCTTTTTTTCTAATTTCTAACTAATGCGACTTGAAAAATTAAAACACAGTTATTTCCAGTTTTTTTTTGTTTACTTTTCTCGACATGTTTCAAAGTTGTTATACCTTGACCATCGGGGAAATAATATAAATTGTTTATATCGTCCCTTTGATGAAGAAGCTATATAATCTCCGAAACATGTCGAGGAAAATAAAGCCAAAAATAATTTAAGTTTATATAAAAATATTATTTGATTCATCCAACATACTTTTTGTTTTTATGGCATTCATATGTTACTTCTCAACAGGGGTGACCCGTTCTAGGAAGACATTTTTAACACTGTGTGCACAATCATAATAGAAAACATTAAATAAACAGGGAACCTAATTATAGTTTATAAATTAATTATTTTAATATAGGTACCACATCATCTCACGTTTGAATATATTATTATGTTAATACTATTTTATAAAATGAAGTAATCACAAAATGTTGATAATTGTTCAAAAATCATGACTACATTATTTTATTACCACTAAGGTTATTTGCTTTTTGGTTTTTGTTTATCGTCATTATGTGTTCACCAGAGAAGAAGAAGAATTTATATCTTTGTCCAAATAGCTTGGATCCAAGATAGTAGTAATATATAAAAGTATTAGTTTTTTATATTATTATGATATATATTTTCGATCATTGGTGCTCTTTTTCATGTCTATCGTTATCCTTAAGAATATATTGTGATTTCGCGCCAAATTCACATTATGTAGGCAAAATTTCTTCGCCATTAATTGTTTCCACGTGTGAAAATTATTTCCTTTTTTTTATTTAACACACTGTCGTTTGCCAACATTTTCCTTTTAAATTGAAGTTTGACATATCATATACAGACATAAAGATTAGCCAAAAAAATATATAATACTTACTTACTTTTAAAGCCGATACCGCCCACTGCTTGACTTACGCCTCTCCTATACTTCTTCACACTCTCCTATGCACCTTCTGCATCTACCAAAAAAGATAAATAATTAGAATTCGACGTACATTTATAACGTCTCGTTTTTACATGTAGAGCAGACGTACTCAAGATGTAGGTATCTGAAAATAATATGCCGATGTATAGTAATTTATATGAATAAAATCGTCTCTCTTGCAGGAGTTTTATTATATTTTTGACAGAATGAAATGTTTCGCCCTTCTAATGTATTATCAGATACATTATCAAAGCTGCGTTATCATCTGGCACATCTAATTCCATCTTAAATATATTCTAATAAAACTCCTAGAAGACACACGTTTTTATTCATATTAATTATTTAATATGGACTTTTACATAATTGTTCAAGAAACAATAAAACCGATGTGTAGTGTCCATTAGCATGGTTTATTTCATCATTATCATCTTCGCCGTCACAACCCTTAGTGGGTCTTCTCTACCTCCAAAAAACGTATCTGTCCTGTTCTGTTTCTGGCTGTTGCCACTTTCCAATTAATTATTTTTATTTTTATTTATTTACTTGGAATAGTACACATGGACTCAACACATGTTCTAATAAAAAAAACAATTAAACATTCCATTATAAGAACAAGGTTACAATATAAGGTTACATTTTGTTTACATATATATTCAATTCTATTCTAAAATAAAGGCTCTGCACACTTTTAACATCCTCCGGTACATCTTCATAAATTTTAAATGCTTTCTGCATAAGGGAATTCTGAGATTCGTTTTTTTTTCTGAATGGGAGCCTTAGATTATTTTTCTTTCTTGTTTCATATTGATGTTCATATTGGTTACTTTTTATCTTCCTTAAAAATTCTTGGGAGGTGTGTCCATTAACAATTTGGTAAATTAGTAATAAAAAGTTGTATGTAATTATTTTTTTAAATGACGTAATTTTTCGCTCTTTAAGCCTCACTTTAATCCTGGCATATCTGTTTCTCCTCAAAATTATTATCATTGCCTTATTCTGGAGAAAGGTTAATCTTCGCATATCTTCTTATTGCTAAAAATAATATGCTGCTACAGGAATTTATATGAGGGATAATGATTGCGTTCTATACAGTCTTGCATATTTCTGCGCTGATATATCATCTAATCCTGCCCAGAAGTGATATTTTTTAGCCATCTTCTTAGTAAGATATTTTGTATTTTGTGAAAAAGTTAGTCTGTTATCTATTAGGACACCTAAATATTTGAATTCGTGTATTTATTCTATAATTTCATCGTCTATCATCACTGTTGTTGCCATTGGTATTCTTTTATTCCCAACATTCATGAATTTTGTTTTTGTCACATTCAATTTGAGTTTATTTTTCTTAAGCCATATTGAAATATTGTTAAGATTATGCTACCACGGTGCCCAACAGTCTGCCATGATATCATCCAACGATAGCAGTCTCTGCCGACTCTCCTTCGCCCTAATGGATCGTTAATCAACAATATTTTTAAGGGGGCTAGATCCCCATGCGTTGCAAATGCTCTAGTCAACGCAATTAGTTGATTTTAATGTATGCCAAACGTTTTTACAAAGAATTCCTTTCACATCCTAACCCCACAATAAAAGACCTCTCAAATAACAACACAAACACCTCCAGCCGCCATAAGCCCCCAAAATTCAGAGGAATACTCCGGGCCACACAAATTATGCCCCCGCATAAACCAACAACCCACCAAATCACCTTCCAACAATATTCCAATCCCAACAATAGCCACAAGAGCTAAACCTCTGTAAGCCAGAAGATCCAAGTCCAAGTCCAAGTAATTAAATAAATCTTTACAATATTTAAGTGCAAAAAACATCGAGAAAAAGATTGGAAAAGAAAAAAAGATGTTTACAATTACGTGAACATTTGTCTAAAACCGTAAATTCAATTTGTTTTATTGTTGACACTTATCGCCTTGCCTTATCAAAATATGGCGAGGGTAAGTGACATTTTCATAATGCCCAAAGAAGGCGACACGTGTCAATAAATTTCTTTGCATTTACCAAAATGTTAATATAATTATTGTAGAGTTTCAATAACGTGTTTTTTAAGTCAAAAAAATATAAAGCGTTTCCGAAAGTAAGAACCACCAATGTTTATTTACATTAAAAAGAGATTTTGCAAACTATTATATTTAATGGATATAATTACAGTAAATAATGAAAATAAATAAAAAATTTATACAAAATTTCTTTAATATTATATATTTAGCGGGCTTCCACTAGTCGTCGCTTCCGTAGAACATCGACCGGTTTCGGCAGCTTGCTGTCAGAAAGCTGCCGAAACCGGTCGACGTTAAACACAAGTGGAAGCCCATAATAAAGAAATTTTGTAACATTTTTTTTATTCATTACTTAAAATGAACTTCTTCCACGAAATTTAAATAAAAAATATTGTTTTTTTTTACAGTTAATAGCAGTTTGTTAAATTTTTCTCTCTAGTTTTGTCGTTAAAATGTTATCAAAACATTTTAACGACACGAAAACTTTTTTAAACAACATCTAGAATGTACTGAAAAAAAAATATCTTGGAAATTTCCGAAAAATCTGAAATAACAGAAATTTATTCTCTGAAATGCTATTTTATATTACAGTATTATTTTTAAAAAATCACGTTTTTTTTATTTAATCACATATCTATTTATTAACTTTTGAGTTTATTTTCTTAAAATTTCGTCATAATGGAATTCCACAGCATTAACGCCTCAAGTTTATCAAAAAGACAGAGTGGCAGAGTGGTAAGAGCTCTGACTGCCATACAGAAGGTCCTGGGTTCGATTATTATTATTATTATTATTTAAACTGTTGAATTAAACAACTTTGTTTCATGTATCACAATTGTATTTAATTTTAAGCGACAGCTGTCAACCTTTGACATCATCAGGTGTTACAATAATATATCAAAAGTCAAATTTTCGTGATTTTTCGAATCTTTATGTGTGTTTGTTCCTATGTCAAATAAAATAAAATACAATTGTGATACATAAAACAAAGTTATTTAATTTAACAGTTTAAAATGTTAAGGTATCATAGTGTTTTGGCCAAAACAAAGGACTATTATTATTGTAAATAATTATATAAATAAAACAACTTTGTATTTAACCACGGTAGGGTTATTATATTGATGCCAACTAGTTTCGCTAGGACCCAAGCTTCATCAGGGCAGTATAATAATACTGCCCTGTTATTATACTGCCCTGATGAAGCTTGGGTCCAAGCGAAACTAGTTGGCATCAATATAATAACCCTACCGTGGTTAAATACAAAGTTGTTTTATTTATATAATTATTTAAAATGTCTATCCACAAAGTGAGTGCTTTATATGAAGAATTATTATGATTGTTTTGTTGAATCGCAATTCACATCATTACAGCGCGAGCCAAATCGATGTAAAGAGTAAAGCTATCAAATTGATTCTCGTGATAGGTAGCTAATCTATCACCATTTTATTGTCACCTGAATTCTGCACCAGACCTAAGACAGTGTGACAATCACACTGCCATCACCGGGAATCGAACCCGGAACCTTCGGGTGTCAGTCAAAGCACTTACCACACGGCCACGAAGATTCCCGGCGATGTCAGTGTGATTGTCACACTGTCTTTGGTCTGGTGTAGAATATACGTGACAATAAAATGGCGATAGATTAGCTACCTACCACATGTCACAAGAATCAATATAAACGTTAAAAACAAATTATATACAGTAATTGGGTTCAAATGACCTTTTGTATACATAAAAAACTCAATCACTTATTGATTTTTCAAAAATGCATTTCATGTAATATACTTCTGTATAACAAATCAAAACTAACAAGAACACGTTAAGAATATATGTTATTAAAAGTATCTACCTCGTGAAATCTTAAATGGTTATATAAGAAAGGAATGTAGAGCGGAAGAAGGTATTATGAACAAAATTATGAAAGGATCGTTGCGTTGGTTCGGACATATGGAGCGCATGGATGGAGAAAGAATGGTTAGGAAAGTATATGTTAATTATGTAAATGGAATACGGAGTCGAGGCAGACCGAGGAAACCATGGCATGACCAAATTATAATAATCAAATTTTAAAGGTTCGTCATGTTAGAAGTCGGAAGAATAGACGTGCGTGTATGACGCTGTATGAATGTGGAGGAAGCTAGAGAGGTGTGCCAAGATATAGTAATGTGGCGGTCCATTCTCGCTGCTTACGGCGTGATGGTCTTTTGTTGTTGTTGTTGTTTTCCTCGTAAAAAATTGAAAGACATCGATCTCTGAAATGATGTTTAGTATTTCGATTTCTTTAACTCCTTCAAATTTGGAGATATTTCGTGTATGAGTGAATTTTTTTGGTCAATTTGATTGTTGCCGCACTTTATAATAGTTAATTGTGACACGTAATACGTTTGTACTGTTTTGATGTTAAAATTATACAAGTTTTTTCGTTTATATAAAGAATTTTGACAGGTGTAAAAATATTTTTTTCATTTGTTCCAATGACAATTTGGATAATTTCTTCAATATTATTTAATTTTTTAAGTTCTTGCTGGTGTTGGTTTGTTTTTAGTGCCTTATTACTGCTAATTTAAAAAAAAACGTTGATACGTGGAACATAAATTAAATAGACAATATGTGCACCATCTAAAAATAACATTTGTGTTAAATCATTTTATTTTGTATCATTGTATTTTATATTATTTGTTTTAGATTTATTTTGTGGATGTTGGACGATCGAAGTGTGCGCGGGAGGAGATGCCTATTGGTGGCGATGAGGTTCGCAACCCATCACACCGCGTCTCCCGCGGAGCGAAAAGAGAAGGATGGAGTGCCGCATCGGTTAAAGTGTGGCAGTCCATTCTTTCTGCCTACCCTTTCGGGGAGACGGCTTAATGGTTAGTTAGTTTTTGTACTCCTTCAAAAAAAAATTTTTTTTTTACAACATTTTGAATGTTTACAAATACTTTTAGACGAATACTGGATTTTACACATTGCGGGTTATCATTTTAAGGATTAATTGTATCTCAATAGAGACGAAGATGCAAATTGGAAACAGAATATGGTGATCGAGGTGTTTACAGGACTTATGACCTGTCATTGGTTGGGTTAAGCGCACGCTTTATGTAATACAACATTTCCCATTCCACCCTTCTTACAACCACCATGTCTGACAAATTTTTGGAAGTTGAATATATGGTAATATGTGACATGAAAATAAATAAATAAACAAATAAAAATAAAAACTGGTCCAAGTTAAAAATAGCATATAAATTGGAGTGACATCTCCAGGCGTCATCTAGCAATACCTTAATGGCTGTAGCCTTCCACATTGCGTTAATAAAAATATCTTCTGCTTAATGCTTAAACCCAATCTTCATAGATGGCGTTAGTGTGTAGATTGAAATATAACATGTAAAGTGTGGTGTCACATATTACCGTATATACAACTTCCAAAAATCTGTCAGACATGGTGGTCGTAAGAAGGGTGGAATGGGGAATGTTGTATTACATAAAGCGATCGCTTAACCCAACCAATGACAGGTCATAAGTCCTGTAAACACCTCGATCACCATATTCTATTTACAATCTACATATTCGTCTCTATTGACATACAATTAATCCTTCAAAAATACTCGATTAATCAAAAAAAAAGTATACTCCCACCTCTATGATTTACGCACAGAACAAAATACTATTGTTTTACTAAATACTATTATTTGGCCTCTCAATTAAAGCTTGTAACTCGTAACCAACGAATCGGTTTATGCGAATAGGGATTTTTCTTATATCATCGGTAGGTTTTGATATCTGCTTGTAGCAAATATAATTTATGCGTTTTGTGTTTCAAATTCATAATGGCAACTGGACTATTAAACAATAGCTTACGGTTGACGTGTTTATGAATGAATATGTCAAGTTACGGGGAATGCAAATGAGCGAATGAATTATTCATAATGTCTGATCGGATCGCGGTGGGATTCGACTTACAATCTCGGCCTAAACGATATTCGGTCAAACATTTTAACGGACGACACTGTATTGTGTGGTGATACTAATAAGACTTCTAACTTATTAAATGTGGTTAATAGTACACTCTAGGGGAGTGTTATTTCATATATTAACAGAAACACATTATTATTTAGTGGAGGAATGTGGAGGAAGCTAGAGAGGTGTGCCAAGATATATTGTTGATCCATTATAAGAATACCCCGTGAAGGCCTGTGACGCGCATGCTCCGCCCATTCCCCTTCTCTTGCTCTCAACACATTCACTCCCAGGATACTAATAAAATTGAAATATTTTAAATAATAATTAAAAAAATTATTCAACAATCTATGTATTTGATAATGGTTTCCTCCTATAGTTAGGTAAACTCCTAACGGGCTGCTTACGTAAAAGACCGTCACCGCTGGCTCAGGGGTCAGATTAATTTTATGACCTTAAGTATTATAAGTTCCGACTCGGCACTTAATACAATTTACAACTTCTTTTGTAGTATTTCAGAAAACTGTATTTAAAAAAAATGCAAATGTTATGTTCACTTGTACTGTATTACTAATAATAATAATTAATACCCGAAGATAAAAATTTATTATTTTGAAACATGTGATAATCTTTTGTTAATAAATATAAATGTTATATTGCATTTTAAGTGGCATCAGATTTATCAAATCGGCCTAGAATTGACCCGAAGTTGAAAATATCATCATCGCCATAAAAAACTAATTTTCCATTTTAATATAGGGACTGAATAAGTATTTTGGCACACGACAAGAAGGTCAGATAGATACTGAATACAGCTCCGCTATAAAGCCGATAGGACTGCGAGGGGATGAGGGATCGTAGCGGGGGGAGAGGAATGCGCAGTAGGAACCAAATTTCGTCTTCTCACAGGGTATTCTTGTGATGGATCAACAATAGTAATGTGGCGGTCCATTCTCGCTGCTTACGGCGTGATGGTCTTTTGTTGTTGTTGTTTTCCTCGTGAAAAATTGAAAGACTTTCATTTTTTAAATTAGCTGTAATTAGGCACTTAAACACTTATTTTGTTAATTATATAAATAAAACAACTTTGTATTTAACCACGGGTTATTATATTGATGCCAACTAGTTTCGCTTGGACCCAAGCTTCATCAGGGCAGTATAATAACTCTAGTTATTATACTGCCCTGATGAAGCTTGGGTCCAAGCGAAACTAGTTGGCATCAATATAATAACCCTACCGTGGTTAATACAAAATTGTTTTATTTATATAATTATTTAAAATGTCTATCCACAAAGTGAGTGCTTTAAATGAAGAACTTATTTTGTTATTTTTTTAGTTTATAAAAAATAATTTTGACAGGTGTAAAAATATTTTTTTCATTTGAGCGATTCAACAAAATAATAATAATAATAATAGTATTTCCATCTGGTATTTTCTAAAGCCAGTTCTAGTTTTTCTGTTTTTAATGAAAGCCCGTTATGACATTTTAGATGTTTTTTGAAAAACAAATAACAAAATTATCAATGTCGATCATGTCCGAAAACACTTGGAACACGAAAACACTTATTTTCAGAACCCCAGAATTTTACTAAAAACATATTAAAAAACGGCCTGTTCTATGCAGGAAGATCACCGATAACAACACGGTGGATACGTGTAACATAAATTAAATAAACACAAAAGTCCAGATCGTCCATGTCAACATGTGCAACATCGAAAAAAAACATTGTGTGCAAATTAAAAAAACGACGGATTTGTGGAACATAAATTAAATAGACAGTATGTGCACCATCTAAAAAGAACATTTTGTGTTAAATTATTTTTATTTTGTTATTTTATTTTATATCATTGTATTTTATATTATTTATTTTAGATTTATTTTGTGGGTGTTGCACGATCAAAGTGTGCGCGGGAGATGCCTATTGGTGGCGATGAGTTTCGCAACCCATCACACCGCGTCTCCCGCGGAGCGAAAAGAGAAGGATGGAGTGCCGCATCAGTAAAAGTGTGACACTCCATTCTTTCTGCCTACCCTTTCAGGGAGATGGCGTGATGGTTAGTTAGTTAGTTATTATAGTTTAAATCATTTCTGTTGTTATCGGTGATCTTCCTGCATAGAACAGGCAGTTTTATAATATGTTTTTAGTAAAATTCAGGGATTCTGAAAATATGACTCCAAGTGATTTCGGACATGATCGACATTGATAATTTTCTTATTTGTTTTTCAAAATACATCTAAAATGTCATAACGGGCTTTCATTAAAAACAGAAAAACTAGAACCGGCTTTAGAAAATACCAGATGGAAATACTATTATTATTATTATTATTATTATTTTGTTGAATCGCTCGTTACATCATCACACCATGAGTCAAATCGATGTAAAAAGTAAAGCTATGTAATAGTGATTCTCGTGACATCTGATTGGTAGCTAATCTAGCGCCGTTTATTGTCACGTGAATTCTACACCAGACCAAGGATTGAATCACACTGCGCTCGCCGGGAATCGAACCCGGAACCTTCGGGGTGGCAATCAATGCACTTACACTCGGCCACGAAAGTTGTCATATCATACATTTGAATTATTTTAATTTGATTATTTTGTTTCATTACAACCAATATTTTTTTTTATTAATTTTTAAAACATACGACCTTAAAAAAATTAAATAACTTTAATCTCAAAAATGGTTTACTCTTGCTTGGTGACTTACTTGACATAATTATTATGTAATAACCTCCTCTACAACCTTCTAGAAGGAATAGGTTCAATGACCCTGTATAATGAATTGATTGTACGTTATTGATTATAAGATCAATTTAATTCTCCATCCGCATAGCGTAATAAAGATTCGTCTCACACTCACATCCTCCTGGCGGACGGACACCCTGGTACTGAGTCACTCTATTTTGCAAGTGGCAAAGTTTTTACATCGCTACCGTTTGCGGTTTTTTCGTCCAATTGCTCACGGCGTCGAAGTTCCCTTTGATTGTGGTTTCCTTGTATAGGGTGTTATTTTAGAGCTATACAATACATATTCAAAATGAAAAAAACACATTAAAATAATGTTAATGTCTGTGATATTGGCTTTATATAATAGATAATTTTATGAAATTATTGTTTAAATATGATTTCGAGCATATGAGCTCCACGGCTAGCTTGAATGAAGCGCAATCGTGAAATTCAAATTTCAACATTTGTCATCTTTGTGGACGCGTACTATCCACTAGAGTGTACGTGGTGCAAAAATGATCCATGGTCTTCCGAATAGCTTGATCGGATGGACGATTATGTAGACCGTAAAATGAACGTAGTGCACGATAAGTTTGACGAACCGAACCATGATTTTCAAAATAAATTTGCACAATTTTTAAGCGCTGTTCTGACGTCAGTCTATTTGTGGTGATTGGCAAAACGTGCTGACTACAAATCAACTGTCAACTGTCAAATTAACAGTCTGTAGAAACAATGTTGCCAGTTTAAAAACCAAACTTAAAAAAAAAACACCCTATATATTATAGTTTTTACACTCACTCATTCATCAAAGCGCGTGCGGTTATCTCTGATCATATCGGGCCTATTAACTGAATACTCATATTAAGCATACAAGGATTTTTTAAGGCCAGGATAACATGTACTCAAAAAGAGTAAAAAAATTATTATATCAAGGGGTTTACAATGCTAATTTTTTTATTTTTTTTTCCTTATTTTTCCCCTTAGTTATAATAACTTTGGATTTTATTTCAACTTATAATAACTTTCGAACTTGCTAATATAATAACAGCCCAAACGAAGTCTAGCGTCTAGACTATAGGTTCCCAAACTTTTTTGACCCATGGCCCCCCTTTCAGACACGAAATTACACAAGGCCCCCCTGGAAGTGACAGAGTGGTAAAAGCTCTGACTTTCATACAGAAGACCCTGGGTTCGATTCCCGACGATGGCAATGTGATTGTCACACTGTCTTTGGCCTGGTGTAGAATTCACGTGACATTAAAATTGCGATAGATTGCTACCTATCACATGACATGAGAATAAATATAATAGCTAACATGAATTGTATACAGTTATTGGGTTCAAACGACCTGTTTGAAACTAGAAAAAAAAGGAAAAAAAAAGGGAATACACATTTTTTTAAATTAAACAAAACAGAAAAATGCAGTGAACGTATTTTTTCTTAGTTAAATTGTAAAAAAAATGAGTAATTAATATGATTTAAAAATTCCTAATGAGAAAGATGAACCTGGTGTGGATTCATCCAAAAAAAATTCAACTACGAGAGTATTTTTTTAATTAAAGGAAGGTATTTTAGAAATAAAACAATTCAAAAAATTAATTCTATAGGTTATTATTATTAGTGAAAAATATAAAACTAATATATGTGTACGTGTGTACGTATTTGAACATCACAAAATCGTAGATGATATTTATATTTAATGTGATTTTATCATAAACTTTTAGTATGTACGAGTAACAACTGTATAGTATTTATATCGTGTAATAACGGATATTAAAAGTTCTATAAGGTTATACATTTTAGCACCTCATGGCCCCCTTTTTGCTTTCAAGGGCTCCCTTACTCTCCCAGGGCCAGAATTACCCCCTCAGCTCCCTTAAGGGCCCCCTGGCCAGGGCCCTGGCTGTGTTTCCTAATATCGTGATGCACGAGACTCCAGAGGGCCGTCGACCACCAGGACGACCACCAAAGAGATGGAGAGAAGACTGGTCGTCTTCATCACAGGAAGAAAGTTGATATCCTGCATAAACAGATCGTAAGATCCTACTATTAGCAGAAGAAGAATAAAAGCTAAATAAATTTTAATAGTATTGCTTTCTTCCAGTGATTTGAAAAAATCCTTACGGAGATTCTCTTAGCACGTATTTCAGTGATCACGTTTCCACGCCCTGAAAAAGATCCTTAGCACGAGCGACATTTGGCACATTTGACATTGAAGCTGACAGCGCAGGACACGACAGGTTGGGCAAACAGCCGCGTGTGGGAGACGCGGCCCCCGTATGTGTGCTCAGCTTAAATTAGTTTTTTTCACGTTCCAATATTACGAACAAAATAATCGTTCAATCCCATCAAAAATGTGCTTAACACTCGACTCACGGTGATGATGGGTACCGGGTGAACAACGAGACTCTTTTTTGTCGGGAATATCGCGAGCGCATGATGTGTACTGTATCTACCATATAAAAGACTGACGACTGAATACTCTTCTTCTTGTTGTAGACATTATGTGGTTAGTTTTCCAGAGTGTTGCTCCTCCTGTGAGGTGGATTCCCAGCTGTCCTTCCATCTTTTAGGGGGTCTTCCACGAGAACGAGTCCCGTGAAGCTGATTATGCAATGCAATATAGGGGAGTCTGGTGGTGTCCATTCTTTGAACATGACCGTACAAGTCCCTTTTTCGCTGTCTGCTCCATCTTATAATATCCTCAACCTCACATATCTCTCTTATTCTGTTGTTCCTCGAGCGATCTGTCAGTGTCTTGCCTACTATCGTCCTCAGTGCCTTCATTTCGGAAGTCCTCAAAACCTGTTTGGTCCTTACTGTGTCTGCCCTCGCTTCGACGCCATATGTTATTATTAATGCATGATTTATAGACTGTCTAAAAGATTAGCCCTAGAGCCCTGTATCATGACAACCTTCGTGACAGAATGGCAAGAGCTATGACTGTCACACCGAAGGTCCTGGGTTCGATTATAATATGGCAGTTTGATCCTCAGCGAGAGATCAAATATAATCTTCTTCTTCGATAGCCCTACAGCCCATATCGAGCCTTAGCCTCCAGTATTCTTCGCCTTCAGCTCCTCCTGTCCTCCGCTTCGACCCTCCCAATCTGACACTCGTAACAATTTCATTGTCCACGCCTCGAACCCATAAGTCACCACTATTTAAACGATGGTCTTATACAGGGTGATTTTGAGAGATCAAACATAGTACAAAAAAAAATACATAAGAACTATGTAACTAACCATCGCGAATGGAAAACGGCGCGATGCATCGCGCCGTTTTCCATAGGGGAAGGCAGAAAGGATAGACCGCTTTACTGTTCGTTCCTGACATACTTTTCTTGCCTTGTAAACATACCTTCATCTGCTCACATGGCCGACATTTTAAATTCTATTGATTTTATCGTGTATCGCAATGCTTCTATTTCGTACTCCATTCAAATCGTAAACGTATAAAATCGATGGTGGCCTAGGGGACAGAATGATGTGACTTCTGGTCCAGGGGACATGGGTTCAAGCCTAGACATTTTTTTCTTCATTTTTATGAGCTATTTATTATCTACTCATTTTTTTTATTTATTTCTAATATATTTGATTTAAATCCTTGGCTTATGGTCCAGCGGACAGAACGCTTGACTCCTGATCCAGAAGACTTAGGTCTTAAGCATTATCAAATGGACATTTGATATTGCCTTAGACAGATAAAATTATAATTATTAAATTATAATAATACTTCTAGAAAACAAACGTTTTCATTCGTATTAATTATTTAATATTGAGTTTAACATAATTGTTATACGAACAATAAATATTTAAAATAAGCGTTAGAATGTTTAAAATATTATATAACTAACTAACTAACCATCACGCCGTCTCCCCGAAAGAGTAGCCAGAAATAATGGACTGCCACACTTTAACCGACGCGGCACTCCATCCTTCTACTTTCGGCCCACGGGAGACGCGGTGTGATGGGTTGCGAACCTCATCGCCACCAATAGGCATCTCCCGCGCACACTTCGATCGTAAAACATCCACAAAATAAATGTAACACAAAAAATATCAAAAACAATGATATAAAATAAAATAACAAAATAAAATAATTTAACACATAATGTTATTTTTAGATGGTGCACATATTGTCTATTTAATTTATGTTCCACGTATCCACCGTTTTTTTTTTAATTATCTGTAATAAGCACTTAAAACAAGCCAACACCAGCAAGAACTTTAAAATAATTTTGAAGAAATTTTTCAATTTTCACCTGTCAAAATAACTAACTAACTAAATAACCATCACGCCGTCTCCCCGAAGGGGTGGGCAGAAAGAATGGATTGCCACACTTTTCTTTTCTGACATATTTCTCTCGCTTCCTCAAAATTCATACATCGTGTCATGCACACGCGTCGATTTCTCTGACTCCTCACATGGCCGACATTCAATATTTGATTTATTTGATCATGCCACATTTTCCTCGGCCTTCCTCTATTTCTAGTTCCATTTACATCGTTAACACCATCATTCGCACCGCATTCACTTCTTAAATTTTCATTCAACACTCTATCATACAAAGAGTATCCACACATTCGTCTAAGAGATCTCATTTCCACTGCATTTATTCTACTTTCATCCTTCTTTTGTGAGTTCCTTGCTTTGCTTCCATACACAAGGGTCGGTAGAATTCCTGTCAAAATTCAAAATTCAAAATACAAAAAATTCTAAACATTTAACATTCAAAAAACGTTTGTATACACGAAAAAACTTATATAAAATATTACATACAAACGTATGTTTTCTAGAAGTGTTTATATTTTATGTGAATGACACGTTTCTTCTGTCTAAGGTATTATCAAATGTCAAACACACATTTGACATTTGATAATGCCTTAGACAGACGTAGACGTACAGAATATTTTTTAATGTTAGTTACCTGTGGTATACTTTGAATGTTATGCAGTGATGCGCCTTTCGATTCGCGCATGGACAGGTGTAGAACTATCGGACTGTTTTTCGGCCATCGATCAAATCACCATCAGAAGGAATGACGCAACTGTCCTACGTCACTCTGGTCACACTGACTCACGGTGGCTGTTTGGTCCGGTGGTGTCGTCATTGCAGTGAACTCAGGAGTGAAAAAAACGGCACCTTACTCTGGAACATACCATACTACGATCCTAAATTTGTTATTATTTTTAGTACCACTATTACATAGAATTATAATATTTCATTACATAAATAATAATTAAATAAAACTATGTTTTTTAACTACTTCCACCTTTGCCTTTATTTCCACCTTTGCCTTTCGCCAGGCTCGCTGACATAGACAGACTGGACCAGTCTGTCTATGTCAGCGATTTTACTACCTATGATTTTACTGAAATCTCTTGATGAAAGTTAATTTTCAATAATAATTAAATAAAACTATGTTTTTTAACAACTTCCAATTTTGTCTTTATTTCGACAGCTACCGGTTTCGCCTGATTCGCTGGCATCGACATACTGGACCAGTCTGTCGATGCCAGCGAGCCTGGTGAAACCGGTCGCCGTCGAAATAAAGACAAAAGTGGAAGTAGTTAAAAAAACATTGCTTAATTAATTATTATTTAAAATAAACTTCCATCAAGAGATTTCAGTAAAATCAATTGATTATTTTTTTAAAAATTCATTACATATTAAAATTATTAAATGTTTAAATTTAAAGCATTGTAATTACGTATCACAATTTATTTACATGAGTTTATCGCGATAGCTGTTTCGCCAACCTATGTTTTTATCATCAGGTGTTACAAACGACCTGATGATTCCAATATAGGTTGACAAAACAGCTGGCGCAAAAAAAATACGTAAATAAATTGTAATACGGTGTTTCAAATTTAATAATATTGAAGTATCATAGAGTTTCTGCCAAAACAATGGATTATCTATAAAATATACAGAAAATAATGTAAAAAATAACTCTTTTTAAGTATCTTACTAACTAACCATCACGTGTCTCCCCGAAGGGGTAGGCAGAAAGAATGGACTGCCACACTTTGACCGATGCAGCACTCCATCCTTCTCTATTCGCCCCATGAGAGACGCGGGGTGATGGGTTGCGAACCTCATCGCCACCAATATGCATCTCCCGCGCAAACTTAGATCGTCCAACGTCCACAAAATAAATCTAAAACAAATTATATAAAATACAATGATATAAAATAAAAATAATTTTGTAAAGAAGTTTTTTTTTGGTACTTGAGAATTAAATTAAGGTTTATATATCATAGAAACAAGATTTGAAATATTTTAAATGAGAAAAAATAAACAATAACAAAACTTTCTGCTATAGATGTAGATGTTTTATTTTATTTTTTATATACTTTGAATACAACACTATTTATATTACAATATTTTAAATATCTTTATAACATCACTGAGGAAGGACCGGGTTGTCCGAAACATGTCTGATATACTTTTTTTTATTAAGTTAGTTTTATAACAAAAATCTTGGACTAAATGAAATGTGTTATAAATATAATATCTACCTACTTAAATGACTTAATTAGCTAATGTTTATTGTTGTGTTATTGAAGACTCGTTAAAAAAAAAGGTTTATTGAAATGTCTCTGGAATTTCACACTTTTATTTTATAATAAAATTCTTTTTTAGACTTAAAAATATTACTGGGTCCATTAAATACTTTTATAAAGTTACCAAATTGTTTATTTACACAATTAATATTTTTTTATCTTCAATTTCATTTAAAGTACTCACTTTGTGATTAGACATAGTAATTTTATATGGATCCATTCAGTGGTGAAATACAAAGTGTTTTATTATTTTACAAAATTTATATTTTATGGTGTAGCTCTAGTTACAATCCTTGGGTATGGAAGCGAAGCATGGAACTGTTGAAGAAGTGTGAGAACAGAATAAATGCGGTAGAGATTAGATTCCCTAGACGTGAGTGTGGCAAAACTATACGAGTATACTACAGAGTTTTAAATGCATAAATTAGGAATGAATGTAGACCGGAAGAGAGTATTATAAACAAATTTAAGAAATGATCACAGCATCGGATAGGTCACATGGAACGCATAGATGAAGAAAGAATGGTTAAGCAAGTATACGTTAACGATGTGAATGGAGTACGGAGTCGAGTAAGACTGAGGAAAACGTGACATGAGAAAACCAATCAAGTTTTAAAGGCCGGTAATGTTAAAATTCCTTGAAAGTTAACTCAATGAACAGACTGGAAGCATTTGAAATGTGGCTCCATCGCCGAATGCTCAGAATTCCCTGGAAAAACATGGTTACCAATACCGAAGTACTGAGGCGAACTAGAGTTGACAGGGAACTGTTATTAACTATCAAGGTTCGGAAAATTTCACATCTGGGTCATATACTGCGTGGGGAAAAGTACCACCTTCTCCAACTGATATTGGAGGGGAAATTTGAGAGACGCCGAGTGCCCGGTAGGAAACAAATGTCCTGGCTGCGAAACGAGAGGGATGGACCGGCATCCGAAGTGTGGAGACAGGTTCGCCAAAGTGATCGCCAACGTTGGGGGGACCCGACAGGGCACTTGAAGAAGAAGAAGATCTTAAAATTCGGAAGAATCGGTGTATGAAAGACTCGGTGTATGAATGTGGAGAAATCTAGAGAGGTGTGTAAGAATAAAGTGGTGTGGCAGTCCGTTCTCCCTATCAACCTTTAGGAACGGCGTGAGAGTTTTTGTTTTTATTGTATACTCGTATTTTATGATAATACTTTTAAATATCAAGTTCGATTTTGTCACATCACAATCTCGGGTTTTTTGAGATGGTATTCAGCGCTCATGTGATTTTCGTTTTATCGCATGTATTGTGTCGTATAGATGTCATTTAAGAGATATTTTGATAGTCGGAAAGAGAAATAAATCACAGGGAACTAGAGGCCTCAGAGATCTGGAGACTTAACAAACATGATGAAACGAGATTAGACTACTTCGAAAGAAAAATCCTCTGACCTATTAAGAATGGTCATACATGAAGAAAAATATTCAACACGGAGATGTGCAATTTATACCAGGACGTCAGCATAGTCAAGTTTATTGAAATTAACTAATTCAAGCAACAATTATAGTTTAAGGCATCTATTGAGAAGAGGTAAAATATAATAAATATATAATACCAGGAACGCATCAGAGATGGTTCGACATTAGGAATACAAGATACTATCCAATGTCAAGAGTATTTGTCTTCTGAACGTACTTTCTCGAATCTGCATATATAATAATTGCAATGGCTAGGGCATTTGAACGTCTCGACGAAAAGTCTCCAACGTCATCAAGTTGGCCGCAACCCTTAAGTGACATTGTGAGAGACACGTCGCTCATGACCCTGATGAAAACTGGACAAGGCGGCTGCTGTGTTTGTGCCCGAGAACAGCAAAGCGTGGAGTTGGGTGCCCACAGCAACATTGGCGCGACGATATACGAATGAGCGCTGGGAATGCCTGGTTGCGGAGCGCTCAGGATAGAAGGGAGTAGAAAATACAAGAGAAGGCCTACGTCCAGGAGTGGACATCCACAGCTGGCTTAAGAAGTTACGATAAACCATTATTGTATAATATATTATATGTGTTCATATTTTTTTATATTAAATACTGTTTCTTGATGTTAGCATTGAAAGTACTTAAGTTTTTACTTAATGAGTATAAATATCATAGCTTTAGATATTTCCGTCCACTTAGCGTGGTCGGTTGATTCCCGAAATCGGTCATTGATAATTTATAAAAATAATAATTAATCAAATCAAATCACTCAAATCAGTTTATTTACTCAAAAGACATTACAAACAGCATACATATTTAAGGCATCTATTGAGTACAGGTCAAATATTATGTATTAATGTGAATTTAATAACAATGAACATTGTATTCCGTTATTTTATGAATTTTTAATATGATGTTTTTCATTTACCCGAATCTTCTATATATTTTTAAATACAATTACAAATTGCTCCTTGAACAATAATATAAAGCTCCATATTAAATAATTAATACGAATGTAAACGTATGTTTTATAGAAGTTTTATTATATTTTATGATGAAATGTTTCGCCTGTCTAAGGTTAGATGGCTCTGATAGGCGAAATATGTCATTAACGTAAAATATAAAAAAACTTATATAAAACCGACGTTTTTATTCGTATTAATAACAAATACAGATTATTGACCGAATCGCAAAATATTAGAAATGTAAACCTACATTAGAACTAAACAATAAAATTGGATGTAGGTATTTAAAAAAAATGTATTTTATTGTATCGAATAGTAAAGACACTAGGTAATAAAAAATACCAAAGATCTTCGAATCTAATGTAGGTATTTTGGTATTCTGTGAACACCATAATTTATACAGAATTATTCTAGTGGCATTTTATCTCACCAGTGGCGTGACCACCCTATAACGAGACTAAACGAATTAGGGATCGCATGATAAATATTTTTTTTTAAATAATAATTACATCTTATTACTTAATATGAAATTAGACATTCAAATCTATTTTATTATTATTATTATTTTGTTGAAAAAACTCCTTACATCATTACAGCGCGAGCCAAATCGATATAAGGGGGGGGGGGGAAATAATATCAAAGGAAATATACACAGAACCTAATGAATAGGAATATGCCAGTTAATTCCTTGCTGCCCTTGTCGTAAGGGTATTCGCAAATTCGCCATAATTGCATCCAAAGAGGTCTATCTCTTTTGCAACCTCATTTAAAAGACGAATCGCTTTCAATACAGGAGAACTTCGAAGGGTCTCTGTGCGGCAATTTACACATAAAATAATATATGCCCCCTGCTATAACTATGGGGAACGTATAGATTTAGTTCTTTCAGTATTCTTCATTTTAGCATGTTTTATCTGTAATCCCATGATAAAGGTTGTTCAATTTATACCAGCATTGTGCAAACGGGTTTCCCTTAAGACATGGAACTTGCCATTCCAACGTTGCATCCCCTAGTTAACCGAAGTCCCTCGTGGACAGGGGACGGGCTCAGAATTGGGCGCCGCTGCCTCAGCTTCACCATGTTTCACCATCCTCACTGGCATCGACAGACTGTCGTCGATGAAACAACCAGACATGTGCCAGACTTCTACATTGCAGATCTTTCTTATTTCAGAATTTCTTATTCTGTCTCGGAGTGTCGTTCCCGCAACGGATCGGAGAGTCTTAATTTATGTGGTTCTTGTTGAAAAAAATAATAATGAAAATTGATGTACGAGTATAATGCCTTATGGATCATAATGTGCGGGTACGCTACTGAGACCTAAACAGGAAAGTTTTCAGCGATCACACGCTAATATTTTAGCACCGAACGCAAACAATAATGTCGCAACTTCTGTGGGTAAACTACGTGTAAAGACGCTCCTCCGTCCGCCAATAGCGCTCAGGACCAGCGGCCGCCATTTCTCATCTTCCCGCGCTTATTTTACGGCCTGACATTCGAGAGCCGCTCGGGCGCGGAGAAGGTTGCCTCAACGGTCCCATTTTCAAAATTCGAATTGTCGGCCTCACGCCGATAATTTTGTCAAAATGTAAAATTTTAAGATCACCGTTCCAAAACCGCGCCATTTTAATTAGTATGAACTAAGCGCGTAAATGTTTTCAAATTTTTCGTATTAACGACCTTAACATATTTCTTTTCATTCTTTTGGTTGCGTATTTCCGAAGATGCGGTTCATAATGTCGAATTAATTCGTTGTTGGAATTAAATTCCAATTTACTTTGCTGTGGGAGTTACTTAGTTTTCCATTGCCACTTCGATGGTGCTCACGCATTTCATTTTAATATTATCGCGTTAGGAGCGCTGCCAAAATGGTCCGGATTTCGCCAGCAAAATTGGTAAGTTCTTTATCTTCTACTCTTTAATCGTATTAATTAGATCCTTATCTTCTACTCTTTAATCAAGTTAATTAGATCCTAATCATCTACTTCGTAATCGAGCTAATTGGTTCATTATCTTCCAATCCTTAAACAAGTTATTTGGTTCCTTATATTCTACTCTTTAATCAAGTTAATTAGTTCCTTATCATCTACTATTTGATCAGGCTGATTTGTTCCTTATCCTCTAATCCTTAAACATTGGTTAATTGGTTCCTTATCGACTACTCTTTAAATACGTCAATGTATTCCTTATCTTCTACTCTTTAATCTAGTTAATTAGTTCCTAGACGCCATTGTGCATTATTTCCATGCTATAGGTTAATTAAAATAACAGCTACATTATTGATGTGGGTACGATAATATATTTTAGTCTCTATAAAGTAATTTTTGTGATTGCAAATTCTACGATTTTTTTCTAGATTTAATATACAATTGCGTTTGATTTGGACTGAAGACGTTTCTAAGATGTTTATATTTAATTCGCAAATGTTTATTACTATATGCTCTGTTATATGCCTTGTCAAAGCATGAACGAATAGTAATATTATGTGGATTGTTAATTCGGTAATGTTTTAGCAAAGCGAAGCGTGTCACTCCCATAAAATTAATTATAATTTCCAGAAAAAAAAATATTCAATATTGAGTATCCATTAAGAGTTTCACTCCATCGCCATGCAACAATACGTTAGTTTTAATAATTTTTAATAACTTAACCTTTTATCATTATATTTAAATAACTGTGTCAAATTCAATATGGAAATCAATTCCAACAATCGAACAGAATTGATTATATATTTAGGATTCATTAGTTTCGATGTGTTATTATATTATCTTTATATTTAAGGAAAAACTACAAAATAATCTAATGCGCGAGAATATATTTTAGATATAAATCGTTTCTCCGATGATTTCTTTTGTAACAGTGGTTTCGAAGAATCTTTCGATATTCTTTCCCCACCAAACACATGACTCTCACTGAATGTGATACAATAACTGTCTACAAAACTAGATAGATGATTTTATTTGCCGTTTTTTTAAACCAAATTTTACAAAGTTCCGTTACCTTTGAATATGTATGTATAATTATTAAAAATATTTCTAAATCGTTGGTGTTCAGATAGAGCACATTTTTTTTGTATATTCACAATTTAAAATATAGATGAAAACATATTTTTATTATATTTTAAGGGAGTGACATGTTTTGCCTTGCTAAGGCATGTTTAAATATGTACGTTTTATTATTTTTTTCGAACATAGATATTAATATTGTTATTTAAAATGTACGTGGAATACGTTGAATTTAACTAAATACTCGAATACAAAATTTTAGATTATATTGCAACAATAAAACTAGTTAACATTAAAATCCAACAATGTCACTTTTTAATGATTAAAAGAGCAATAGCTTACGAACGGACTAATACTCTCAAATAGCCAAGATCCAATAAGCAATTAATTTATTACGTATTAATTAAATAAGGAAAATAAGAAGAAATTTTTTTTTTTTTAAATGTAACTAACTAACTAACCATCACGCCGTCTCCTCGAAGGAGAAGGCAGAAAAAATGAACTGTAATACTTTAACCTATGCGGCACTTCATCCTTCTCTTTTCGCCCCCGCGGGAGACGTGGTGTGATGGGTTGCGAAGCTCATCGCCATATTTAATTAAAATCCACTAATTGGGAGATGCCTATTGGTGGCGATGAAGTTCGCAACCCATCACACCGCGTCTCCCGCGAGGCGAAAAGAGATGGATGGAGTGCCGCATCGGTTAAAGTGTGACAGTCCATTCTTTCTGCCTACCCTTTCGGAGAGACGGCGTGATGGTTAGTTAGTCCACTAATGTTTGTGTCTTAGACCGGTTTCGGCAGCTCGCGGCCATCTTCGGGTCATGGCACTAGAAAATGAGTAAATATACATAGTGGATTTTAACTATATATACATTTCAAGAAGATTTTTTACAAAAAAATATATATTTTCATTATTTACAATGAACTTCTGCCTTCAAATTTCAAATAAGAAAAAATGTACATTAATTTTAATTGCATATTGTTTTATTTTTATATCGGTTTCGACACTTTCCATGACTTCCACATTGCACATTGCAGAAATGTTTTGTCTCTAATAATTTAACAGCGTAGTATTTGATTCTCGTGTGATCTGAACGAAACAGCGTGATGTTGCAAGTCAAACCTCGTCCCCTGTATGAAATCGAGAGACGTCCGTAGGTGCGTGATATATGGGAAAGGTCATAAGCCAGTTTAGTAGGCAAAATAAGTGCCGATATTATTTTAATGAATCGAAATTGTACATCGATTGCTGTAGGTAGGACACGATGTTTGCTATTGCGACAAGTATCTATTCACTCTTGTACCTACAACCAATAATTGTTCATAAAAGATTTCCCATCACACACACCCGAGGCTGTTATAGGGTGCAGCGGCGCCCTTTCCAATCGGAACCATTCCCTTCAATCCAAAACATACAATTAATAGATCGATCGCAAAGGGACCTACACGTACACATGTAAAAAAAACAGTATTAGTAATTAATAGTCCAAGAAAGTAAATATTTTAATTATTTCTAACAATAACAGGAATCCATCACGCCGTTTCCCCGAAAGAAAAGGCAGAGAGAATAAACCGCCACACAACTCTATCCTGACATACCCACTTTTCTAGATTTCTCTACATTCATACAGCAAGCCATACACTTCTAGCATAGCCGACCTTTTAAAAAAAAAATTCATTTGTTTTCGTTTTCATTTGTCTTCCTCGATTCCACACTTTGTTCACATAGTTAACATATACTTTATAAGCCATTATTTCTTCTTCCTTGCGTTCTATGTGTCCAAACCAGTGATACTTTTATAATTTTGTTCATAATACTTTCTTCCGCTCTACATTCCATCCTTATATCAGTATTTGAAATTCTGTCGTACCTTCATCGTTTTATCACATATACGTCTTAGGGATCGCATATCTACCGCATTTATTCTGCTCTTATCTTTCTTCTGGCAATTCCACGATTCACTTTCATACATAAGGGTTGGAACTAGAACTCCATTGTGTACGACCATTTATTATTTATAACATTTCCTATTTAAACATAAAGTGTGCAACTAATGTCGCTAGTTTCGATTCAAGGGTTCGGTTTGCAGCAAAGTACATATATATCATTTTTTGCTGGTTTATGGGATACCAAATGGGCCATCGGTCGATAGGTTTGGTATTCTATCATCAGAGTACTGGAATATGTTGAATACAAGAGAGCGAGAAACGTATTTAAAATAATG
This sequence comes from Lepidostoma basale, assembly GCA_022606425.2. NCBI lineage: Eukaryota > Metazoa > Arthropoda > Insecta > Trichoptera > Lepidostomatidae > Lepidostoma > Lepidostoma basale. Next base: position 595,641 of record JAHDVF020000715.1, on the reverse strand, counting down.
TTACAAAGTAATGAAAGGATCATTAAGATGGTTTGGACGCATGGAAAGAAAAATGAAGAAAAAATTATAAAGAACTAGAAATAAGGAAGACCGAAGAAAAAAATGGCATGAACAAATCTACCAAATATTCAATGTCAGTCACGTGAGGGGAGCGATCCATTTTTTCTGCCTACCCCTTATGAGAGGCGACGTTATGGTAAGATAGTTATGTTCGCTTATTTGCTAAAGGGATATATTAAATTTCTACAACTAAATTAAATTAATAATATTATTATCCATATAATATGTACATTGCTTTGGCCGAAACACTATGATACTTCAACATTATTACTGTTAAAATTTAAAACACTGTTATAATACAACAATTTCTGTTTATTCACTGAGAGTGTCGCGACAGCTGTTTCGATGTTGGCATCATCAGGTGTTACAATAAACTAAAGTTACAAATGAAAAGACTTATTTATAGGGCAAAAAACTCATTAGTGTGTTTAGTCATAGTAAAAATTAAGTATGCGAAATCTGTTGACAATTTTACAAACAAATATAACAAAGGTGGGGAAAAAACAGTGATTAGAAGGGACAATTATACATACAAGAAATGAATGGGTATTTTACTATGACTAACTTTAGTTTATTGTAACACCTGATGATGTTGGCATCGGTTGGCGAAACAGCTGCTTCTACACTCTCAGTTAATAAAAATAAATTGTGATATTATAACAGTGTTTTAAATTTTAACAGTAACATATAATATGTCACAATGTGGATAGTCAACTAAGTAAGCACACAATTTTATAGTTAAATATTTGGCTTTTAATGGTACCTATTTAAAACTCATTTGTTTCATTCTAATTCAAATTTAAAATAAAATTCCAACGCGTTCGAGATACTGCCAGCTAGAGACATTTTCCAAGAATTTTTACTTTCCAATAAATGCTAACAAGTGCAAATTCGTTTGTCAGTTCAAAAGTAAATTATATTTACAGATTTCCAAGTGCATTGTGATGGATTTTCGAGCTTTCTTTATTAGCTTCTCAGTCGTTTTTTTTTTCGTATTTTTTACTTAAAATGGAATTTCACATGATTGTTTATGGAACAATAAATAAAAATATGTCCCCACTAACATTAAAAATACACAAATAAATTAAGACGACCTTCGCGGCAAAGTGGCAAGAGCTATCCTTGTCACATCGAAGGTCCCGGGTTCGATCCCCAGCGATTGCAGTGTATGTGACAATTTCTTTGTTGGTGTAGAATTCACGTGACAATAAAATGGATATATATGCTACCTATCACATGTCACGAGAAATAATACCTCAAAAAAATGTGTACCATAATTGAGTACAAATGTAAAAGCAACGGGAAACTACCACATTAAAGGCCCAAGTGGCATCCCAAGATTAAAACTAGCGAAGAACATTAAAAATCACATAGGTTTTTATTGAGATGACTTTCGCTTAGATTTGTGCCTTGGCTCTATAAATCAATAGTTCAATAGTGGAATTTATGTATATGTTTGCTTAGTAATGCAATCCTCGACCTCGATGACTGATCGACATTCATACAAAAATAACATTACCTACCTACCTGTCTGGGTTTAATATCTATATTTTCTATTACGAATTTAAGTTATAATAACACATTTTATACAATTAATTAAAAAGTCTATTGTTTTGGCCGAAACACTATAATACTTTAATCCATTCATCGCCACATGTTTGTAGAAACAGCGCGCCGGTACGCCACGTATTTTCTCCCAAACTATTGAAAAAAATGGATCCTTTTTGGTGTGTTAATATTTTTAAATATTCATAGATGTCGTGAGAAAATCGGAATTAATTTTGAAATCCATCATTCGAAGCGATCGTCTACGTAGAGCGCACATGTGTGCTTACGGCGATCATCGGGTTAACATTATAAACTGTTAAATTAAAAAACTTTGTTTTAAATAATATCAAAGAAATTATTCAAATTGACAAAGGAACAAATACACATAAAGGTTCGAAAAATCAGGAAAATTTTACATTTCAAATTTTATTGTAACACCTGATGATGTCAACATAGGTTGACGAAACAGCTGTTGCGAAAAATAAATGTACATTGTGGTACATAAAACAAAGTTTTTTTAAGTTAACAGTTTATAATTAATTAAAAGTATTCAGGAAATAAATTTTCAAAAACAGTTATTTTCTCTGAGTTTATTATCGATACGAACATACTCGTAATTAGTGGATTTCGAATCCGCGCGAATCTATTTAGCGGTTAATCTTAAATATTTCTATATATAAAAAATAGAGTTAATTATTAATTTAACAAAATTATAATGAATAAAGAATGACAAAGAAAGTATCTAGCGTTATCATATTAAACGGAACAAGATATATATAATAGAAAGACCGAAGAAAACGTGGCAGGATTAAATCAATCAAATATTAATTGTCGGTCATGTTAGGAGTCGACGTGTGTGAATGACACAATGTATGAATTTTGAGGAAGCGAGAGAATTGTATCAGGAAGTAATAGTGGAGCGGTCCATTATTTTTGCCTACCCCTTCGGGAGACGGCGTGATGGTTAGTTAGTTATTTTTTAAATATATTAATATTTCAAATACTACCCACATTAGTTTACATACATACTCAAACAGAAGTGCTCGAAAAAAATATTAAATAAATTATTTAAATTTTACATTTTAGAATAGTCATAAGAACACGGTTTAGAAGTAAAGGAGTCTGCTTAAAAAATATATATGTATCATTGATATCGACAATATCGATATGCAATACAAATTTATTATAAATAATAAGTTATCTACTCATGGGAATACAATAAAACTGTTGTATTTTTATAAAATAAATTAATAATAATTTGGATTTCGAATATATCCAGATGTTCCTACTGACATGACTATATTTATGTAATCATCAACGCTCTATAATAGACCCATAATCACTTATGCAGACCCCATCTGAGGTCACGCAGCTCAGAGTCACACACGTAAACTTCAAATCCTGCAAAACACGGTCATCCGGCTTGCGCTGGGTGCTCCCTTTTGGACCAGGATTACACAACTCCACCTAGAGGCGGGTCTCCCCACTCTAGACGAACACATCCACACACTGGCCGAGCGTTTCTTTCAGTGGGTCGCCACCCACCTCTATACCAGAAACCTCTAACTACACCCTTCACTAACGTCACAAGCGCCCAAAATACATTCTCCTTCAGAGATACACCACGGGCCACAACTCAGTCACTTCCCCCTTTCCCACCAGAACCCCTCCCAACCATCACCCCCCAAAAAGTATAAATAATGTACTATAACTATTTAATGTCCTCCTAATCCTTCCCTCATTACCCCATCCTACATATCCTCATTCCCAACAAAGTAACTTCCAACAGGTTGGGGAGCAGTAGCCTTCGGGCTGATACTCCCGAAAGACAAGATCAGAGATAGACATAGAATCATCAACGTAATTCAAATATGCGTTCTATAGTTTGTTCAATAATACTTTTCAATCAGTACCTACTCACTTACATTTCCAATTTTACCAAAACTATAATTATACGCACCCTCATATTATAATTAACGCACCTGAAACTTGGACAGTGAAATCCCTTGATCGCACCAGGATTGACGCCTTTGAAATGTGGTGTTAGCGTCGCATGCTGAGGTTTCTGGTGGACTGCATGGAGGGCGAATGACTCGGTCCTTAATGAGCTGAAAACAAAAAAAAGCTGTTTTATGGAATCGGGGAGTATTAAGTTTCTTTGATCACATTGCCAGGAAAGAAAAAAAATATTGTCAAAGAAATTGGTCCATGCAAAAGAAGCAGAGGCAGATCTCCTGTGCAATGTCAGGAGATGACTGGGGAAGACCTTTACCTAAAGGTACGGGCTGCGGAGAAAAGAGACGATTGGAGGCGTTTTGGCTTAGCCACGAGCAACTCCAAAAATCACGACCCTCAGCATGAGGAAACGAAAGAAGAAAATAACTCACACTAATATATAATAGTATAATGGAAAGCGAAACCATTGTAAACTGCTGCGATTTTGGTATTTTTACCCGTAATAATACCGGCATTTTCGATCTCCTTTCGTCACACAAATGTTTTTTTATTATTTAACTAACTAACTAACTAACCATCAAGCCGTCTCCCCGGAGGGGTAGGCAGAGAGAATGGACCGCCACACTGCTCTGTCCTGACATACTTCTCTTGCTTCCTCTACATTCATACATCTTGTCAAGCGATTTCTCTGACTCCTCACGTGACCGACATTCAATATTATTTGATTGATTTGATCGTGCCACGTTTTCCTCGGCCTTCCTCTATTTCTAGCTCCGTTCACTTCGTTTACATATACCTTCACATATACCTTCTCCACCATTCTGTCTTCACTTATTCTTTCCATGTGTCCAAACCATCTTAACGACCCTTTCATTATTTTGTTCGTAACACTTTCATTTGCACCGCATTCACTTCTTATTTCTTGCATTTGACACTCCATATACAGATTTACCACACATTCTTCTAGAGATTTCATTTCTACTGCATTTATTCTACTTTCATCCTTCTTTTGCCAGTTCCATGCTTCACAGTTCCATGTTCGGCACAAGAACACCATTATGCACTGCCATCTTAGCTTTTTTGGATAAGCTTTTGTTTGCGATGACAACTTAAAGTGCGCCATTTACTCTGTTGCCTGCCCCAACCCTTTTTTAATATCCTTCTCCACTCTCCCATCCTTTGTAAACATACTTCCTAAAAGAACAAATTCATCCACTTGTTCCAGATTTTCACCATTCACACTAATGTTACAGACTGTCATGTTTTCTTCTTTTTCGAAAATCATTACCTTACATACGAGTATTTACATATTTAACATGAAATCAGTACCACACATTAATGAAAATCATTCCTTTACATATTTACATATCTTAAATATTTTAATTTAATGAAAACGATATAAATTGTAGTTGATAAATCCATTTTTTGAAGATGAGTTCGTGTTGTGAAAAGATCAGTTCTTAAATGACCCCTTGTGCGACCATTTTGACTTGGAATTAATAAATTGTCAGTTCTTTGGCTTTTCAGTTCTCTGGGTTTTTCTATGCTAGTGTTGTGAATTTATGTGTCTCTTCATTATCGAGTCAAAACCTAACCAGGATTCTCAATCTCTGAATATGTACTCATTTGGAATTACAATTTCCATCTAAAGAGATTCGTGACCCGGATACCACCGCACATGATGTCTCTGATTATAAAACACACCTACATTATTATGTATATAAGAAAATCAAATCAAATTCTTAGCAGGTGGTTCTCAGACTTATTACGCCAAAGAACCCCTTCTCACAATAAAAAAAATACCTTAAACCCCCAAATAAATTAGACGGCTTAAGTGACAGAGCAGCAACAACAAAAAGTCCTGGGTTCGATTTCCGGCAATAACAATTTGGAAAAATATTCTCTGGCTGTCTTTGGTCTGGTAAAATTCACGTGACAATAAAAAATGGCGATATTCTAGTTACATGACATGAAAATCAATAGCTTAAATACTGTATACAGTAATTGGATTCAAATAACCTGTTCTTTCATTCATCATTCATTTCTCGGCGCTACATCCCGGTGTGGGACTTGGCCTCCTCTACAAACGGTCCTACACTGACTTCTGTCTCTGGCCATCTCTCTCCATTCCCCAGCTCCTTCCATTTTCTCCCAATCTTTTTCCACGCAATCCGCCCATCTTTTCCTCGGTCTGCCTCTTGATCTCTTTTTGCGGGGCATCATCTGGATATAATTTGTGGTGTTCTACCCTCTGGCATTCTTTCCACATGGCCAGCCCATCGCAGGGGTTGAAACTTACAGAATTTCACTACTGTTTCCTGGTTAATCAGTACTTCAAGTTCAAGGTTTCTTTTAATTCTGTAATTCCCATCCTCCAGCGTGGGTCCAAAAAATTTTCTCAGTATTTTCCTCTCAAAAACTGCCAGCCTGCCTTCCTCTCTCTGCATATCGTGGGTTCAATACTAGAATTAGATAACTGTAAATATATTGTTATGAGATAATGGCAATTGAAAGTTTTTATCTACACAAATCATGACATTACTTTCAGAAGGATAGTAATTAACACGTAGTTTATTGTTGAAAGTTATTCTCACAGCCGTAGGTGACTACCGGTCTTATGATAGTCTTATATATTAAAAGTTTAGTTTATAAAAGTATTCCTGCTGATTAACTTAGAGCCCAGAAGCTTCTTACACCCATGAAAAGATCTGTTTGCTGTTAAGAGGCGAATATTTCATTCTTCTGCCAGCTTGTTCTTGATGGGCCTTTTCGTACATATGTAGTAAATAACCTGTAGTATACAAAAATGTGGAAGCCAACGGGAAAATACCACAAACCAATCCCTATTAACTTTGGAAAAAAAAATCAGATGCCTGCAATATTAATGGTGACGTAAAATTAAAATAAAAACTAAGCAACGACATTCAATATTTTCCCAGTGATTCGTAGGAACCACATTGGGAATCACTGGTGTAAGTAGGCCACACCAAAGTGCTTCGCTTAGTGTTAAGCTTATATCTATTACAGAATCGTGTAGTATCGCGAAGCGTGTAGCGTGGCATCGTGTGTGGCATAGTATGGTGTGCGTTGGTTCGCTAGGATATATCACCTAGCTCAAATTCCCAAAGAAGCTCAAAGCACTAAGCCAGGCTGCTGCATGCCGTAGTTTAACACTATTCATTTATATCTTGAGCGATCCAAGACAATGATAATATCGACATTCAATAATTGCAGTAATCTCTGTAAACAATCAATTGGCTAATTCAATAAGGCATATCAATGCATTTTAATCAAAATACGATTGTATAGACACTGATAAGTTCGACATGGTATGCTTCAGTCATCAGTACACAATCAATTGGCTTGTCAATCTCGTATTTCAATGAAAATTCTTATGTAAGTCCATAAGTATCAAAATATAATAAACGATCAATTGATTTGTTCAATATTTAACAAAAATAGAATTTTAAAAAATACTAACTTGAGCCTTTAATGGCATATAAGATTTTGGCAGACTTTTGACATATCATTCACGTGTTGAGTTCGATGTTTTATGACAAGTATTATTTTGGGTTATGTGCAAAATCTGTAAGTTTTAGAAACATAAGCTTTTGCCATAATATGTAATTAGTATTTTATTTGTGTATACGACAGGTTGTTTGAACCCAATTACTATACACAATTTGTTTTTAGCTATTTATATTGATTCTCTTGACATGTGATAGATAGCTAATCTATCGCCATTTTATTATCACGCAAATTCTACACCAGACCAGAGACAATGTGGCAATTACACTACCATGGCCGGTAATCGAACCAGGGACCTCCGATGTGGCAGTCATTGCTCTTGCCATTCTGCCACAAAGTTCGTCAACATATTGGCATTAAAATTTCAAAATCGACCAAAAGTGCCATGTGTGCTTTTGTCAAATAGGTACGGAACTGGCACCATCAATCATAATATTACATAATATCTTATTCTTCTTCTCTCTGTGTCCTGTCAGGTCTCCCTAACGTTGACTATCACCCTTTTACATAGTGATGACCTGGGGAAAAATATCCAGAGTGGTATCCCCTTGCCTTCTCTGGTTATTATTATGTCACAAAAAGTCTGATTTATGGCATAAAATAAATATACAAAAATCGGATGTGGTCAAGAAAGAGTACGAGAATATTTTGAATACAAGAGAGTGAAAGAAAAATACTTATATTCTCTCCGATAGTAATTTGAAATGCACACAATGCACATTTACGAGAACGTTTCTGGATTATTTTGAATTTGTTCTGATTACTGTTGTACGAGTATGACTGTTGTGTAGAAAACAAGGAGAACAATTAGTTGTTGAATTTTTAACTAACTAACTAACTTTCACGGGTTTCAACTAGTGGACATTATTGGCGTTGACGATTGCATTTTTAAAACACTTTACCCGACCGTTGATATGAAGAGTGAAGTCATTGTTTTTGTTGCAGATCCTGTGGAGTGCGCTCTCCGTGGCCCTGGGCTTGGAGGTTAGGGGGCAACTCATCCGCGGGGTGCCTTGCGTCAAGCGCTTCCACCAGCTCTACTGCCCGACGGCTGGACACACTTACCCCGTGTACGTATTACCAAATTCTTGCTTCATTTGTATGTAAAGAATGTAATGATTATTTTTCATCGGCTTCGATACATTCTTGTTTTTTTAGTGTTATCTGCATGTATGGCGGGACGTAGAGAAAAATAGCAGTATATTAAATGTGGCCTGGTCCCTCTTGATTTCTTTTACACTTTTTTTTCTAATATAAGTCCCGCATGGACGAGGAACGGGCCTAGGGATTGAATGAGCGAACCCGACGAACGCAACATGTGAAATATTCAAATTGTTGGTTTTTCTTATATTATCTATATTTTATTTTTATTTCAAAGGGTAGCTTTATAAAAATTATAATAATAAATCGGATAATTTATAGAGCGCCATTTTAAGGGCGCTGTAGAATATGTTCTGTTTTAAGAACTAGTTAAAAAATAAACATATTTAGTATGAGGGCTGCACCTGACGTAGTCGATCAACCCTTCTTTATGTTATACAGTCTGTCGTAAAATGACCAGTATGAAATAGTTATGTATGGAAGTGAAGCTTGGAGCTGGCAAAAAAATTATGATAGTAGGATAAATGCCGTAGAAATGAGATCACTGAGAAGAATGTGCGGGAAATCGATATATGATAGAATACCGAACAACGAAATAAGGAAGAAATGTAAGGCAGATGATTGCATCATAAGTAAAATTGAAAAAGAATCCCTCAGATGGTTTGGACATATAGAACGAATGGACGAGAGAAGAATGGTTAAAATATTGTATACAAGCAGTGTAAGTGGAAAGAGAAGTCGTGGAAGACCAAGGAAAGCATGGCATGACCAAATTAATTAATCGCACCTTCGGTAAGACAAGGGCATAATTGTTAAAAATTCTCAAAATGAGTTAAGTATGCCAATGTATTTTAAAAAACATCCAATTATCTGGAGGAATAAAGTCGCTCATTATGTTCAGTCTCATTTTGCCAGAGGGCGATAGTGTGGGATTTATATAGCCAGAATAACACGATATTATTCTTCAAAAATCTTTAAATGTCTCTAATGAAAAATTACAAAACGTGCAATTGTGCCCTTGTCTTACTGAAAGGCGACCACATTCGAAATCGGAAAAATCGACGAACGTGCATGTTACGATGTATGAATGTGGAGGAATCAAGAGAGGTATGTCAGGACAGAACAGTATGGAGGTCCATCCTCTCTGCCTACCCCTCTAGAGAAACGGCGTGATGGTTAGTTAGTTAAAAAGTGCAATCATACCCAACCGTGAAAAGGTTTTTTTTTTCATTCTTTGAAATTTAGGCACTCATTGTTTTACAATATGTATTCTCAATTGAGGATGATTTAACGATTTTATAATGCGATTCTAAAAAAATTTACCATAAAATCATTTTGATCATTCCGCCAGATAAAATAATACGGAAAAATTCTACATTTTATCGTCAAGAAAAACGGCTTTATTTAATTTAGGTTCTCATTTCACGCCACCCTTTACATTACATTGTACTTAAATCATAGTATTATTTATTGTAGGGTAACAAACAGTGATTGTTGCATACAAATGAACAAACTTCAGTTAAATAAAGACATAGAAGGTTACCCGCCACTTACCCGAAGCTATTATAGGACGCAGCGGCGCCCCTTCGTCAGCTTCGTTCAAACAATCCCTCCATCCACGCAAGGCATACATTAGCTGGAGAATGCACCATTCCAGAAAAAAATTCTGTTTAATTTCAATCCACTTGTATGTCCCAATCTCGCAAAACAAAGTAAAATAAGGTACATGATTTTATGGCCTATCATAAAATAGTGACAGGTAGAGAAAACTTTGAATGATGAAAAAAAAATGCTATGTAAATAGAGAAAACAGCCGTGGAAACTAGGGACAAGAACACAGGGAACCTAACATTTAAATGTGTATAAACAAGAGGAAAGAACGGGGCCCCGCAAGGTGCACCCTCTCCCCTGGCGAGGAGTCCGACACCCCCTCAAAGGGGCGGGTGGATTAAATCATAGTAATTATTATAAAAGTGTGATTAGGCATTTGACATTTCGCGAAAGAAAATTATTTAACGTAACTTTTTGACAAAAGCTATGATCAAAAAGCTAGATCTATTTGAAGCGATTTTTTTGACTGTGAATATATCATAAAATGTCAAAAATATCATCGACACAAAGAGTCATAAACGAATAAGTACTGAAGTACTGATTAAAAAAGAAAAATATATTATTATAACCATAAAACGCAGGAAACTGAAATACTTCCGCACTGTTATGAGAAACAATAAATACAAAGTAATGCAACTGATTACCTATCCAAGATAAAAATTACCAAAAAACGAATTGTAAGGAGAAAATCTTCGAGAATTGTTCAGTTGCAGCACAGATGCTTTCTATATTTAGCTGCTGTATCAAAATTAAAATTAGCCATAATATTGTTCAACTTCCGATAGAATAGTAACAAGAAGAACTGTTTTATACCTGTCTTGTGACAGTCCTGATGCACTCCGTATTGCGTCAATATTTGTAATTATGGTGCAATTAAATAAAAAAATTAACGAAAAACGACGGTAGAAAATCTTCGAGAATGGTTCAATTGCAGCACACCATCTCTGTTTAGCTGCTGTATCAAAATTTTAAATAGCCATGATGTTAATCAACCTTCGAACCTTATAAATGCCGGGAGGTATTAATATGGCTGGACCCCGAGGGCCGGCAATTTTTTTGAAAAATCAAAACCTTTTAAATACGTCTTTTTTGGGAATACGAGTATGTTAAAAGTACATAATAAAGACTTACGGTCGGCAGAAGACAGCTCTCCTAGCTTCGAAACATCCAAGAATGGACCGGTGTCAGAAATGTGGGGGAACTGTTTCGCGCCGCCCAGGACAGGGAAGCTTTCTCCCAAATGGTCGCCAACGTCTGGGAGACCCGGCAGGACACATGAAGAAGAATAATATACAATTTAAATGATCCGTGGTTCTTTTATACCTCCATTCATAAAAAAAAAAACTTTAATTCTCACAAGGCGATAGGGTTGGCACATAACTTATCATTATAAATGAAATCAAACACTTCAAATATGAATACGAATTTCTATAATATAATATATCTAGAGCGCAGGTGTATGACGAGTGTCAACCCTGCATAGCGACGCATTTTGGTTGACCAATTAACCTTTTTTTAAATCAATGTAATATCGATAATTCTTGACAATATGTTGCATCTTATTATTTCAACATGGTGGCAAGAGATGTAACTATACATTTAATATATTAGATTATTTAAAACAGTCAAACTTGGCTAGATATTAAGTGTTAAAGTATCACGTATATAGACGTCAATTTTGTATGGCTGACCTGCCTTGCACGGGATAATAAACTGTCTATTGACAGCGGCATAGAACCAGTATAGAAGAGCAACAAGAAGAAAAACTATGTTATACCTTATTGAACGCTAAGGCATTAACACTGTGGAATTCTATAGTAATTTACTCAGGAAATTGAAAATAACTTTGTTTAATCTACAAAATATTTTTAAAAAAACACGACATATTTTGGAGGATACCTTCATCTTTATGCAAATTAATCATTTATTAATTTCTATATAATTAACACTGTGGAATTCCATAGTAATATACTTAGGAAATTGAAAATAACTTTGTTTAATCCACAGAATATGTCAAAAATATTAAAAAACACGACATGTTTCGGAGGATACCTCCATCTTCAGGATACCTTCGTCTTTATGCAAATTAATCATTTATTAATTTCTATATGAATTATGTCTATTCAAATGTATGTTTTTTCTAAATCACAATTTTTTTTTTATAATCATTATGTATTATTATTATTTAATATTATTTATTAGTCCTTACTGATAAAAAAAATGTTATTACTTATGACAAATAGCCCAGGTTAATTTTTAAATTTAAATTGTTTTATCGATATTAAATTCGTTTTTATATTAATCTTTCTTTGTTTAGTTTTTATTATATTTTTACACCCGAAAATTAAAGTATCCTTCGAAACATGTCGTGTTTATTTTTTTATATTTTGTAGATTAAACAAAGTTATTTTCAATTTCCTAAGTAAATTTTATACCTGTCTTGTGACAGTTCTGATGCACTCCGATTGCGTCAATAATTTTAATTGTGATGCAATTAAATAGACGTACCGTTGATTACAGCGACCGCATTGAACACTTCATCGATGAGAACAAGGCGCTGATGAAGCGGATGTACGGCGACTTCACGGTGTTCACTGAGTATGGGCTGCCCCGGCGGGGAAAGCGCGGCGCGCCCGGCGTGCCCGACCCTCTGGGCGGCGTGCACGAGGCCAGTGAGCACGAGGGCAGTCCCTGGCTGCGACGGGCGAGACAGACGCAGAGCACAAGGGCGCGTCCCACCGCCGCGCCCGCCACCCCACCCTTCCTCAACTCCAACCAGGGCAACTCTAGCGGAAGGTGAATATTTTAAATATTTTAAATTTATTATCTTAAGATGATCTTTGTGGCAGAATGGCAACAGCTATGACAACACCAAAGGTCCGATTGGTTCGATTCCCGGAAATACAAAATACAATTAACAGTTAAAAAACCTATGATGTTATTTGAAATTTCATGGTAGAAATTAATTGTAATAATGAAAATAAAAGATTTATGTTGGCGTTGAAATTTTGCATGTTAATAATAGAAATATAACTTTGAGCAATCTCGAAATTTTAGCAATTACAAAAGCAATTTAAAATAAAGAAAATATTTTAAATCAAATAAATTTAACGTCAAGTCCAATATTTGATTTATTTCCTTTGTTGTAAGTACCTGAACCTTAATAAGAACTTTAAATTATTATTTTAAATTTTAAAATGATTCATAATATTTGTTACAACAAAAGCATAAACGTTCCAAAATAAATCTTTGTAACATCTGTCAAAACTGATCATATTTATAAACAATTTTATAATATTTTAAATATCTTTATAATATCACTGAGGAAGCATGTCTGATATTTAATTTTTTTTTTAAATGTTGTATATGCAAAGTATGAAAGAAAAAGACAAATAAAAGATTTAAATTATTTTTTCAATATTTTTCTTTTTTATATACCTTGTATAGGTACATCACTAACTTTTTAAACAAATTAAAATTAAATATCAAAAATGTTTCGGACAACCCGGTCCTTCCTCATTATTATTATTTTCTTTTTTTTTCATTATTTACAAATTAACCGATTTGGAAGTTTCTAACCTAGATCTAGGTTTTGATATAAATAATTTGGGCTTTTGGGTTTCCTTTATTTTAATTTTATTAATTGTTCCTTATACAATTATATAAAATTATAGTATAATACATATTTAATAATTAATATGAATGAAAAAGTCTGTTTTCTGGAAGTATTATAATGCAATATTTTATGGGAATGACATGATTCGTCTTGATAAGGCATTGTAAATTGTAACACAATCCATCACATAAGTATGTGATTAATTTTGATTGTCATTTCCATAAAATATAGTAAAACTTTTAGAAAACTGACGTTTTCATTCATATTGATTATTTCTCATCACATGTTTTTCCTGAAGTGGTGGTGGACAGAAAGGATGAATCCTCATATTTTTCTACCTCTATATCTTACACATTTCTCGAAATTCTTTAAAATTCATTTACATACCATAAATAGATTTTTCCAAAACTTCCCATGGTCGACATATACGAGTAATATGGAATTAAGATTCAATCATACTTGATCATGTACTCCATTCGCGCCATTAAATAAGAAGAACAATTAGTCTGCTGAACCGGTCTCCTTGGATATCGACATCTTACATATTAGTGAAAGTACGCACAAAAGACAAATACTCTTGACTTTAGAGAGTACCATGTTTTCCTAATGTTGAACCATCTCTCATGTGTTCCTGATATTATTTTACCTATACTCAATGCCTTAAACATTAATATTGTTTATAATATCTGTTGAGATAATAAACTGATTTAATTTAATTTGATTTGATTTGATTAACTAAAACATTTTTCATTCATTCTTTTCTTTTATTAATTTTTTCATAACCTCAGGGAGTATAACTGTTATCCTTTTATGTACCCCTCACTGTTTCTCTCAGGAGTGTTGGGTTTCAACACTCTTGAAGCTCGTCGAATGATCTTTCTGGGAAAGCATTTTTTTAAACTGTTATCCGGAGGTGTTTTCAATCCAGGAGTGCTGAGAGAGCTAAATCTGTACGTTCCCCATAGATATAGCAGAGCAAGGGGGCATATATTATTTTATGCCCCAAATTGCCGCACAGAGGCCCTTCGAAGTTCTCCTGTATTGAAGGCGATTCGTCTCTTAAATGAGGTTGCAGAAGAGATAGACCTCTTTGGATGCAATTATGGCGAATTCGTAAATGCCCTTATGATAAAGGCAGCAAGCAGATAACTGGCTTTTCCTATTCATAAGGTTCTATGTATATTTCCTTTGATATTCTTTTTTTTCACCCTTTACATCGATTTGGCTTGCGCTGTAATGGTGTAGGGAGTTTTTTCAACAAAATAATAATAATAACGTTTCTATCCGCCTGTATTCTGTTCTATGACCTTCTCATTATTATACAAAAAATTATCACACCTTCGACTAATGTTTTTGATTTATATTAACTCTCCTTCTTTTACCAGTTTCTTTTTTTATTTCCATACATTAGAGTCGGTAAAGGAACACCACTGTGCACTGCATTCTTAGCTCTTACATGTCGAGGTAAATAAATTCATATCAGCAGAACAAATAAAGTTTTGATTCATAAAGATTCACCATGTGCTCATATATTATATTTGACTTGACATTTGGACCTACTTTGTGGCAATATATTTTGCATCTTACGGTGAGATCACACCTCCAAAAAATTGCATGTTTAAACTATATTAATTTGTGACTTACGCCTACATTTAGCAAATTTAAAAGTTAAATAACTGTAAGTAATGATGGAAAATGAAAAACATACTAATCTATATATAATATATTATTTTATATGTACTGCAGCATTATCTTATGTATCCACGATGAGAGAACTCTGAGTCATCTTTGAGAGTAGACTGACATTTCATGCTCGTGTTGAGAGAATTTGTAGCATTGCGCAGATGTTGTTAGGCTTCATTATTCGGACCCAAAGGTATAATTCATTGGTTCGCAACAGACTCGAAAGAGGTTTGGCGATATGGAGTCCGCACAAGACAAGATATTCCCTTATGCTGGAGAGGGTTCAGAAAAAAATTTCATGTATTTCTACATGAGGGAGTATGGTAATTTGAAGCTCTATCACACAGCATTTCTCACTCTTTAGGTTCACAGAGACTCTTTAGTTTGCGATTTGGCTCGTTTCTTTGGCCCTACTCAATACATCTCTGTTTTTGTTGTGATCAGACCAGTGGATCCCTATCATGCATCTGTAGCACCACGTTTCAAAGCAGCTAGACGTCTGCACTCACTCTGGCAATCTTACCTAAACTTATCAATATATGAGCATTAGTAGTTCATTATGAGCATTAGGTTCATGTGGTGCTCCCTTGAATTTTGAGAAATTACGTGTATAAGTGAATTGTTTTGGTCAATTTGATTGTTGCCGCACTTTATAATAGTTAATTGTGAGACGTAATACGTTTGTACTGTTTTGATGTCAAAATTATACAAGTTTTTTCGTTTATATAAAGAATTTTGACAGGTGTAAAAAAAAAAATTTCATTTGTTCCAATGACAATTTGAATAATTTCTTCAATATTCTTTTAAAGTTCTTGCTGGTGTTGGTTGGTTTTAAGTGCCTTATTACTGCCAAATAAAAAAAGTGGATACGTGGAACATAAATTAAATAGACACAAAAGTCCGGATCGTCCATGTCAACATGTGCAACATCGGAAAAACATTATGTGTTATTACATTATGTGCTAAATTTAAAAAACGGTGGATTCGTGGAACATAAATTAAATAGACAAATGTGCACCATCTAAAAATAACATTTTGTATTAAATTATTTTTATTTTGTTATTTTATTTTATATCATTGTATTTTATATTATTTGTTTTAGATTTATTTTGTGGATGTTGGAAGATCGAAGTGTGCGCGGGAGATGCCTATTGGTGGCGATGAGGTTCGCAACCCATCACACCGCGTCTCCCGCGGGGCGAAAAGAGAAGGATGGAGTGCCGCATCGGTTAAAGTGTGACAGTCCATTCTTTCTGCCTACCCTTTCGGGGAGACGGCGTGATGGTTAGTTAGTTAGTTAGTAGTTTTATGTTTTTGTCATGTATTTTCCAAACTGCAGTCTGGAATTAACTTTTCTATGTATGCTTTCAGAATTGACGCCTGTGAATCCAAAATGGAGATAGTGACACCTTACTGGGCGCTCAACTCTGCAGGAAAAGTCCGAGCCGTGGTCAACACGATGCACTTCGAACAGGCCATCCACCAAGAAGTTTGTTCGTGAGTAAATCCTTTGTCTTTTATTTTAATTTATTTAATAAAACCAGTTTAAGATATTAAGTTCACCACAAAACAAAATCCTCTATATTTAAATGTATCTTCAAAAATAAATTAATGTTATAGTATATGGTATACAAAAAGAGATCTTAAAATGTGTACAAATCATGAAGTGTACAAAATAATTGCTTTTATAGTACAAGAATTGTGGACTAGTTTTTAGTTATTTGCAAACTTGTAAATGATAATAAATGTAAGATGCATATTTGTATTTTTTGTTCTATTATTATAAATAGTGTTGGAAATATAAAATAAAAAAGAATTTTGGATTTCTTTCTTAAAATAATTAGATAGATTGAAAGATAGAACACCATTTTTAATTTTGTAAAATGCAAAACTTCTCAAAACTTTTTTGATGTTTGGCACCTTTGTAATGCTCAGCCTTCAATTGCTATTATTGGTGGTATATATGTAAATATTATTTACATTCATGGTGAAAAATATTATTTATATTCATGGTGGAAAATATGATTTCAGTAAAACACAGACGAACCGATGCGCAGGTGATTGTGGCTGCGAGCAGAAATACAAGTGGCACCGGTTGCTTGCCTACGACCCGGATCAAGACTGCGCTGGCATCTTCATGGACTGGTTCCTATTCCCCTCGTGCTGTGTCTGCCGCTGCACACCTTGACCCCACATGCAATTTGACTCCCCCTTTTTTTACATTGCCTTACCTTCACAGGCATAAAATTGCCTTTTTTCAGGCATAATCTCTGTTACCGTATTGTGTTATCCCTTTTACTTCGTGGACACGTGTGTTGCCCTTTTCTAAACCTTTCGCATCCGTGCCCTTCCCTTGTTAGCAACCCCTTTCTCAGCAAATTTTTGCTTTTCATTAATTATTATATCCGTTACCTTGTTTTTCAAGCTATTGCTTTGCTGTCTTCTTACTCATCATCACAAACGGATAGGTAACAGTAGATGTTTGCCTTCTTCTATAACATGTTATCATTTAAGTATTTCTTTATCAACTTTGTTTAGATTCATTGTCATTTTTTCAATTGCCCTGTATATGCATTATCTTGGTTAGCTTCATTACTCTAAATACTTAATAGGGGAGAACACCTTATTAAGTATATTTTTTACTTGTCCCATATGAAAAAAAATCAATTGTTTTAGATGATTAGAATTCTTTTTAAGATTTTTGCATGTAACCGAGATGATGTTTGCCATATATAATAAATTTAAATTTGAATGGTTTTTACTTTTGACTTTTATGTGTTTAGTATATCTTTTAGTGTAGCGTGTATAAAAAAATCCTTAAGCAACGTGTCCAGTTTTTAAACATATTATTAGTAATGTAATGTAGAATCGAAAAACATTTTCTTCTCTTTACTTTTATTTAATTATTATAATGTAATAGTATTAATTTTTTCTACTTTTTTATATTTTTGTATTTTAGATTCGTCCCTTTGCTTTGGTTCTTCTAACACATATTTTTAAAATTGGTATTAGTAAATTAACTTCTTCCCTCCCTTTTTTTGCTTAAACTTAGTTATAATTTATTTTTACTTTTTAGATTTAAAAACTTAGGATAGCAACCAAAGAGTTTTCTCTTGTTAGCGAGAGAAGCTCTTTGGTTAAATCGGACTGAAGGAAAATATACTCATGTATTTTTTATCCTTCATCCACAAAACATGCAAAATCGTACACCGTTTACTAAACGAAAGCATTTCCTATCTCAAGCAATCGGTCAGATTGATAATCAATTCAACAATATCCTAATATTTTATAAGATTTGAGGCTTTGTGGTTATTGTCTGGCGGATGTGGCTTGAGATCAGACGCAGTGTCTTTACGTTTCCACATTTCACACCCTAGTATTAATTTTTATTTTATTTTCTTAATCTATTACATTATAAATCTTTTTCTCGTTTCTTTCATTACAAATGCTTAGTTATTTAAGAAAACCATTGACTTTTTTATATTATCAGAGTAGGTAAACCATAAAAATGTATTTTAAATTATTTTTATAATATTTCATATACATTGAGAGTAATTAAAATATAAATGGCTTCTATCGTAAATTTGAGAAAAAATATTTGTCCAACATAATAAAATACTTTATTTTCATGTTTCACCTACCCTGATACACATTTTTTTTTTATAAGATGCCAACGATTTGTGTATTAAACATTATGTGGACTTGGTCACTGCCTATTTTAGGAATTAAGATTTTCATTTGTTTTTCCTTTTTATAAATTAGTAATCAACTCTTATACCATACCATTCATGTAACTTTTAATGCATATTTTGTGATTTTATTTGTGTTTTATGTGTTTAATTTTTAGTATTGGAGTTTGTCTCTAAATGTATTTTAATATGTCATTGAATTGTATTTCTTAAGATTGGGTTTTTTTCCATTTGATTCATGTTACCATTGATTTATTTGATTTTTTTCATACTTGTAATTAGAATAATATTATTTTAAGTGTATCAATCAAAATAATATTGCTTTCCAGGATTAGATTCTAGTGAATATGATATCCAATGTTTCTATTGGTACATTTTACAGTCAAATAATGTTTGTTTTTTCTTCATATTATTGAATATATCTTTTACTTAATCTATTTGTATGTTCCGAATTTTTATTTGTCATTAAAATATATATTCAGCCACATATACTGATATACTTATATATTTTTAATAGTAACATTTTTCTTTTAACAATATTAAGTAAATTGTACCAATAATTTGATCTCGAATCATTCATTCAACTCGTGGACTCAAATCTTTTTGGCATCCAAATATTCTAGATAATTTTTTTTTTCATATATAATATTATGCCTAAAAAAATATTATTCAACATTCACCATTGCTTTTTCGTCAAAACTCAACATGAAATCATCATAATAAATTATAAATGTTTACATTATTTGCTGACAACTTGTCATTTACTTTAATATCATTCAATTCAGTCATACTTTTTTTTTTAATTAGACGTCATTTAAACTATTTACATTAGATAAACTATAATTATTTATGTTAAATGCAAAAAGCTACCTATCAAGGTAAAATTTGCTATTTTTCTCTTTTTATATTTTTTCTAACACTTTCTTTCACAAAATTTTGTATCATTTAAATTATTTTTCTTTCTCTGAAATCTTTGGGAAGCAATATTTACCAAAGGTTGTATCCCCCTGAAGATATTTATTAAAATTAATTTTAAGATATCCACTCTTGGTTTTACTAATATGAAGGCCACTTAAAGTAATTATTGTATTTTAGTTTTAATGTTTTTCTTAACGTAGCTTAAATTAAAATATTTTAGTGATGAAGGAAAGAAAATATTTAGTAACATTAATGTCAGAGTAACTTCCAGAATGCCAAAATTTGGTTTAGGAACAAACCTTCCTAGAAGTTATTCTCTACTTAACAAATGACAGTTGGAACAAATTGTAATGACATCTTCATAATTTTGAAAGAGTTAAAAATTTAAGCACACAATCAATGTTAGAAATATTTTTTATATAAATATGTATTTATCTATTATACAAGATATTCATTGACACTGTAAAACATTTAGGTGTAAATCTTTCTGGAATTCAATCATTATTTTATTTTCTTGCGCATACTTTTATTGTATAACCTAATTCTAAATTGTTTTTAAAAATGTATTTTGCTTTATACTACTTTAAAATGAATTATTTCATTATTCCCAATTATATTCTAATGATTTTTTTCGATTTGTAAAGGCTTTTTGCCTATTTTATACAATTATTGTATGTGTTATTTTGTAAACTTTTTTCAATTTCAATAAAACTGATTTCTACTTATATAATCAGCTGTTTTTTATTAGTTTTTCTAACATTACAATAAGATTCAGGTAAAAACAATAAATAACAAATATTACAAAATCTGAATCTCTTTAATTCACATTTCATAATAATTTCATATTATTCATATAAAAAATATTTCACCGTAAAACCAATCATCAAATGTGTGGTAAGTTTGTTATTACAATGATAAGTTTTACATTACGCAGTTTTACGACAAATTGATTCAGGCTAATCAGCGTCTAAAAGGCTTCTCAAAAGGGAAGATTTAAAGAAAATTTCTAATATTTCCTTGGCATTGAATATATTCATATTCCAATTTTTTTTTTTTTTGGTGCCAAAACGCTCGTTATCTTCGAGGTCAAAATATTTTTCTTTAAAACGTCGAAACCAATCTCCGTACGTTGATTCTGATAGAGCAAGGTTGCTGTAAGTATCCACGAGAATTCGATGTGCTTCCGCTACAGATTTGTTTTGGATATAATAATGTAATGAAATTTCCCGCATTTTTTTTTTGGAACAATGTTTGAGGCTATGTAAAAAATGTTTACCACTTGACAGTTCAACACAACATTTTCGCGCCATTTCGCATTAAATTTGTCTCCTCTGTCCCTCCTTTCATTTCCAAGTATCCACGAGAATTCGATGTGCTTCCGCTACAGATTTGTTTTGGATATAATAATGTAATGAAATTTCCCGCATTTTTTTTTTTGGAACAATGTTTGAGGCTATGTAAAAAATGTTTACCACTTGACAGTTCAACACAACATTTTCGCGCCATTTCGCATTAAATTTGTCTCCTCTGTCCCTCCTTTCATTTCCCGCTGTCACGTGTCCATGAGTCTGCTTCTCATTTAATCCCGTGTCTTTTTTTATATTTTGTTTAGAAATATTTGAAGCTTTTTTTTAAAGTGTAATCTGCATGTATGGCGGGACAAAGAGGAAAATAGCAATAGATTAAATGCCGCCTGGTCCCTCTTGATTTCTTTTATACATTTTTTTCTAACGTAAGTCACGCATGGACGAAGGACTGGCCTAGAGATTGAATAAGCGAAGCTGACGAAAGACGCCTTTCGCCTATATCAGCTTCGGGTAAGCGGTGGGAATCCTCTAGGTCATATGTCCTATTCCAATTCATTATTCCCATTTCAATTCATTATCCTTATTCCAATTCATTATCACTATTCCAATTCATTATCCCTATTCCAATTCAAACACTCTTAAACATTCAAATCAACTTAATTATACCTGCAGTGCTTTGCAATGAAGCGTAGTGGAGTGGCGATTAAATCTTTGAACTGTAGAACCTGTTTCTTTTGGCATGGAAATATTTTTTTTGGCATGGAAAAAACTGCTTTCATTTTCATTTGAATACGATTTTCTTAGTAAAAAGTTTGACTCTGATTTCTTTTTAAGTTAAAGGTGACATCCGTATTTGTCCTCTACACATTTTTTTGTTAAATCTATCATCTTTACGTAAAAAATTAATTTCGTGCTATTGATATTTTAAAGAACTTTAACAAAATTTATTTAAAAAATTGCCTCAAATATTATTGTGATACATTCAATATTTAATTATAATATAAAATATTTTGCTTCTTCTCCGGGGCTACAACCTTTGGAGGGTTCTTTGGTGGCCTCCTCCAAGAAACGTCTTCATCCCGTCCTGTCTCTGGCCGCCACCTCCCGGTCTAGGACCCAACAGTCTGCCACGGCACCATCCAACCATCAATAATAATAATTTTAATTCATTAATAATAATAATAATTCCAAATGGTAATACCAGTATTACCATTTGGAATTAAAACATTATTAACTATTTGTTATACATTTTTTAATAATATTTCGTTTTTCAAAGTTGTCACATTGAATATAACGTTCCACTATTGGCATTACTGGACGAGGAAAATGGACGAATTATGTTGCAAACTTCACCCTTATTATTGACAGTTTTATTAGGTTATGCTGGCTACGTAGTAATTTCAATCTTCGAAATTTTCTAATTTGTCCTATCATCCTCTATTTATATCGTAGCACGCAATATTTAAGTGATAAGATGTTTCGTAATTTTGCTAAGAAATCTCGTAGAATATTTGAATACAATTTTGCAAATCAAATTTTAAGGTATATTATTATTATATTTTGCACAAATAAATTTATCCAAACTTGTATACCCTAACGCAAAGCTTTTATAATATTCGAAGTGAGATTCATGAAACTTTTTATTTTACAGATTTAATAACTTTAAAAGTATATCCAGTCACACAAACCCTTTCAATCATATGAATGTGTTAATGATTAATGGGAAAAACATTACGCCATTCTTAATGCAAAGTAGATCAATGTTTATCCAAACTCAAGATACTCCCAATCCAAATAGCCTGAAGTTTCTTCCTGGTACTAATGTATTAGAGCCGGGTCAAACTATGGATTTTCCAAATGGAACTGCTGCTTTCTGCAGTCCTTTAGGTAATGGAATTTTATTATAACAATTTTATTTGCATGCATCGCACCAAAATAAAACAAAGTGTACTTTCTGTTAATAATTAGATATTTTTTCAATACTGTTAGGACTGCAAAGCATATATTTAGATAACTCAAAATTCTCTATGCTAAGAAAATAACATTCTTACTGTGATTACTATTCGAGAAATAAAAATAAATCTTGCATAGAAGTATAGCTTTGGGTGAAACTCAAACATAAATCCAGGTATCTATTTTAAGCATTCATTATTTTGTAATAGGTTGTAAATGTGGAAACATTTACAACCTACTTCATTATGGAAATGCTAAATAAGTTTAAAAATAATATTTTATGATTATCTATTTATAACATTGGAAAGCCTTTGATGAAATATAAAATATAATAGGAAGAAAGAAATTGATGTTATTATAGTAACTAAAAATCAAACAAATTTTAGTTACTTACTTTTATTATTGATCATACAGTATTATTTAGCACATCTTTATTTACATAAGTACAAATTTATTAAGTTTTACTCCCTAAAAATGTATACTTTTTTTTACTTAAAACTATTTGAAAATATGCCCAGAGTTTGCCTGCATATTTTATAGATAATTCAATAAACTGTTTTAAATTCTAGGGAAGATGTTATTCCGTATTGAAGGAGTTAAGTCTGTGTTTTTTGGGCCGGACTTCATCACCATAACAAAGCAGGATGAAGATGTTGATTGGAAAACACTGAAACCTGAAATTTTTGCAACAATAATGGACTTCTTCGCTAGTGGCCTACCAGTTCTTACGGATGCCAAACCATCTACAGACACACGTATATCAAAATTTATTATTAAATATTTCATACTGCTAAATTGCCTTTTATATAGTCTACATTGCTAAGAATATTCAACAGGTTAGTATTAATTTAATAACATATAAATATGACTATGCCCATTTTATTGGAATAACGCACAATAAAAAAGAAAAAAACTTATGTATATTTAAACCAGCTAGCAAGTCCATATTCTATATTTGAAGTGACAATCAAATGTTTGGCATGTCAGGCTATAGACTACTTGGTATACACAGTTATCTGTTTCCTCCCATTTTTATTATTTAAACAACAAATAGAGTCCCCGTAAGATCTTAAAAACAGTCGGGAAGAGGTAACTATCTAAAAAAAAAATCATTTACCTTAGTATTAACAAATCTTTCTCCTGTTGTCCTTAAAAAAAAGTACACACGTAGTGGTGTTTTGTAATCACTACACTTCAAAATGAGTTTGAAATCAGAAAAATAGAATATTAATATTGCTTTTGGAGTCCAAATTGATAATATTGCTAATATTGTAGCTAAAAAAAACAATGGCAAACACTCACATTTAAAAAACATCAAGTGAAATTACCGCTTATGGAGAATGCTCAACTACAACTGAAGCATTATTCGACTAAACATTCGGTCATTTACTTGAAGGAAAGAACACACTGAAGTCTTTATTTTACGAATATTATAGTAGCGAGAGTGCAGTGTAAATAGTTGTGTGCTCACAAATACATATAGATATAGCGAAAGTGAGTGAGACGGTACATGGGACACGTTAGATAGTGTTAGTGATTTATCTCCGATTTTCAATAAAATATTTATTATGTAATAATAAATCGATGCATAATTGTATAACGGAGGAATACCAAAAATCTTAATCCAGTATTTATTATTTTCAGAGAGATATTAAATCTATTAGTAGCAATGTGTATTGGCTGCAATGCATTAGTTAGGGAAGGTTAAATATTGGGCGTTTCGGAAAGTTCGGTTCGTTTTACAATACAGGGCTCTGGCTGCTTCCTTTCCTTGCCTTCAAATCTGGTGGCCATTTTTTTAGTAAGCCTGAGCATCTGTCAATTAATTCCTGTTCGCAAATGTTTGTCATTCTAACAAAAACATTTGTTTTATCGCTCCTTAAAATGTCAACTTTCGTAGTAAATAAAAAGCATTTGCGGAAAGTTCTGCTGTTCTGTTTTAATTGGAAGAAGAGTGCAGCTGAGGTGCATAAAATGCTTCTAGAAGTTTATGGTGATCATGCCCCATCGGATAAATCATTCAGAGAATAGTATAGATGCTTCAAAGCTGATGATTTTAGAGTTGACGGCAAAGATCGCCCTGGAAGACCGAAAAAGTTTGACTGAAAAATGAACTCCTCAAACTGGATGAAACGGTCTCGGAGGAAGTCTACCGACAACAATTAATGCGATTAAAGCAGGCACTGGCTGAAAAATGACTGAATTGGGGCAACAGGCACAGCAAGCTGATTCTAACCCTCGACTTCACATCGCAATCACCGTCAAAAACTTCATACAAAATGTGGGTTGGGAGATTATACCGCACCAGACGTGGCACCATCGGACTACCACTTGTTCAGATCCATGACGCATGATTTAGAAGAGCAGCAGTTCCATTCATATGCAGATGTCAAGAATTGGGTCGATGCCTGGATTACCTCAAAAGACGAGGTGTTTTTTCGACGATGGATTCATCTATTACCAGAAAGATGGGAACAGTAGTGGCTAACGATGGAAAATATTTTGATTGATGTTTTTTATTTATTTTACCTTTCAAATAAATGCAATTTTCATACAAAAAAAACAGACCGAACTTTCCGAAACACTCTCTATATAATACAAACAAGTGATTGTTTTAATTGGCCTGCAACAAAGGTAAAGCTTACTTAATCTCCTTATGTTACGATTTATCTCATTTTTATTTTCCAGAAATTACTGACGGCGACGATGAAACAGTTCAAATGATTAAAGAGCTTCTGGACACAAGAATCCGGCCTACAGTCCAAGAGGATGGAGGTGACATTCTGTTTGTTGACTTCAAGGATGGAATTCTACGCCTCAAAATGCAAGGATCTTGTAGCTCGTGCCCGAGCTCAATTGTCACACTGAAAAATGGGGTATGTTCCATGTTTATTTACTTTCCTAAATAGAAATTGTTTTATTAGGTTGCGCGACTATTAGCAATGCACATATGAGGGTATTATTTGCAAACCCGGCAAACTCCACCAACAATCAAAAATGAGATATGAATTGGGTCTTATTCATAATACATTTGCACACAATTTTTATTGATTTTCAGTTTCAAATTCGGCTTCATTCTGAAGAATTTTGCTATTAAAATATAGGGTTTGTTGCAAACATGGCAACCTCCACTTGAGTGTTGCAAAGCTGGCAAACTCCAAAATGAAATTCCTTTTTTTTACTTTAATTATCAACATAATGATGATTATTTCATGGCTGATTACTTTTAAAATACTAACTTTTTGAGATGAAAAAAATAAATATCGTAAAAAAGCGCATTTTATTAGCGTATCAGTTTTTTGCGATTTACTCAAAACATCTAATGATGGAGTTTGCCAGGTTTGCAAATAATACCCTCATATGTAGGCTTATACAGCGTGTTTACACCAAATACAGAAATTTTCTTGCTGGAAATATTTTAAATATATTTATTTCTACCAACAGGTTCAGAATATGATGCAGTTTTATGTTCCTGAAGTACTGGCTGTTGAACAGATTGAAGACGAAGCTGACAAAATAGCTGACAAGGTTTTAAAGGAATTTGAAACAAAACATAATATTAAAGATTAGATCAAAAGGATCTGTAATGAAAAATAATATTTAAAATCATTATTTTCTTGCATATTTATTTGTAGAATTAAAGAGTATAAAATAAGCGTATAAAAGTAATATATTACAACTATACCAAAATGCCCTTTTTTAACCAGTTAAAATATTTAACCCTAATTAAAATATTAACCCTAATCACTCTTGCTATTCAGTCTCACCACAGCCATGGGATGGTACAACTTGGAATTCAGAAATACGAAATGATACTTTGATTTTATATTTCCGCAAATATTTCGCATTGTGTTGGATTAATAATGTAGATGGGACTTTCAATAATCCCAAAATCAGTCTGGTAGTTCATTATTCAGGGTGATTGGTACCTTTTTTTCAGTATACATATTTGACTAAAAATTTATCAACGGTTGCAGTTGACAGCATTCATATTTTTAAAATTAACAAACATGCCTCAAAGTAACATTTTTGGTAACAATTTATTTTCTATTGACAGTGATGGGAGGATTTTGTATTTCAATTATCTTTTAGTGATGATAGTGATGTTGAAATTGAAACAGATTATCTTGACTAGTAAAACAAAACCCGCTTCAGAATAATCAGAATATATTTACTGTTCTTTGATTGCACCATGATCACTAGGAAAACATTTTGTTTTGTATTGCCATGAGCCTAGAACTTTTCTTAGGTGGTTCCTCATCGCTATCAGGATACACTATATTATCTGAATTCATTTTTATCGGGCTGCTCTCGGTGTCTTCAGAAGAATAATTTATATTCGATTCTTGAATATTATTTTTCGGAGCACTCTCGGATAATCTACAAGGTATATTTAAAAACTCTTTAAAATTTGTGTTAATAGAATCATAAAATTTATCCGATTGATTGTATGGTACAACACATGGTTCAATTGATTTTGGTTTTAAATATTTAATGAACCCCTTTAATTCCCTAAAACTACAGTGACTGGAATAACAAACATAGAAATTTTCAGATTGCTCATTATGTATGGGCATTGAATCAGTTAACATTTTCCATCTTAAAGCTGAAGGTATTATCTGACGTATTTTCAAATTATTTTTCGTTCTGCACATAATTTCCTTTGTTTTGCATCCTCCGAGTGGTGTACAACTGTGGATTTGTGTACTTCTAGAGTTTTCGGTAAAAACGCCTTCCATTTCAGCTATTTGCCTGAAAGAAACAAACTGGCATAAACAAAAATATTTGCAAAGACACATTTAACTGCATATAAACTTAGAAAAAATCCACTTTTGAATTTATTTTCCTGCGTATGTTTCAAAGATTTATTACCTTTTTCGTAAGGAAAACAATATAAATTAACCAAAAATATTTTATAAACTGTTAAATTAAAAAAACTTTGTTTTATATATCACAATTGTATTTTTATTTTTCGCGACAGCTGTTTCATTAACCTATGTTGACATCATCAGGTGTTACAATAATATATCAAATATTATTGTATATATTATTGTAACACCTGATGATGTCAACATAGGTTGACGAAACAGCTGGCGCGAAAAATATAAATACAATTTTATTGTGATACATAAAACAAAGTTTTTTATCTCAATAGAGACGAAGATGTAAATTATTTGGAAGCAGAATATGGTAGTCGAGGCGTTTACAGGACTTATGACCTGTCATTGGTAGGGTTAAGCGATCACTTTATATTTAACAACATTCACCATTCCGCCCTTCTTACGAATGAATGGAATGGTGAATGTTGGCAAACATAAAGTGATCGCTTAACCCAACCAATGAAAAAGTTTTTTAATTTAACAGTTAAGTATCATAGTGTTTCGGCCAAAACAATGGACTATTTAAAAATATTTTAATCAAACTACAAAAACTTATGGCTCTAACATGTGAAAATTAAAATTAAACAATAAGAAGAGTGTAATCGGTTAATATTTTATGTTTTGAATTGTTTTTTGAGTGATTTATTACACTTAAGTTATTGATTTAGCAAAGAAATATGTCTATTGCACTCATTAAATAAAGATATGATTAGTGAATAATGCAAAGGGTATTCAATTCAATCAGAGATATTACAAGTTAAGAGACAAACTAAAAAAACTAAGAAAATATCAAATACTGTAATTTTACAACAATAAGTTGCCTTTTTTTTCAAAGGGCCAAGGAAATCTTTATAAATAAAGAATTATTGTTATATATATGGCAAGTACCAATGTACCTAACCAGCTAAAACCACAATTGAAGACTACAGGGGAAAAACAAGGAATGTCAGTTAAAATTCAAAATAATGCCATCTAGCGGCATTTGTACGTCCACAGTAAAATTTTCATATTCAAAAATCATATGTGTCATCGACTATGGCCAGATAATCTATTGCTAATTGCTAAGAAATATATAGACTTTGATAAGCTTTATTCTCAATTAATTCAAAACCTTCTACTGACATTCCTTATTTTTCCCCTGTAATCTTCAAGCTGCATTTAATAAGATGAGACCCTTCTTCTGTGACGATAATTTAAATCTTAAACTTCGACAAAGAATGATAAAAGCTTACATATGGTCAGCTCTATTATACGGAAGTGAAACATGGACTCTAAAAGTGAACGTAATGAATCGGTTAGAAGCATTCGAAATGTGGATACACAGAAGAATGCTTCGTATACCTTGGACCGAAAAGGTCAGTAACGTCGAAGTACTTAGGAGAGCCGGAGCCAAGAGAGAGCTGTTGTCGAATGTCAAAGTGAAAAAGGTCTCATATTTGGGTCACGTGCTGCGTGGAGAAAAGTACCGCCTCCTCCGACTTATATTGGAGGGCAAGATAGAGGGAAGACGGGAGTTGGCAGAAAACAGATGTCCTGGCTGCGCAACATTAGAGAGTGGACCGGAATGAGGACGGTGGATGACCTGTTTCGGGCAGCGCAGGACAGGGAGGTTTTCGCCGGAGTGATCGCCAACGTCGGGGGGACCTGACACGGCACAGGAAGAAGAAGAATCTTCAATTATAAGAAATAAGGTTTTCTAATATTTAACTGTGTATTCAACATTTTAAGCCTTAAAAAGTGTAATTTTTTTTAACATACCTATAAGAAGAGAAGACTTTGTACATACCTATAAGAATTATAAACCCTCTTATGAACATGGAAAGGCATTCCCAGCTGTCTAGATATATCCATGTATAAAAATTCTGATCCGTAGTATGCGGGAATATTTACATTCACAACATGATCATTCCCTTTAGAGATCCACTCTTTTATTATACCGCAAATAACAGCAGAGCTATTTTCACGGCTGGGGAAGAACGAATAAATTCTGTTAAAAAATGTGGAATCAAAATACATTTTGTCTATTGTTATTGGTTCACCATCTCTGCAATGGAATTGTTTCAGCTTGGGTAGATCTTCGGGGTTCAAACGAAAATCTCCGGTGTACATGATGTTGGTTTTTTCGGCAGTATTGAAGAGGAACATAACGGAACCCGGACAATGGCCAGCAGGAATGAGAGTCACACTCAAAAATGTTTCTTCGACATTTGCACATTTTGGCACTAAGATTGTGTGAGTTTCTAAAATCAAAAGCAAAGGTGAAAATACAATAATTTTACACAGAAAGCACTGCTAGTATCAGAGTAAATGGGGATCTTACAGCCTGGTTTGATATCAATAAAGGTGTCAAACAGGGGTGTGTAATGTCTCCATGGTTGTTTAATCTATATATGGACAAGTGTATGAAAGAGCTGAAAGGGTTGGAAGTAGGTGCAAAAATGGAAGGTGTGTCAGTAAGCTGTTTGTTGTATGCGGACGACGCTGTGCTACTTGCAGACAACGAGCACGAACTGCAAGCCCTGGTGTCTAGTATGTATGAGGTATGCAAGCGATACGATTTGATAATGAATGTGAATAAGTCTAAGGTAATGATTTTCGAAAAAGAAGGAAGCATGACAGTCTGCAACATTAGTGTAAACGGTGAAAATCTGGAACAAGTGGATGAATTTGTTTATTTAGGAAGTATGTTTACAAAGGATGGGAGGGTGGAGAAGGATATTGAAAGAAGGTTTGGGGCAGGCAACAGAATAAATGGTGCACTTAAAGTTGTCATCGCAAACAAAAGCCTATCCAAAAAAGTTAAGATAGCAGTGCACAATGGTGTTCTTGTGCCAACCCTTATGTATGGAAGTGAAGCATGGAACTGGCAAAAGAAGGATGAAAGTAGAATAAATGCAGTAGAAATGAGATCTCTAAGACGAATGTGTGGCAAATCTGTATTTGATAGAGTGACAAATGCAAGTATAAGAAGTGAATGTGGTGCGAATGAAAGTGTTGTGAACAAAATAAGGAAAGGGTCATTAAGATGGTTTGGACACATGGAAAGAATGAGTGAAGACAGAATAGTAAAGAAGGTATATGTAAACGGCGTGAACGGAGCTAGAAATAGAGGAAGGCCGAGGAAAACGTGGCACGATCAAATCAATCAAATATTGAATGTCGGTCACGTGAGGAGTCGGAAAAATGTATGTGCGTGCATGACAAGATGTATGAATGTAGAGGAAGCGAGAGACGTATGTCAGGACAGAACAGTGTGGCGTTCCATTCTTTCTGCCTACCCCTCCGGGGAGACGGCGTGATGGTAAGTTAGTTAGTTAGTTTTAGTAAATCTGAATACTGCGTAACCGGATAGTTCAGGTTAAAGAACTGTCAAGAGATTAAAGTTTAATAAAAGTAAAAGTAATTTCCATTCCAATTTTCAGTGGTATTATAACAACTTATTTTAAACCATTAACTCCAACTATTATAGTTTCAAACATTGTTCCTAATTTTTGTTTAAAATTCCATAGAATTTTAAATCATTCCAACTTCCAATAAGAATGCAAAAAGTTGCTAAATCAGCCTTTCCACTAAACATTGCGGTGAATATTTGAGGCCGCCAGGGCAAGAGTGGTCCAACCCCAAATTTAGACAATGGAGATAAATGCGATTGAAAATTTGACGTTTTTTCCCCATTTTTTTTTTAAAACTATATGGGTTAGGGTCTTCTTTAGTGATAAACCTTGTTTGTTTGGTGAATGTCTTTAGAAAGTATTTTGAAATATTGGGAAATATAAAGTTTAAGGATATTTTTTGATGGTTACTTATAATAGACCACATTTGACTCCATATATTTTGATTTTTTGTCAGAGCAAAAGAAGTATTTATGGCGATATCTGTTTCCACTTGGAAATGGTGGTTAGATTAATTTTTCTTTTATAGTAGGTCACAAATAGGTATGGGTTAGACCAGTAACTCAATTTTTCAAAAAATGCTGGTTAGACCACTCTTGTCCTAGTGGCCTCATTTAATGTTTATGGTTCATAAATGTTCCAAAAAACATCGTTTCATTTAATTATTATTTCTAATTTCTAATAAGGTATTCTTTCCATAAAATAAATTTATATTCAAGTTAATTTTGTAATAAATGGAACCTGAACTTACCTCCGACACTTAAAGCTTTAATATGATTATTTAAATCTCCCCATCGATTTTTCAATACAATTGAACTTATTTCCGAAGCGTAAATACTATAACCATTCCATAAAAGATGGTTGTAAAAGACTTTCGAATCGATACCCTTCATGTGATCCGAGTGACAATGGGATAAGAAATACGCTCGAGATTTTAGATTTTTTCCCTCGAATTGATCGACTGAAATTCCTTCAATTTCACTCATTAATCCATTAAATGTGCTCATTTTGAATTATAAATATGAACAAGTTATCTCGAATTTCGCGGGAAAACTGATCAAACTTATCTGTCTCGTATAATCAGAGCACTTCTAGACACTTTCGGGTGGTTTGAACTACGTTCGTTTTAAAAGTATATAGCTGAGGTTAGATAACTCAATATTCGAAAAATAATAATAAGTAATCACGAAAACAACTTAAAACATTTGACAAATAATATAGATATCCTCACATCTGTCATAAATTATTCTTTTGAATTTTTCAGGCTACTGACCATAAATATTTTTATTTAGTACCTACCTTCATAATAATACTGGGGTACTATTGAAACAATCTAATATAGCCATGTTTCATGGCATACTCGGTGAGATTGCATTAGACAAATTTTACACGGCAGATAATACGTTTTCTCTCTGGAGGCTTGTTTGATCTTAGTTAACTTTAATTTTAATCAGTGATAAGACAATTTAAATACAATAATAGTGTTTAAAGAAGTGTAGTGACAATTTTGTGGTTGAAAAAATAGCGTTCTGCCCCGGTATCGCAATTAAGTTAAGTACTGCCAGCCGAACATGCCGAGCGACAACACTTTGGGGGCGTGATCTCAACCTCCCACCCTGCGGATTTGCAACTCCGGGCTCGAGAGTTCCGGACAGCAGATAGTCAGACACCGGCCTTCGGTGGAACGAACATCTCGGCGTTCGGCCGGGGAGATAATCTGAAGAAAAGTTCGCGATGTACGCATGGTGTCGGCTGCGTCGGCTTATCATCATGGGGCCTGATGCTGGCCACTGCTATCTCAGCGAAGGAGACCAAACCGCCCTTCGCTCGCACGCTCTTCCCCATCGTCCGCCTCGCACGTCCCTCGTGGTGCGGACGCCACTAGCAGCCAATTCGCCATCACGCCGACTTCGCAGATCGTCGGTCCTCGCCGTTAGTGCTGTTTCGGTGACTGATTAGTTTTAAGTCGTTGGCCAACGGATAGCATGTAAGTATTCTTTAGTTCATAACTAATCGTGCTTTTTCTTTTGTGTTATATGTTTATTTAATTAAATGTAATTTTAAATAGTAAATATTGGTTTTAATCTCATATCACTATACATCCCGGAGCATATCTCAATTACATAATAATTAACATTGGCGAATAACATAGGCAACGTTGGAAGGAGTTGTTTCGAGATCGGGAATGAGATACGAGTAATTCATATTTTTCACCCCGTGACAGCAACTCTCTCCTAACAAATCTCTGTTCGACATTTTGAAAATTTTCATTTTAAAATAAACAAATACACTGCACTTCAAAATGGGACCGATGTTATGCAATAGAGACCTACCCATCGAATTGCGAATGAGAATAGTTCTATGTGTTACCCGTCTTGTTTTACAGTATGGAAACATGGACCTTGACAAAAGCTATTACCAAAAACCTAGATGCCTTTGAAATGTGGATAAATCGTAGAATATTTCAAATATCATGGACAGAGCCCGAGGTATTTTTTGTTCTTCATACAACCGAGGAAGTACTACAGCAAATGAAGAGAGAAAAGAAATTGTAAAGACCATAAAGCACAGCAAACTGGAATATTTTGAAAAACGATAAATACAAAGTCCTGCAACTGATTATCCAAGGTAAAATTAACGGAAAACGAAGTGTCGGGAGAATAAGAAAAACGTGGCTAATAAAACCTTCAAGATTGGTTAAGTAAGAGCACAACATCCTTGTCCAAACCTGATATATCAAGGGTAGAAAAAAACATGATGTGTCCAACATCCTATAGGAGAGGAACAAGAAGTAGAAGAAAAACTGAAAGCACACATGCCTAATTTTTTGAAAGAGCAATTGTAAAATATTGTAAAATTTTCGTGGGTCTAAAAGTTGTAATCTTTTTATTGTGACACATAAATTTGGATCCAGCATTTTGAATGAGTTCTTTTTCAATTTAAAACCATATAATTTTATGTGCGAAGCGCATGTTAATAAGTGCATGTGATTGTCAACACATTTAATGCTCGAAAGCAAAGCTTCCACTAGCAAGAAAACTTTTGCAATTGCCTATCCTGTGTAAAGACCTCCTGTATGTGACCTTTTGAAAGTTTTGTAGCTTGTGCAACTTGTCGCAACCCGAGCATGTCGACTTGTAGGGGATGTTTAGAATGAAATGCAACTGTAGAAGTTTTCTTAGTAGCGAACACTTCTCTTAAAACTTATTCATCGTCCTTGGTAAATTTCTATTTTTCATCTACAATGTTTATTACTCCAATTGTCTCTCCTATTATGTAACGGATAGTATCATATTTAATAATTAAAAAAAAGATAATTGTACTGGTTCTTTATAAAGTTATTTTGGTGAAATTTTGGGAAACCACTTACAAATGTTTCCACAACAATGAAAAGTTATTGAAGATAAAATAAATATGAAATGGGATTTTCATATGTTACAAAATGGCAGTTTTATCTTGGACTTGGACTTGGATCTTCTGGCTTACAGGGGTTCAGCTCTATGAACATAATAATGTACAGAAAATAAAAGAAACAAAGAATTTCAGTATTTTTTATTGATTTCAGAATATGAACAATTTTTTTTTTCTTCATACATGTATTAAAATAAATATGAAATGGGATTTTCATATGTTACAAAATGGCAGTTTTATCTTGGACTTGGATCTTCTGGCTTACCAGCTCTATGAACATAATAATGTACAGAAAATAAAAGAAACAAAGAATTTCAGTATTTTTATTGATTTCAGAATATAAACAATTATTTTTTTTTCTTCATACATGTATGTATTTTAATGATTTTTTTATATGAAGTGTTTCATCTTTGACGAAATTAAAAAAAGAAATATCAAATATTTCTGTACCACGTTCAAATACACTATTTTTCCACTTACCCTAAGTAAAATTTAAACCTTAAAACTACTAAATTATATACATAGCTTATCACAAATTCAGTAATATGAAAGGATGAATATGTATTTTGGTATGTTGCAAAACATGATGAATTGGAACAAACACAAAATAAAGTGTCTCTTACACAGCCTTTTAGGTCAAAACTACTTCAGTGAATGGCTTTGTTTTCTTTCAATAATTGGTAAAAACTTAATACTATTAAGTTGTTGTCGCTTCTCTTAAATACTACCATGCAATTTTAATATGATCCTTGAATACATTCCCTGTTCTGACATCAGACACAGGATTTGAACAGTTCCATGTTGGTGTTTTTAATATATCTTACCCTAACAACTTTAGGAAGTTTAACGATTATATTATATAAATACAAATCTCACAAAGCGTATGCGAGTTCAATTATTTTAGTACGAAGCAAGCATTCAGACTATAATAATACTCGGATGGAAAATTTTAATAAATTATTATAAATAAATGCCAACAAATGCTTTTATTTGCAATAAAAATTATAAATTTAATTTAAATGAAGAGCAACTTTATATTTTGTTGTTAAGTGTACTGTACCTAAATTAAATTATATAACATGCAGATTTTTACCTCAATAAAACAATTAAATTGACAATTTTCACTATTGATATTACAAATTCAATTAATGTAAAAGCAGATATTTCACAAACAATTGTAAATAATAAGGTTTCATAATAAGGTGCATGAAGATTTAAAATTGATTTATTTGTGATAAATTAAAACTTCGAGACTAAAAGCCAATTCAGAAAAAACATATAACAATATTAGTCACTTCTTTTCAGTTTAGTGTAGCTGTAGATGAAATTTGGTGAATGTAGAGAAAACACAAATATTTTGTCCTTTGTCGAACCAAATTAGAGACTAGAACTTTAAGTCAAACACTCAAACTAGAGAACCATAAACAAATTGTATTTAAAAAAAAAGTTATTTTGAAAAGTCATTCAGGAAGTTCTCACATTGTGAAATAATAAAAGACAACTTCCCAACTCATCCAGTCTCTTTATCCACATGGAAAATGGCTGAAACACATAGTATGAATCATTCACAAAAGTAGCTGATGTCTGTCAAGCATAATACGATTGGGCTTCCACTAAAGCCACTGGAACCTACACAAGGCGAGATCTTTTGAGTCGTAGACAACTTATTGAGAATACTACTGTTATCTTCGTTTGTCCCAAATGAGTAATTAATGGTTTACATGTGGTACTGCACTCTAAGCACAAGCGACCACTCTAATAAAAGGGCCCATCCACGCTAGAGCCGTACACTTCAATTTGCAGGATGCGGCTACACTCTGCACTAGTTCCAAAGACGCCACTTCACATGCTGGTCTACAATTAAGCGACACTGAAAGCATTGTGACATAGACGCAATGTGTATGGTCTTGATGCATTTTAACGAATCCCGTTCACGTGGGGTTTAAATAAATCTTTACAATCAAAAGATTGAGATGTGGATGGGCCGCCAAGTGCGCTGAGGTAATCTACAGCTCCATGTCAAACTGCTCGTCGATGTTAGAGTCCGCGATGATGCTGGGCTCGGGGCGGTTAAAGGTGACCACAGGCGCGCGGTCACGAGGGGGAGATGATGCAGCTCCCCGGACCAGGTTGGATGGGAGCGAACACCGCGGGGGCGTTCTGGAGATTGGAGAGTTTCGAAGGTTCATCATGAACGCTCTCTCGTAAACAATACGAGTACCTGAAATAGAAAAAAAAAATACTTGAAAAAATTATTTAAAAAAGGGACAATTATTAGTATCATACAAATGTGCACATATTCTATGAAACATTACATAATATATGGGTTAAAGAAATCCTTTAACAGCTAAGCAAATATTACTCTATCTGTCATCGCTAAGCGGCACATTTTTCATTGACGCATCTTTAATAAGATGTAACTTTTAAAATGATGGTTAATACAAAACCAAATCACTATAGCAATAATTGATTATTTTAGTTTATTCCTCGATTATCAAAAAATCAATAAACACACACACACGCACGCACGCACGCACGCACGCACGCACGCACGCACGCACGCACGCACGCACGCACGCACGCACGCACGCACGCACGCACGCACGCACGCACGCACACACACACACGAGATTCTGATCTGCAAGACTCATTAATCTGACGAAAGTCAGTTGCCGCAGGCAAAAGTTTAGATAAATGTTATTAGATTTTTTTTATTCAATCCCCCCCCCCCCTTCATTGCTTTTTATTATTAAAAAAAGTCTAATAATGAAAATACATTTTAAAAATTCTGTTGAGTATACATTACGTTCATTGCAATTTCATTTTACCCAAGATCCTGATCATATTCTATACAAAGCTATATTCAATTTTGGCATTTATAATACAATAGCTCAATAAACAATGATACATACAAATATCAAATTCTCTCAATCAGCTTAAACCTGAACACTAAAAAAAATAACAAAGCATTTTTGATCTTGGCACTGCAATCCAATTTTTAAAAATTAAAGGGATGAAATTCCAAAACATCTGTTTTAAATTTCATTGGAAATCTTTACTCATGTGGCTCTCTGACCATGGCAAGACAGATCTGAAAATATTGACTTGCTCATAAACGAAACAATATCAGTGTTTACATGGTAAAACATAAATATGCGAATGTAGATAAATTGTGTACACACAAATCACAAACGTAAATTCGCAATATTTTTCATGTCCCGTCTACAGCAAAACTTCCCACTATCTCCGTGGGTGTACGAGTATATTGGCTGTTTCTGCTTTGTGCGGCTCTCTGACTATACTGACTGGTCGACCATGAACTGAAGAAGTTGTCGGAATACATAATCATCATGTTTGCCGGTGCTCACTGCTTTATTCATACTCCGCGTGCGTTATTTAACATCAAGTCGTAAAAGTATGTACTTATGCAAATAAAATCGACGGCTCGAATCTGACACGGGTGACATCTACACGCTTACACAGAAAATAAACAATGGAACCATTTCTATTAAAGTTAGGTTAGGTTAAGTACTTTTTTATCACAATCTATAATATATTGCGATTGTTTTGATTAATAAAATTCGTTGATAAGTATTCCACGCTAACGCTGTTCGCGATCATACGAATCCCCTGGGATATATAATGCTAAAAAAAACTACAAAGACATTTGAAAACTACAGGGGAAAAACAAGGAATGTCAGTTAAAATTCAAAATAAATGTAATAATGCCATCTAGCGGCATTTGTACGTATCTATCCACAGTAAATTTTTCATATTAAAAAATCATGTGTGTCATCGACTATGGCCAGATAATCGATTGCTAATTGCTAAGAAATATATAGACTTTGATTAGCTTTATTCTCAATTTATTCAAATTAACCTTCTACTGACATTCCTTGTTTTTCCCCTGTAAGTCTTCATTTATGGTATTAGAGAAAATAAAAATAATTACGAAAAATGAAAAACAAACAAATGTCACGCGAAAATCGTTAATTATTTTACGATTAATATTAAACCTCGCTGTGGTTAAATTCAACAAAGCAAACAAAAGGTAGGACAAGATTTTATTTACTTATTTATTTCAAGGAAAACTGAAAAACGTCTGTCTCAAGTACAAATACCGTCCTTGAAACTTGTTTCGCTTTGATATTGTTCCTAACTCACATTAATTTGCTAAATTGATAAGGGAGGCCTACACAATACAACTTAATTTATTAAATTGCCCTCTAGACCGTCTGGCCTCAGATGTATATACGAGTACACTTCGCTTGCTCCAAATAAGATTCTTATCCGCCTACTTTATAAACTAAAAATCAGTATTCCCCGATAAAAAATATTTATATTAACACATTGTTTTCGGGTATTGTTTTATGCTGATTGCAGCCTGGCGCGGGCGATATTTGGGTTCGCGCGCGAGTTTTTTCAACATTATTTTAAAAGTCTATAACTTTTGAAATATCCGTGATAATTGACTGAAACTTTAAATGCATCTTACCTTATTGTGTCTCAATGATGAAATGATGGAAAACAAATACAAAAAAAAATTGGGCTTCAAAGTAGCACTTTGGAAGTTTTAGCCTCACTTAGTTCGCTTTCAATACTGCTAGTTATCCAATGACGTGCTGTCTCCAATAAAAAAAATTTGTACCTTACTGAGTCTGGATATTTTGCTTTATAAATCACTTGTTTCACTGTCTGCCATCAATAGTCTTTCTGTATCACTAGCACAGGAACAATTAGATAAATTGTCTACACACAATTCATCGTCTGATTTATTCTCATCCGGAAAAAACATTGTGGGTTTTAGGTAAAAAATAATTATATGAACTCAATGACAACGACCGAACGACCGAACATGTATACGTTTACATAAACACTAATGTTTTGTAGAAATATGAACAAAACATTCCTACCATTCATCCCTTCTTCAAGTAGAAAGAACCCTAAAAATTCTCCGTACAAGTTGAAAAGAATTATTGCGCATTGAAGGTCAAAAAAAACAAGCCAGCGGGATCTGCGTCAAGGTTTCTTCGAGCACACAAAAAATGTATATTTTTAGACATTTTTTTTTCATTTTATAATTGAATAATAAATCAAAAGTAAAGCCTAATAAATATAAATTTGTGAGTGAAATTATATTGTGAAGTCAGATATACGATTTAGCAACAAAATCCATTTATTACACAACACGTTTTATTACGTTACCCGACGACAACCACCAGAGAGTAAAAAACGTATTTTTACGTTTCCCGCATTTGAGCACCAAACTGAAAAAAACGTAGTTTTACGTTTCCCGACAACATTGTGTTAAGCACTGCCTAATAGATTATTATCGCATTATGTAAGGTCATCAAGAGTGATATAATAATAATAATAATAATGATTTTGTAGAATGTATAACAAAGCTTGGAGATGGCATAAATAGCATGAATGCCGTAGAAATCACTAGGAAGAATATGAGAAAAACGATGCGTGATAAAATACCGAACAAAGAAATAAGGAGGGAATGTAAGGCATATCTATCCGCCCTCAAATTCTAAAATACGTACAGTCATATTCAAAGTCGCCAAAAATCGACGAGCATACGTGTTACAGTACTCGTATATGCGTATAGAAGAACTCAAAAGACACTCCGGAATATAATAGTGTGGCGGTACATCCTTTCATCCTATTCTGACAACGAGGATGCACAGACGTGATTGTTAGTTTTATTGTTTTTTTTTTTCATTTTAATCGAAATTTCAATTAATGATATCTATTGAGTTTACGAAAGACGTTCCAAGAGACGGTCACCAGCATAATCAGTAAACTTGGCTCTTAAAAATGTGTCAACTGACTGAATTTAATTTTCCCCGTAGATAAAAATCTAATTAAGTTCTATTTTAAAGGAAAAAGTGAGACTGAATGTATTTTTCAAACTGATTTTTATTATCTTATAGATGTTTCTCAAATGTTTCAGCTGAGGTTTACCATGGTTTCCTCAGCTGTAAGGCAAATGTCGGAATAACATTAAATAGCCCATGGACCAGAACTTGACTCAGTCAGATACAGACAAATCTATCATAGTAGACTTTTCAAAAATATAATAAATAAAATTAACTACAGTGATAAATTAAATAAATAATATCAACCTTGATAAAACACCAGCAAGGATCAAAAAGTGAAATAACCAAATAAAGAAGAACAATAATAATATTAGTGTATAAAATTGGCGTAATATTTTTTCCTATTTTATGTTCGTTATACACGAAAAAATTCGCGTAAGAATGTGATATTAAATCTTAATATTTCTGGAAGTACGCTTAATGTAAAATAGAGTATTCCTACATACTAAGTATTGACTCCAGGAATTTGCTATTATAGTATGTACTTCGTTAGCGTATTAATATTTGTATCGCCGAGTTATTGATTCATCCATGTATTAATTTTCCATTAGATATTTCCCCAAAGGTCCGACAGCCGGGCGCCTCCGGGAAGACAAAGTCGATAAAAAGTCAATAAATTATTTCGAAACACTCGCATTTTTTTAGATTGATCTCAAAACACCACTCCCAGACCTAACCGCAAACAAGATCAAGGACAAATCTAAAAACGGTTCTTACGAAACGTATTATATGATGTGTGGAATTAGAATAGGAAACGAAAAGCAAAACTTCAAGATATTTATACTCTGTTATCCAAGTTGTTATAAATGTGAAGCAATTCAACTTTTTTTATTTACACGTATAAATATTGACCAATTTATGGTTTATGAACTGTGAACCCGGGCCAAAATGCTTATACGTTTAAACTACAATGAAATAAAACGTATATTTTAAGTAAAATTTTACATAATATCTTCTTCTCTTTGTGTGATGTCAGGTCCCCCTGACATTGATCGTGGAGATCGACGTCTTTCGTAATGAAAGTACGTTCAGAAGGCAAATACTCTTGATATTGGAGAGTATGTTGTCTTCTTTAAGTCGATCCATCTCTTATGCGTTCCTGGATATAATATTTTCCCCCGTTCACAATAGGTGCCTTAAACCTTAATTATGTTTTTAATGTGTATGATAAATAAACTTAATTTGATTATCGCTAGAAAGTGATTGATTCTTCTGTATTGTGATGACCTGGGTAATAATATCCAGAGTGGTTTCACCTTTTCTGGAAGATTTTCTGAGGAGATTGTCTTTCCTTAGGCAGGTGAATCCAGTTTTATGCCGCTGGAAATTCGCCACTCATCCACTAATTCCTATGGCACTGATGGTAATGTCAGTGGTCACATTGTCCAGGGTTCGTGGGGTCCAAGAGACCACTGGTAGAGAAATTGACTTGGCAGTAGTGCTGCTGGTGTCATTGCCGTTTTATTTACCGCATCAGAACCAACCTGCCAATGGTTATGCCTGTGGGTAGGGCAATCTTATTGCTTAATCGGGTCGCCTCGGAGGTCGACATATTTCGTGATAGTGTGAGTTGCCTCAAGATGCAATATCAATGCTGTGATTCTTTCTAATTCTTAAGCTTAGTTTTTATGCTTATAATGTAATTGCAAACGATCTGGAATTATGTCTGTAATGTTCGTTATTTTTATTAAAATAAATGAAAATGAAATTGCAACATGGCGCATTTAGAGGCATACTTCCCGGCAGAACACATCCCATCGTAACCCCTACTTCTAATATCTGTCAATCAAGAAGCTAAGAAACATTTTATATTCGAATGACGAACTCTGATATAAGACAAGAATAAATAAAGCACAGGCGAAAGCATTATGAATAAAATAATGAGAAAATAATTATTGATAAGAAAGCGTACCTAAAAAATAGTTTACATTCATTTTTTAGCATCAACTAACATACTCGTAACTGATAGACATTGCCTTTGGGCAATAAATTGACGTTTACATATTTTTTGTTACTTGCAATAAGTAAACAAAAAGGCGGCCATATTTATTTATTAAAATTGGAACAATCGGGGAGTGTGAATAACACGTTGTGCGGATTTAGATGAAGCAAAGAGACATGACAGATGATTCCCGATGATTTGTGCTGTTTCTTGCCCTCTGAGGGTGCGCTGTTTTCCAGCTGGGAGAGGGAGGTTGCCCCTCTATGATGGGTCTCGTTCCTCTCCCTCTTGGCCATAATAATAATTTGTGCAGTGGTTTTATTTATTTATTTAATATTATGAAATGCTTCCTAAACCTCGTCCTTTGTCCTACATGCCAAAAAAACTGTACTCCACGTTATTATTATTTTTTTTCCCATCCCGCATTTGTCTCCTCTGCCTCTCCTGTTCTTCCCGCTGTATATTCCTGTGGTGTTTCATTATTTTTATCTTTTATATAATGTTCCTCAAATGTTCATGTATTATATATTATGCTTATTTATTTATTCAATAAAGTACAGCGGAGCATAGAAGTGAGATTGAGTAGATTAAATGTGGTCTGGCACCCCTTGTTGTTGCCGTATTTAAATATAAGTCCCGGATGGACCGGGGACAGACCCAGGGAGTGTACGAGCGAGGCTGATAAAAGGGCGCCGCTACGCCCTATAACAGCCTCGGGTATGTGGCGGGAACTTCTATGTTCCTTATTTAAAAAAAGATGATTCCCGAGGGAATAGTTATTATTTAAACATTTTATTATTTTTCGTACGTCCCAAATTTATTCCATGGCAGCAGTTAGATGTGCAAGCGATGCATTGTTTATGCGTTTGATATTTGAGGCGAATGATATTTATATTTCTTTGTAAATACTTTCTCTCTTCGTAGGATGAGTGACATAGTGATTACGTGCTTTATTACATACACAATATTATTGTTATTGATACATATTCTATATAATATCGTGAGTATCTTAAACAA
This sequence comes from Lepidostoma basale, assembly GCA_022606425.2. Taxonomy (NCBI): domain Eukaryota; kingdom Metazoa; phylum Arthropoda; class Insecta; order Trichoptera; family Lepidostomatidae; genus Lepidostoma; species Lepidostoma basale. Next base: position 552,144 of record JAHDVF020000715.1, on the reverse strand, counting down.
ATAAATATGTTTATATGACTAGTGTTAAATAAGTGTTTATTGTTAAAAGTATTTCAATTGAACACGTGCTATTTTCTGATATAGCCACTGATACAGTACTTATCACATTATTCAATCCAGACGGACTACTTTTTATTTGAAGAAAAAAACATGATATCGCGCTCCAAACCAGTTTTAACCGAATTTTAAGCAATTTCTTTGCCTGTTATGCAAGTAGGTAATTTTAAGACGAATGCACGTGGTAAGCATGCAGAGCAAGTCTGTAGAAACCAGAACAGAGTATCATATGTCTGTTTGATATACAGTAGAACGTCGTCCCTCCTCCTTTCGTTCTCCCCCGCAGCTTACGGACAGTCAGTCTCCCGCTGTATTCAAGTTTCAACGTGTCATCTAGTTAGTTTCAACCCGTCATTATTTATTCGAGATTACGTGTGATTATCCGGAACACCTTCCGTCCCAATTAGTCCGGATAAACGTCGTTGTACTGTAATGTACCATTTAATACGAACGTACATAAATGTGTTGCAATATTTTTATAACATATTGGCAATGTTATTGAATTCACTTTAACAAATTTAAAATTAATTGTATTTAATCCTTCAGTATCGACGTTTCCCAACAAATTTATGAAATGCCGGTAAAAATATACACTCTGACAGCCGGTCCTCGGCTTAGGTAGATCTGGTTTTAGGAGCCAGAAAATAACGAGGGGCAAATCATAGAATAGGGTAGGGAAACACATTGTTAATATCTTGTTATCTGGATAAGTAGGTACACGTGAATTCTGAAGAAATGTTATAAAAAAATTAAATGGGAAAAAGTCACTCCATAAAAGTATTAAATTCTTGAATAGTTCCGAAACGAATGGATTTTTTTTGTTCCAAACATGAATAGGTTAGAAACAAAAAGCTACAGACGGATATTAATAAAACTGTTACAGAAAAAAAAAACAATGTAAGATTGAATATTTTAATCACATTGTACTCCAAGAAATATGGCTATCCTGTTACAAATAATTCTGAACTGTCTTTAAGTTAGGTACTCTTTCGATTTGGCCAAAGACACACGAGGGTTTATGGTAGTCGGCTCGTGAATACAGTTGCGGTCCAGTCTTGTACAAACCTATGCCAGAACTATTTTCTAACAGTTTTATATTTAATAACACATTAATGTGTGAATAATCAAATCTAATCAGTTTATTTCATCAACAGACAATATAAAATTAATTTTTAAGGCATCTATTGAGAACAGGTAAAATAATATATTGTGTATAGTATACTACCAGAAACGCATGAGAGATGGTTCAACATTAGGAAGACAGGATACTCTCCAGAATTAAGAGTATTTGCCTTCTGAACGTACTTTCACTAATATGAAAGACGTCGATCTCCGAGGAGACCGCGTTCAGCAGATTAATTGCTCTTCCCACCGCGGTTGGTTCTGGCGGCCACTAGATAAAACAATCTATGCTGTCGCTGTCGGAGATAGTTATCAGGGACAAAAAGCCGAACACCCTCCAGCACGGCCGAGTTCTCGAAATATCCCCTGAGTAATCTAAAGAAATGGGTTATGAGATGCCCATCTCTTCGAAGCTGCATAATACAGGTACTGTGTTTGAATTTCATTCGCTACTTAAAGGTAGCTACCGATAAGCAGTTGCAATCCTCACAAAAGACCTTATCACATATTCCTAAGCATTAGTAACATCATAATCACAATGGAACACACCGACCATAACAAAACAATGTCTGTTGTCTGCTTTCTGTTCTACTCAGTTGTTATTACTCATTATCAAACCACAATCCATAGTATGTATTATCTTACAATAATTAAACTCTGACGTACATTCATGTTTAAAAGCAAGCACATTTTAGGAGTAATATATTATATATCTTTCTTCTTCAGCCTATTATTGTCTACTCTTGGACAAAGGCCACTTCCATTCGCTTCCACGCCACTTCATTTTGTACAGACTGTATCCAAGTTATGACGACGTGACGGTTCAGGTCATTCTTCCACTATAGTTGCGGTCGCTATGCACTTAACTTTGCGGTCCAAGATCTCAAAAATCAGCGGTCTTTTTGTCCACTTTTTGACCTGCCCATTGCCATTTTGGAATCGCTACACAGTGGATGATGCCTGTGACCTTTTTTTAATATTATACCTATATGTTTGTATATTATATTGTTGTTTTTTTTTCTGAAAACATTTATCAGGTTTATCGGGGCTTAAGCAGAATAAAATAATATTATATATACGTTTTCCTATTCTGATATAATTCTTAAGCGACGCATCTAAGTATGAACACCGGCTACAAGTTGAGACACCCAAGTCCAAGAAGCTCCAAAAATTGCAACGCTGACTTGCTCTCTCAGTGAGAGGTAATTGGAAGTTTTATTAGTGGACTTGGATCTTCTGGCTTACAGAGGTTCAGCTCATGTGGCTATTCCTCTAACCTCTAACGTCTGATGAGAACATTGTTGGAAGGTGATTTGGTGGGTTGTTAGTTTATGCGGGGGCATGATTTGTGTAGCCCGGAGTGGCGCCTCTGAAGGAGGATCGATTTTGGGCGTTTGTGGCGTCTGGAGGTGTTTGGGTCGTAATTTGAGAGGTCTTTAATCGTGGGGTTAGGATGTGAAGGGAGTCCTATGTAAAAAGGTTCGTCAAGTTTCAGAATGAATTCATCTATCATCGGGATTCCCGATTCTAGGTGCAGTTGTGTGATCCTGGTCCATGAAGGCGCACCAAGCGATAAACGGATAGCCTTATTTTGCAGGATTTGGATACTTTGTTTTATATTAATCTTTTTTATGCTTGATTCTTCTCAATTTATTTTCTACAACAAAGACAAATGCTAACGGGTATTTTCTTGCGTGTACGAGTGCGGCCATTAAAAACATTTTTATTTTATCACAGAATACAAGGACGAATTTAAAAAAAAAAATTGTTGTTATTGTGCGAAATATATTTCACAGAATGACCATTATTTTATTTTTTTGACGATATGTATGCTCTTTGATTAGTTTTACGTGTAGATATATTGTTGAGTAGTTTACCTCAATTATCTTTGTATTTCCATCAAGGCCGCGCTGCTCTGGGATGTGGGGATGGGGTAGGTACTTATTGAAACTGAGATCCTGACCTTGAAACGAGAGTACAGCGTTGCCAGACTTCTTGGGGCGTGGAATTTTATTTACAAAAAGTAAACAAAGCCGTTCGTATCATCTGATATCACGTGCTCAACGTGGTCCGATATATAACCTGCACGCAAACTTGTAAATACTGATATTCAATTATATTACGAATTCACATACGAGTATGTACTACGAGTATGTACAATGCTAATAATCTACGTAGCACGTTTTTCAGTCAATAAAACTTTCAATTTCACGTGTTTGAAGGTAGCAATGGCAATAATCTGTGCAAATATTATCGTTAAATTCATATCCCTTGCAACTTTGAATTAAAATTCAACATGTTTCGATTATTTCAAATTATATTTATTTATAATTATATTTCATTTCATTTATTTGTTTAAATATATCCTAAGCATTACATATTTATTTTCCAATACACTAAGGATACAAGTTGGAGATACACAATAATAAGTTAAGCAATAAAATAATAAAAAGAGCGAGAAACAAAGATACATGACAAATTAATAAAATGAATATACAATTATAATAAGGACAGTGCTTCCCTCAGGTGACTCAGACTATCACAAAATACGTCAAACTCCTACGTGATACAATTTAGCAAAGATATTACTCTACCTACCGGCATAACCATTGGCAGGTTGGTTCTGCATCGTGGGAGATAAAATAATCTATGGCCCCTTTGTCGAAGATAATTGTCAGGGACGAACAGACCTACATCACTCAGGATTTCTGAGTTGTGTATACAACCACCTATCAGTCGAAAGAAGGGAACACCCAAGTGAATGTCTCGTCTCCTCTCGAGTGACTGGTAGCCCAGCATCCCTAGCAAGAAATCAGTCGGAAAGAGCCACGGGTAATATCCATACTCCCTAAGATAGTGATATGTCTTCTGCACCCTCTCCACCATCAGGGAATATCGAACCTCATGCGGCGCCCAGATAATGGAACTAAATTTCAGCCGACTTCTCACCAGAGAGCTATACAGCAACTTGAGCACCTGAATATTACGAAAGATCATGGCGTTTCTGATGACAAAACCAAGCATTTTGATATATCGCATATTCTTCTTCTTCAACTTGTAGATTTGAGAGTCTAATATTTCAGGATTCTCCTCCTGTGATGTTGAACTCCAGATAAATCCATCGTTTCGGAGGTCTCCCTGGTGGATTCCATCCATCTGGTATTCCATGCAGAGCAATGTATAGAATTCTTGAGGGATTCATTCACTGGACATGTTAGTATCAGCACTATTGACATTGTCGCCCCTATCTGACCACATTTTGAACCTCACAATCCTTCCCAATCAATTTCATTATTTAGAATAGAATCAAACTGAGTCTTCTTCTTCTTCTTCTTTACTAGCCTTCTTCCCTACACTGCTGGATATAGGCCTCTTCCAATTTCCTCCACTCGTCTCTATCCTGCCCCCTTTGTTTCCAAGATTTTCCAACCCTTTTAACAATATCATCGGTCAATCTCATCGGTGGCCTTCCGACACTTCGCCTAATTGCCCATGGTCCCCAACTGAGTATCCTGGGTGCCCATCTGTTGTCACCCTGTCTAGCCAAGTGTCCAGCCCATTGCCATTTCAATTTTGCCACTCGGTCCATGACGTCAGCAACCCTGGTGCGGCGTCTGATTTCTTCATTCCTTATGCGGTCACGCAAGCTCACACCAAGTATCTGTCTTTCCATGGACCTCTGTGTACACTTGAGCCTGTGGACACTTTTTGCTGTAAGAGTTGTCGTCTCTAGTCCGTATGTCATCATGGGCAGTATACACATGTCGTAGACCTTTCTTTTGAGACAAACCGGTATTTCATCATTTTCAATTTCACTGACAGTATCGGTTTTGAACTGTTTTAAATCGATAAGCAAGTATTTTAGTGGAAGCTTTTTATAACTCCGTCAAACGCGTTTTATTATTGAATTATTTACATTTTATCTTTGGTTTACTAATTTTATGACATTAAAACAGCATTTAATTTATTATATGCTATTTTGCCGTGGTTGTTGGAACTTCAAAAGTACTCGTTTTAATGTTTTTTTTTTTTAATTGTATGTTTACGACTTCTTATCGTTATAATATTAGTCAATACTAGTATCGTATCTGTTGTACTGCGATCAGAAATGGAATAATATATTAAACAGTGAGATTATTGTGATATCTGGTATTATGATTGAAGACTTAATAATATTATTGATAGATATTTACAATATATGTGCGACTGAACCGATGAAACAAATAAACTGTTATTAGTAATAAAACTTTATTTGAATTAAAAACATTTTCAATTAAATAACTTTCCATAAATATCCAGACACGTAAAAATATATGTATGTGTTTTTCAAATACAATTATATATTTTTTTTAAAAATAGACATTCAATAACCAAATAACCGTTTTAACAATTTTCAAATAGCATTCGAAACATGAAATATTTTGAAAGAACTGTCAAAAGAGCAAAAAAAAGTCACATAAAATAACTACAGTTCCTGAGTTATTACGCACGGTTTTGTATAACAAAGGTATCCATAGTGTAAAACTAAATCCAATACGAAACGAACATCTTATGATATGTATTGTTTCTTGAATAATAATGTAAAAATCATTAAATAATTAATACGAATAGACTTGACTTGGATCTTCTGGCTTACAGAGGTTCACTCTAATGGCTATTCCTCTTACGTCGCGTCTGTAGGAAACATTGTTGGAATGTGATTTGGTAGTTGTTTTATGATGGGTTAAATGTATGGCCCGGAGTGTCCCTCCGAAAGAGAGCGAGGGGGGATTTAGGGTTTATGATAAAGTCTTACATTATTGTATTATATATTATTTGATTTAAATTTATTTTGTGGGTGTTGGACGATCGAAGTGTGCGCGGGAGATGCCTATTGATGGCGATGAGGTTCGCAACCCATCACACCGCGTCTCCCGCGGGGCGAAAAGAGAAGGATGAAGTGCCACATCAGTAAAAGTGTGGCAGTTCATTCTTTCTGCCTACCCTTTCGGGGAGACGGCGTGACGGTTAGTTAGTTAGTTCTTACATTATTGTCAATGAATGGAAGACCAGTTGGGGTTGGGATTGTATTTATAAAAAAAAGTCTGTTCCCGAGGAGAAAACGTATGTTTTCTAGAAGTTTTATTATATTTTATGTGAATGACATGTTTCGCAGTCTAAAGGCATTATAAAATGACATTTGATAATGATAACATACGTTTTCATTCATATTGATGAACATTTTATGAGATAGATTTGGTGCATGAAAAAACATGAATATAACAAAAATGTTATAAGCATTCGAATATTCAAATAGATTGACCGAATAGAAAATGGATCGTTTTGAAATTTTGGTGGATTGTTATAATTGGAATATGGAATAAATTCCATGATTGTTTCATCAAGAGAGCTAGCTATTAAAATGTTATCCCAATTGGTTAGTATGAAGTGTAGTGGGATCAAATTAGTGTCGGGTGAATAGCCTGGAGCCGACAACACACTACGTACAAGGCTCACTGGATTCTGGGAATACAAATTAATTCGAGCCAATACTCTCCATTTTATAACAAACTTAACAGAATAATAGTTTTATATTCAAAAACAGTATTTCTACGAGTTTCTTGTCGAGTATCATATGCGGTGTTGCCGTGATTAAGATTTAAAATGTTCTCGATTCAAATAATTTCATATTTATCTATTGAATACTAGACACGCTTTTTAAAGCAAGACCCACGAACAAAAGTAACATAAAATTTTAATAGTTACACGTCCAGATTTTACGTTCATGTTTACATTTATTTATTACAACCTTAAGAACGACGACCTTCGTGGCAGAGTGGTAAGAGCTCTGATTCCCATTCCGAAGGTTCTGGGTTCGATTCCCGGCGATGGCAGTGTGATTGTCACACTGTCTTTGGTCTGGTGTAGAATTCTCGTGACAATAAAATGGCGATAGATTGGCTACCTGTCACATGTCACGAGAATCAATATATCAGCTTAAAAAAAAAAATCGTATACTGTAATTGGGTTCAAGCGACCTGTTGTATACGTAAAAAAAAAAAAAAAAAAAAAAAAAAAAAAAAAAAAAAAAAAAAAAAAAAAAAAAAAAAAAAAAGAACTTAAAAGAGTTTTTTTTTTAGTATTTTATTCTGCATAAATCTAACAGTTTATAAGGATTTGTCAGGTGTTTTGGTAATACATTTATAAGAAAATTTTATTTGTTTTGGAATTAGAGGAACGTTGTCGTAGGACAAGAATGAAAATTGCTGTAGGTCAAGGTTAAATAGTCGTAGGAAAACAAGTGTGCTTAAGGGCACGTAGGCCTATTCCTATACGATGGACAGATTCAAAATAGTGACGATTGCAGTAAAATATTAACATATTTATATATTTATCATAAAATAGAATTAAAAAACGGTTGTGATTTTTTAAAAAATATTTGGTAGAGTGAAAGTGTTTTTAAATTAAGTGATCATTTTTATTTTCTTACCTCCAGGTGTGGTGGAGTACAGGGTGCCTCCAGGAGTGCTGGAGTACACGTCAGGCATTTGCGACGGGTCCGTGACTAGCATCCTTCTGGACGGGATGGACTGGTTCTGCGTAACCTGACGAGCGATCGGCGAAGCGGACATCTTTAGGCAATTTCAATCAAATACTCGGTAATAACACAGCACTAAAACGTGCAAAAATACTAATCTTCTAAAACGAAAATCGAGTCGTTTCGATTGCGTAATAATGATATTTTTAATCGCGGCGGGATTGTTATTGTTTATCTGGCATCTCCCGCGAGACGTCTGCTGTCTGTGGCTGCAGTCGGACAACTACGCAGCGCCCGGCCCGGCGTTCGATAATACAAACAAGGCAAGCCCATCTCGCCGGCCGGCGGCTCTCCGCTAGCGGGCCGCGCGCCGCTCGCGCTGTTGCGTCAGCCAAATAAAGATTCGCGAAGCGTCATGCGTCATTGTAAGTATTTTGCGATTTATATTATAAAACATGTCTTGAAGAATTGCAACTTATCATAGGTATATTGTCATGTAGACCAGGATGTTTGATTACGGGTTCGATTTCCGGCGATGGCGGTGTGATTGCCACTCTTTTTTAGGTCTGGCGTAGAATTCACGTGACAATAAAATGGCGATAGATTAGCTACCTATCACATGTCATGAGAATCAATATGATAGCTATACCCTTTACATCGGCTCGGGCTGTAATGATGTAAAAAGCGATTCAACAAAATAATAATAATTATATAAAAATATTAAATTAAACCATCACGCCGTTTCTCCGCAGGGGTAGGCAGAGAGAATACACCGCCATACTACTCTATCCTGGCACACCTCTCCAGCTTCTTTCACGTTCATACAACGAGTCATACACGTACGTCGATTCTTCCGACGTCTAACATGACCAACCTTTAAAAAAAATTAATTTGGTCTTACCATGTTTTCCTCGGTCTGCCTCGATTCCGTACTCCACTTATTAATTTACAAACTTAATTTGCTTAAACCTAACTAAGATATTAATTTACAAACTTCAAAATCGCTATTGCAACATTATCATAACAATAATTGAAAACACACAAGGATAACATTTTGATCTATATTTTATCTAAATCTTTCTAGCTAAAAAGTAGTTAAAAATATTAAATAATTTTAAAATCCCTTAATTAGCTGTTTAACCAGCTAACATAGAGGATGGACCGCCACACTGTAATCTCCTGACATAACTCTCGTGCCTCCTCCACATTCATACACCGTGACATGCACGCTCATCGATTGTTCCTACTTCGAACATGGCCACCTTTCAGTAATTGATTAATTTGGTTGCGCCTTCCTCGACTTATATTTCCATTCACACTACCTGTATAAATCTATTGAGCCATTCTTCCCTCATCAATTCGTTCTATATGTCTAAATCATCTTAGTGACCCTTTGACTGGTTAATATATGACTCGTATAATAAAAAAACTAACTGAGCCTGACACAGCTGAACAGCGATACGCACTTGCGGCAGTTTTCTTGCTTGTGTGCCACACGTTGGTTGTGTACAGCAATTGATAATAAAATAGATCAAATAATTGTCATCCCATATATTGAGAACCGTCGTGTTTACGTAAATAAAACGATGGCAGCGCCCCATGCGGCTACTACACTTCTGAGGCCCAATAATATTTTGGGAGATCATAACCTCAATTGTATCAAGAAATCACTCTTATTTTCAATCCAACCAGAAAACAGGAACATTTCTTATAAGATTTCAGTTGGAATAAAGTGATTATAATACATATTCGTATAGTATACAAAATACTATTTCGCATGAAATGTAAAATCAATGAACGTTTATAAAACACGTGGTGGCGTGCGGCTAAACGCGATGTTGCCAAATTTGCGCAATATTATGATTTTTTTTTGTTTGAATTAATTAATTAACTTATGGCTGGACACTAGCGAGCGACTATCACGAGTTATTTTGTTTTTTACACACGGAATACGTAGAAAAAGAAAAAAAAAACATGTTGTAATGTAAACAGACCATCGTCACTGCAGCCGTATAATGATAGCAAGAGTTTCCCAGAATAACCAAAAAAGGTCAGAATGAATTGAAAGCTGTTATGTGTATTTGTTTACTGTTAAATTAAACGGGTATATCATTTAGTCATTAATATTGTGTTTGCGTGGGTAACATTTTGTTTTTATTGCTCTCCCGATAATAATATCAGTGGCAAAATATTTTTCTAACTAACTAACCATCACGTCGTCTCCTGAAGGGGCACGCAGAAATGTATTTCTTTATTTTATTTATTTACTTGAAATATTACACATGTATTAATTATTATAGTACACATAAACCTATCCAAAAAGTCTAGAATAGCAGTGAACAATGGTGTTCTTCTAACGACCGATCTATGGAAGCGAAGCATGGAACTGGCAAAAGAAGGATGAAAGTAGAATAAATGCAATAGAAATTAGATCTCTTAGACGAATGTGTGGATACTCTGTGTATGATAGAGTGTCGAATGAAAATATAAGAATTGAATGCGGTGCGAATTGGTGGTGTTATGAACAAAATAATGAAAGGATCATGAAGATGGTTTGGATATAAGGAAAGAATGAATGAAAAAGAATGGTAAAAAAGTATATATGAACGATGTAAATGGAACCAGAAATATTGAATATAGGCCATGTGAGGAGTCAGAGAAATCGACGCGTGTGCATGACACGATGTATGAATGTTGAGGAATCTAGAGAACTATGTCAGGAAAGAAAAGTATGGCAGTCCATTCCATCATAGCGTGATGGTTAGTTAGTTAGTTAGTTTAGAAACATGTACTTAACACATGATTTAATAAAAAAAACAATTAAACACTCAATTATAATAATGCACATACACATCAATATAAGGTTACATTTTGTTTACATATTTATTTAATTCTATTCTAAATTTGTTAATGCTCTGCACACTTTTGACATCCTCCGGTATATCTTCATAAATTTTAAATGCTTTATACATAAGGGAATTCTGAGATTTGTTTTTTCTGAATGGTAGCCTTAGTTTATTTTTCTTTCTTGTTTCATATTGATGTTCATGTTGGTTACTTTTTATCTTCCTTAAAAATTCTTGGGAGGTGTGCCCATTAACTATTTTGTGAATTAGTATTGTAATAAAACATTGTATGTTATATTTTTTAAATGACAAAATTTTTTGCTCTTTCAGCATCACCTTAAACCTGGCATATCTGCTTCTCCTTAAAATTATTCTCATTACCTTATTCTGGAGAATAGTTAATCTTCGCATATCTTCTTCATTTGCTAAAAATAATTCCCCGCCACATTCTTCTACCCTGGGATACGTCTCTAGCTTTTTCTACATTCATTGTCTCATGAACGCACGTCTATTTCTCCGACATTTATTATTTGAGTTTAAGATTAAGAAGACTTTCGTAACCAAGTGTCAAGATCCATGACTGCCACACCGAACGTCCCGGGATCGTTTCCGGGCAATGTCAGTGTGATTACCACACTGTTTTGGTCTGGTGTAGAATTCATGTGACAATAAAATGACGATAGATTAGCTACCTTTTACATGTCATGAGAATCAATCAATCATTTTATACTGTAATTAGGTTCAAACGACCTGTTGTATACAAAAAAAGATGCTTAGGACATATGGAAAGAATAAATGAAGACAGAATGGTGAAGAAAGTATATGTAAACGACGAAAACGGAACTAGAAATAGAGGAAGACCTAAAAAAATCAATCTTAATAAGACATTTACTAAGCATTAAATGTCGGCCACGTAAGGAGTAGGAAAAATCGACATGTGTGCATGACACGATGTATGAAGAAGAGAAGTACCATATGTCAAGAGAGAACAATGTGGCAGTCCATTATTTCTGTCTACCTTTCCGGGGAGACGGCGTGATTGTTAGTTAGTTTTATTATTGTTAATTTGTAAACGTGTTTTGATTTACGTTATAACAATAATGAAACAAAACAGCTATCATACATCCTGTACATGTTTTACTTTAGTTTCGATAAGTTCATACACGTAATTCACACATGACCTAGTCCCGACTGAGTTCAAGGTTATATTTTACTAAGAGATATTCATTACGCAATGAATACCGCTCCCTGCTTCTTTCTATCGGATTTATAAATTATTAACACTTGTGAAAAGGTAAAGCATTGCCGTGTAGTTCTGCTACGAAAGTCTTGGACATGGATATTCTGGCATACAGGTCAGCTCTAATGGATATTATTACTGGAATCAAGCGCTCTTGAAGTAAATCTCGCGTAAATACGTTATTTAAAAATGATAAATACAATATGTACATTAAATTCACTTTACCTTGTGGTATGAAAAGCCAGTGGTGACATATGGTTCTGAGTCATGGACGACTCTAAAAGAACAACAAAGAATCTACTGGTTTGAGAATAGGATACTTAGAATGATCCTGGGACCCAGACCCGGTGTTGCAGCGGGAACTTGGAGGCATAGGATCAACCAAGAGATCCGTACGATGACCCAGCAGCCCCTTATAATGAGCACAGTGAGAGCCCATCGCCTAGCATGGATTGGGCACGTATGCCGAGCCGAAGAGACCAGAGCAATCAAGATCCTGTACGCATCTAGACCGACTGGAGTAAGACCTCTAGGAAGGCCTAGACAGCGCCTAATGGACAATGTTCTGGCTGACCTGGCTAGGTTGGGCGAATCGGACTGCTGGGAGCAAAAAGTGCTAAAACTCTTCAAGAGTTGTATGGCCATAGGAAGTAAGTAAGTAAGTAAGTATGAAAACGTTATAACAACGTCTCAACCTCTATCGAAGGTGCACTCCAGGCCACAGATATAACTCCCGCTTAAATGAACCATAAAATTACATTTCCAACAATGTTTCCAGCAGACGTAATATGAATATCTGTTAGACCTGGAAGTCTGTATGCCAGAAGATCCAAGTCGAATCCATACAGTGACAGTTTTCGATCAATTTTGATTTAATTTTATCATACTTCCTAGATGGTGATTCACCTGGAGTACGTTCAAGCTCCCATCTGTCTTATTAGTCTGTCGATAATGATTGCATAAACTAATGAAATGTGTACCCGTTGAACTGAGAATTCCAATAAGTTTCTTTATCTCAACGAGTTTATCGACGATCAAATGGGGTCGACCTTTTAAGTGATATTGCCATATAATTATGTTTATTTATGTATTTACATTACATTACTATTTAATTATTGTGCACTGTTTATCGCCTGGGGCCGGGTAGGCAGCCGAGGCGAGCCTCCACAATTCCAAGAAACCGTTCAAAACAACAACTAGTACTTGTGACGTAATACATCATGCCACCCGTCCGTCACTGGCGGTCCGTGGGCCTTACCATACATTAATATTCTTCTTCTTCGCCTTCCCTGTTGTAGACTTATGTGGTCTGTTCTCCAGAGTTTTGTTCCTCCTGTGAGGTAGATTCCCAGCTGTCCTTCCATCTTTTAGGAGGTTTTCCACGAGGACGAGTCCCGTGAGGCTGATTATGCAGTGCAATATAAGGGAGTCTGATGGTGTCCATTCTTTAGACATAACCGTACCAGTCCCTTCTTCGCTGTCTACTCCATCTTATAATATCCTCAACCTCACATTTCTTTCTAATTCTGGTGTTCATCACGCGATCTCTCAGTGTCTTGCCTGCTTCATTAATATTGATTTAATTAATTACGAATAGTATCCTAATAATAATAATTGTTGCAGGCAACAGAGAGGAGGATGTTCAACAGCAGTTTTCGAGAGAGAAAACGAAATGAATGGATCAGAACAAGTACCAAAGTTGCCGATTCAATATGGAAAATAGCTTCATTGAAGTGGAATTAGGCGATATAGCGAGGACAACGGATGATCGGTGGACCAGACGCACCCTGTAGTGGCAACCGAAAACCAGCCACAGAAACCTGGACAGACCAAAAGCAAGATGGTATGATAACATAAAAAAAGTGATAGGTCAATTGCATATAGTAGCGAAGGATAAATTTATGGAAGTCGGGAAAAGTATGATAAATTTGAGATTAATCAATAATAAAAATAATACTTTTAAAACACTCCTGCAAGACAGGTATTTTTCGAATCACCGAGTATATGAGCAGCCAAACGCGTGCGCTCCGCTTCACGTCTCGGAACACACTGACCGTTCGGCGCATTTGACCCGGCAACCAATCAGATTCCAAGAAAAATCGCCACACTAAGGGTACGGCCACACCGAAGTGCCAGGGTCGGTGGCTAGGTTGGCGTCTTTACGCAGATGGCTTGTGATCACCCGCTTAGCGCGAACCTTATAGTGTGGCCGGTCCCATAGTACACCATACGTTGGTTCGCCAGGTATCCCCCTAGCCACACCGAAGTGCCTAGACCCAGGCACTTCGGTGTGGCCGTACTCTAACACTTATATACTAGATCTTCGGTTTGTGAATGAACTCTAGCAATTTACACAGATGCTTGCTTAAGATCGCAGAATGTTGCTTAGATTAATCTCATATTTATAATCTTCATCGGCTTGTCTCCATCCACTGCTGGACGTTAGTCTCTCCGACCCCACGCAATCCCTCTCGTCTCTCGCCAGTGTTCTCCAGGCTCTCCCCGTTGTCCGCTGTCCAATATAATTTTTCAAAAATGTTTGAATCAGCTTTTACGCGACTTTTATAATCACCATCACCCATTAGTCGTACAGTGTTGGACATAAGCCTCCCTTCCCAACTTCCATAACTCTCTATCCCTTGCCACTCTGTGCCATTGACCTCCTGCCACTTTTTTATGTCATCAGACCACCTTGCTTGTGGTCTACCCGGGTTTGTGTAGTACGTTATAATAGTACTCGTATATTAACGGTTCACGACCCACCTCTGTCACACGGCTAGTTCTGCGGTGGGATTGTCTGCCTACGTCACTTAACATTCACATTCTTGGGCGTGTTGTTTACTCTGATACGTTTTCTGGATTAATCATCGTTTCCAAGTAATTGTATAATTTACGAACTAAAACAATGAAAACATGTATATTTCTTACCAACGAGAGACGTAGATTTTCATAAATCAATTCATCCAATGGGCAGCAAAAAACCTTGGGTGACCATTGGTAGCTGTGTGATTCCATTCTTGCTACAAGCACGGTGCTTTATACTACTTATTATTCTTAAAATAATATGTTGTTGCAAGATTCTCCTCCTGCGATATTCTAGCTATCTCTCCATCGTTTTGGCAGTCTCTCTGGTGGATGCTGTTCATCTGGTATTCAATGCATAGATATGTATAGAATCAAATATTTGTAGGTACATGTTTACTCAAATCAGTTTATTTACTCAAAATACATAACAAACAGCATAAATGTTTAAGGCATGTTGGTACCAGAACGTCACATGCCTCGAATTTTGGTGTTCCTTACACGATCACTCTTCCCAGTAATACTCGCCATTCGATACTAAATTCATCCTATACCCACAGTGCTGGACCAAGCATCCATTTCATAAAGTGTGTTTTAATTGTTTATAAGACAAAGACCATTGGTAGGATTAATTATTAAATAGATGACGCTAGTGTAGAGTGAACTAAAAAATGTGAAGATAGGCGCAGCATTCTAGCATATATACAACTTCCAAAAATGTGTCAGACGTGGTGGTCTTAAGAAGGGCGGAATGGGGAATGTTGCTAAACATAAAGCGATCGCTCAACCCAACCAATGGACAGGTCATAAGTCCTGTAAGCGCCTCGGCCACCATATTCTGTTCCCTGAAACCAATTTACATCTTCGTCTCTATTGAGATGCAATTAATCCTTATAAAAAAAAATATCCGCAATTGGTAAAATCCAATATTCGTCTACAAGAATTTGTATACATTTTAAATGTTATTATAATTAGCTATAAAAACGATTATGTTGTAAATGAATCAATCAGCGTAAGAAATATACTTACGTCAACCGCACACGATAGTTACGACAGGAATGAACTCCAGCGTCCCTGGGCACATACACATCACACATTACTGTGCGAACTGCTATTTGGCAAGGATCTTGATTTTAGTCATCTTCTTCTGCTAGTGCCGTTTCAAGTCCCCACGACATAAGTGATGACGGGGGCGAATGCTTTCTCACCACAGTGATTTCCTAGGAAGTGTTACTAGTGGTTTCCCATTACCTTTTCCAGTGATTTTCTGTAGGGGTTACCTTTCCTTGACTGGTGGATCTCGGTTTTATGGCGCCGAAAATACGCCATACGCCCTCTCTCAGTTTGCTATGACTAACGTGACCAATTATTTTTTCCGCCAAACTGGGACACCGAAAAAAAGGTAAGTAGGTACTTGATAAAAATAATAAATTGGGGCACCTTATAAAGCTCTGTTTTCGCGAAAATTGACATTTTTGAAGCTAATGGTACGGCCACACCGAAGTGCCTGGGTCGGAGGCTAGGGGGACACCTGGCGAACCAACGTATGGCGAACTTTGGGACCGGCCACACTATAAGGTTCGCGCCAAGCGGATGATCACAAGCCACCTGCACAAAGACGCCAACCTAGCCTCCGACCCTGGCACTTCGATGTGGCCGTACCCTAAAGGTTCACGCGCAAGACATTTTAATCACTCAGTGAAATTTTTATCACAGTATGTTTTTTCTTCAGATATCTTTAATCTATGGTCAGATGCATTATGAGAGTTTATGCGCAATCCCAATGAAAAAACTGTATTATTTTACTGCGCATGCCCACGTCTTCATATACTAGTACTAGATTCTACCGCCACGACACATTTGCGCACTTTTTTATATTTTTTTAAATTCTACTGCGAGTTTCTTTCTTTTCGAAAACGGGACATTTTGGCGTCCTGAAGCTGTTTTCGGGGACACCGGTACACGCTGCGTGAAAACGGGACTGTCCCGGTGAAAACGTCTGGTGACATTTGCTATGACCCTGATAGTAAGTGATCCACATTGCCCGGGATTCACGAGGACCACTTTAGGACGCCAGGAAGTCGGACTTATTGGTAGTTTTGCTGTTGTCATGCAAGGTGGCATATCTCGAAGATTTTTTTTTGTACGCGCCATTTTTGTAGAAAATTTTCGCGTAAAAAATAGCTAATGTGTACAATTAAATAAACATTTTTTTTATGAATTGTACATACGTCGACAATGTAAATGTCTGCGTTATTGATATTTACGATAAGTGTTTTATACGAAGTGCGCACTTAGTTTAAAAAATATATATAATGTATTTACGTGAGTATGAACTACGCGTCTATATAGCTATTAATTTAAAAACTGATAAGCGTTCATTACTATTGAGTCAGTACGTAATATTCTACGTATCACATATACAGGACTGTTTTAAATAATATTATATATAAAAGCGACACAAAAATTCATATTCACTTTCTTCTTCTTCTTTCGTTTTTAATTGATTTGACAATCTGTGACATAGACATTATATATCCTAAGATATTTTCAAATCAAATCAAATCAGTTTATTAACTCAAAAGACATTACAAACAGGAAAATATTTAAGGCATCTATTGAGTACAGGTAAAATATTATAAACATACAACAAAGTACCAGGAACGCATTAGAGATGGTTCGACATTAGGAAGACAAGATACTTTCAAAAGTCAAGAGTATTTGTCCCCTGAACGTACCTTCACTAATATAAAAGACGTCGATCTCCGAGGAGACCGCGTTCAGCAGACTAATTGCTCTTCCCACCGGTGTTACCAGAGGCAGATTGGTTCTGGTGGCCGGTTGGTAAAACAATCTGTGCTGTCGCTGTCGGAGAAATCTATCAGGGACAAAAAGACCAACACCCTCTAGCACGGCCGAGTTCTCGAAATATCCCCTGATTAGTTTAAAGAAATGGGTTATGAGAAGCCCATCTCTTCGAAGCTGTAAAGAATTGGTTCCGAGCATTCCTAAAAGAAATATTAAGGTGTAACTGTCCCTCCATCTCTTTGGTGGTCTTCCAGGTGGACGGTGTCCTGAGGGGATTACGTTATCGGCTGTAATATGCGAATCTGTCACTATCCATTCTGGCTACATGGTCCCTCCAGTATCTGCTTCTAGATCTACTCCACAGAATAATGGTGTCTCTTTGATTTTCGTAAATGAAATAACGATTTATTAATGTCAGTCCCGGATGGACGGGGGACG
This sequence comes from Lepidostoma basale, assembly GCA_022606425.2. Lineage (NCBI taxonomy): Eukaryota > Metazoa > Arthropoda > Insecta > Trichoptera > Lepidostomatidae > Lepidostoma > Lepidostoma basale. The sequence continues at coordinate 534,314 of JAHDVF020000715.1, read as the reverse complement.
GGCCTAGGAAGTGAATGAGCGAGGCTGACGAAAGGGCGTCACTGCGCCCTATTACAGCCTCGGGTAAGCGGTAGGTACCCCTCCAATTTCCCATTTTGCAAGTTTCTCTTATTTCGACTTTACGGACACGATCTCATAGAGTAATGGATCTTAGTACCTTCATCTCAGAAGTTTCGCTTTTCTTAGGCAAGCCGGGCTTCTGGGCTTCTATGGGAGTACCGCCACTGACCCCAGGGCAAGTGGCGTTAAAAATGGAGAATGCGGGCGATAGAACGGGGGGAGTGGCGTAGATTTCTGGAGGAGGCCGGGGTCCATATTGGAATGTAGCGCCATTGTTATTGTTGTTGTATAAAACAACATGCATTCTTTTTTACTACTTTTATAAAAAAATAATTAACGTTAATTAAATAATTTGTTTGTTACAAGGCGTTCAGATTTAACTACTGATTAACCCGTTTTCCAAGGATTGTATCTCAATAGAGACGAAGATGCAAATTGGAAACATAATATGGTGATCGAGGTGTTTACAGGAATTATGACCTGTCATTGGTTGGGTTAAGCGCACGCTTTATGTATTATAATACAACATTACTCATTCCACCCTTCTTACGACCACCATGTCTGACAAAATTATTGGAAATTGTATATATGTTAATATGTAACACCAAACTTCACATGTTAGTTTCAATCTACACACTAGCGCCATCTATGAAGATTGGATGTAAGCATTAAGCAGAAAATTCTGTTTCCAATTTGCATCTTCGTCTCTATTGAGATACAATTAATCCTTGAATTTATTACCCGCAATGGCTAAAATCCAGTATTCGTCTACAAGTATTTGTATACATTCAAAATGTTGTATAAACCCGTTTTCAGTTTTTACACATTTTTCGAAAGAGCCCTGTATAACATACATTTACGGGGTAGGTATCAACGTAGGTACTTCGTATTTAAGTCATGTTTAACAGCTTATTTATCTAGTTTGTAGATAATTTGCATTTCCTTAATAGATACATTTATGTATATACTTTGGTATGTCACTACAGCACTCTTTTGCGTAATACACAATCAAAAATTATCTTAAATCCGCTACGTGAAGAGAATACCTGCGTAGATATATTATGTATTATACGATATCACAAGAAATTTCGTCATCTTGAAAAACGGCGAGGAATATAAAATTAATCATCCGACATTTTGTTTAGCACAAAATGTTATTAATTTCAATCAGAGATTCCCAAACATGTTTATATACAGGCCCCATTCCCTGAAAATGTATTTAAATAAACGGGAAGATGCAATGACAACTTATAAATACTACTATATATACAACTTATAAATACAACTATAATGTACCTATATAAATACGTATTTTCACAATACTGTAGTAAAAAAAAAAAAAGTTGCCATCGCAAACAAAAGTCTATACAAATTAGCTAAGATGGCGGTGCAAAGTGGTGTTTTTGGCCAGCCCCATTTATTTATTTATTTATTGTACGGTAAAATGTAGTGATTGTTAATACACATACAAATGAACAAACATACAGTTAAATAAAGACATAGAAGGTAACCCACCGCAAACCCGAGGAGACGAGACATTCACTTGGGTATTCACTTCTTTCGACTGATAGACAGTTGTATACACAACTCAGAAATCCTGGGTGATGTAGGTCTGTTCGTCCCTGATAATTATCTTCGACAAAGAGGCCATAGATTGTTTTATCTCCCACGATGCAGAGCCAACCTGCCAATGGTTATGCCGGTAGGTAGAGCAATATCTTTGCTAAATCGTGTCACCTCGGAGGTCGACGTATTTAGTGATAGTGTAGTTGACCTGAGGGAGGCGCTGTCTCTGTTATTGTTATAATTGTGAGTTCTTTCATTGTGTGTTATTTACTGTTGTATCTCAAACTTTTTGTTAATAATATTATGTATTCGTATCATTGGTGTATTGGAATGTAGTTCTGTGATGCTTTTGATATGTTTAAATAAATAAATGAAGAAAAAAATACCCGAAGCTGTTATAGGATGTAGCAGCGCCCTTTCATGAGATGTGATATGTAGCTAATCTATCGCCAATTTATTGTCACGTGAATTCTACATCAGACCAAAGAGAGTGGGACAATCACACTGCCATCGCCGGGAATCGAACCCGGGACATTCAGTATTGTAGTCAGATTCTGCCACGAAGGTCGACACAAAAGAAGGAGATTGAACTGGGATGAGAATCGGATGAAAATAACAGAATGCACGCAGCGACGTGTGGTCAGGTACACGTAAAATCGTTTTATTTTTACTCCCAGAGGCGAAGAATATTTCCGTCCACAAGATGCCAACGCACCACCGACAAATACAACTTTTGGTGGCTTTATTTTGCCATCTATTTCCATCCGACATGCTTGAGGACTTCCTACTTAAACTGAATGTAGATCAGTGATGCGTCTTCGACTGCACCTTTCTCAATATGAAAGAGAAGAGCTTCGATATTTAAAATGGTAACGCTCTTTTGTTTTGAAACTAGAAAAAATCATTCCTCAGTGATTCACCTCAATTTGTATGTGTTATTACTAACCATATTTTGTTCTATTATACTTAATCGATCGCGAATATTAATCAGATGCAGCGTTCACATTTAGATTTAATACACGTCTTAATGCGCCCTTTAGGTGATTACATCACAAAACGGCCCTTTAAAATCGGGTGGTGGTCTATGGGATAGAACGCTTGGCTCCTGATCCAGGGGACATGGGTTCAAGCCTGGACACGACCAGATTCCTTCTTCATAATAATGAGCTCTTTTCTGCTCACCTTGAAGATTGTAAAATAAATTCTAATATCATTGATTAAAATCCTTGGAATCAGTATTTTTTTTTTAAGTTTGCATATTTTTATTATTATTATTATTATTAATGGTGAAAGTATATCTGAATTACTTAGATGTGAATTAAACTTTACATGCTTCTGTCTTTCTTCCCATCGCCTGGCGAGGCAAAATTATCTCAAATTCTGTTATATAGCAGAAATGTAGAGCAGAAGAAGGTATTATGAACAAAGAATAACTGCGTTGGTTTGGACGACCTTCGTGGCAGAGCGGTAAGAGCTCTGACTAGCATACCGAAGGTCCTGGGTTCGATTCCCAGCGATGGCAGTGTGATTGTCACACTGTCTTTGGTCTGGTGTAGAATTCTTGTGACAATAAAATGGCGATAGATTAGCTACCTATCACATGGCATGAGAATCAATATAATAACTAAAAACAAAATTGAATACAGTGATTGGGTTAAAACTACCTGTTGTACATAAAAAAAAATAAAAAAAATATGGAATTCATTAAAGAAGAAAGAATGCTTAAGAAAGTATAGGTACGTTAAGGATGTGAATAGAGAACAGAGTCGAGGAAGACCGATGAATGAAAACATGGCATGACCAAAATAATCAAATGTTAAAGATCAGCCATATTATTTTAGAAGCGGGAAGAAATGAGGTTAGGGTATGACTCGATGTATGAATGTGGAGCAATCTAGAGAAGTGTGTCAGGATACAGCAGTGTCTCATTGCTACCCATGCGGAGAAACGTCGAGATGTTTGTTGTTAGTGTTGTCGTGGTTCTTATTGTTGTTGTTGTTGAAGCACTTAAAATTGCGATTTTAGTAACTATTTGTATGTCTCAGATATAACAAATCTGAATTGTCTATTTTGAATTTTAGTTTGTCTTTTTCTATTGATAGATTATTATTTTTATTATTATTTTAAATTTCTTTTAATTTGTGTGACAACATAAAATTAATTATCCTTAATATTTTTCTGTTTTATTATATTTGTCTACAAAAAATCGCTCCTTGTTACCCTTATTAATTAAACAAATATTTATGATGTTACACTTAATTTTTGGAGAATTTGTCAAAATTATCAAAAATAGTTTCTCCAACTCAATTATATTTAAATGCTCCTTTAAAATATATAAAAAGCATTTATCAATATGTAATACCATTTGAGACACTTTGATTTTAATTTAAACTTTGAAGTTGTTAAGTTCTTAAGAATTAAAAAAAATATTACAGAAATTAAAAATTAAAAACTCTATTTTCAATAAGAAATAATGATAATTTAAATTAATCCACGACATACATTTAAAAAAAAAGATCATGGAAAACGATTTGCATTAGAAATCGTAATAATATGCTTGGTCATCAATTGTAATCAAAAAAATATTTATTACTAAGTATGACATTAGTCGCATAACAATGATTAATTTTCTGATAAATTAGAGATGTTCTTTGTGAAAAGAATCCATTGTTTCCCACACCGTGTAATATCGGGTAGGAACGTGCCATTTTAAAATTAGTCACTTGTGCATTTTTTCTTATATTTTTTTTGTTATTGAGGTCGGCTATTGTAAGATTGGTACATTTCTACGTCGTGTGCATTCATACATTGTTCAATATACGGGTGTTGAAAGGATTTAGTAATTATTTTATGTTAAATATCTCCTTTCATATTTTTCATCCTATCTCATCACGTTGGCTTCCGTTCCCCGGAAGATCACCAAAAAGATGGAGGGATAGCTAATAGTCAACTTCCCTAGAGAGGCCAGCCTAACAATTGGAACAGACCAAGAGTCTAAAAGATGAAGAAAAATAAAATTTTCATATTTTGTTCTGAACCAACAAATGTCTTACTGTGTATGTTGGATGAGTATGGTAGTGGAATGAAGATCTTGAAAGATATAAGAAGTAGAGGGAAAACCTTAATTCTGATGTCTAATGACATAATTAAGAAAAATTTCTAGCGACTGGATACAGAAGGTACAAGATAGAAGTGTGTGAAAAATTATGGGGGAGGCCTATGTCCAGCAGTGGACGATATTGGCAGTATAACTAAGCTGGTGACCTTCGTGGCAGAGTGGTTAGAGCTCTAACTGCTATACCGAAGGTCCCAGATTCGATTCTCGGCGATGGCAGTGTGATTGTTACACTGTCATTGGTCTGGTGTAGAATTCACGTAACCTATATATTATATATGGAAGCAAAGCATGAAACTGGCAGAAGAAGGATGAGGTCCTTAAGACATGTGTATAGTAGAATGATACATAACAGAATTTCAAACGCTGATAAAATAAAGTAATGAAGAGCAGAAGAAAGTATTATGAACTCAATTATGAAAGGATCACCGCGTTGGTTTGGACATATGAAACGCATTAATGAGAAAATAGTGGTTAGGAATGTATACGTTAACGATTTGAATAGAATACAGAGTTGAGGAAGACCGATGAAAAATCGTGAGAATTGACGTGCGTGTATGACTCACAACATGAATGTGGAGAAGCAAGAGATGTGTGTCAGGTTAGAGTAATGTTGCGGTCCATTCTCTCTGCCTACCCTTCCAGAGGAAGAACAAGGAAAACATAGCATGAATTTTTAATAAAATATCAAAGGTCGGCCATGTTAGAAGTCGGAAGAATCGGCGTGCGTGTATAACTAGTTGTATGAATGTGGACGAAGTCAAAGAGGTTTTTAAGGATAGAGAGTAGTATGGCGGTTTCACTGAACACTGAACACTGATCACTGTGTTCACTTATGGTATTAAGACAGTCACAATGTCACAAAAAAGTGCCAACAAGCTACGAGTCACTTAGAGAGCAATGGAGAGAGCCATGTTGGGTATCAGTTTAGGGGACAGACTCAGAAATGAGGACATAAGAGTCAGGACAAAGGTTTCCGATGTTATCAAGACGGCCGCAACCCTCAAGTGACTGCTGTGCTGGTGGCCAAGGACGGCAAAGCGTGGAGTTGGGCGCCCACAGTTGCGTTGGCGCGACGATGTCCTGAGAAGTGCGGGAAGTGCCTGGATGCGGATCCCTCAGGATAGAAGAGAATGGAAAATGCGAGAGGAGGCCTACGTCCAGGAGTGGACGGTCAATACAGGCTGAAGAAGAAGAAGAAGAAGATGGCGGTTTCCTGCGGTGGTGTTCTTTCTGCGTACCCCCCCCCCCCCCTTCCGAGAAAAAGCGTGATGTTTTGTTTGTTTGTGTATTTGTGTTCATATCAATTTTGATATGTATACCGGATTGAACTGCCCGTTTTTGATATCTTAATTCCGATATTCATTATATTGGATAATAGTAACAATGGAAGTCAATAGAAAATCATAAAACGATTTGGTGATTAAAAGAATCAACCTTTTGTTTTCATTGTATGGCCTGCAGTCACCCCAAAGCTCAAATACCGTGCCTATCTCGGTACTTACCGTTTATTGATTACGAGAAGTTACGTGTTGATATGGAAACTGAGTTATATCCTAAAGCGGGCCTTACATGATCAATATTAATAACAATACCATTATTGTAGATGTAAGCTGACTGTTGATGATATACCTGTGGAGCAAGTAATGAGTTTCAGATACCTGGGAGTAGAGATTTGCAGCCAAAATGACCTTTATACCGAAGTACGAGAACAAGTCAGTAAAGCCTCTGCCATGTCAGGATGCCTGAAGAATCTGGTCTGGAAGAACAAGCACATGCGTATCAACAGCAAGATCAGAATTTATGAAACATGCGTGCGACCTATCATGACGTACGCTGTAGAGACGCGGGCTGACACTGTGCGAACCAAGGGACTACTAAAAACATCGGAGATGAAGGTCCTAAGATCAATTACTGGAAAAACTCTCCGAGATCGTGTCCGCAACTTAGACATAAGAAAAACTTGCGAAATAGAGGATATCGTTCAGTGGAGTAGATCCAGAAGACGATACTGGAGGGACCATGTAGCCCGAATGGATGGTGACAGACTTGCATATACCCTCCGGACACCGCCCACCTGGAAGGACAGCTGGACCTCATAATCCGACGAGACATGATTTATGTGTCACAGATCATCAGATATATTAAAAGAAGAAGAAGAAGGAGTTTTTATCGTTCTCCCGTTGATGAAGGTAAACCTGCTAAACATAAACTAAGAAGTGAAAAAAAAACAGTGTTTTAATTTTATAAAGAAATTTCATTATATGTACGAGTATATAAAAAAAAGTGTTTGATATTCGTCCCGTTTAATATTCATTCTCCCCTCGGAAATATACTATTGAAGAATATTGGAGTTCTATCTATTGTTTCGGACACCAGTCAATATGACTGAATTCAATAAAAATGGGTATGCAATCAATGGCAGAAAATCTAGTGGTAATGTATTATATTATTGCATGAGTCAGTCTTGAATTGCGTGCACCCGTCTAGCAGCACGTAAGCTCCTGCAAAGTTCTAAAAGGAAAATAGAAAAAGACCATGGAGGCGGCGCCGCGAGGAAAACACACGCAGTCCGGCGCCGTGACGCCAGACACGTCCGACCCCAGACAGTTAAAACCGACAGTCTCCCGCGCAATTTAAAGGCACGCAGTACAAAAGGGATAACCCTTAACTCATAACGCGTCCAATGCACTAAAAAATAATATGATTTATTGATCAGTGATCGCGGACTCTCGACTGCATTTGATAAATGCAAATGTACCCTTAGCCACGGTCGTTGAATCGTCAACAAATTCATTCTACCCTTGAAAGTTCTAGACGACATTGAGTTTATATATACATATCTGCAACTTCTGTATATTTATATACGTATAATTTAAGGCACGTGTTTAAAGGTTAGTATAATATATTTGTAATCATCAGGGCTCGGATGTATATTCGCTGAAAAAGTTTTAAATATTATTTTGTAAGTGCCAAAATATGCTTTTATACCTTATATTTACTGTTAACTAGAAAAAAACAAATCTTATGTGTGACAAACTTTTTTTTGTATTGTAGAATTACATATTTTTATATATTTTCGGGGGTATGACACAATATTTTTTTACAGGCGTTTTATTTAGAAGGGAAAACGAACTCTCGAACTTGTAGATTGTGCAATCATTGATTTTTTTGTCGCTGAAATTAGATCGTTCACCACAGGCGAAATTTTTTAGCAACGCTTTGCACCCTGTGGGGTAAACAAATGACATAAAACATTTCAGTATAAAACAACTTCAAACAGTCTCCGGTTTTTAACATATAGGCTACACTGTATCATGTTAGGGTGCATATCTTCTCCGCCATGTCCAGTTTTCCTTGCCATACCATTATCAAGTTCAAAAAGGGTCTACGTACAATATGGACAAAACTATGCTATTTAATTGCTCTCACCCCGAGAACCCTAAAATAGTCTTAAAAATTCGCTAAATTTAGAAATATGATTTTATTTTCCCTAATAACTAGGGCTAAAGGGGGTATATAGATCTCAAAACACGGCGTCTTTTTGAAATCTAAGCCCAGGAAAAAAACATGCTTTTTATGTCAATTCCTAGCCCTAGTAATCATAGAATGATTCAAAATAAGATTTACATTAATTTTCCCCTTTTTAGCTGCACTAGGTTACGTAGGATCATGACGAGTTTCGTCAATAGTCTTATAATAAATATAATATTCTATTGTCGACCTTCATGGCAGAGTGGCAACAACTATGACTGCCACACCGAAAGTCCAGATGACAGTGTGGATAATTCATATGACAATAAAATCGGCGAAAAATTAGCTGTCAGAATCATATGTCATGAGAATCAATAAGATCGCAATACTCTTTACATCGATTTGGTCCGCGTTTAAATGATGCAAAGAGTTATTCAGAAAGGTCGTCAGCTAAATTGACATATTTCACCTTTCTGGGACATTAAAAATGTTGAAAATGCAATATAAATTAAATATTCTTTAAAACATACGTTTACCTCAATATTACAAACTTTATATGAAATTTTACATCTAACTAACTAACAATCACGCCGTCTCCCCGAAAGGGTAGGCATGGACTGTCACACTTTAACCGATGCGGCACTCCATCCTTCTCTTTTCGCCCCGCGGGAGATGCGGTGTGATGGGTTGCTAACCTCATCGCCACCAATAGGCATTTCCCGAGTTTTACCTCAATGATTAAAACTATTTATTAATAAGATAAATTGCTTTAGGTCACAAATGAAATACAGCCAAACCAAATACAAGTATACATAGCTTATTATCAAAAAACATAGAATATATGTATAGCAGAAAATATTATAAAAGCAAAACAAAACGCAAAAATTATATTTTTTAAATGTGTACATTGTTTTTATAATACCAATTTTTTGATATGATAAGATTTTTTATTGGTTGCATTCATAGGTCTTAGACCGCGTGCGGTCCGCGAGCCGCTTGTTCTCCAGGACTGATTTACATAACTCCGAATAGAATTACTTTTTTAGGTCAAATACTTGAATAATCGAAAGTGAATATATACAAAACTTAAACTATACGGTTCTATTTAGGACTCAATGTAAAAGCGAAAAGAGGTTAACCGTATTGAAAAAATGTATTATTTTTTGTTTTTTTTATTTCGAATCGTAATATTAATAAACGCAATTACTATGTCGGTATGGAGATCAACAAAATGAGGACTATATTTAACAATAACTTTTTTTTACCTTTCGAACTCCCAAACTGAGTTTTATGTATTTATCGTTTCTTAAACAATTATGTAAAACTCCATATTATGTATTATAAATTAATACTTATTATATTTTATGAAAGTGACATGTTTGATAATGCCATAGCAAGCGAAACGTGCCATTCCCATAAAACATAACTAAACAATTCATAAACTTAAAGCATTAACACTGTGGAATGCTAAAATGGAGAATTTCTTATAAATTAAACAACAACAACAAACCATCACGCCGTTTCCCCGCAGGGTTAAGCAGAGAGAATGGACCGCCACACTACTCTATCCTGACATACCTCTCTAGCTTCCTCCACATTCATACAGCGAGTCATACACGCACTTCGATTCTTCCGGCTTCTGACATGACCAACCTTTAATATTTGATTAATTTGGTCATACCATGTTTTCCTCGGTCTTAGGTCCTCGGTTTTCATCGTTAACGTATACTTTTTTTAACCATTCTTTCTTCACCCACGCGCTCCGTACGTCCGAACCAACGCAACGTAGCGATCCTTTCATAGTAATTTATAAATTAATAATATGTACAGGTTGGATTAATTGGTTTAATTCCACTATTAGAGGCAGAACAGGAGTGTCGGACATCATCGGAAGAGTGGCAGCGCTAAAATGGCATGCCGCTCGCAGCCCTGATGATAGATGAACTGTAACCCGAAACCCAGGACGTCCTCAACTTCGATGGAGGGACGACATTGGATGCGTGTTGCCCAGGATCGACAGACATTGAATCAGATGGAGGAGGCCTACGCCCAGGAGTGAACGGATATAGGCTCATGATGATGATGATACAAAACATTGAAACACCTACATGCAACATTTTAAATATTTCTGAATGGGTAAAATTCTGCAACAATGAAAGTTCATTGTATGGAATGAATGCTTTAAATTATCAACTGATTTCTGTAGAATCACACTCCAAAGGAGAATTGATTCAATGTATATTTCCAGACATCACACAAATTTACAAATTTCGTCATTGGTTAAGTGAATGTGCATTATTAGCTTCATCTAATGGACATCAAAATCAAGAGTTTTGTTTCTCTAAACATTGTATTTCTAAGAGCATTATTATGACCTTGAATGGTATATGTATGAATGTTTTATGCAAATGTGATATAGTATATTTTTGTTTTTTTAATTTCACTTAAAATATTAAGGAAAAATTAAGACTGGACGTTACAAAAATGGTTTAAAAATAAAGCTGAAATAGATAAATATTAACTTTTTTTTGGGTGGCATCTTTAGGGTAACGTTTTAACTACACTATATTATTAAATCATAACGCGCTTTTGCACAGCTATGTTTAAGACCAATTGGCATCAAAAACTCATTTCAGACTTTTTGTAAACTTGCCACCTTGGTAATGCCCAGCCTTCAATTGTTCAATTCACATTAGTATTTACTTTTTAATAATACAACAGGTTGTTTGAACCCAATTACTGTATACACATTAATTTTTAGCTATTATATTGATGATTCTCATGACACGTGATAGGTAGCCAATCTATTGCCATTTTATTGTCACATGAATTCTACACCAGACCAAAGACAGTGTGACAATCACACTGCCATCGCCGGGAATCGAACCCGGGACCTTCGGTACGGAAGTCAGAGATCTTACCACTCTGCCACGAAGGTCGACTAGTATTATTCAAGTTCACAGCAAGTTTGCTTGGATTAAACAAATGTTTTAAAGATATGAACTGAATTAGGATACACACATTCTTACACCTATACACATGTCATTTTATCCAATAAAATAATTGATATTGAACTTTAATTGTATTTCTTTAATATATATTGGGTGTATTTATATACTCTAATATAGCAATAGCGAAGCGTTGCCGGGTCAGCTAGTTGAAAAATAAACTAAAAAGTGAAAGAAAAAAACTTTGTTTTAATTCTTTAAAAAATCATAATTAAACTTCTAGTAAAAAAACCTTTTCATTCTAATTATTTATTGAATGTCACCGATAACCCAGTATTTAAAAAAATAATTAAAATCTACTTTATTAGAAGAAGCCAGAAATACATATTCATTAAAAATATGTGTTATAATTTGAAAAATTCACCTGACGCAATTTATATAATTCGATAATTATTATGATTTATAATGTCAACACAATTGAGTGCTTAAATATCTGCTATCGATCAATGCACTGAACCTCAAGTAAATAATAGGTACCTAATGAAACAAATTTAATGTCGTTTATCTCTGCCAAGGTCGGCAGGGAAGTGCGCAGACTATTTTGCATCTCAACTGTCAAAACGAGTTACGGTTTAATAAGTTAATATGCGAAGATATTTCGACCAAAGTTACATAATGTATTACGTGTACTCGTATACGAGTACGTACATACAAAATGACCGTATTCGTTTAATAGAGATAATTAAAATGTGTACGGGATTCATCATCTTCAGCGTTACAATTATTGGTAGGATTTGACTTCCTCCAAGAAATATCACCATCCTGTCCTGTCTCTGGCCGCCACCTCACCACAGTCTTGTTGCCCCAAGACTTGACAATATGCCACATTGTGTCATGTACGGACATCGATTTCTCTGACTTCTCACGTGGCCTACATTTAATATTTGATCCATTTGATTATGTCGCGTTTTCATCGGTCTTCCTGTATTTCTAATTCCGTTAACATCGTTTATATATACTTTCTTAACCATTCTTTCTCGCTTACTGTTTCTTGGTGTCTGTTTCATGCGAATGACATGTTTCTACCATCTAAGGCATTATCAAATGTCATCACATTTGATAATGCCATGAACAAATATTAACAGACGAAACATGTCTTCTTCTGCTTTATTTAGGACTGTGTCCTGTTATTTCTCAGAGCCTGTTCCTGGGATGCAGATGTCCAACTGTCTCGCCATCTTTTGGGTGGTCTTCCTGCAGGTCGATTTCCTGTTGGTACTTTATTTGCGGCTATATTTATCACTCTTTCAGAACATGCTCTTTCCACATGATCTCTCCAGTAGCATCTTCTCAGTCTTCCCCATTGCACGACATCTTCTACATTGCAGATCTTTCTTATTTCAGAATTTCTTATTCTGTCTCGGAGTGTCGTTCCCAACGGATGGGAGAGTCTTCATTTCTGTGGTTCTTAGTTAAACATGTCATTCACGTAAATTATAATAAAAATTCTAGAAAACAGATTTTCATTCGTATTAATCATTCTTTCCGTGTGTCCAAACCATCTTAATTATCCTTTCTTGTTCCGTTTATATTTTTAACAAATACATTCTTAATTGTTTTTTCTTTTCATTCTTTTCGTGAGTCCAAACTATCTTCATGAACCTTTCATTATTTTGTTCATAACGCTTCTTTTAATTGGCACTTATGGCACGGCATTCACTTCTTGTATTTACATGAGACACTCTATCTCAGATTTCATTAATTCGGGTGACACATAAATCGATAAATAACTAATACCAATATCATAACAAGACGTCGTACAATTGCTCTTGTTGTCTCAAGCTCAAGGTTATGTGTATGATTTAAAACAGACTTCGTGAGTATACTTACTTACTTGTAACTAACTATAAACAGCCGTTGTCGTCCACTGCTGGACATAGGCCTCCCTCATATTTCTCCAAGTATTCCAATCTTGTGCCTTTCGCATGCAATCACCAGCAAATTTTCGAATATCATCGGACCATCGTGTGGGGGGGTCTCCCTCTGTTTCTTCTATCTTCGGGGAGTCTCCACTCCACCACCCTTCTGGTCCATCAATCGTCTACCAATCTAGCAACATGTCCCGCAAATGACTATTTGGGCTTAGCCACCCTTGCTTAAACGACATCCGTTGTTTCCTATCATCTACGTATTTCAGTATTTCTTATCCGATCTGAGAGTCTTACATGTAACATGGCTCTTTCGTGTTTCCTTTATGCTACACGGAGTCTCCATATGGTCGACTAGGCGAGGGTTAGCGTTTCTGCTCCATATATCGGTACTGGGAGTACACATTGATCATTCATTCTGCGTTTCAGACTTTGGAGACAGTTACTGGTGAAAAGGTTCTAACTACAACGTACATTTTGTAATGCGCCATGTTGCAATAACACCTCCAACTCTACTAGCAAATCTAATTAGCGTCCTCAAGTGGTCTCTCAGGCCCCGCGAACCTCGGGCAACGTGGCCACCGACATTACCATCCGTGTCATAGAAGATTTCGACGAAATAGACGTCCCCCTGGCCGCTGGACCGACGATCTGAAAAGGATTGCTGGACATAGATGGATGGGCGTGGTGGCGTGCTTTGGGAGAGGCCTACATTCAGCAGTGGATGACAGACGGCTGATGATGATGATAGCAGATAATGAGTGGCCGAATGGCGAGTGTCCGGCGTCATAAAACCGGACCGCCCCAGCTAAGAGAAGGTGACTCGTACAGAAAAACCCATCAGAGGATGCAACGGGAAGCCATTCTGATTCCTTTTTTCCCAGGATATAGGCGTGGAACAACGTGAGGGATTAGACCGGCATCCGAAGTGTGGATGAGCTGTTTCCAGCGGCGCAGGACAGGGACAGGTTCGCCGAGGTGATCGCCAACGTTGGGGGGATCTGACAGAGCACTTGAAGAAGAAAAGGAATGTTGAAGAACTTCTACAGATTGAAATATGCTGCCCGCCCAAGATCGATTCTCCTCTGAAGCTCAACAGTCTTTACATACTAGAAATGTCGTGACTTTACGTACTAGTAAGATAATTTGCATAAGTTCAACAACTTTCATGCAATATTTGTTTTTATTTACTAAGCTCTAGTATCTACCTATTCCTAATAAATGTTTTTTAACTCGACAATCGAATGTAAAAATGACCGCAGATAAACTGACAGGTCAGACATAATACAGATTGGGAATATTAATGTCAGCACACAAACGAGTTATCTGATAACACAGAGCTGCTATCAGCAACAACTGCGACATTTTTTTCCGCGATTCGTTTCATAGGTAAATTATGTCAAGGTTTTACATACTACGGCAAATCTAGGTACGATTGTATATTTATTATAAGTTTACACATAAATGTTGACAGTGGCGTGCAGTGGAAAGTGAAATTAAATAACTAACTAACAAACCATCACACATATTCGCTAGACGCTATTCTGGATGTCTATCTGGTATTGCCCTGTCTGGCTATATGTCCAGCCCATTGCCACTTCAATTAAGCTGAACGATCCATGATGTTGGCAACTTTGGTTGAGCCTCTTAGCCACATCAGGTGGCACAGAAAACAGACCTAGATATTTTTGTGTTCCTTATGCTCGTACCCACGGCCAATGGGCATTATATTATTATGTATGTCAGTACGTATTGATAATATACACCAATACTGACATGTATTTTCTTTTCAAAAGAAAAACAGTAGGTACTTAACAAAAATCTTTACAAGTTTTGAGGACGATAGCAGGCAAGACACTGAGGGATCGCGTGAGGAACACCAGAATTAGAGAGATATGTGAGGTTGACGATATTATTATATAAGATAGAGCAGACAGCGAAAAGGGGACTGGTACGGTCATGTCCAAAGAATGGACATCACCGGACTCCCCTATATTGCATTGCATAATCAACCTCATGGGACTCGTCCTCGTGGAAGACCTCCTAAAAGATGTGAGGACAGTTGGGAATCTACCTCACAGGAGGAGCAACACTCTGGAGAACAGACAACCTAGGTCTACAATAAGGAAGAAGAAGAAGAAAAAGAAAAATATTTAATCCATTAGTAACTAACTAACCATCACGCCATTTCCCCGGAGGGGTAGGTAGAGAGGATGGACCGCCATACTGCTCAGTCCCGACATACCACTCGAGCTTCCTCTACATTCGTACATCTTGTCATAAGAACATCATTATGAACTGCCATCTTAGCTTTTTTTTAATATTACTCGTACTATACAATGTGGATTTATTGCATAATTAGTAACAACACCAGACCCATTTCTAAATCTAAAAGGTAGATACAATATTGAATGTACATGTATATTAGTAAGAAACTAAGCAACGACAATAAACTCCTGATATACAAAACGGTCATGAGGCCGATCTTCACTTACGCAGCCCCAATCTGGGGCTATGCAGCTTCGAGTCACATACGAAAACTCCAAATCCTGCAAAATAAGGCTATCCGTTTATCGCTTGGTGCGCCTTCATGGACCAGGATCACACAACTGCACCTAGAATCGGGAATCTCGATGATAGATGAATTCATTCTGAAACTTGCCAAACGTTTTTACAAAGGACTCCCTTCACATCCTAACCCAACAATAAAAGTTCTCTCAAATTCGACCCAAACACCTCCAGCCACCACAAGCGCCCAAAATCGATCCTCTTTCAGAGGAACACTCCGGGCCACACAAATCATGCCCCCGCATAAACTATCAATCCACCAAATCACCTTCCAACAATGTTCCCATCAGACGTAAGAGGAATAGCCACATGAGCTGAACCTCTGTAAGCCAGAAGATCCAAGTCCAAGTCCAAGTTAGTAAGAAATATTTTTAATCAAATTGTCAACGAAATCATCGCTGTTCCCCAATGTCTAGAAGTTTGTAATGTAGTTAATAAGGTTCATGGGAATATCAAAGGTTAATTATTTCGGATATATTAATTTGGGACGTGAATTTGAAATATTACTCAAAGATCTAGGGAATCTAACTAAGGGAACTAGGGACTTAACTAATATTTCATTAACTTTTCGTACGGTACTAAATTGCTTCAAATAAGTTGAATAAACCACAGTAGATACATACATATAAAGTAGCTAACTAACTTATCATCTCGGAATTTATACTGAGAGATGGACAGGTAGAAGGAATGGCCAAACTCTTCCATCACAACAACCAGCCGGTGCTCTAAAGCAGTGTTGCCAACCTTTTTACACTTGCAGACCGGCAAAAAAGGAGAAAAAATGTCACTATAACTAACTAATATATTATACGTAGAACAGTCTGATACAATTAAAATTGAACAAAAACAATGTTTTTTCTTCCAACACCTTAACGCGAAACCTGCTGTTGCATCTTTGGTAATATATGGGATATTCTTGTGCCGACCCTTATGTATGGAAGTGAAGCATGGAACTGGCAAAAGAAGGATGAAAGTAGAATAAATGCAGTAGAAATGAGATCTCTAAGACGAATGTGTGGCAAATCTGTATATGATAGAGTGACAAATGCTAGTATAAGAAGTGAATGTGGTGCGAATGAAAGTGTTATGAACAAAATAAGGAAAGGGTCATTAAGATGGTTTGGACACATGGAAAGAATGAGTGAAGACAGAATGGTAAAGAAGATATGTTTACGGCGTGAACGGAGCTAGAAATAGAGGAAGGCTGAGGAAAACGTGGCACGATCAAATCAATCAAATATTGAATGTCGGTCACGTGAGGAGTCGGAGAAATCGACGTGCGTGCATGACAAGATGTATGAATGTAGAGGAATCGAGAGAAGTATGTCAGGACAAAACAGTGTGACGTTCCATTCTTTCTGCCTACCCCTCCGGGGAGACGGCGTGATGGTTAGTTAGTTAGTTAGTTAGTAAAAATAATCTTATTTTGTGACAGATGGTCATAACTATAACTAACAAATATACGTAGAACAGTCTGATTTTTTTATATTTTTTTTAATTAATTTTTTTTTAAAACTTAATTGAGTTATATGGATACAATTTTAGATCTTACTTGTAATTATATAATGTTTCAGGTATATTTTAAATTGATTTATAGTGAGACTCCTTGGGTCTTTTGGTAGTTCATTGTAATGTTTCAGTCCATTGTTTAATATCCTTGATTGTCCTGTCTTAGTTCGCGCATTCGGTAAGTGATATCTGTCACAGTTCCTGGTCCAGTGTCTGTGCACGTCTGAATTTTTGGTTAACTTGTAGCTGATGTCTGTTGTCTCTTCCATGGTTACTCTGTGTACAATTTTCAAGGTCTCGAATTTGGTCAGGTCTGATATGTCCATTTGTTTTGTTTGTCTGTATACTGTTTTTTTTTCCAATACCCTAATGCGAAACCTGCTGCATCTTTGGTATTATTATATATTGGATATTGGCTATTGGCTGCAATCTAGTGTCTAACTGATTAAGTGTTGCATTCACGTCCAGTCTATTCCTATGTTTCGATTTTATTGAGGACATGGTCGAAAATGGTTTTTCGCATAAATAATCCAATATTTCATATTTTTGAATGACGAATTTCTTGAAATTTGGCATACTGTTTGCGGCCCAGCACCGGGCCACATTGGGGAACACTGGTCTAAAAAGGAGAGAACGCTTGTCTCCTTATCTAGGGGACTTGGATCACAGATTCGACCAGGTCTCTTCTTCATAATAATAACATTTATATCTGTTCTTACAAAGAATTGTACGATCATAAACATTTGTAAATCTTCTACTTCTTCTTACTGTAGACTTAGTGGCCTGTTTCATAAGAGGGATTGGCCTCCTGCGAAGTCAATTCCCAGCTGTCGAGTCATCTTTTTGATGACCTACCCGGGGGTCATCTGCCTTGAAGTTGACTGTGCAACACAATAACAGAGAGTCTGGATAGATGCATTCTTTTCACGTGTGCATACAGATATCTCCTCCTTTGCTGCCCCTACCTAACGACATCTTCGACCTCACATAGTTCCTTATTCTGTGTCGTAATGTCTTGCCAGATATGCTTCTGGGTGTCTTCATTTCTTACACTCTGACTGCGCTTTTTTGTAATCGTTGTGTCCACCCTGCATTCGATCCCACGTGTCATGATCGGTCCACACACAAGTCTATTAAATCCTTACTTTGCTGCTGATCTTCATTTCATGGGTTTTCCATACTAAATTTTTCTAATATCCTAAGATGATAAAAATTATAATACCCTTTATTTAAAAAAAATCATAATAATAACAATAATGTCTTTTGTGTATTTTGTACTCACCTCGATTGTTTTACTAATTGAAAAGACATAAAAAGATTTAAATGCTCAGTATTATTATTTATTATACAATATTAGTAAAATTAAATTAAACACTTTTATCACTTACTATAAACCACTTTATTTGACCAGGTAGCGCAAACCGGTTTCACTCTGTAGCGAGCTTCCTCAGGGCTTTAGGGTAAGGCCACACCGGAGTGCCTGGGTTGGCGCCAAGACACAGTTCGTTTATGATCACGCCCTGTGGCGCGAACTCTTAAGTGTGGCCGGTCCCATAATACGCCATATGTTGGTACGCCAGGTGTCCACGTAGCCTCCGACCCTGGCACTTCGGTGTGGCCGTACCCTTACACAAACTGTTTGTGTATAGCCCTGAGGAAGCCCTACTTACTCAAATAAAGTGATTTACACTAAGTGAAAACGTGTTTAATTTTATTTTTAAATATATTAAACCACCAAGTAATGGCTTCGTATCAAAGTTTATTATATAGTTAGTACTCGTTAATAGCGCTAAAGCTGCCAGCAACATAAACAATGCGAATGCAATCGAGACTGCCGATAGCAGCCTGATAAAAGTGCATAAATACTGAGAAATATCGATTAATCACTTCACAAATACTAGCCACGAGCAGCCTAAATGGGACTGACCAGAGCCGGTCGACTTGCGGTCTTCGCTCTTTTTCTCTGTGAGTGCTTAACACCTATTATTATTTTACTTTGCTATTATTATAGGCATATCTGGTGTGTGGTGCGGTGCACTCATCGTGATTTATCTCGTATTTCAGGTGCCCTGTCGTGTCACGGTCAGCTGACCCATCCCCAGTAAGTGAGAATCTTCCCATGCATTATTTCTATAATACAACTATTATATTACCATATGGACTTACATTACTGGGGCTGTGATTAAAGAAAAACAGCAGGGACCCAGGCCACATTTAAATTACCCATTTCCTCTATGTCCCTCCGAAATGTAAACTCGATTAATCTGATGCAGGCAGTACTTCGGTGAGGATCCGTGTAGTTGGGGGCCCGATTACTTCTGCAGCTCGGTGGCTCATGCCGACAAGTGCGGCGGCCAGAAGGTGACTTCTCTCATTTCTTCTAAAATGTATTTATTTCTAAAATGCCATTTGGACTAACTTATACTCGTAGCTTGCATTGTACATTTCAGATGATAGACTACTGCAGGGAGCGACACTCACTGGAGCGCCGTTGAAATCCGTGAGGGTGTGCCAAGGCGCCAGATATACGTGGTATACTCGTATGATCGTCATTCAACTATTTGTTATTAGCGATACAAAGGTCTTCTATTTCCTGTTGTATGTAAATATGTGTATTTTAAACATATTGAGTTCCTCCTTTCTAAATTTTGATAAATCGAATACCTAAATGTCTTCTTGAATATTATAATAAATAAAGAGTTTTGTGTGGGTGTGTGTGTGTGCACAAAAAAGACTGTTGTATTATTTGAGTGTTCCAGTGAAAGGGTTCAACCCAAGGAGTGTGGAAGGGTCGGGGATGGCCTTGGACGAGGGCAAAGGTCCTGGGTGGAGACTGAGGGACGGTGAGCTGGGTACAGAACCGAGTGGGCCGGTGGTTTTCAGTGGGAACCGAGATACAGGATGGGATATAGATGGTGGAAACGGAGGGGTGGGGCATGAGGCTTTGTGGCAGGAGAAGCAGGGAATGGAGGCGTTCTAGGAACGGCGGCACCAGTGAGCGGTTATAGTGGTCATGAACTGTGGCGGCTGCACGGGAGCCAAGGAGCCTATTCAGGCAGAGGTTGGCAGAGCTGGCCGGCTGCGGCTGGTGGGAAGGCGTGCAGAGCGCCAGTTGGGTAATCCCGAACACCAAGTGGGGTAATTACAAACTAACGAATAATCAGTAATTAGTCTTCAATTACGACAGAGATCATATTTATATCCCCCCGATGTTGATTGTCCGTCTGTACATTTTTTCATAGCAAAAAAATACAACGATAGTCTTCATTTTTGTCATTTATTTTCTTCTCTTGATTAGAATTATAAAAAATCATCAATAATGTTGAAATTTTTCAGTACTTTTCTGGTTCTTTTGTTTTTGGATTTTTCATCACGTTGCAGTCTTTTCATACGTTCGAGATTCCCCCGCATGGACTGTTCGTGATTGCCCCGCAGGATCAAAATGCAAAATTCATAAACATTATTTTAGGTAATGTTACAATTTGCTGTTAGCGTTAGTCAATTTGCTGTTAGTTAGTTAGTGTGAGGTGGTTCGGTGTGCAAGTGAAAAGTCAGAGGTTGGTTGGTACACAGTTATTTATTTCGGCACAGACAAGTGTATAACAATAGATAGGGCGAGAGCGTTCGAGCGGACGCGTGTCGCTCGGCCGAAGGATGCGGTAATAAGCCCGGAGCAAAGACGGGGTCCTTGTCTCCAGGGGGCGCTATGCTGCTGCCAGCATACTAGCGCCATAGGTTAGGTAGGGGGCATGGGATTAATCCTCCCAGTCCCTCAGTCTCATTGGAATCTTTGATAAGTGACTATTCAAGTTTCTAAACGTTATATTTATACTTTATCGTAAAAATAAAGCTTCATCAAGTTACTTTCATGAAAAATTTACATCGAAAACACAAAAAATATTGAAATATTCATACCTTGTATCACGCGCACGTCTACTTCCCAAAAATTGCCGTTTATCACTAGAGGTGACGTGGTTGTTAAGATGGCAGTGAACATAATACTGTCATCTCTGTCTAACATAGTAGAATTGTTGAATTCGGAATAACCCCGCGTTCGTGATTCGTGTTCGAGTTCGCGTTCTAAGCACCATTGAGGGCAATCTTATGGACGACCTCGGGACTTTCTGGAAAGTATGAAAGACGGTGGCACCATGATGCATGGGGATAGAGAGGCTGAGGGTGCAGATATAGCGAACGCATTCGCTAAGCACTTTAAGTATGTGTATAGCAATGTTCAAAAGAGTCAGTCGAAAACTGCAGACCTGTAGCAGTACTGTCGGGTCCAGCTATGCTATTCGAATATATTCCACATACATTGAGATTTCCCAGACTTGACCCATATAACATATTATAACAGAACAACACGAGTTCAGGAAGGGGCGCTCTACTGAAACAAATCTCATGGTCTTCACATAACATATAACAAGGGACAAATTGACTGCTCCTATAACGACTTCTCGACATTCTTATTTATAGTAAAGATATTTCAAATTGGTTTCTCTTCTTAGCTGATTATGCTTTTCAGAAAGACAATTCGTCTCGTACGGAATTTTTCAATCGGAACATTTTCTTGTGTATTCAGGGGGTTCGAACCTTGGTCCACTCCTCTTCACTATATTCATAAAAGATATTGCGAAGGTAATAAACTTCTCGCGATTTCTTTTATTTGTCGATGACCTGAAATTATTTCTAGAAATAAATAATCCTAACGATTGTCTACGCATGATTTAATTGTATCTCAATAGAGACGAAGATGCAAATTGGGAACTGAATATGGTTGATCAAGGTGTTTACAGGACTTATGACCTGTCATTGGTTGGGTTATGTAATTACTTACTTTATGTAATTACAACATTCCCCATTCCACCTTTCTTATGTCTGACAAATTTTTGGAAATTGTATATATGTTAAAGTCCAACACCAGAATTCACATGTCAGTTTCAATGCGCCATCCATGAAGATTTGATTATATATGTTAATCTCTAAGATTAATCTATACAATCTACATACTAACGCCATCTATGAAGATTTATGTTTATTAAGGCTAATGGCGGGGTAGCCTTTCACACTGTGTTAAAAAGATGTTCTGCTTAATGCTTAATAAACATAAATCTTCATAGATGGCGTTAGTATGTAGATTGTATAGATTAATCTTAGAGATTAACATATATAATCAAATCTTCATAGATGGCGCATTGAAACTGACATGTGAATTCTGGTGTTGGACTTTAACATATATACAATTTCCAAAAATTTGTCAGACATGGTCATAAGAAAGGTGGAATGGGGAATGTTGTAATTACATAAAGCGTGCGCTTAACCCAACCAATGACAGGTCATAAGTCCTTTAAACACCTTGATCAACCATATTCAGTTTCCAATTTGCATCTTCGTCTCTATTAAGATACAATTAAATCATGATTTGATAACCCGCAATGGGTGAAATCCAGTATTCGTATACAAGTATATGTATACATTAAAAAAATATTGATTGTCTACGCCTTAGGTCGGACATTAATAATATTGTTAGAGTTCATTCACAAATTGAAAGAAGATTGTAAATGTGTTAGTGCGTGTGCGTACGCGTAATGAGTAGGGATGGGCAAAACGACTCATCTCAGGGATCTGATCTGAACGGATCGCTCAGCAGAGTGAGTCGACTCTTTTTCACGACTGACGACTCACTAAAATCAGATATGTAACTCCAAACTCCAAAGGCATTGGAATTGGAGTGCGCAATGTTATATTTT
Source organism: Lepidostoma basale (assembly GCA_022606425.2). Classification (NCBI taxonomy): domain Eukaryota; kingdom Metazoa; phylum Arthropoda; class Insecta; order Trichoptera; family Lepidostomatidae; genus Lepidostoma; species Lepidostoma basale. The sequence goes on along the minus strand of JAHDVF020000715.1, from coordinate 511,396 downwards.
ACGAGATAATTGAGAGCTGTATATCATAGATACACGATTAATAACCAGCAATTGGCCCATGTATCCACGATGAGAAATCTCGGGGTTATCTATGAGAGAAGATTAACTTTTCACGCTCATGTTGAGAGAATTTGTGGCATAGCGCTGAAGATGTTCAGAGATCCCAATGTGCTCAGAGTACCCACTATACATTCGAACGAGGTGAGATATTCCCTTATGCTGGACAGGGTTCAGAAAAAAATCTGAGGTGTCTATATATGAAGCAGTATGATATACATAAATATTATAATATAAACATGTCATACATAAATATTATAATAAAACTCCTTGAAAATTATCGTTTTTCATACATATTAATAATTTAGTATATAGTTTTACATCATTGTTCAAGAAACAATAAATACATTTCTTTAGATTAATCAGGGGATATTTTGAGAACTTAGCCGTTTTGGAGCGTGTGGGTCTTTTTCTTTTCAGCATAGATTGTTCTTTCTGCCGCTCGAAAGAACCAACCTGCCTCTAATGATGCCGGTTTGAAGAGCAATCAGTCTACTGAACAAGATTATCTCGGAGATCGACGTCTTTCATATTAATGAAAGTGCGTTTAGAATACAAATACTCTTAACTTTAGTAGAAGCATCTCTCCAACGTTCCTATAAATGTTTTTAATATTTTTTGAGTAAATCCATAAACTGATTATTATGAACCCATTTTTGCTTACATGTTCCGTTTGTCATAAATGAAGTGAACACATGAAATGACTGTGAAGCGGTCATAAAGCATCCGTAACGGATCCACGTATTATAGGTACCTAATATCTGATATGAGCGAAAATGATAGGTCATTATTATGAAGAAGGAACCGTGTCGTGTCCAGGCTAGAACCTAAGTCTCCGACATCAGGAACCAAACATTATATGCCCTTGTTCTCAATGTTAACAAAGCGGATCTTTTACAAACTTATTGATTAGTTCAAATTGTTATTTATTCTGTCTTCCTCGGTGTCAGATATTTCTTCCGACGATTTTGACGGTTTGAATTTGTATTTTATATCTTCCCTAGCAATGCAAGCCACTGATGTATGTAGCGTTATGTTTACAAACACAATATAGTTTACGCAAGGAAGTCATGTTCTGTGGCAGAAAACCGCAAAAACCTCACGAAATATTTACGTTTTATTGAAAATTTATTTTACGTTTGTTACTTTTGCGAACTCAAGGTTTTCGCGATTAGTTTGGGGTACTGAACTCCACACACCGAGGAGATAATAGTGTTTTCATTTGTATTCATGTATATTTACACGTTAGCACGTAATATTGGGACAATGTGGGTTTATGTATACACGGGTAAAAATTACACGTAAATCTCTATAGTCATTATATATTTTATAAAGTGTACTTGTTGATAATCTCTTAATACATTATCTTCTTCTTCTTCTTCCTGTTTTAATAGATCTGTGGATCTGTTTTTTTGGCGTCGAGGTCTCCTGGGACTCCAACTGTTTCGCCATCTTTTCGCAGGTTTTCCGGGTCGGCGAGTTCCCATTGGCACGTTGTTTGCGGCTGCTTGGGGGAGTCTATCGTCGCTCATTCGTTCTACGTGGTCGCGCCAGAAGCGTCTTCTTTTCCTGCCCCATCTGACAATATCTTCGGTATCGCAGGTCTCACGTATTACTGTGTTTCTGATTGTGTCCCTCAGTGTTTTGCCCAGAATAGCACGTAGTGTCTTCATTTAATTTTCGCGATTAGTTTGGGGTACTGAACTCCACAATACATGATCGTACTCCTGATATTATCATTTTATAGGTAACCGTTCTTGAGATGATTGATTCATTAAAAGGGCAAAAAATTCATTTAGTTATTTCTAATAGTTGTAGACGAGCGAGATGCAATTGAAACTCAGAAAGAAATATATAATGCTTAAATGCTTTATATGAATTTCATATTATTAGCTGTATTAATATGTTTACTTTGTAGTTATTATAAAAGCATGTTTTTTCTAAGAACTTTGGAACTGCATTAAGCACCTTTCAATGTTTGTAAACACAATGCACACCGACGTAATAAACTAATGATAGATATGATGTCAAATAATATTATTATTTAGTTTCATTCAACTATCATAATATATAAACATGATATCTATAAGTAGTAGTATTTCCTCCGCATCCAAGTCTCCCAGCTATTCTGGTAATATCTTTAAAAAAGAAAAACAGCCAGAGCTCCATTGAGCATTCGGAAACATGGGTTACATCCTTAAAAACCGGAAAATACCGATCTACCTGAAGCGAAAAGTCTATGAAGCTTGCGTTCTGCCAGTTGGTACTTATGGTCTTGAAACTGTAACATTGTCCAAACAAAGTGCCAAGAAACTACGAGTGACTCAAAGAGCCATGAAAAGAGCCATGTTAGGAATAAGCCTAAGAGTCAGAAACGATACGGTGAGAGAAAAAAAGAAAAGTAACCGACATCATCCACCGGGTGGCGACTCTAAAATGGCAATGGGTAGGTCACGTAGCCAGAAGCTCAGATGAAAAATGGACACGAAGAAGACTGCTGACTTGGAGACCGTGGACTGCAAAGAGAAGTGTAGGGCGACAGCAACTACGGTGAAAGGATGATCTGAACGTCGGAATAACCTGGATGAAGTCTGCACAAGACAGAGTGACATGGAAGCGAATGGTGAAGGCCTTTGTCCAGGAGTGAACGGGAATAGGCTGAGGAAGAAGAAGACGAAGAAAGATCCAAAGGTACCCACAACATTCAAAAGGAATGTATCGTAAATTTGTTAACAATTTATGCACAATCTACCATGCGTGTGTCGTATGACGCGTAGAGTATAACGTTGCTATTATATTATCAATCGTAATCATTTATTATAAATGGTTGAAGTTATTGCTTGAAAAATAAAATAGAACTGGACCGTGTCCAAGGTATTTCAGATAATCGGTTCCCCAGCTCGAGCCAATAACCTCCGGAGAATCACCGCATCACAGAACTGTTGCTTCTCATACCCGAGAAGGCCTACTATTGTCATCATCATCGCAATTCGGAAGAGCAATTCGGACTTGAATCTAATCGTCTCGGATTTAGACATTTTCAGTGTCACCGGGGCAGTGTTCGTAAAAAAATATATTACAAACTCTGGACTACTGCCTCGCTGACGTCGACATATTTGAGTTCCTTCTGATACCTATGTATGATTTTTTAGTTTCATGTCGTTGTTTTTATCTTTGTATTTGTTTTATCCCTGTGTTATAATATTGACTAACAAGATGGAATGCGATCAAAAGTAAATATGCATACAATTTGTTTTTAGCTATTATTATATTGATTCTCGTGGCGTGTGAGCGATAGATTAGGTACATATGTAGCTAATCTATCGCCATTTTATTGTCACGTAATTTCTACGCCAGACCAGTCACTGTGACAATCACACTGCCATCGCCGGGAATCGAACCCGGGACCTTCGGTATGGATGTCAGAGCTCTTACCACTCTGTCACGAAGGTCGACGATTTGTCTCGTTACATCCCACCGGAGCTCGATAGGATTGTATGCTTATGGTCTGATGTGTATTCTAAAGAGCGATTCAACAAAATAATAATGTTAACAATAAAGGTTTAATTCGTTATTGTGTTTTGTTTTTATGCAAAATTCCGATGGTTGCTGCGTATTGGCACAATTAATTTATTGTTTTCAAGTGGCGTTAGTCTGTAGCTAATGTGTAATAAAAACAACATTCGTTTATTCTGCTTTTCTAGCGCGCAATAAGTTAGAAATAACCTCATTTTGTTTACAACTTATAGTTTGCACATCAAACACCGATTCGTTCGCGTTCGAGATTATTGCCGGCTTGTTGTTATTGACAAGTTAACTAACAAAACTAACTAACCATCACGCCGTCTCCCCGAAGCGCTAGGCAGAGGGAATGGACAGCCACACTTTTCTTTCCTGACATATTTCTCTCGCTTCCTGAACATTGTCATGCACGCGCGTCGATTTCTCCGACTCCACGCGTGGCCGACATTTAATATTTGATTTATTTGATCATGCCACGTTCCAATTACATCGTTAACATATACTTTTTTACCATTATTCTTTTCATGTGTCCAAACCATCTTAGTGATCCTTTCATTATTTTGTTCATAACACCATCATTCGCACCGCATTCTCTTCTTATATTTTCATTCGACACTATCATGTATTATAGAGTGTCGAATGAAAATATAAGAAGTGAATGCGGTGTGAATGCGATGCGAATCTGTGTACAGAGTATGCACACATTCGTACAAGAGATCTCATTTCTACTGCATTTATTCTGCTTTCATCCTACTTTTGCCAGTTCCATGCTTCGCTTCCATACATAAGGGTCGTTACAAGAACACCATTGTGTACTGCCATTGTAGCTTTTTGGATAGGTTTTTGTTTGCGATGACTAAGTACACCATTCGCTTTGTTGCCTGCCCCAACCCTTCTTTCAATATCACTCTCCACTCGCCCATCTTTTGTAAACATACTACCCAAATACACAAACTGAGAATTTATAAATCTGAAAAATAAATACGTCTATACTTTTTAATAAGTTTTATATATTTATCTGTGTACGTTTTACATTAACGATATGATGGAGTACGGACTCGGGTGAGACCGAGGAAGACATGGCATGACCAAATTAATCAAATTTTAAAGGTCGGCCATTTTAAAAGTCGGAAAAATCGAAGTGCGTGTATGAATGTGTTGAAAGCTAGAGAGGTGTGTCAGCATAGAGTAATGTGGCGGTCCATTCTCTCTGCCTACCCTTCCATTAAAACGGCGTGTTAATGTTTTTGTGTTTGTTTTTTTTGTAACTTCGATGTATGAGTGTAACGCTTTAATGTCTCTGGTATTTTGTTTTTGTTTTGCTTTAACATTGATGGTAGTTAGCTATCAACAATGTTTACAATTTTTTTTTAAATCTTAAATATAATGTCCAGTTGGGTGCCACGCAATATAAGACCAATAGGCAGACCAAGAAGAAAATGGGGGGGTTGCGTGGAAGAGAACTAGAGAAAACTTGGAGAGTTGAGAAAGATGACTCTTGTGGAGGAGACCAAATCCCAAGGATGTAAAGCTAAGAAGATTATGATGAAGAAGAAGAAACTTGAGGCGTCAACGCTGTAATAATTATATTTCAAATGTGTCATTCCTTTATAAGCGGGAAAACGATATAAACTGAAAAGTGAAAAAAACGAAAAAAATTAGTACATTTTCTTCTTCTTCAAGTGTCCTCAACGTTGCACTTACGTGGATTGTTAAGAATTAGCCGGTCATAAGTCAAATTTCAAAATCGATGTTAAAAATACCAAAAAAATCCTAGATCCAAATAAATGTCCCAGTAACAATAATTGACTATCCCCAACCTCGATACTTTTACCGTGTGCGCACGCAGGTGGTTGAAACATGTCCGCCTAACGAAGTGCACGTCGTCATTGTTCTTAGCGCTCTCAGTATAAATATTTAACAAGGATAATTTGGCCTTGTCCACCTAATATTTCGAAGTTATCGTTATGGATTCGAATAACTCAGGTAATGATCAATATTTATTGATGTGTTTAACATACTTTAAACGTTATTTTATATTATTTGTAGAACCTCAAAAAAAGGTGGTCTACTAATGAAATTTTTACTTAATTTTCAAGTTTATAAGACATTTTGTTATATTATCGCGTCCTATCGCGTAATGTTTGTTCCTGTATTGTATACATCTTATATTTGACTAATTAATGACATAAAATTTGGTTGCGGATAGCTGCGGTTGACCAAATTACAGTTATTTTTTTAAAAAGGATGACATCACTTTTTTTATCAACTTTTTCTTAAAATGTAATGAAGTGTGATTTTCTCTATTTTAGGTATATCTGATACATTGGATACAAAAACCATAAGCTGTGAATATCTTTACGATCAAATGCAGCAGCAAGATTTACCTAATTTAGATGAAAAAATTAAATATCTAGAAAATCACCTATTGTCCTGTTGTGGTGACACTCCAGATAATCTAAGCAGTTTCAAACAAAGATTTGCATATTTTAAAACACCAGTGAAAGAAAAATGGTCGAAAGCCCATAGAAAAGATGAAATGTTTCTTAAAACTCATGAAAAGTGGTTAGAAGGAACATTTGAACTTTCAGCAAACAAGCAAACTCGACCAGGTCGGCCTTCTAAATCATTTGAAGATTCTAGTGAGAGGACTAAAAGAAGAAAAACGGAGGAAAAACGTTCTTCGCTTAATAAAGAAGTAATCGTTCATGCAGCGCAAACAACATTACAGGCTCGAGGGAAAAGGGATGCTTCGAAAATACTACGGGAAATATAACGATTTGATGAATATGCCATGGCTACTGCGAAATTGTATGTCGAGTTATATAGTTGGCACCCAATGACTCCGACCTTGCATAAAATATTGATTCATGGTGCAGTTGTAATTGAAAATGCCTTATTACCCATAGGACAGTTGTCGGAAGAGGCAGCAGAAGCCAGAAATAAGCACTTTCGAATATACCGCGAAAACTACGCAAGAAAGTTCTCGAGGGAGGAATGAACCCTTGATATATATAATGGATTATTATTGAGTTCAGATCCACTATTAAGTAGCATGAAAAAAACAAAAAAACGATCAAACCAGGTTCATTTTGCCCTGAAACAATGAATATGTTACTATCAGCTAACCCTAATACCGAATCCGATATTTCGGACATGGTTCAAGATTTGTCCATAAATGTATAAACAAATTTAAAATACTTATTTGCACCTCAATTATTAATCTGTAACTAGATTTTTTTTTGTTTGTAAAATTTGTAATAAAAAAAAAAAAATTCATGGAGATTTAGTATTTTTTTATATTTTTGGCTGGGAAAAAAATTTTTTTTTACTAAGAACAATTTTTTACGATAATATTTATGATTTGAAGTCAAAATACACCGTAAAATAATTTTGACCGCCTAAATCAGTTAAATCCACCTATGTGCGTTGGCGATCAACTCGGCGAACCTGTCCCTGTTCTGCGCCGCTCGGAACACCTCCTCCACACTTCGGATACCGGTCCACTCCCTCGCGTTTCGCAGCCAGGACACCTGTCTCCTACCGGGCCCTCGGCGTCCCTCAATTTTCCCCTCCAATATCAGTTGGAGAAGGTGGTACTTTTCCCCACGCAGTACATGACACAGATGTGAAATCTTCCGAACCTTGATGCGAGTAGTTTATTTAATAAGTAAATTTTTTTTATAATACATAAAATATCTAAATTATTTCACCTTAATTTGGACACAGAATTCGATTGCAACTATTACGTATCAGTAAAAAATGGTATTAAAACATTAAGAAAATTTGGGTAATATTCTATTTAAATGCTCGTATATAAATTTTCCTCGTTGCAGTTTTCTACTCCATTGTATTTTATTTTATTGATAACGTTAAAAATGTGTGTTTAAACGTTTACTTATATAAATTTTAAGGTCACCAGAGCTTAAAAATAGATGCACCTGTGGTTAAACGCAAATATACAGCGCTCAGATGTGGGTTCGAGGCCTTTCTTAGAGAAAGATTTTTCTTTTAAACGAAGTACATACTTAAAATGTTTTAACCCATTGACGCCCTCTGTACACGTTTGTGTACACCTGTTTTGGACAATTTCACTCCTAAAACCTAGCCTCACTATCGTGGAAGATGTCCGAAGAGATGGGGTTATGCGGAATGATTATTGCCCTGCCCCACGGGCATTACTTTAGGTAGATTGATTCTACACAGTGGCAGGTGAAATAATCTAAGTTGCCTTTGTCGCAGATAATCGTCAGGGACAAACCAAGTCAAGTCATTCAAAACATCAGAACTATTTTTTCGACCACGAATCAGTTGAAAAAATGAACACCTAAATGGAGGGTTCGTCTAATTTCCAATGATTGGTAGTCCAGCATACCCAGCAAGAAATCAGTTGGGTACCATATAATACCAGGAACGCATGAGAGATGTTTTGACAATGGGAATACAAGATACTCTCCAAAGTCAAGAGTATTTGTCTTCTGAACGTACTTTCACGAATATGAAAGACGTCGATCTCCGAAGCGAGCATGTTCAGCAGTTTGATTGCTCTCCCCGCTGGCATCACCAGAGGCAGTTTGGTTCTGCATGCTGGGAGTAAAACAGTATGTGCTGACGCTGTCGAAGATAACCATCCGGAACATAAAGATGGACAGCCTCCAAAATGGCGGAGTTCTCAAAGAATCCCCTGATTAATGTGGTAGTTTGCCGTTGCTTTTCATATTGCCACATATGTTATATATATAATAATAATATATTTAATTGTTTAATCATAAATCAAAATATATAATACATTTAAAATTACCAACAGTAAATCGTGTTTTATTGTTGGTTTGCATTCTCCTCGGATACCTATATATTATATGTGGGTATATACGAGTATATACTCTTCGTGTTTATTACTCAAACCTGTACCCACATATAATATTATAATTCCACACAAAAGGTTGTAAAACCGGGCCCAGTATAGCTCGTGGGTGACTGTTTATAGTTCTCTAGATATTTAAACAAGTCAAATAAATTATCTCAAACATTTACCAGACTCCGCAATGACTAACCAGTTCTCATTATAATTTGATTATTATCAAACTGTTTATACCTTCTAGGCAGTGGCGGTACTTCCATACAAGCCGAAAAGCCGGGCTTGCCTTAAAAAATCTATGATAAAACGATGTGTTTTGCACGTTTGAGCCGTCTACGAAAAAAAATATATTTTGAATTTTCCCGCGAGTTAAAGCGATTTAATTCGTTGCGTTGCAAATGACTCCGCTGACATGCGCAGAAATGACCTAAGTGTATGTTTTGTTCCACTCATACGAGCCGTATTTTATTTCACTCATACGTAGCGTAGGTAAGATGCCCCCGAAACCGCCTACGTCCACATGTTTTGTTTCATGTTTTCGATGGGTTTCATATTGGGCTTGCAAAATGTAAAAGGGTCTTTGTCGCATTTATGTATTTTTGGCTTGTAATCATATAGCTAGGTGCATATATACCAGAAGATATCTACAATTTTTTGTATGGATTTGAAGCCGGGCTTTATCTCTCTGAAGTATGTTACTATTCGATGTGTCACGAACTTCATTTTTATTGTCAAAATGTTATCTGTCATTTACGTTATGTGCAAAAATGTTATGAAAAGAAAAATTACGTAATTTCTTTGCGAATTTTTAATTCATGTTTCGGTGTTAACAAATTTATTATTATTGTCTATTTACAGCTTATTAATTATATTTCTTCTTGTATTTGTAAATACATTATTATTGGGGACATCACGCCCTGGTTTGATATCACGAAGGGTGTTAAGCAGGGCTACGTGATGTCCCCTTGGTTGTTCAATCTGTATATGGACAAGTGTATGAAAGAACTTAAAGGTATAAATGCTGGTGCTAAGATGAGTGATCTATCTGTAAACTGTCTGCTTTACGCGGACGACGCCGTTCTCGTTGCGGATAGTGCGGACGAATTACAAGTCTTGGTGTCGAGAATGTATGAGGTATGCAAGTCGAACGATTTAATGATGAATGTCGGAAAGTCAAAGGTGTTAGTTTTTGAAAGGGAAGAGCAAATGACAGTTTGTAATATAAGTGTAAATGAAGAGAACTTGGAACAGGTGAGCGAATTTGTGTATTTAGGTAGCATGTTCACAGCGGATGGCCGAACGGACAGTGATATTGAAAGAAGGGTTGGTGCGGGTAACAAAGTGAATGGAGCTTTAAAAGTAGTTATTGGAAACAAGAATTTATCAATGAAAGCGAAAATGGCCGTTCACAATGGAGTCCTGGTTCCAACCCTTATGTATGGAAGCGAAGCATGGAACTGGCAGAAGAAAGATGAGAGCAGAATAAATGCGGTAGAGATGAGGTCCCTAAGACGTATGTGCGGTAGAACGATGTACGACAGAATCTCAAATGCTGATATTAGGAAGGAGTGTAGAGCGAAAGAAGGTATTACGAACAAAATTATGAAAGGTTCGCTTCGTTGGTTCGGACATATGGAGCGCATGGGTGAAGAAAGAATGGTTAAAAAAGTATACGTTAACAATGTAAATGGAGTAAGGAGTCGAGGTAGACCGAGGAAAACATGGCATGACCAAATTAATCAAATATTAAAAGTTGGTCATGTCAGAAGCCGGAAGAATCGACGTGCGTGTATGACTCGATGTATGAATGTGGAGGAAGCTAGAGAGGTGTGCCAGGATAGAGTAGTGTGGCGGTCCATTCTCTCTGCCTACCCCTGCGGGGAAACGGCGTGATGGTTTTGTTTGTTTGTTTGTTGTTATTATATTATACTAGCTGACCCGGCAACGCTTCGCTATTGCTATATTAGAGTATATAAATACTCGTACACCCAATATATATTAAAGAAATACAATGAAAGTTCAATATCAATTATTTTATTGGATAAAATGACATGTGTATAGGTGCAAGAATGTGTGTATCCTAATTCAGTTCATATCTTTAAAACATTTGTTTAATCCAAGCAAACTTGCTGTGAACTTGAATAATACTAATGTGAATTGAACAATTGAAGGCTGGGCATTACCAAGGTGGCAAGTTTGCAAAAAGTCTGAAATGAGTTTTTGATGCCAATTGGTCTTAAACATAGCTGTGCAAAAGCGCGTTATGATTTAATAATATAGTGTAGTTCAAACGTTACCCTAAAGATGCCACCCAAAAAAAAGTTTATATATATCTTTTTCAGCTTTATGTTTAAACCATTAAACGTCCAGTCTTAATTTTTTTCCTCAATATTTTAAGTGAAATTAAAAAAACAAATAAATATACTATATCACATTTGCATAAAACATTCATACATATACAATTCATATCCGTTCACTCCTGGGCGTAGGCCTCCTCCATCTGCTTCAATGTCTGTCGATCCTGGGCAACACGCATCCAATGTCGTCCCTCCATCGAAGTTGAGGACGTCCTAGGTTTCGGGTTGCACTTCATCTACGCATATATCGAGGTGTGGGATCCATCCTCTGCACACGCGCATTCCATTATCTTCTGGGTTGTCTGCCTCATCTCATGACATCTTTCAGCTTGCAGATTTCACCGTTTCATGTTACCTAGAAATAAAAGGAAAAATATTAAATTAATATAGTGTAGTTCAAATGTTACCCAAAAGATGCCACCCAAAAAAAAGTTAATATATATCTTTTTCAGCTTAATGTTTAAACCATTAAACGTACAGTCTTAATTTTTTTCCTTAATATTTTAAGTGAAATTAAAAAAACAAATAAATATACTATATCACATTTGCATGAAACATTCATACATATACCATTCAAGGTCATAATAATGCTCTTAGAAATACAATGTTTAGAGAAACAAAACTCTTGATTTTGATGTCCATTAGATGAAGCTAATAATGCACATTCACTTAACCAATGACGAAATTTGTAAATTTGTGTGATGTCTGGAAATATACATTGAATCAATTCTCCTTTGGAGTATGATTCTACAGAAATCAGTTGATAATTTAAAGCATTCATTCCATACAATGAACATTCATTGTTGCAGAATTTTACCCATTCCAGAAATATTTAAAATGTTGCATGTAGGTGTTTCAATGTTTTGTATCATCATCATCATGAGCCTATATCCGTTCACTCCTGGGCGTAGGCCTCCTCCATCTGATTCAATGTCTGTCGATCCTGGGCAAAACGCATCCAATGTCGTCCCTCCATCGAAGTTGAGGACGTCCTGGGTTTCGGGTTGCAGTTCATCTATCATCAGGGCTGCGAGCGGCATGCCATTTTAGCGCTGCCACTCTTCCGATGATGTCCGACACTCCTGTTCTGCCTCTAATAGTGGAATTAAACCAATTAATCCAACCTGTACATACCATTTCAAAATTAGTTCATAAATATAACAATCTTCCTGGGCGTAGGCCTCCTCCATCTGATTCAATGTCTGTCGATCCTGGGCAAAACGCATCCAATGTCGTCCCTCCATCGAAGTTGAGGACGTCCTGGGTTTCGGGTTGCAGTTCATCTATCATCAGGGCTGCGAGCGGCATGCCATTTTAGCGCTGCCACTCTTCCGATGATGTCCGACACTCCTGTTCTGCCTCTTAAAGTGGAATTAAACCAATTAATCCAACCTGTACATACCATTTCAAAATTAGTTCATAAATATAACAATCGGGTGTGGGATCCATACATGCCAGTATCTTGCGTTGCGTGCCCCATCTCACGACATCTTCCACCTTGGAGATATCGTGGATAGCCGTGTTCCTCACCCTATCTCAAAGAGTCTTTCCTGGTATCATCCTTAGCGTCGGCATCTCTGCAAAAATCAAATAATTATATTAAAATGAGCAGTATATTTAAAAAAAAAACACTCGATCATTGTAAGATTGGCGTGGGAACATCAGACCATTTGGAAATGTTATATTAGTGGATTTTTCCAACTGAGGCAGCTAATGCTGTATGTAAGGATATGTTTACCTATCACAGCATAACAGAGAAAAACTAAAACAGCTGAAGTAAATCGTCTAATCCAAAAGATATTATAGGTTATCGCCCTGCCAGAACAATTTTACATTAAAATAACTAACTAACTAACTAACCATCACGCCGTTTCCCCGAAAGGGTAGACAGACAGAATGGACTGCAACATTTTAATCGATGCTGCACTCCATTCTTCTCTTTTCGCCAACGCGAGAGACGCGGTGTGATGGGTTGCGAACCTCATCGCCACCAATAGGCATCTCCCGCGCACACTTCAATCATTCAACGTCTACATAATAAATCTAAAACAAATTATACAAAATACAATGATATAAAATTAAATAACACATAAAAATAATTTAACACATAATGTTCTTTTAGATGGTGCACTTGTCGGCAGCTGGACGATCCGGACATTTGTGTTTATTTAATTTTTTATTCCACTGTTTTAATTTTAATTAGGCACTTAAAACAATCCAACACCAGCAAAAACTTGAAAATTTGATTGAAGAATTTATTCAAATTGTCATTGGAACAAATGAAAAAATTATTTTTACACCTGTCAAAATTCTTTTTATAAACGAAAAAACTTGTATTATTTTAACATCAGAAGAGTGAAAACGTATTTCGTGTCACAAATAACTATCACAAAGTGCGGCAACAATCAAATTGACCAAAACAATTCACTTATACAGGAAATATCTCCAAATTGACAGGAGCAACACATGAATCTAATATTTTTTTTTAAATCAGAACCAGAACCAGATTCCTTGCAGGATTTGCGAATTTATTCGTTGGGTATCCTATCTCTAACGGTTCTCCCCACAATAAAATAACATTATTAAAATAGATTATACCAATTCATAGAATTGTTACTTAGAATTTAACGTTTTTCCATGTATTCATAACATAACCTAAAATAATACGTAAGTAAAACGATAGGTATGTAATTTCATTTCTATCTATATAAATTCGATATAATTTAGAACTAAAACTTTGAAATATGTAATGCGGAAATATAATCTGTATTCATTTCAACGGCAAAATAGAATAAACTGAAGATATATATGAATTAGAAATATAAATATTTTACTTACGAAACTAACACGCAATTCAAATTTGACATTTCAGAGATAGGGATGGGCAATCCGCTCACGAGTCGACTCAAAGATTCGAATCGTTTTGGTGAGCGGGTGAGCGATGATCCATAAAAAAAAGAGCGGCAGCTCAATGATCCGCTAGGTCAGGGGGGTCGGCAAAATTATTAGCCAAAGAGCCAAATGCGTACTTTACAACGATTTAAAAAAAATTGAGAGCCAAATATGTTTATTGATTTAGATAACCTTTATTATAATTTTTGCACTTCATTCAATTACGGGTACACTGAATAAAACATTATTTCATACTTCTTCCTGTGATGAAGGCGACCAGCCTTCTCTCCATCTCTTTGGTGGTCATCCTGGTGGTCGACGGCCCTCTGGAGTCTCTTGCATCACGATATTAGGAATTCTTGCTGGATCCATTCTCTCGATGTCTCTGCCTACTCCATCTCACTATGTCTTCAATGTTGCAGGATTTGCGAATTTATTCGTTGGGTATCCTATCTCTAACGGTTCTCCCACAATAGGTCGCAGTCTGGTTCTGACAGTGTCTGTTCTTGCTTTGATTCCGTATGTTATTATGGACCTGATGCATGTTTGTTTGTTGTTATTCTTAATTTTAGGCACAATTCCATGTTCTCATCAATAAGACGACTTCGTAGTTTACTCTTGTTAAAATTCATGCTTGAATAAAATTGTCCGCATGAATATGTAGAAGCGAAAAGCGAAAGATCAGCAAGAGTCAGTAATACTATTTCAGGCGTTGAAGATGATGACTAAAAATCTTTGAATTGGCGATGATGATTAAGAGTTTTAGCTAAACCGGAATTGATAATCGTAATCACCAATTCCATAACTTTACAAATTTCTTCTGGAAATGTCTGCGGACAGAGCGTTCTTGATGAATGATGCGATGGTAAGCAAGTATCTCGCGATTATTTTTTCTTTCAACAAACCCCTTCGGCTCCGGAGCCGCATTTTGCCGACCTCTGCGCTTTCCGCTCAGTAAAGTGAGCCGATTCTTCTTGATAATTATCGAGCGGCTCCGGAGCCGCATTTTGCCGACCTCTGCGCTCGGTGAATCGTATATTATTGCAAAAGAGTCGACTATTTTTAGTGATCTCTTTAAGGGATCTGAGCTGAATGGTTCCGCTCAGTAAAGTGAGCCGATTCTTCTTGATAATTATCGAGTCGTTTGTCAAAAAAGTTGTTTGTCGTTGTGAATTTTTTTTTTAGCTCATCGACAAAAAATTTATCCTGGTGAATTTTTTTTTTTTACCGGAATCAACTTTTTTGGTCGAGGAGCAAAAAAAAAGGTCACTAAAATAATTTCAAACTTTGAACGACTCAAAATGGTGAACCGTGGATCGTTAAAAAGAGTCGGCTCACTTTGCTGAGCGGAACCGTTCAGATCAGATCCCTGAGATGAGTCGTTTTGCCCATCCCTATACGTGCGTATATTTTTCAGTTCAAAGGAGCGACTAATTTCATATCTGACCACGCAAAGAGTCAAAAAAGCCACTAATTTGCATCTTATCACGCCAAGCGAATATAGACTCTAAAGATCGATACTCAGGTGATACGAACATGAAGGTCTATACTCGCTCGCACTACGAAAATTTATAAATTTACAAAGTTAATTAGAGCTCGATTAATAACAAAAATATGCCTATGCCCACCTATGTCTATCTATTAAGGAAGTGTATAACTTGGAAAATGATCAGCTCAGGAATAACCTCAGAAATAGTCCACACACACCCGGAAGATCGCCTTTTATTTATATAGAAGATAGATAGATAGATAGATAGATAGATAGATAGATAGATAAGAACATGAGTTTGGTGACTCAAATTTGTTTTTTGTGTAATTTTAAAATGCGCCTAAAATGGAATTTAATATCAATTAATTCACGAAATTAATTTAGAAACATTAAACTCTTTATATCCGGATAATAACATTATCGTGACGGGCTTGCCTTACTGGTTGACCCTAGGCACGCCACTGCTTCTAGGTCGCGTAGGGACTTAAGCTAACGCGTGCATTTTCATAAAGGAACTACATTCCAGGAGTGAGGGTGGCTCTGAATTGGTTCCTATTATCATGGTGCTTAGATTCACTCCTTTGGTTACTAACACCCCCCAAGCGATAATCGACAGGTGATTGCTATAAAAGGGGAATTGAATACACATTTATTACAATTTCAAGACTTATAAAATCATTTTTAATAATAATGTAATAATTTATGACATAATATAATAGAAAAAGTAGTCAATGAACCAATCATATTTTTACTGTACTAACAATTTGCATTTCTGTCTGATATTGATGAAAACATGCGTTTTAAAAAAGTTGTATTATTATTGTCGAATTTTTATGAATATGTGTTTATTTTTCTCGACATGTTTCGAAAGAGACGAGTTTTATCGTTCTACCGATGATGAAGCTGTAAGTTAGCCTTTGAAACATGTCGAGAAAAATAAACTTAAAAGTGGAAAAAAAACTGTTTTAATTCATAAAAAAATCGTAATGGTAAAAGTTATTTAAAAGTATTGTATCATTGACGAAAGTGAAACGTGTTTCCTTCACTACGGCATTTTCAAATCAAAATCTCGTAATACGACACATGTCACTCCCGTGGAATAAAATAAAACTTCTAGAAAACAGACGTTTTTATCTAAGTAAAAAAAAAATTGATTTCGTTTTTAAATTTTTTTTAAGACAAATTAAGTGTTTTGATTTCGTTTTTTTTTTTTTCATATCACTTTGATGTTCCGCAGCAAGGACAGCTGCCTTCTACCAACTCCCCGACGTCATTTACCTATTGATATCAGTCGAAGGAGGTGGTATTTTTCTCCCCTTAGCACATGACCCAAATATGATATTATATTTTTTTTTCATAGAGATCTCATTTTTACGGTTTATTCTTTCTTTCGTATTCTGCCGATTCTATTACTCAATTGTGTCATCATTGCTTCAACAAACAAATTAACATTAGCTATGATTACTTCGATAAGGTCCGTTCGCTCCGTTTCGACCAACTCAGGCAGGCCCATACATTTTATGAGTAATGTTAGCGTCCTTGCCCGAAGACAGACCACCGTAACCACACTCCTTTAGTATATCACTGCAACTCCAGGTCTATTACTCCTTGCACTATTCCATCTTAATCTCTTTTGTTCCCAGACCATGACATAAATTATTACCATCTTCCTATCAAAAATGACCCTTAACCACCAAGTTATCCTCCAACATTCAGTCCTTGACCCCTTCCACAACCAATGCGGATAAAAAAAAACCTCTCCGATAGCCCACTACGTACTCCGCCAAACAAAATGGTCTCACGCAGGATGCTATCTCCTACAACAACTTCATATAGGCACTGCTTCTTTACTATTCCCTTGGGAACAGACTTTTTTTAAATAATAAGGCTGATTCCATTATAATTTACAATGCCAAACCCATTTGGCCTTCCATTCTCTAACTGAGAATAATGAAGGACTTGAGCATAAACCTAAAACTTCCCTCCCCCTCTTCGGAGGAGTATTCCGGACCACACATCTAGCCCCTGCATTAAACAACTACCAAATCACATTTCCAACAATGTTTCTTGCAGACGTAAGAGGACTAGCCACATAACACAGCATCTTGAGGAGCTCCACTGGCTGAAATGTCCAGACAGGATACAATACCAGCTCTGCTGGACGGTCTTCAAGGCGTTGCATGGTATGGCACCAGCTTATATATCTGAACTCTGCATTATTTTTCTTCTCTTCAATATACGAGTATTTAGAATAAACTTCCTATGTTACCTTCCTTTGTCCACACATTAAATAAATTTCCTTATTTCCCCCATCCTGCATTTTGTCTCTCCCCTCCCTCCTGTGCCTCCTGCTGTGCATTATTTCTTTTTTTTTTATTCTTTCTCTAACATATGTTATTTATGTATCAATTGTGTATTTGCTTTTGCTGTTGTATTGCTATGTGTGTACGGCGGGACATCGAGGGAGGGTAGCGTAGCTTAAATGTGGTCTGGGTCCCCCTTGGTTTCAAATATATATATATTTTTTTAACGTAAGTCCCGCATGGACGGGGGACGGGCCTAGGGAGTGCACGAGTGAAGCTGACGAAAGGCGCCGCTGCGCCTATAACAGCTTCGGGTAAGCGGAGGGAGCCCTCTATGGCTCGGCCATTATAAAAAAAAAACTCTGCATCAACGAGAACCTGAATGCCAGACAGTCGACATTGCGATCAGCTAAGACTTCTGCGATCGGTAGATTGACTGTGCCAAAACGCTGTCCAAGCACAAACTTTGGCGGCCGAGCCTTAGCTGTAGCCGGCCCTTCAGCCTGGAACAATCTTCCAGCAGATCTTAAGTACATTGATAAACAGTCAGAGTTTAGATCGAGACTCAAAACCTTTTCAAATTATCCTTTCCTGATAAGGTTAATCGACTGCGCTGGGTGCAGCCCTCATTTTAAATACGTTTATTTTTAACTAGTTCATAAAACGGAACATTTTCTACAGCGCCCTTGAGTATCGCCTTGAGAGCGCCCTCTATAAATTATCAAATTTATTATTATATTATTATATTAGAGCTGAACTTCTGTAAGCCAGAAGATCCAAAAATCGACCAAATCACTCTTCCGACAATATCAGGTGCAGGATTAACTTCATTAACTGAACCTCCAAATGCCAGAAGATCGAAATCGGAGTCTAAAATCATTTATGTTAAGCGACTTCATAAACAGAACGACTGAATTCCTATTATTTAACTGACTTATCTGACATATTAACAGTATAAACATAAATATGCTAACAGAACGTTAATACAAATCTAATTTTGAATTAAGAATAGACTTCTGAAAGTTTTTCTAGTTTCTGTGTGTTTTTTAAATCACGCATCGTAAATACTTAATACTAGAATACTTTTGTATACAAAAAAATATATTTAGAATGGGCAGGCGAAGAATTAACCTATTTTCCGCATTCAAATGCGTGGAGTATACGGGCCGGACCGCAGCCGTTTTCTTGTTATTATATTATATAAAAATGGCTTATTATATTGTATAAGAATGACCATAATGACTAAACTTGCACACTCTTATCAAGAATTAATCTTAATTTCTTTTCAATCTAAACTTAAAAAGTAGCGATCACTACCAAACCCATAATTTTTCTGCAAACCAGTTTAAATTTAAACTACATTTTGAATGTATACAAATACTCGTAGATAAATACTGGATTTTAACCATTACGATTATTGAGATAAAATTAATCCTTATAAAAAAATCATTTACCCGCAATGGGTAAAATCCAGTATTTGTCTACAAGTATTTGTATACATTCAAAATGTTGTATAAAAACTGGTCCAAGTTAAAAGCATAAAAATTGGAGAGCCATCTCCAGGCGTTGTCTAGCACTGTACGATAATTGCATAGCCTTTCACATTGCATTAATAAAGGTTTTCCGCTTAATGCTTACACCTAATCTTAATGGATGGCGCTAGTGTAGATTGAACTAAAAAATGTGAAGTGTTCCTCAACATTGTAGCATATATACAGCAAGATAAGTGCAGCATTCTAGCATATACTCGTATACAGCTTCCAAAAATTTGTCAGACATGGTGGTTGTAAGAAGTGCGGAATGGGGAATGTTGTTAACATAAAGCGATCGCTTAACCCAACCAATGACAGGTCATAAGTCCTGTAAGCGCCTCGGCCACCATATTCTGTTCCTAGAAAACATATTCGTCTCTATTGAGATACAATTAATTCTTATAAAAAAAAAAAAATTATACTATTTGATGTTAATTGTACCTTGAAATCCTACCACAATGAAATAAAATATGTCGCTAGCTAATTGTTAGTCGTGTTCATTTTGCTCACTCTAGATTTATTTATTAATCCTTCTTTCTTTAATGATCTAAATATTCTCAACTTTAATACTGTTTATCGTCTTAACTTGTCTTAGACTTAATTTTTACTCTTATTGTATTAAAATGTTCTTAGATTTACGTCAAAATGGAATGGAAAAAACTAATGAAATTAATTTTGTCAATAACAAAATAAATAAGTTTACTTGTGACATTATAAATTATTGTCAAATAAGAAAACATGCAAACAATAATTTTAAAATGTACATGTTCTTTTCAGGTACGCCGAATGTTATAGTTAAAGTAATACTACAAGTGGCATTTCTTTCCTTTTCCTGAGATAAGTGGAGTTAGGCTCTCTTATTGAATTAGATATTTTAATGTCTACAACACAAAGAATATCAAAATGTGGCAATTGATTTTATTGTAATGAAAACAAGTTAATTGTGTTTTGATTTTAAAAAAATGTATATTTTTACACCACTTCATTTGTGTCAAACCAACCGGTTTCGTACCCGCCGGAGCTTTTTCAGCGTTACAAAACAAATAGTTTGTTTTGTAACCCGAAGAAGCTCTGATTTGCTCTGAAAAAAGTAAAGTTGAGTAAGGTCAAGTAAAAGTGTTTTTAAAATATTTTGAATAATGCGACACCACAAATTAAGAGCTTTATTCGAAAATATAATATTATTATATGTTTTGTGTAATTTCTAGTGATACAACGGAAGTGTTATAACGGAAGCAGAAACGGAAACAGATGTAAAAAGTAAATTTTAGCTGAAACAGAAACGGAAGTGAAAGTGAAAGTACTATGAAAAACAGTTTAAAAAAATTACTAATATAATTTTTAATGAAATAAATATTAAAAATTAAGTGGTGATAAGTTTTATAGAAAGTAGTTAGGCCGCTTTTACACATAACAATCTGTTCCGGGGTTCTTCATATATACTCGTAGATTCAACGCTGCTGGGAGGAGCTGATAAATATTGGCGCACTAATGCCAAAAGATTAGCAAATTTGTCTGAACCACGTTCCTATTAACGATTGCCTTTACAGGTTCCTCATGTAAAGGCCATTGTTTTTCTTTTTTGTACTCCTGAAGTTGTGACTGGGTCTTCAAAAATAGATTGTCATTCTCGTTATTTGTAATCGAGTCTTGCTGGTCTTCATTCATTCTCAACATGGATTCTTCAAAGTTCCGTTCAAATTTCCGTTATAAAAGTTGGGCAAACAGAAACAGAAACGGATGTCAAAAAACTTGCGGAACTTTATGCAGAAGCAGAAGTCCGTTGCATCACTAGTAATTTCAGAGGTAAGTTTAAAGCCTCGTCTTGTCTTCTTACATAGGTGGTTACTCCGGCCCTGAAGTGCGGCACCCGCAGTGTCGAAAGTCGTTATAAACAATGCTTTCAAAAAGAAAAATGTAAGAAGCTCGTCTATTTGCAGCGTGATTTATACCCTGCGGTTTTACTCCAATGCATTGTTAATGAATACCTACATACTATGTACACAACGACAGCTGCTAGTAAATAGGCATTACTCATTACAGTGTGCCCTGTTTTTTTATAAAGTGAGTATTTTTTGCTAAATACTAAAGTTAAGGAGTAAGGGGGTTTCTAATGGGTGGGTGAAGCGTAATACAGATTGCACTACAAGATCGATCACATAGCCTCTCCTCACCAACTCCTGTCCCACCTACAAGATCGTAAATCCCGTTATTTCAAGCAATCTGAGGTAACCGTTCCCTTTGAAAACTCAGATAGACAAGCAGACAAGAAAAGGGGGTTCGGGAATAAATCAACCAACCCGGATGTCATGTATCGGAAGCAGGATACATCGACTACAGAAAACACTACGGTACCTACAGAGAAGCAAGGGGAAACCATTGCACAATTTTTTCCTCGAAATCCATCAAATGAGGATGGACACGACCCTCAATCACGAGTAATACGACTGAGAAGAAGGGAGTGAATATACTCGTATATTGCTAAATACGAAACATTGAAGTGAGTATATTTTACTAAATACTTAACATTTAAGTGAGTATATTTTACAAATTAATAAACATTAAAGTGAGTATATTTTACTAATTACTAAACATTCAAGTGAGTATATTTTACTAATTACTAAACATTAAAGTGAGTATATTATATTTTACTAACGAAAATACCAATGAAACGTCCTAACTAACTAACCATCACGCCGTTTCCCCGGAGGGGTTAACAAAGAGGATTGACCGCCAAACTGCGTCCTGACATACCTCTCGAGAGTCTTCTACATTCATACATCGTAACATGAACGCTCGTCGATTTTTCCGACTTGTAACCGCCATGCTTTGCTTGGACTCCCACGGCTTCTCTTTCTACTCACACTGCTTGTATATAAAATCTTAACCATTCTTCTCTCATCCATTCGTTCCATATAAACATTTTTATTTATTAGATTTATAGTTTAAAAGTGGCGCAGGACAGAGATGTCTTCCCAGCAGTGATCGCCAAAGTTTGGGGGACCTTTCGCGGCACCAGAAGAAGAAGAAGATAGCTTAAAACAATTGAAAACATAAGTTTCCACAAATGAATCACCTCTATTACGATTTTACAAGTCGTTGACAAATAAAAAAAAACAGTAAACACCACGTTGTTAGAGCGCCAATACGTAGACCCACAAATCATCGAAACGGTTTTCCAAAATCAACAACAAATTTGTATTTCATTCATAATTTGAATTTGAACAGTATGTTACGATTCGGTGTTTTCTTTAAAGCCGCCATTTCACTAACAATAGAATATTTGGGAAGTTTTCATCTTCTTTTATTAACTACGAGTAGTTTTAAAAACAAACTCCATCGGCTGGTGACAATTTTCTGAATATTGCATCATCTGCGTAACGCAAAAATTAGATAGATAAATAAATGAGTTTGAATGAAAGAGATACCTATTGAATACTTCTTCCTCCTGTCAATGGCAAGGCCTTATCTTGGACTTGGACTTGGATCTTCTGGCTTACAGAGGTTCAGCTCATGTGGCTATTCCTCTTACGTCTGATGGGAACATTGTTGGAAGGTGATTTGGTGGGTTGTTAGTTTATGCGGGGGCATGATTTGTGTGACCCAGAGTGTTCCTCTGAAGGAGGATCGATTTTGGGCGCTTGTGGCGGCTGGAGGTGTTTAGGTCGTAATTTGAGAGGTATTTTATTGTGGGGATAGGATGTGAAGGGAGTCCTTTGTGAAAATGTTCGGTAAGTTTTAGAATGAATTCCCCTATCATTGGGATTCCCGATTCTAGGTGAAGTTGTGTAATCCTGGTCCATGAAGGCGCACCAAATGATAAACGGATAGCCTTATTTTGCAGGATTTGGAGTTTTCGTATGTGACTCGAAGCTGCATAGCCTGCGTAAGTGAAGATCGGCCTTATGACCGTTTTGTATATCAGTCATACCATAATTATATTGCTGAATAAATCATTCAAATGTGTTGATAATATCTTAGCAAAGCGAAACATGTCATTCACATAAATATAATAAATCGTCTAGAAAACAGACGTTTTCATTCGTATTAATTATCTATATATATAAAAATTAAGTGTCCTCTTCTTCTTCTGTTCTTTAAACTCGATGGACTCGGCAACCAATTGACAGACCTTGGTGATATTTTCACTGTTCATTCATATTACTTCTGTGAAGGTACAGAAGTACTTGAAGCGAACTTCAACACAAAACAAAAAATAAGCACTCAGTTTATATGTTTCGATGATATAAAGACAAGAATAAAAAATACTTATGTTTTTGTCTCTACTTAAAACCTCAATATTTTAGTTTGCATCTGTCTGTTTTTGAAGTGTAGATACTACTTCTGTGAATATTACATTTAAATTTTAAATTAAAATATATTGAAAACAAATATATATTTTATTTGAACAACCAAAACCTTGGTTCACTGAGGAAAGGAATACGTTTGCCTAAGAGATTTTTTCGGAACAAAAAATATTGTATACCCACAAGTATTGTGAAATTTAACATATTATAAATGTGTGCTCTTTTCTTTTTTTATCAATTTAACTAGACTGATCCATAGCAACGCGTAGCTGGGTACAGCTAGTTTAATATGAAATTTTACATCATTGTTTAAGATACCATAATTAATTTTTCCTCGTATATATGTGAACTATGCCTTAATATAATTGTATAATAATTGTATAATTGTATAATTTAATTATCATATATACGTGCTTTGAAAGCCTATAAATTCAGATTCTTTTCAAAGCTATATTTCTTCTTCTTCTTCAAGTGCCCTGTCGGGTCCCCCCAACGTTGGCGATCACCTCGGCGAACCTGTCCCTGTCCTGCGCCGCTCAGAACAGCTCCTTCACACTTCGGACGCCGGTCCACTTCCTCACGTTTCGCAGCCAGGACATCTGTCTCCTACCGGGCCCTCAGCCTACCCTCAATTTTACCCTCCAATATCAGTTGGAGAAGGTGGTGGGAAATCCAGATGGGAAATCTTCCAAACCTTGATAGTCGACAACGGCTCCCTGTCAACTCTAGCTCGCCTCAGGACTTCGGTATTGGTAACCATGTCTGTCCAGGGAATTCTGAACATTCAACGATAGAGATACATTTCAAATGCTTCCAGTCTGTTGACTTTGATACAATAAAACAGACCACACATAGCATTTGATCATTCTCTGGCGGAGTTTCAAATTAAGGTTATCATTGCAGAAGAGTGATTTTATTTTATTAAATGTAGCTCTTGCTGTCTCAATTCAGCATTGTATCTCTACATAAAGAGTCAAGAGATTGCGTTAGTATTAAAACTTTATTTAATTGTAACATAATATTGAATTCTTCTCATTTTATTCAGATTACATTTGAATGAGGTGTGTTATCTTTTTCACTTGTGCTTTTAACAAATATCTATGTAAAAAGATTAAGCATTTACAAAAGCTCAAATAATCTTTTCAACCTTTTAATACCCTTGTACTGTGCCTTCTCGTAAAATACAATATGTAAATAAAATTGTATAAACATTTCTAATATTTCAATTTTAATCTGTTTAGTCGCGTCCTTGAAAGATAATACTTGTACATATATCATGTACATACGTACAAAGGTGTTATGTAAACTAGATTAAACAAGTATACGTTTAATAACAACATTTTCATTTGACCTAAAATAAATAAATAATTTAAAAAAATACATATCAAACAAGCAATGTAATAAACGAAATTTTTATTTGGAATTTTAGATCAAATGAAAAAGGTCGGCCATGTTAGTCGAGAGAATCGACGTGCGTTTATGACTCGCTGTATTAATGTAAAGTGGCCCTCAAAGTTCTTTATACAACTATGGTTTTATTATATTTTATATGAATGACATGTTTAGCCTGTTTAAACATCAAAATTTGGCAGTATCAACATTTGATTAATGCCTTTTCATTCATATTAATTATTGAAGTTTTACATCATTTTATTAACAGGGGTATTATATAATTTTCGCTATCATCTTAGAAAACATGTTTTGCCCTGTAAGGATACATATCTATATTAGGGGATACTTCGAGAACTCGGCCGTACTGGGGGATGTTGGTATTTTTGTCCCCGATAGATATCTCCGACAGCGACAGCACAGATTGTTTTACCTACCGGCCGCCAGAACCAATCTGCCTCTGGTGACACCGGTGGGAAGAGCAATTAGTCTGCTGAACGCGGTCTCCTCGGAGATCGACGTCTTTCATGTTAGTGAAAGTACGTTCAGGGGGCAAATACTATTGACTTTAGAAAGTATCTTGTCTTCCTAATGTCGAACCATCTCTAATGCGTTCCTGGTACTTTGTTGTATTTTTATGATATTTTACCGGTACTTAATAGATGCCTTAAACATTTTCCTGTTTGTAATGTCTATTGAGTTAATAAACTGATTTGATTGATTGATTGATCTCGCATTTCTAAAACATTTAAAAATGATTATTAAATATTAAAAAAAAAGACTTATAAAAACAGACGTTTTACATCCAGTGGTTAAAATAAAGTAGTAAGAAGAAAGATATTTAAAAAAAATGTCTATAATTTATCTGAAATACAATTATTGGAAAATTGTTTATAATTGTCTAAATATAATATGTCTGAAATAAATATATTATTATATAATATTCTCCTTAATAAGATTGAAATGAGAATATTATTATATTGTCCATAGTACATCTAAAAAAAAGATATATAATATTGTCCGAAGCAAGAGCAGACACTGTCAGAACCATAAGAGTAGCAGAAATAAGAACATTGCGACCTATTGTGGGGAGAACCCTTAGAGATAGGAAACCCAATGAAGAAATTCGCAAATCCAGCATAATTGAAGACATAGTGAGATGGAGTAGGCAGAGAAGACGATTCTGGAGGGACCACATCGAGAAAATGGATTCAGAAAGAATTCCTAAGATCGTGATGCATGAGACTCCAGAGGGCCGTCGACCACCAGGACGACCACCAAAGAGATGGAGAGAAGGCTTGTCGTCTTCATCACAGGAAGAAAGTTGATATCCTACATAAACAGATCGCAAGATCTACAATCAGAAGAAAAAGAAGAAGAATAGTGTCCATAATATGTCTGAAATAAAGATATTATAAAATTGCACACGAAGCACAATTTTTAAATGATTGATTTCAGAAAATAATCTAATGATAAGTTTAATTTATGATGGCATCAAAAAAGCTGTAATTTACATTAACATATAAAGAAATTTAATTAGTTAGCAGACAGCTCACCCGTTTATATGGGTAGCCACAAAACAATTATCTTTTTATGCGTATAGCTACTGAAAATTTACAACGTTGCAAAATCTTATCAGGGCGAAAATAATTTATTACAACCAGTTTATAAACATTATCGCATATTCAAATAATTTAATTAACAGGCAATCGTTTAAACGCCTGAAAAATATCTAAGACCTCAGTGTTCTGTATCTAGACACAATAAAATTTCTTGTATTGAAGTCCTTCAATATCTTAAATTATATGTAATTACATAAACTTATTAATATCTAATTCGCATAGATTAAAATAATATAACGTGTTGTTAACCCAAATATAGAAATTTTCTGATAAGCTGATATGATATCACGTTTTTGTCTTATGATTTTTTTGTGCTTAAAAATATTTTTTGATCTCAATGAAATCGTCTGTTTTCTAGAATAATTATTATATTTTGTCTAAATTACATGTTTCGACGTGCTAAGGCATTATCAAACTCATTTTTATGCCTTGCCTTGCCATGCCTTAAACTATAAAAAAATGTCTGTAATGTCTTTTGAACTGTAAAGTCAAAATTTTATAAGCTCACATTTATTTTCAAATTGTATGTTTCTTTTGATTCTGCGCAAGTTATTAGCAAAACGAGAGTTTATAAATTTTTGACTTTACTTTAATTGACCCTGTTCCGTTCAATCTGATAATGGACAAACTTAAAGAGGAGACCCAATCGCTACAACTGTGATATAGGATGGGAGAGCAAATTGTCAATTATGCAGACGATGCTTTAATCATAGCTGAAGACAATAATGATATACAAAAAATGCTAGACAGACTACATCACGCCTGTAAGAAATACAACATGACGATCTCTATCGAAGAAACTAAATATATGACCCTTTCCAAAACACCCAAAACATGTAACCTGGTTATGGAAAATCAACCCATAGAGCAGGTTCAAGTATCTAGGCATAGACCTGGTGGGGGGAGCTGATTTGCGGGAAGAAATACAAGCCCAAGTAAACAAGGCAGCTGCAATCTCTGAGGCTCTAAAATCCACAATATGGAACAACAAAGACATGGCCTTTAAGAGTAAGATGAGAATCTATAAAGCATGCGTAAGACCAATAATAACATATGGCGTCGAAGCAAGCAGCAGACACAGTAAGGACCAAACAAGTTTTGAGGACTTCCGAAATGAAGACACTGATGACGATATCAGGCAAGAGCAAGACACTGAGATCGCGTGAGGAACAGTACGAGAGATATGTGAGGTTGAGGATGTTATAAGATGGAGCAGACAGCGAAAAAGGGACTGGTACGGTCATGTTCAAAGAATGGACACCACCAGATTCCCCTATATTGCGTTGCATAATCAACCTCACGGGACTCGTCCTCGTGGAAGACCTCCTAAAAGGTGGAAGGACAGCTGGGAATCTACCTCACAGGAGGAGAAACACTGGAGAACAGACCACATAGGTCTACAATAAGGAAGAAGAATACTTTAATTGATTAATTCATAAATTAAAGTGAACATATATCTTCATCAATAGCTATCAAATTCAAATAAAATAATTTGACAACGCTGTTAAATCAGTCATGGTCATTTTCGGACAAACAGTAAGCGAATCACCAACCAAAACACTTCGGTGTGGCCGTACCCTTAGCCCTTCCATCTAATCTTTTGTAAATATTGTATTTTCTTAAAACACAGAATATTGCATATTTTCACTGTCTAATAATCAAAAATTCGTAATTGAAATATGCAGAATTCTAAGCAATATTTAACTTGGCAGAACTTGCATAATAATGCTAATCAACTATTGTTCGACTGGAGCCTGCATATGCCATGTGGTGTGACAAAATATGTATCTCTAATGATGTCATACATTTGCACATCATACCAATGTGTCAAAAAACAATCAGACCAGAATCTGACGAAATTTTCGCTACACGTTCCCATCACACATCGTAATGAGTGTTTGGTATTTGCTTTTAGAATGCGCCGATAACTTTATAACTCGTTATACTTATAATATTAAATAAAATAATATTTACTTCCAGACATATTAAAACACACACGCTGGAAGCATTCAGCGCATGTGGCAGAACAAACCCGTTGTCAAAACATATTTTGTTTGTAGATCTGTTTCCTTCAGTGCAGTGGAATGTTAGTATGGCGTTTGATTTCTGCTTATTTTCGTGAGTCATGCGTCCACAACTGTGCAATAATTATATCGTACTACAAAAGCATTAACTGTTGCCTTTTCAACATACTTTTCTGGGAAATAAAAATAAAATAAATAATAATAATAATAAATCTTTCGTGTGAAGCGCTTAATCTGTGGTGTGACATTCTTCTTCTTCTTTCTGTGTCCTGTCAGGTCTCCCTAACGTTGACTATCACCCCTTTCGTATTGATGACCTGGGGGAAAATATCCAGAGTGGTATCCCCTTGCCTTCTCTGGAGGATTTTCTGTCGGTGTTACCTTCCCTTAGCTGGGTGTATCCAGTTTAATGGCGCTGGAAGCTCGCCGTTCGTCCTCTCTCTATCTGCTATGGCACTAAGTAATATGTGCCACATTCCCCGGGGTTCGCGGGGTCTTTAAAAATACCTCTCGTGGACGCTAGAGAGTCGGACTTGATAGTAGTGTTGCTGTTGTAAATGCAACATGGCGCCTTACGACATTTTGTAGAGGCGTGCTTTCCAGCAAAACATACCCCATCGTAGCCCTACTACCCTTTTAAACCCCTTGGTGTGACATTATTAAATACAATATTGTAAAATTTGTGTATAAACCACTTTATTTGTTATAAACATCAACCGGTTTTGTTATACATTAGAATATGCCTATATTCTGTTCCCTGACGAGGCTCGGGCGGGAGCGAAACCGGTTGACGGTTTATAAGTTTACATAATATCTTCAATGTGATCGATAAATTCAATAAATATAAAACAATAAATGGATTGTTATATTAAGCCTGCGTCTATGAAGCCTGCGTTCTGCCAATTGGTACTTATGGTATTGAAACTGCAACATTGTACAAACAAAATACCGAGTCAAATCAAATCAAATCAGTTTATTAACTCAAAAGACATAACAAACAGGAAAATCTATTGAGTACAGGTAAAATATTATAAAAATACAACATCGTACCAGTAACGCAATAGAGATGGTTTGACATTAGGAAGACAAGATACTTTCTAAAGTCAAGAGTATTTGTCTCCTGAACGTACCTTCACTAATATGAAAGACGTCGATCTCTGAGGAGACCACGTTCAGCAGACTAATTGTTCTTCCCACCGGTGTCACCAGAGGCAGATTCGTTCTGGTGGCCGGTAGGTAAAACAATCTGTGCTGTCGCTGTCGGAGAAATCTATCAGGGACAAAAAGACCAACACCCTCTAGCACGGCCGAGTTCTCGAAATATCCCCTGATTAATATTTAAAGAAATGGGTAATGAGATGCCCATCTCTTCGAAGCTGTAAAGAATTGGTTCCAAGCATTCCTAAAAGAAATGCCGTGGGATAGAGCTACGGATAACTACCAAACTCCCTCAAGAATTAATTTTATCTCAATAGAGACGAAGATGCAAATTGGAAACAGAATATGGTTGATCGAGGTGTTTACAGGACTTATGACCTGTCATTGGTTGGGTTAAGCGCACGCTTTATGTAATACAACATTCCCCATTCCACCTTTTTTCTTATGACCACCATGTCTGACAAATTTTTGGAAGTTGTATATATGTTATTCTGTAAGACCACCTTTTACATGGTAGTTTTTTCAATCTACACACTAACGCCATCTATGAATATTGTATTTTTAAGCACTAAGCAGAAGATCTTTTTAACGCAATGTGAAAGGCTACCGCCATTTAGCGCATTGCTAGAAACCGCCTGGAGATGTCACTCCAATCTATATGCTATAATTTTGACCAGTTTTTGTTTTTACAACATTTTGAATGTATACAAATACTTGTAGACGAACACTGGATTTCACCCATTGCGGGCTATCAATTCTTGAATTGTAAAACCATACTCCCTCATGTAGAGATACCTCAGAATTTTTTTCTGAACGCTCTCCAGCATAACGGAACATCTCGCCTCGTGAGGACTCTATATCACAGAACCACTTTCGAGTCTGCTCCGAACCAATGCGTTGTATAGGACTCTGAGCACATTGGGATCTCTGAAAACTCTTCCGGTCCGAATAATGAAGCCCAATGTATCTATAATACACAGTTCTACATTGTGTATCTATGATACATGGAAGCGAATGGAGGAGGCCTTTGTCCAGGAGTGGACGGGAATAGGCTGAGGAATAATAATAATAATAATAATAATAATATTTTAGTCCTGACATGTTGATGATGCCACAATAAAGCGAAACAATTCAAATTGTTACAACGAATTTTAGCACATGTTTCGTAATATCTGATTTTATTTTGCTTATCCCTAGGCACAGCCATAAATATGAATACAATTAAAATAATTTTAGAAATGTGATTTTCTTTAATATAAAAATAAAATATCAAATACGTATTTTTTTACTGTCTGACTGTGATTTTTATAGCGTACCTGCGTGAAGATAATTTTAGATTATTGAATAATTGAAGTAGGTACTTCATCTTTAATTAAGGTTGAAGGCTACATACACCAGAGATAAGAGATTAATATTTTTTTCCAATAGCATAGACAATTGTACAATGATCTTGAATTTGGACATGAATTAAAATAAATATAATGGTATGATAAAGAGTCAATATTTATCATTAATGATGTTTAAACACAGAGATTGTCCATCTACTTGAATTGTGATTACGTACCCTAATTAGGCCAAGGATAACATAAACGCCAATTTCTCAAAATGTAAAAATATTAATAGTGTTATTTTTTCTTATGCTACGCACAAATGCAATGCGCCAATCAAATGTTTGCATTGTTGATATATAATATATAATAAATAAATAGCAATTATTATTCTTCTTCAGCTCTGTTCCCTCCACTGCTGGACATAGACCTCTTCCATTTTCTTTCACTCGTCCCTGTCTTGTTCCTTCCACATCCAGGTGTTTAAAATGTTATTCTGGCAATGTCGTCAGACCATCTTTAGATAAAAGATTTATGTTCTGAGCGGATTATAATGATTAATCATATAATATACTAGTAATAATATATAAATAACAAGAAATATATTTTTAAATCTATGTTTGAAAACAAGAAAAAAGTGGGGTTGAGTAATCAAATATATTTCTTAATGCACACCCATATCAAAATCAGTGTTTTTGCTCAAAAAACCAAAGAAATTCCATTGAAAATGTCTACTGACTCAGTAGACATATCAATGGAACTCCCATTCAAAAATTTGCCTTAATCATTCAATACTGTCTTCAAAATTAAAGGGTCATTGACCTAAACATGCAGATGCGCTATATAAAATATTATTTGATTGAAGGTTAAAGTGTTTGCACTGTGGAATTCCATTGTTAATTAGGAAGAAGAATATTAAACACTGTGTATAATTAACTTTTTTCCAATTCATTTTCAAGTGCTGTAAGGTGTTCTTCCAGTCTCATAGTGCGTATGTTGTATGTAGCAACAAGCAATCGGTTTTTCTTCCTGTTTTTTGTCGGGTAAACCGGAAAATACCGATCAACCTGAAACGAAAAGTCTATGAAGCCTGCGTTCTGCCAGTTGGTATTTATGGTCTTGAAACTGTTACATTGTCCAAACAAAGTTCCGAGAAACTACGAGTGACCCAAAGAGCCATGGAAAGAGCCATATGTTAGGAATAAGCCTAAGAGACAGAGTCAGAAAGAGAGAAAAAACAAAGGTCACTGACATCATCCACCGGGTGGCGACTCTAAAATGGCAATGGGCAGGTTACGTAGCTAGACGCTCAGACGAAAAGTGGACAAGAAGACTGCTGACTTGGAGACCGTGGACGGCAAAGAGAAGTGCAGGGCGACCGCAACTACGATGGAAGGATGATCTGAATAGACACGTCGGAATAACCTGGATGCAGTCTGCACAGGATAGAGTGACATGGAAGCGAATGGAGGAGGCCTTCGTCCAGGAGTGGACAGGAATAGGCTGAGGAAGATGAAGAAGAAGATAAAGCTCTGTTTTCGCGAAAATTGCCAAAATTGGCATTTTTGAAGCTAAGGGTTCACTCAGTGAAATTTTAATCATTTAATCACTCAGTGAAATTTTACATGTGACATGTGACAGGTAGCCAATCTATCGCCATTTTATTGTCACGAGAATTCTACGCCAGACCAAAGACAGTGTGACAATCACACTGCAATCGCCGAGAATCGAACCCGAACCTTCGGAATGGGAATCAGAGGAGGTCACCTCCGAAACATGTAGTGGATAATATATTTATATTTTTATTTTGTAAAAATATTTAATAAATTAAGTGCATTACGCAGTGTAAAAACAAGAATAGATAGACAATTGTTGACTGATATCAAGGTCCAGAAGGTGTCCTACCTGGGTTATTATGTGCTTAGAGGAGAAAAGTAAAAAAGAACACTTATCATTAAGGGCAAAATAGGAGGTCGTCGAGGTGTGGGGAGAAGACAGATCTCTTGGATCCGTAACATTCGTGACTGGACTGGGATTGGAACAGTCGAGACACTATTTAGAACTGCACAAAGACAAGAGCATGCACTCTCAAGTGATAGTCAACTTCGGGAGGACCCAACATGACACATGAAGAAGAAGACACATGTTTTATATTCTCCTTCCAAAATATTATTTGAAATTTCTGACAACAAACGAAGGCACGGCTGCAGCGGTATAATATCCCAAGCATAGTTCACCATATCTATAATAGATTTACTTAGTAGTTATTACGAATTAGCGTCCATATTTGAATTACATAAACGAAAGCAAGTTTTTCCGATCTATTGAAAAACTGGATGGTGTGACATTCAACCGGTTTAAAGCGGTGTAATGACTGCTGACACGTCGCATTTGCTGACCCGTTTTCTCTCCTCGAGATGGGGGCTGGAGACTGCTTGGCGGAGTAGGCAGCATCAGCGAATCAGATGAATCCAGTGCCTGAGCGTGAGAAAGATGTCGCAGATGTTAGTTTTTAGTGCCACGACCACTTATCTTGATTAATTCCTTGTAAGCATATTTGTCATTACAAAATTCAACACAGTTTTCCATAAGAGCGTTCTTATCATTCTCAGTTATCGACGTTATCTACTAGAGTAAGCTAAGTTAATTTTGTGATATCACCAATATAATAATTAAACGTTATTTTAAAAAAATTATATTTTTAATATTTTTTTATTAAAAGAGACCAATTAAAACTGTTGAATTTAAATTATAATCTCCCCAATTTTAATATAACAATTAATAATATTTTCATTCACTAAAATCAAATCTTAAATTATAAAACAGAAAACTTTATTTTAATACTGTATTTATTTCCTAATTTCTACAATATTTTCCTACTTTCATCCTTATTTTACATGAAAGTAGGAATATTATTGTAGAAACATACGTATACATAAGGATTGGCTTTAAAACCCCATTAGTCGTATCCACCAGGCTATGGTAAACTTGCCTTCAACATAAAATCTAAAATATTCGAGTCCAATAACATAGACCTAAATAAACCCCCGAAAACAACTAATAAAAACATTGGTGTGGAGTGTTTTACTATACGGCTGCGAGACTAAGATGCCTGGGCGAAAGAGAGCGCAAAAGGCTGGAGGCATTTGAAATGTGGACCTACCGACGAATTGCCCATGTTTCATGAAGGGGCCACGTTACAAATGAGGAGGTTCTCAGCAGAGTTGAAGAGAATAGGCACATGTTGAACACCATAGCGGAGAGGCGCACGAGATGGATTGGTCATGTGTTGCGACACGAATGTTTCCTGCATGGTGTATTGGGGGAATGGTCGAGGGATCGATTGGCAGAAGACGACCTCGCCAGGAGTACCTAGACCAGATTTGCCGGGATATGGGCTGCACCTCTTATGCGGAGTTGAAGAGAGTTGCCGAGGACTGAGCGGAGTGGAAGAGGAGATTCGTCGCCTTGCAATCTTTAGATTGAGACCGGAGAAGAAGATATTTGCTTCAGTTGAGAAATTTCTATCGGTAATGATGATGTTCAGTGCAGCGTTTGTTTTTTTCCCAGCACCAACAATTGTTTTGATATATGTTTCCATTTTTTCCTTCTTTTGTAAACATGCTTCCCAAATATGTAAATTTGGTATCACGTTTTTTTTTTTTTTTTATGTACACAACAGGTCGTTTGGACCCAATTACTGTATACAATTTTTATTTTTTAGCTATTATATTGATTCTCGTGACATGTGATAGGTAGCCAATCTATCGCCATTTTATTGTCACGTGAATTCTACACCAGACCAAAGACAGTGTAACAATCACACTGCCATCGCCGGGAATCGAACCCGGGACCTTCGGCGTGGAAGTCAGAGCTTGTAACCACTCTGCCACGAAGGTCGTCAAACGTTGATAGTACTTATGTCATAACCCGTCATTTTTAATATTTTCCTTCTGTAATGCCATAATTTTAGATAAAGGCGGGCCTCACTGTTATAAACAAGCTCTCCACAACGGTCTCCACCAACGGTTTTAAACTGTGTAGACACTTGTTTGAAACCAAAATTCGTTTGACCTTCAACAAACTTTGTGGACGGACGCGCGTTTAAACACGCATTCCACGGGTTTAGAGTTTGTTTTAAACCAAGTGTGGACGCTAAACCAACCGCGGGCTCCACAGCTCCCACCAAGGTCACCCTTGTGGAGAGCTTGTTTCAAACAGTGTGGCCCGCCTTTTAGACTTGTTCTGTAAAAAATTTATATTGTCACGATGTTAGGGTATATCGCAAAGTTAACGCGAATTACTCTACTATCGGTAAGAGCTGCAGTCAAAGTACACACATCCCACACAAAAAAAAAGTTTTTATGTTAATAAGGAAATGCTAATGTCTTGCTGACTAGACACTGGACCAGGTTGCTGCCACATATGGCTCGCTTCGCGGTGTGTAATAAAATCAAAAATTAATTAATTATTCAAATATGCGCGACATTGATAATCATTAGCGGTTGTGTTAGATTTACACTTTTAACTTTTAAAGTTTTTATCGCAAATCGTTTTGATATTACAATCAACTATTCAAGGATACCTACAAAATTTTACTATCTTTTTGGCATTTTGAATCTAATGATGCTGACTATTTCTATGGATTCTGGTTTAACCTCGAATAAAAAATATTTGAACATTTTTATTTTGTCCCGATGTATGGGGTGTTTTTTTTAGAGGTTTGGTTTTTAAACTGGCAACATTGTTTCTACAGAATATCAATTTAACAGTTGACAGTTGATTTGTAGTCAGTACGTTTTGCCATTTTACCATAATTAGACTGACGTCAGAATAGCGCTTGCAAATTGTGCAAATTTATTTTGAAAATCATGGTTTGGTTTGCCAAACTTACCATTTTACGGTCGACATAATCATCCAAGACCATGGATCGTTTCGCACCACGTACACTCTAGTGAAAAATACGCATCCACAAAGACGACAATTGTCGAAAATTGGATTTCACGATTGCGCTTCATTCGAGCTAGCCGTGGCGCTCATATGCCCGAAATCATATTAAACAATAATGGCATAAAATTATATTTTAAATAAAGCCAATATCATAGACATTAACATTATTTTAATGTGCTTTTTTTTTTCATTTTGAATATTTATT
The DNA here is from genome assembly GCA_022606425.2 of Lepidostoma basale. Lineage (NCBI taxonomy): Eukaryota > Metazoa > Arthropoda > Insecta > Trichoptera > Lepidostomatidae > Lepidostoma > Lepidostoma basale. The sequence goes on along the minus strand of JAHDVF020000715.1, from coordinate 475,403 downwards.
GAATACCTCTAAAAAAAACACCCCATATTTGATTGATTTGATCGTGCCACGTTTTCTAGTTCGTTTTACATATATAATACTTTATTTACCACTCTTTCTTCATTCATTCTTTACATGTATCCAAACCATCATATTGATAATTAATACGAATGAAGAAAAGGTCTGTTTTTTAGAAATTTTATTACAGTTTATGTAAATGACGTGTTTTGCCTGTCAAAGGCATTATCAAATGTTTGAAAGTGCCTTAGATAGGCGAAACGTGTCATTCATATAAACTGTCATTCATGATGGTTACTAATTATAATATGCAATATACTTAACTAACTAACTAACTAACCATCACGCCGTCTCCCCGAAGGGTAGGCAGAAAGAATGGACTGCCACAATTTTCTTTCCTGACATATTTCTCTCGCTTCCTCAACATTACATACATCGTGTCATGCACGCGCACTCTGACTCCTCGCATGGCCGACATTCAATATTGAAATTATTTGATCGTGCCACGTTTTCCTCGGTCTTCCTCTATTTCTGGTTCCATTTATATCGTTTAAAAATTATTGCAATAAAATATTGTGTGAATACAATGTTTAAAAATAGGTATACGAGGTGTGGCAATTAAATTCCGAGAATTTCTAAATAAAACACAGGCAAATAATGTTAGCAACCAAATTTTTTTAAAAGCCTTCACAGTAGTCCCATCCTAACTCAGAACAACGTTTCCGACGTTTCTCCCATGATTGGAAGCAGCCTTGATAGTCCTCTAAAGTAAGGCCTTTCAAGGCGACGGTCGCTGCCTCCTGGACGGCCTCCACACTGCCATGATGGGTTCCTTTGAGGTGACTCTTCATTTTAGGGAAGAAGAAGAAATCACAGGACGCGAAGTCGGGGCTGTAGGGTGGATGCGGTAACGTTGGGATACTTTTTTTCGCCAAATATTCCCTCAAAATCAAGGAGGAATGAGCCGGCGCATTATCATGGTGCAATTTCGGGTCGTTTACGGAAAACACGCTGTCGCAGCCGCTCCAAGGCTTCAACATAGAACTTTCCAGTCCCTGTCGAGCCGCCAGGAACGTATTCACGGTGAATAATGCCATGAATATTAAAAAAAATGATCAGCATTGCCTTCAGCCGTGATTTTGAGATCCTTACTCTCGTTGGGCGCTCCCCATCCTCTTCCACCCACTGTAGGCTTTGTCTACGGGTCTACAGACACTCAACTCCATACACTTGCCATAATTTTAGTAGGATTTCCGCAGGTTTTACATCAGTTACGACAAAAAATCTGATCACAGCACGTTGCTTAAAACTGAGTCAGTCATTTCTGCGACCGAGTTAAAAAACTTGTATCCGAAAAACGCACGTAAAAAACGAACTAGACGCCCAATTGCTGTGAAATCTTCACTGAGACTGAGTGAAAAGATCTATCTAACCAAGCGCATGCGCGCTAGTCATGCAGTGTTGCTAGTTCGTACGCCACAACTAAATTCTCGGAATTTAATTGCCACACCTCGTATATTCATATGAAAATTAGTAATTATCAACAACAACAACAACAAACCATTTCGCCGTTTCCCAGAATGGGTAGGCAGAGAGAATGGACCGCCACACTACTCTATCCTGGCACACCTCTATAGATTCATCCACATTCATACAGAGTCATACACGCACGTCGATTCTTTCGACTTCTAACATGTCCGAAATTTAAATTTTGATTAATATGATCAAGTTTTTCTCGGTTTCCCACGACTCCGTTCACTTCATTCACATAGTTAACGTATACTTTCTTAACCATTCTTTCTTCATCCACGCGTTCCATATGTCCAAACCAACGCAAATATCCTTTCATAATTTTATTCATAATATTTTCTTCCGCTCTACATTCCTTCCTTATATCAGTGTTTGAAATTCTTTCGTAGATAGTTTTACCACACATACGTCTAAACGATCTCATCTCTACCGCATTTATTCTGATCTCAACCTTCTTCTGCCAATTCCATGCTTCATTTCCATACATCAGGGTTAGTACTGAAACTCCACTGTGAACTTTTTGCTTTCATGGATGAATTAAATTAAATTATAAACAGTTTCATATTGCGTTTTTTCTTACGTTTTTTCGTGAAAATAACTTCCTGGATAGCAAAGAGACTATTTAAACCATAGGTTCCCAAACTTTTTGTACCATAGATCCCTTGCCGATTTTTTCTGTATTGTGTTAACCCCCTGCTTTCCTAATATATTTTTTTTACTACAAATTCATCTGTAACTAACTAACTAACCATCACGCCGTCTCCCCGAAGGGGTAGGCAGAATGGATGGACTGCCACACTTTTCTTTCCTAACATATTTCTCTCGCTTCCTCAACATCGTGTGATGCACGCGCATCGATTTCTCTGACTCCTTACGGGGCCGACATTCAATATTTTATTTATTCGATCGTGCCACGTTTTCCTTGGTCATCCTCTATTTCTGTATAACTATAATATAAATTTGTTTTTGAAGCCGACGCCGAACTAATCACTTTTATTTAGTATTCTATAGAAAAAAAAAACTGTTTATAATTAGAGAATTTATTACTACTATAAGAAAGTTCGAATTGTCAGTAGGGTCGCGGCGAGTCACATCTTGCTGAAGGGTGTGATTCTATAAAATGCTGCGAAACGCGCAGTTGCATTCCACCAGCAACACTAATGACTAGTCCAACTCGTTAGCGTCCCTGTCGCGAACCCCGGGCAATGGGATCACACTCATAACCGTGTAATCACAGTAGATAACGAGGGGATGAACCAGCTAAGGGAAGGTACAGAAAAATCCACCAGAGAAGGCAACGGGAAACCACTCTGGTCACATTTTCCCAGGAATCACTATGGCGAATACCTTTGCTGTAGTGATCGCCAACGTTGGGGGGACCTGGAACGGCACCAAAAGAAGAAGAAGAATAAGAAAGTATTACGTAGTAAGTAGTACCCACATTGGTACTATCTGTGAGATGGATTATTAAATTTTCAGGAAGCCAATATTTTGGAGACGCTTGCCTAAATTGGATCCAATCTCGTGGACACCCATTTATTTCTCATGGACTCCAATTTTGATTTTTAATACACGTAGACCCCTTGCAGGCTGGAATCGACCACTGGGGGTCGATATGAACCACTTTGTGAATCACCGATTTAAACGAAGAATCCAGAGCTAGATTGCGAGATAAGAATATTATAATAGAGATATCTCCTAGCCTATTGCCTGGGGCCAAAGCAGAGTTGCCAGGCCGCCGAAAAACGAACAATATGTATTCAAATCATGCCGCGTCTGTCGGAATAAATTGATGACAATAACGTGGCCTTGCCCAGAGGCGAAGGAAGGCCGTGAATTTTATTTCAAAAAAATATTTCCATCTAAGGACCTACTGGACCAAGTACCTACCCACACGATTAATCGGGTGTGTCATAAAATAGAAACGATCCGTTTATTTTTTTGACGTGAAACATATTGCGTATTGAATCATATTTTTATCCCATTATTTTGTAGTTGAAAATGCAAAACAATATCGATTTCCCGAAAGGACGAGAAAGACATGGCATGATCAAATTAACCCTTTAGGTACGAAATTTCATTTTTCATATTTATTATTTTATACGTGTCAACATACATACCCAAATATATCTTTATATACATAATTATTATATAAATAGAATAATTGTAAAATATAATAACTTTTTCTTCTACAATATTTTTAATAAAATTGTAAATATTTATTTACGATAATCCATTGTTTTGGCGGAAACACTCTGATCATCGTGTATTAATATGTATTAATATATCATGTTATTGTAGACATGTAATTTGAAATAAAAATATAAATTAAGTATTTAATTATTATAAATATAGTGCTAAAAAGCGGCCATGTTCGAAGTCAGGACGAGAGGATGTAGGAGAGGCGCGAGAGTAATGTCAGAATAGAACAGCGTGGCGGTCCATCCACTCTGCCTACCACTACGGAGAAACGGCGTCATGGTTAATTAGTTAATTTAATTTCTAACGTTAGGTTTTTAATATTGTTTTTTTTTTGCATCTGATTATTATACCTACCTTTTTAAAGCCCTTGTGGCGTAGAGTATAATAATAATAATAATAATAATATTAATTATTATTATTATTATTATATGTTATTTTTTAAAGCACCGTTTGTATGATGTAATTATTATTATTATTATTTCGTTGAATCGCTCTTAACATATTACAGCCCTAGCGAAATCGATGTAAAGGGTATAACTATCATATTGATTCTCATAACATGTGATGGGTAGCTAATCTATCGCCATTTTATTGTCACGTGAATTCTACACCAAATCAAAGACAGTGTGACAATCACACAACACGGGATCTTCGGTGTGGCAGTCAAAGCACCTGAAGGACGCATTATGACGTGTTTTAAATAAATAAAATCTAAATATGAACGCTGCATCTGATATTAGCGATCGGTTAGAAAGTAAAATAAAACAAATATACAAGTTAATTTGGGTATGAAATGTGAAAAATATTGGTTTTCAGCTTAAATCTGAAATCTAATAATATAAAAATAATTAAATAACATTAAATAGTATTATGGGGTTCAAAAGGGTAGTAGGGCTACGATGGGGTATGTTTTGCTGGAAAGTATGCCTCTACAAAATGTCGTAAGGAGCCATGTTGCATTTACAACAGCAACTCTACTATCAAGTCCAACTCTCTAGCGTCCACGAGAGGTCTTTTTAAAGACCCCGCGAACCCCGGGCAATGTGGCACATATCACTTAGTGCCATAGCAGATAGGGAGAGGACGAATGGAGAGCTTCCAGCGCCATAAAACTGGATACACCTAGCTAAGGGAAGGTAACCCCGACAGAAAATCCTACAGAGAAGGCAAGAGGATACCACTCTGGATATTTTTCCCCAGGTCACAATATAATACTTAAATTAATTTATACATATTTAAAATCATTCTATGTTTGGTCAGTGCTGTTATACGGGGTGGAGTCATGGACCCTTAAAGTCAATGTTATGAACCGATTAGAGGCCTGTGGATATACCGAAGGATGTTACGCATCTCCTGGACTGACATGGTCAGCAACACAAACGTTCTCCATAGAGCCAGAGTTGACAGAGAGTTGCTGAGCAACATCAAATTCCGTAAAGTGTCCTACTTGGGCCATGTTCTGAGAGTCATCCCTAACGTTGACTATCACCAAGTGTCATGTGTCAACGTTAGGGAGACCTGACAGGACACAGAAAGAAGAAGAAGAAGAATATAGTATTATAAAACAATGACAAACGTTATCGCGTTGGTAAGAAAATAAACATTACGACTAATAGAACATTGCGAACTGACTGTTCCGTTATCCTTTCGATTGGCATTAGCATAACTAGCAACTCGGTATCCTTGGACCGCTGCCTGCCGTCTGATGCCCACTAATAACTGCTACTCAAATCTTCCACGGACTCCTTCGCCCACTTGGCCGTGCTTATCACCCACACATAACGAACGTAGCTTTATCAAAAATACGCATAAATTTCAATGCCGGCCGTTTTCAATTTGGCAAATGATCGCGGATATTCAAATTTAAAAACGGCAAACAAAACATAAACGACTTTTAAAATATGCGCGATTTTACATTTTCGTCTCTTTTTCGACACATTCCAAATTTCAATATTTTATAACACAAAAACTTTTTCGTTTTTATGGACGTTATAAATAAAACTTTTTGTAATTAAAAAACGACACGTGACAATAAAAAACGTAATTTTCTACAAGTTTTTTAAGTTTTACTAACAAATAATTTAATAGAATTAAATCTATGATAAACTAACTAACTAACCATCACGCCATCTCCCCGAATGGATAGGCAGAAATAATGGACTGCCACACTTTTCTTTCTTGATCGTTCCTCAACATTCATACACCGTGTTATGCATGCACGTCGATTTCTCCGACTCCTCGCGATTTGATTTATTTGATCGTGCCACGTTTTCCTCTGTCTTCCTCTATTTATAGTTCCATTTACATCTTTAACATATTATTTTTTTACCATTCTTTCTTCAGTCATTCATTCCATGTGACCAAACCTTTTTAATGAGCCTTTCATTATTTTGTTCATAACACCATAATTCGCACCGCATTCACTTCTTATATTTTCATTCGACACTCTATCATATACAGAGTATCCACAAATTCGTCTAAGAGATCTCATTTCTGCTGCATTATTCTACTTTCATTCTTCTTTTGCCAGTTCAATGCTTCGCTTCCATACATAAGGGTCGGTACAAGAGCACCATTGTGCACTGCCATTTTAGCTTTTTTTGGATAGGCTTCTTTTTGCGATGATAACTTTACCATAAGTGCACCATGATTATATTTTATAATAATGTTTACATGTTTATTGTTTCTTGAGTGTCAGGAGACCAATAAAAAGTTGGACGAATAGCTGGGATTACTGGATGCGGAAGGGATAAGACAGGGACGAGTGAGGAAAATGGATAAGGCCTATATCCCGCAGTGGTGGAAGAAGACTGAAGAAGAAGAAGAAGAACAATTATTTCTTCAGCAACGATTTAAAACTCCATATTAAATAAGGGAATTATTTAACTACGAGTGACCCAAAGAGCCATGTTAGGAATAAGCCTAAGAGGAAGAGTCAGAAACGAGAGTCAGAAAAAACAAAGGTCACTGACATCATCCACCGGGTAGCGACTCTAAAATGGCAATGGGCAGGTAACGTAGCCAGAAGCTCAGACGAAAAATGGACAAGAAGACTACTGACTTGGAGACCGTGGACGGCAAAGAGAAGTGCAGGGCTACCGCAACTACGGTGGAAGGATGACTTGAACAAGCATCTCGGAATAACCTGGATGCAGTCTGCACAATACAGAGTGACGTGGAAGCGAATGGAGGAGTCCTTTGTCCAGGGTGGACGGGAATAGGCTGAAGAAGATTAAATAATTAATATGAATGGAACGGTTTCTAGAAGTTTTTTTGTTGGAATCATGCTTCTTCAGAGGAACACTCCGGGCCACACAAATCAAACCTACGCATAAACCAACAACCCAGCAAATCACCTTCCAGCAATGTTCCCATCAGACGCAAGAGGAATTGCCACATGAACTGAACCTCTGTAAGTCAGAAGATCCAAGTCCATGTAGTCTTTAGAACTGAACCTCTATAACCCAAAAAATCAAAGTCTTAGTCCAAGTCTATTTTGACCAACAATTCACCTAAGACTTTATAGCTCTTGGGTACATAATTATTATTCAACACACTACGTGACGCCGGAAATCCCTTCAAACTAGTGAATGGTCGTCGGATGACCGGGAGTGCTTTAAAAATACAATGATCGGATTCGTAGTTTGATAGGCAAAGTTCGTCTTACGAAATCTGCAAAGAAAATGTGATCAGCCAGCGGTGGACGCCAAAACAGCGAAGGTGACCAACACGGCAGACGACCCGCGGGCAGAATAAATAATGGCACTCATCCGGACTCTGTTTACTAAGCCGCGAGAGGGGGCGGGGGCGACGGGGGCGGCCGTGACCTATTTCTTTGAACCGCCAAAATCACAATATTCATTTGATCCGCTGGTATAATAGGGCTGGCTCATTTTTTAATAGCCGTTTATTTTTATTTATTTTATTTTTTATTTAGGCACACGACAAGACGGTCAGATAGATACTGAAGACATCTCCGCTAGCCGATAGGGCTGCGCGGGGATGAGGGATTTCGTCTTCTCACAGGGTATTCTTATGATGAATCAACAATAGATGTACTGATTAACCGGGAAACAATAAAATAAGACAAATTACGTGCTTCTACAAATATCTATGATTAGAATAATTAAAGTATCAATCCGACCCTCCCTCCTCCTCTGTTCGCCCCCGCGGAAGATGCGGCGTGATGGGTTGCGGACCTCATCGCCACATATTGGCATATCTCCCACGCACACCTAACAACTATTTCATATTAAACTAACAATTAAAACTACACAAACTATTAAAACTAATTATGTTACATTACACAAGAAGAGATTATAAATTATGGCAGAAGAAGGATGAAAGTAGGATAAATGCCGTAGAATGTTTTTTTTCCACTTTTGGGTTTATTTGTATATGTGAACATCAGAATAAATAAACACGTTGAAATTTTTGTATATGTGACCATCAGGATAAATAAACACGTTGAAATTTTTAAACTCAAAATTAATGATATTAAATAGTTCATAAACGATATTAAAATAACGTTCTTTTTATTTTTATTTTTTTCTCCAAATACATCTGTTAGATAGTTCGTGGTGATTTTTTAAATTTGACAATTAAAATAATCTAAAGAATATGTTTAAAAAATGCGAAAAACCGATAAGAATTCATAATAAAATACAATTTCTAAATATTTGATATTCCATAAATTTGAATACTCACAGACTTTGCGATCGCGAATCAGTTAGTGTGATCTATTTATTACAAGTGTCGTAAAAAAAATTCAACCCTGCATCATAAGCGTGAAATTCATACGCATAATTTATTCCACGCCTACCAACGCTACGCAACATTGCCGACTGCTCAACAATGTACGCACTAAATATTGAATTCACACGTGTTTTTTTTCTGTCACCTATTAAAATATCTGAAACATAAAGTGATGAACCACGTAGGCCACTTCCGTCAGAACTACAGTTACTATAGTGAAAATGATTACTTCAGGGCTGTTTGAATGATTTGCAAAATTGAAATAGGTGTCAATCTGACACTGTGTCAATGTTAAATAAAATAATATTTATGAACTTTTATTTAAATTCTTTGTCATGCAAAAACACTTATTCAATATATTTAAATCATTTATTTCGCATATAACGTAACAATGCTAGGCCTTTCACAAAAAAAGTAAACTTAAAAAATAATTTGATGTCTTTATATACCATATTATATTATCTTATATAATTATATAATAGTTTTTCTTCTTCTTCTTCCTCAGCCTATTCCCGTTCACTCCTGGACAAAGGCACTCTGTCCTGTGCAGACTGTATCCAGATTATTCTGACGTGTCCGTTCAGATCATCCTTCCACCGTAGTTGCGGTCGCCCTGCACTTCTCTGCCGTCCACAGTCTCCAAATCAGCAGACTTCTTGTCCACTTTTCAACTGAGCTTCTGGCTACGTGACCTGCCCATTGCCATTTTAGAGTCGCCACCCGGTGGATGATGTCAGTGACCTTTGTTTTTTCTCTCAATGTATCGTTTCTGACTCTGCCTCTTAGGCTTATTCCTAACATGACTCTTTGGATCACTCGTAATTTCTCAGCACTTTGGACAATGTAACAAGTTTCAAGACTATAAGTACCAACTGGCAGAACGCAGGCTTCAGAATAGTTTTTAGTTCTGGTAATTTTAATATATTTTTAATGCATTAATTTTCTGATGTGTCATATTCATCATCATCATCTTCAGCGTTATAGCCCTTAGCTTTCTTCAAGAAACGTCTCCATCCTGTCCCGTATCTCCCGACAGTCTGCCATGACACTATCCGACAATCGCAGTCTCAGTCTTTCTACGCTTCTTTGACCTATTGGCAACACTTGTTTTGGGGGCTCCAGATCCTCCATACGGTGCAAATGACCTAGCCAGTGTGATCGGTTGATTTTAATAAACTTGACCACGCTGATGTCCTATTGTAGATTGTAGAATTCCATGTTGTATCTCCTACTCCATGTCTGACCATCCTTAAAATGGATCCGAGGATTGTGCGGAAGATTTGCCTTTCGAAGCAGTTTACTCTCGTTTCATCACATTTAGTAAATGTCCAGGGGTTCTGGGGCATATGTTAACACTAGTCTAATCAATGTTTTATATAAAGTGGTCTTTATTTTTCTGGATAGTAGACGTTAAATATAATTATAACATTAGATATGTTAAATTGGTTATATTAATTATATACATATTAATTCTGAGGATTATGCTGTATTGGGCTTATGTATAATGTAGTTATGAGGGGTAGTAGGACACCGTTAGGGTATACTCTGCCAGGAAGTATGCCACTATTATATGCTGTAATGCACCATGTTACAATGACACCAGCAACACTACTCTCAAGTCCAACTCTCTAGCATCCACGAGTGGTTTCTTAGACCCCGCGGAATCCGGGCAATGTGACCACTGACATTTCTGTCAGAGTCATTGCAAATAGTGAATAGACAAACGGCAAATTTCCAGCACCCTCAAACTGGATTCAACCGGCAAAGGGAAGGCATCCCAATAGAAAATTTTCCAGCGAAGGTAATCAGAAACCAGTCTGGATATCATTTCTCAGGTCATCGCTATGAAGAAGAATAAGGAATAAAAATGTACAATAGGCAAACAAGCATCCAATTCAAGAAGACTGGAAAATATGGCACCTTTTTCTTCCTCCTTCTTTAGGTCGAATGACCTGATTGTGAGAGTAAAATGTCCTGGGATGATGAAGTCCAGCCATCCCTCCATCTCTTTGGCGGCCTTCCTGGTAGCCTCATGTTTGCTAAATAAGTATTCAGTATAGAAGAGTGTGAAGATATCCATTGCCTTAAATTAAAGAAACATCACTTATCGATTAGTTGGTTGCCGACATATCTGCACAAGTACAAATTGTCAATCTTCCTCACAGATTAAATAAATAAAGCAAAGAAATTAAAAAAACATTAATTTATTTATCTACATAATTATGTATTAGTATAACATAATGATTATTTTACTTAATTATATTCACAAGTAATCAATTGTGGAATGTTAACCCGTCACTACCTTTAGTCACAATTTGTTCCATAGACAATTTCATAAAATGATAGCTATAACTTAACTAATTTTTCATTAATTAATACGAATGAAAACATCTGTTTTCCAGAAGTTTTATTATATTTTATGTCATGACATGTTTCGCCTGTCTATCAGGTATTATCAAATCATTTGATAAAGCATCGAAACATGTCATTCACATAAAATATAATAAAAATTCTAGAAAACAGACATTTTCATTCGTATTAATTATTTAATATGAAGATTTACATCATTGTTCAAGAAATAAATAAACTTTCATTCATATATAAAATAAACTCATGATACATTGATAAATTTTGTTATTATAGGTTGGATGTCATAGAAACCACCATAGCCAACATTTTATAAAAATGAAACAAAAAATGAGAGACACAGATCAGTACAAAAGATTAGGACTTATTACATTGTGTAATAATAATTCATATATTTTAAGACTAGTTTTTGTGATGTTCTACACATAAACATAAATAGAAACAAAAAAATACAAAAAATTGTATATTGGTAAAGGTAAATATTAATCAAATATCAAACAACCAAATGTGTATTGCAGATCCCATCATAATCAATGTAAAAATATATCACAGTAATTATATTATAAAAGATTGTTTTATTTCATAAATTATTAAACCAGTTTTGAATATATATGTAAATCAACTAATGTGTGTTAGGAAATACATCTCAAGAATAGAAGATAAAACATAACTGTCTCATAATACATATTGTGTTCTGTGGGCTGTCTAATGCAAAAAATATTGTATATTTACTCAATTGAGAAGTCTCAATGCCTACGGTGGGCTGGCTAGAAAGAATGCCAGATGACAGAACATCGCTAAGAACAGATTATATCCAGATGGATGCCATGTAAAAATAGACCCATAGAGGATTCCCACCGCTTACCTGAAGCTGTTATAGGCATTACGGTGCCTTTCGTCAGCTTCGCCCTTTCAATCCCTAGGCTCGTCCCTCATCCATGCTGGACTTACGTTAGTATAAGTATATTGACAAATTATGAGGGACCCAGGTCACATTTAATCTACCCTATTTTATCCTCTATGTCCTGGCGTACATGTATATGAATATAAAAAATGGCCATAATCATTTAATGGTTAGGACCCTACCTTGTACAAAGAGGCCAATTATTTATTTTAGGGTAACATACATCGGCTTTTCGAAGAGGGGGTCAAGTCAAGGAGATTGATAGGAGAATACAGCTCGGTTGGTCTGCATTCGGAAGGCTGGGCAACACCTTCAAGTCGGACATGCCACAAAATTTAAAAACAAAAGTGCTATACCAGTGTGTGTTACCTGTGATGACCTATGGATGCGAGACATGGACGTTAACTAAAGAAGCAATGCATAAAATCAAAGTTGTACAACGGGCCATGGAAAGATCCATGTTGGGTATCTCACTTAGAGACCATATTACCCAACGTGGAGATTAGAAGACGCACCAGGGTCACCGATGTAGGGATACGCATTGTGAGGATGAAAGTGGCAGTGGGCTGGTCATGTGTGTCGACGGGATGATGGAAGAAGGAACCAGAGGGTTACTGAATGGAGGCCAAGGTTGGGCCGGAGAAGTGTCGGGAGACAGCCAACCAGGTGGTGGATGATATTGTGCGGACGGCGGAAAGGGCCTGGAAAACACTGGCGTGAGACCGAGAAAGATGGCGTGGGGGTGGAGTGGCTTACATCCAGTAGTAGATAAAGACAAGCTGACTGCTCATCCGTCCATGCAGGACTTACGTTAACTGGGGAATACAACATTACAAAAAAAGCTAATGTATCTCCAGACCACATTTATGGTAATCTAAAAAGAGGCAAAGAAAAAGTGTGGAAGAGGACTAGAGAAAACTAGAAAGACCTAGAGAAGGGAGAGGGATGGCCAAGGATAGGAGCCAGTGGAAGATTCTTGTGGAGGAGGCCAAATCTCATACTGGGAAGTAGTGCCAAGAAGATAAATAGACAGATACAAAATACATACAAAAAATATTTGTGACCATAATTATAAATGTAAATAAAAACCATAATTATAAATTTGTGTATCTAAATGAAATCTAGTAGTGGAAGATCATTGTTTGATTTTTTAAAAATGCAATAGCTAACTAACTAACTAACCCACAAAGAGAATGAAGTAAGCGGTGCTAAAGATCTGTAATAAGCTAATGGAAAAATATATAAAATAAACATTAAATTATATATAAAAGGATGTTGACATATATAATTACTTATAATAATTATCATTGATTTGTCAAGTACATTAATTAATAAATTTTATTGTGAAATAAATTACATAAAACAATAATTTATGATGAAAACCAGGACCAGTTAGAAAACAAGCATTCCAAACATACAGAATACAATAAAACTGGTTAATTTTTATGTTACTACAGTAGAACGTCGTTTATCCGGACTGATTGGGACCAGAGGTGTTCCGGATATCAATTTTCCGGATAATAAAACAGGCGCTAATTCTTTTACGATTCTTTTTTCTCGACTTATTTATTGATTATAAAATTACAAATTTTACTGCAAAAACAAGTATGTATGTAGTACATGTACATAAAAAGGCTTACATTACTCTATAGTACCGGAAAAATAATCAGAGATTTTCATCTCGGTTTGTCTGGATAATTGACGTTCCGGTAAACTGATGTCCGGATAAACGAAGTTGTACTGTATTTTTTAAATAAATTATTTATAAATTATATGTTCTTTTAAAGAATAAGTCTTAATTAATCAGTGATATATAAATTTGCATTAACAAAATTTTAAGAATTGAGTAATAAAACAAGATGAAATCGAAAAATATTAATTTATACACGTTTCTTTCTTTTAATTTTCACATATTTTAATAACCCTTATAATTATATGATTTTTGGAATGTTTATGCATTATATTGTTTAATTTGGAACACTGTTATAATATCACAATATATTTAATTAATTTCCATGAAATTGTCACGACAGCTGTTTCGCCACCAATGTTGGCATCATCAGGTATTACAAGCTACTAGAGCCCATCAGAATTGTTTGTCAAAGGTTGGCGTAACTGCTGTCGCAAAAATTTAATAGAAATAAAATAAATAAATTGTGTACCAAATTAAACAGTTGATAATGTTGAAGTATCATTATATTAAAACTAAAATACCAATAGTATTTAATAAGTTATAAATGTTAAAATTTAATTTTATTACTTACATAATCATGTTTTAATTTCTCGTATATTATAAGACTCCTTAATAAAGTGATATTAAATATAATATTTATTATTTATAACCGATTAATAAAGTAGTTAAACTCTTCAAAAATTGCACTAATGTCAGAAGTTAAATATAATAGCACAATTTATTCTTTAGTAAATCCGCAATGAACTGGAATGGTATCCTGCACAATGTCTATCCATAATGAACACGTAGAGGCTAATTTATTAATAAAACATGGGACACGTACAAGGCGTATCAAAATAATGTTTATGTTGCATTCCAGAGCGTTATGTGAAGATGTTTAACAGCTTCTTGGTGCTTAAATTGCAAAGCTTTCCTGGCTATAAACAAAGAATATGATTCCAACAGGACAAAGCATCATCACACAAGTTCCAATAAATGTCCAATACGTCTCGAGTTCATGAAATATTCCCTGGCAAATTGATCTCCAGGAGAGGTGGCATAAATTGGCCTCCACGCAGTCCTGATTCAACCCCTATGGACTTTTTCCTGTGGGATTATCTCAAATCTAAAGTTTGTTTTTGTCTCAAATCAAATCTAAATTGCTTCATAAGTAAAATTAAAAAAGGATCCCTCAGATGGTTTGGACACATGGAACGAATGGACGAGAGAAGAATGGTGAAAATGTTGTATACAAGCAAAAATGGGTAGAAAGAGAAGTCGTGGAAGACCAAGGAAAGCAGTTCATGACCAAAAATTAATCAAATACTGAAAAACGGCCACATGCAAAGTCGGAAAAATCGACGAGCGTGCATGTTACGTTGTACGAATGTGAAGGAAGCAAGAGAGGTATGTCAGGACAGAACAGTGTGGCGGTCCATTCTCTCTGCCTACCCCTCCGGAGAAAAGGCGTGATGATTAGTTAGTTAGTTAGTTATTATATACGTTGAACTTCTATCAAGATAGTTCAATTAACAACATTAATAATTTTTATGGTGCCGTGTTGTGCAGATTTTGGTGTTCCACTTAATATTTACAATCCAACAATAACAAACCAAACTATCCTACTAATCTGTATTTTTCACTCCATTTGATTTCACCATTTAAATTCCAAATGAAGACATAACCATATTCTGAATCGTAAAAATTTCATAATTTGAACATCTTTTTAAAAACATTATATTTTCATAAAGCTTTTTAAAAACATTATATTTTCATAGAGCTTTCACTATGCTTCGCCCTGTATGGCGTTCCAGTATCATTTCGAGAAAGCTAAAGCTCCAAATGTTCAGCAGTAGCGATAAAAGCGTACTGCTGTACGGATGTGAGACTTGGAAATCTACCGCAGACGTTATTGGTAAACTCCAGGTGTTTATAAATAGGTGCCTTCGCTCAATATTCAAAATCTATTGGCCCCAAACAGTGTCAAATGCCGTTCTCTGGACCATGGCAGGCAAAGAGCCAATTAGAGAACAAGTCGCTAGACGCAAATGGCAGTGGATCGGTCACACTCTGAGAGTGCATCGCTCAGGGCGCACTAGACTGGTCCCCTATGGGGGGAAAGAGAAAGCGAGGTAGACCTAGAGCCACCTGGAGAAGAGCCCTGCAGGATGAGGTTAAGGCAGCAGGCCTCACTTGGGATAATGTTAGGCATCAGGCATGCGATAGAGTCGGATGGAGAAGGTTCCTTGAGGTCCTATGCACCACCGAGGTGTGACAGGACAAAAAGAAGAAGAAGATATTTTCAGTAAAACTTTTGTTACCAACCTAAGGAGAAAAAAAACCGATACCACTAATAGTGAAATAAAAATAGTTCTTATGTGTTATTTTTTAAATCTTATATTGTGACAGATGGACAAAACTATAACTTACATATATACATATAACAGTTTGATACAATTAAAATTTAACAAAAACAATTAATATTTTTCAACAAACTAAACCGAAACTTGCTGTTGTATCTTTGGTAATATATCGGATATTATTGGCTGCAGGGCTGTCTCTGACAGGCGAAGAGCTGCATTTACGTCCATTCTATTCGTTTGTTTCGATTTTATTGAGGACATAGACAAAAATGCTTTTTCAGATAAGGCGGAAAGCCTGCACCGGTTGAGGAACACTGCTTTATTACAATTTTCACAAACATGTTTCGGTCGGTGCTTATCCTTCCTCAGTGTACACATTTTAAAATGTGGAAGAAGGATGAGTACAATCCGAAACATGTTTATGAAGAGTGTAATAAGTGTTGTAAAAATATAATGTTTTTCAAGTTATTCAAAAGTGAATCTACAACACAAAATGATGGCAAATACAAGAGAACTTCATAATTCATTGCATTTATTTAGTGATGAACCCTTTATAACATTAAATATACGTGAAGGGGCTAAAGTGAGGTGACATTTATACAAATTTCTAACACGAGTGTCTAAAATATCCGATTTACGAGATTCTTATAAAAACTTTTTAGCATAATCTTACACACTTCAACATAATTCATATAAATAACACACCCTGTGTAACATATTTGACTAAAACCATGATTTTGGTACATTATAATCTCATAATATATTTATAAACATGATGTTATTGCACATACTTCATTACCTATTTGAAATTTTTATTTTTAATGAACAAAACATTAAATAACTAATATCATACATGAATACATAAAAAAAATTATATTAAATGTAAAGAAAATGCTTCAATTGACTAATTACAAAAAAATATTCTAGTTATTAAAAATCTTATTGAAAATAAGGAAACATGACTCAATTTTACATTATTTTAACACGTTGAGTGCTGACGACGCATATATGCGTCAAAGTAAAGTTTGTAGCCATGCTGAGGACGCATATTTGCGTCATACTCCTATAGCATGTGTATCAACAGATTTTTCAGTAATTGTTTGATATTATATTCAGCAGTGAACGTGTTAAAAGAATCACACAATTACATAAAATAGGCACTAGCTTAGAGTAAGGAATATATTATACATAAATAGATAATGTCTTTTAATCATCAGTAAAGACATTTCTAGTATAAACAAAATTTAAAGTCTTATAACGGAATGTGTGATCAACATAGACTAGCAACGAAAAGAGATAAAAAATATAACTTTTATAATAAACGCACAAATCTAAATCCTTCGCACTGCACACGCATCTTTAAAATTAGAAGAATTTAATATGCTGAAGTAGTCCTCGTGCGTAAACCGTATGATATTTTCAATTCTGCACAAGTAGGACTTACTCTTCTTGTCTGTGGAGCCATCTGCTTTCATCAGGTTCTCCGCGAGGATACTTCTGTTACCGCGACAAAAACTGAGCTGTCTCGTCACATCGTGGCCATTCATCAAAATGCGGAGGAAAAAGTCCAAAGGGGCTATTGATTTACGTCTCTCCTGTTTGCCATTGGGATTTCTTTTATGCTTCATAAATTCTTTATCTTCGTTTTTGTAAATCTCTATGACCATTCTCGAAGCGTAATGGATGTTAAGGAAATTCTCGTCTCCTAGACCTAATGCGAGACTTAGAAATTGGAGGGTCTTATCATGACCAGAGAAAAGAACGAACTTGGGCTTTCCCTCGGATATCATTTTCAAAATGTATTTTACTATTTGTCTGATCATCCCGAATGCTCGAAGCAAAGACGCTTTCTTCAAGTTGCTACTCTTGGCGTACTGCCTCATCTCCCAATCTGTGTATGCAAACAGATTGGTCACTTGTTCTTTTTTTACACAAACTGTTTCCATGCCAGACTTTTTAGAAAGATCCTTTTCATTTTCATCCTTATCTTCATAATCTTCAGAATCGTCGTCTTCCACTTCAGGATTGTTTAGATTGTCTCCGTTGAAATTAAAGTCTCCGTCCATGTTCCTTTTGATCAGAATGACATCTTCATAATTCATGTCAGCATTTTCCATCATTTTTTGTTGATAGTAACCGATCTTCTCTTTTTCCATTTGGCTGTCGAAATCTAGAACAGGAGCTTTCCTGGGTGAATCCGCCGGCCGCATTTTAATATCGCGAATGTTAATTTTAGATTCATGACCCTGCGGAGAGTTATCTAAATCATCAAATGAAAAGATTTGTAAAAGCGATCTAGTCAAAGATTTTCTGTTATTTTTATTAGTCGGTTCTTTCGTCTCCAGCAGACCTCGCAGTTTGGCATCCGCTATTTTGGAGTTAATGATTTTATGAAAATCTTTTTTCTGAAGATTATCAGCTTTGGCGGGATCCTCGATTGGTTTTTCTAGGCACGGTAAAGGGGCACCGTGACATAAATAAGCAAGAAAGGCATCCTCTAGGATGTGTGGATCATTTGAAGACTGAGATGGTGACTGAAAGACAATACTAGAAAGCTGTGACACAAGCTCACCGATGTTGGGATGGGATTCTAAACGCTTCCTAGACTCTTCGGACACTTTCCTAAAAATAAACATAAAAATTAATTTAGCATTTAACAAGGAATATGCATCCCGATGAAGCGTGCTAAATAGCTTTGTTGAAGTGCAATTGGGCCGGCCATATTGTGAGGATAACAGAGGATCGGTGAACTAGAGGCACCCTGGAGTGACAACTGAGAACCAGCCACAGAATCCTGGTAGACCACAAACAAGATCATCCGATGACATCAAAAGAGTGACAGGAGGTCAATGGCACAGAATTATGAGGTAAAGAGAGTTATGGAAGTAGGTAAGGGAGTCCTGTCCAACATTAGATGACAAATGGCTGATGATAATGATGATGGAATTTAACCATAAGTTACCGAGAGATTTTTGTCTATGAGGCATCTCCAGAATGTAAGTGTACTGAATTTTTGTAGGTTACAATTTTTTTTATTTAAATAAAAAAAATTACGTAGTTACCTTAGATATGTAAGCTATTTTTCGACATAGTCGCCATTCCTCTCAATGCAGGTGGTGTAGCGGGGTATCAACTTTTTGATGCCTTCCTCGAAGTTTCCCGCCAACCCCTTCGTCCACTTCTTCACCTCCTCCTTTACACGGAAGTGTAGCCAACGTATCGAAAATAAAATCCTTCCGGTTGTGAGAGCCTCAGTACACTTACTTTATAGATATGCCTCGTATTTTATATAAAAAAATCTTATCAAAAAAGAACCATCACCGAACATGATTTTGGTGTATCACATACTGACAGATATGAATACCAGAAAAATCGTGCAGCATGTTATGATATTAATTTGCATGTGATTTAACTTGTATAATAACCTGGCATAATATTCAGCAGCCGGGCAGGCGCAGTCTTCGGAGCAGAATGTGAGGCTGGGACTCTCTTTGGCCACCGCTATTCCCACCCCGGCTCCACCAGCCCCCGGTCCACCCAGCAGCGCCCACAGCAGCGCGAGGGCCGATTGTAGGGCTCGCCTGTAGCGCGTACTGTGCACTATTATGTCACCTAAATTACATAATACACCATATTAAAGTTTGACCCAACAATACTGAAAATTCTTATCACTATTAGCTGGAGAGCTACCAGTCGTTATACTGATCTAATTTTAACAACCGAAAGGTAAACTATTTAGTGTTTTTATAGGAATAGTATATGGCAATTTCTTTACTACAACTTGAACGTCGGGAAGATTGTACCGACTGATTTATTCATTATATTTAGAGAATAGGTATTTTAATTTATTCCAAAGCACCATTACGAACCGCCAAAATGAAGACACTCCGCGCTATTCTGGGCAAAACACTAAGGGACAGAATCAGAAACACAGTAATACATGAGACCTGCGATGCCGAAGATATTGTCAGATGGGGCAGGAAAAGAAGACGCTTCTGGCGCGACCACGTAGAACGAATGAGCGACAATAGACTCCCCCAAGCAGACGCAAACAACGTGCCAATGGGAACTCGCCAACCCAGAAGACCTGCAAAGAGATGGCGAGACAGTTGGAGTTGTGTGTTCCAGGAGACCTCGACGCCATAAAAACAGATCCACAGATCTATTAAAAGAGGAAGAAGAAGATATTTTAAATGCTTACAAAAATACCCATTATCTGAAGTATCTGGAGCCGTCACATAACATGAGATCTTGTGATCGTCGTTACTGGTTTGGATTTCTCAATTTGACATTCACTGGCCACATCATCATCATCATCACAGTCATCATCTTTGTTGAACACAGCTTCCGCAATATTACTTTCTGTAGGAAACCCGGAAGTTAACGAGCCCTCATTTTATCATCGAACAAAACAATTTCGTTACGTTTTAACCACTCAGAATATGGCAAATTGTTTTCTTCATTTTTCACCCGTAAATAATTCATTTCATTTTCCACAAAATTCAATTTAAATTTTATGAAATAATTGGATATAGTCAGAGTAACATTATTCCATGCATCATTAATTAAAATTAATAAACTAGTCGGTAGTGGTTGTTTTTAAACAATTGATATGTTTAAGAAAATTTTTGATGATATTTTTGCTCGGTATGGTCGAGAAGTACCTCGTTATAAAAGTGAATAAATGTATGCAAAAAATCACGTCAATGAATGTTTCCTTGTTACATCTGAGATCTCACTATTTTCGTGATCGTAATAATCGAGTTCGAGTGTATATGAATGTCAAATTATAATACAGATATTTAAATTGTCAATGGCGGTAAAAATAAATATCCTTAAAGACTAACAAGTTATACATGTAAATATCAAGCTATCCAAATATAAGATCAAATAGATATTTGAACTGAGTGAATACAATAGGAGGAAGTACTGCAGTGAATGAAGAAAGAAAGAGAAATTATCATGACCATAAAGTGTAGGAAACTCAAACTTTGATAAATACAAAGTGTTGCAACTGATTATCCAAGGTAAAATTTAAAGAAAACAAAGTGTCAGGAGAAAAAATAATTTCAGCTAAAAATTCACTTACAGCACAACATCCTACCACATGGTCTTTAATCACCCTACGTATTTGAACGTACGTGATATGTTCACTTTGACTGTACCATTCTGTGCTATCCCGTATCACGTACGCGCTTGAAAAAAAGTAATGTACCTAAAATGTACAAACTGTTAGGGATACGCGCATGTGCCAACAACACTTGAGTACAAGTCTTCACAAATATGATAGTTTAACAAGGGGTAGGCGAAGTGTGCGGTCGAGTCTTTGACGTTTCGTAATTTAAATTTTTTTTTATTAATATATATTTAAATTTAATTAATTAAAACTTGCTTTTTTTTGCACGTTTCTCGGAAAATTACCTGAAGGTAGGGCGGTTAAATCATAAAACACGATCGTTAACAGTACTCAGTACACTTACTTTCTAGATATGCCTTGTATATTATGAAAACGTTTGATATAATGTACTTTTAAGTAGCAATTACATCAACACATTTGCTTATTGAGTTTTATCTCTATAACTACCCAAGTTCATCAGTCTCTGGCTTTATAAACAATACAATTTATTCACCGTCAGATGGTCTTCCAATTTGGCTATTAAAATCATCCGGTTTGACTGGAGAACTTGGAATGTTGGTATTCTTCTTAGGAATCTCTTGGTTCTTGTTCAACTTTGTATTTCCTGTTGATTTTGGTGCCGAATTTGATGGGGCAACATCTAAAAAAAAGTAATATTATTAATTTTTTTTTAAAAGCACCATTGAAGTGAATTACTCACGAAAACGGCGCTATACAAATAGCTTAATTCTATTACATGTTATATACCTTTGCTTTCAGATTTATTGCTGTAAAAATCCCAGCCGAGTTTACTGGTATAGGCCTGGCCAAGGGAGTGTCCAGTGTTGAGAAGTTGCATGAGGCCACGGGGGGTGAGCTGGCCGAGGTGACAGCCCCCCTCGGGGGAAGGTAACAGAGGCAGATTATGGAATGGCCCCGGGGACTGCGACCACGGAGCCTTGCCCAGACCAGTAAGGTTGGTTATATACTCCTGATATCTGGAAATGTTGGATAATATGATTGAGTTGGTTTATGAAAAACTGCAATAATCAATGCAGAGAATTTAAAGATTCAGTTATATAATGTATTTAACCGCCCTAAGCATATGAACGTAGATGATACGCTCACTTTGACTGTACCATTTTGCGCTATCCTGTATCACGTATGTGCTTGAGAAAAAATAATATAGGTACCCAAAAATGTACAAACCGTTAGGGATACGTGCGTGTACCAACAACACTTGAGTACAAGTCTTCACAAGTATGATAGTTTTACAAAGGCAGGTGATAGTGTGCGGTCGAATCTTTTTCAAAATAATTAATTAATAAAAAAGGTTATTTTTTTATGCACATTTCTTGGAAAGTTGCCTGCAGGTAGGGTGGTTAATTGGGGTAAAAATGTGGCCTAGAACATTATACCTATGAAGGAAAGGTGAAGGGCTCGGAACATTGCAATCCACACTCTCGATGCCTTTGACATGCGTCAGTGGACCTCGATCTCCATGCCTTATCACCACCATCACTCCCTGAAGCGCCCAGGACTCGTCTGCCAAACCTAGTTAAAAATTAAGATTATTTAAAAAAATAAAAACCATATGCAATTGAGGTATACCAGATTGGATAAAGTCCTAAACAATTTTATTCAGAAACAGTTTTAAGGTCGCCCTTATAATAAATAAGTTTAAGGAAGCCAGGTTGAGATGGTTAGGCCACATCATGCGCTGAGTAAATAACCAAACCACAAGGGTCAAGATCGATAGAGGACGACCTTTGATGACATAGGGGTCATCTTTAGAGGCCACCCTCAAAATATGTAGACTCCACAGAGAGCTTACCCAAGACAGTGTCCTGAAGAAATCATGTCAGGAGGGCGACCCCACTTGAAATGGGAATAGCAGAGAGAAAGAAGAAGGTACACAACACATCATTTGACATGTATGATAGTGATTGTGAGGCTACTCGCAGAAAGCATTTATATGTTAAATTGCATTTTTATTTAAACTTATATTTAATATTTGTTTATTTTTCTTCTATAGTTATCCTTGCTTATAACAGTAGAACCCTTCTTAACCGGCCTTGGATCAACGGGTCTTCAGATGAACTGGCCTATCATATAATAGATAGCATAGGTGACGAATTTTTTTACGGACGAGGAAATAATCAATATCCCCAGTAAAGATGACTGTGAATGCAAAACAGTAGCAAAAATGCAGATGTGTAGAGTTTACAAGCAATTGGTCACAACGAAGCAAACAGATGCAGACATTTCATTGCAATATGTTTGTTTGACCATTGTCCTGATCCCAACCAGGCCGGTAAAGAGGGGTTCTACTGCACTCTTATATTTTTTATACCTTAATTGTGTTCTGTATTAGTTTTTTTTTATTCTATGTTTTAATTTACATATCTGTAATGTTTATGATTTTTTTTTAAATAAATGGAAATTGAATCACCTTACACATTACCAGTGTATTAAAACTAGCAGATTAACATTATATAATAATTGCATTCAAAATAAGTAAAAATTAACTAATTTAAATAATTCTAATTTGTTTAATTTATTATAACTAGGTTCTGTTAAAATTTATGAGTATATGATTTAGTTTATTATAATTCTAATGGATGAATAAGTTTCAAACCTATACGTACGGTTGAGTCTTTCCCCATTCGTATTCAGTTAGACTAAGTATTTGCAGTTTATAAAATATTAGAAAATTACGAAAATAGCTGTGTATGGATACCTTCAGAACCAAGATGTATGTTTTCAGCTGGATTACAATATTTATTGGTAACCTTCTTGTACTTGTCTCCTCTCCCGACGTGCCGATGGTCCTTTCTATATCCAGCTTGTTTCGGTACATTGACGCCTTCCTCCGTTGCAATATACTTATACATTCCTACAAAATCAAATTGTTGAGAGAAAACTAACGTAATAACAAAATAAAAAGGCGTGTAAAGAATAAAAATATCCACGTTAAGGTAATAAGAGAGTGCATTTCTCAATCTAATATGTATTACCTGCAATAATTAAAAATATCCAAACACTCATTATAAGATAGCAATATAACGCTCTGTGTTGAGAAGTAAACTTAACCATTTCTGAAAGCATTTTAGGCGACATATAAATCATATGCGACACTCTACTAAGCACGTCAAAATATCATATTGTTTTCATATTCCATTCTTTTAAAATAAATAAATAAATTACTACAAATAGTGTTATATCGGTTTAAAACGACCTTCAACATTTGACAGTTGTGACAGCTCTTCCATTTTTAATGTTTGCAAATGTTGTTGACAGTGAAAAATATTTAGGGATACCAGCTAAAAATATTTTCGGAAAAGGAACAGGCA
The DNA here is from genome assembly GCA_022606425.2 of Lepidostoma basale. Taxonomy (NCBI): domain Eukaryota; kingdom Metazoa; phylum Arthropoda; class Insecta; order Trichoptera; family Lepidostomatidae; genus Lepidostoma; species Lepidostoma basale. The sequence continues at coordinate 451,144 of JAHDVF020000715.1, read as the reverse complement.
CCTCATCCTGAAGAACAGAGTACAATTTTTTTTGCGTCCTATCTCACACGTATGGTGCAAACAGTTTCAAGTATCTTTCTCCAATTGATTCCACCATGTGCCTGGTGTAAAATGTCACTCCAGGTTATACATTGAAAATCTTTTAAAAACTTTTACCTTTTCCCGCAAGCTTCTTCTCCAGGTGGTTCATGTCTGCATAGTTTCCTTTTCTTGCCCATAAGGTGGGCAGTCAAGTGGACACTGGGCGCTTCAAGAAGGACTCCACTTGAAAGCATGGCCAATCCACTTTTAGCAATTTATTACCTGATTAGCCTTTTAACTACCATCGAGATTAGATAATGAGGGGGTCTAGTTCTAGATTCTGGAAGACCTTAAGTATTTTGCAATACAAGTAATTAAAGTGTTTCATACATATGTTTAACGAATTAATTTAAGTATTTAGAATAATTTATTTTACAAAAAAATTCAATTTTTATAGAGTATACAAATAAATAATTAATTAAAGGTATTCATAACAATGTCATTTAAACTTTTTCAGTTTTAGAATGTTTTTCTGAAAATATAAAAATATAGGAATTAGACATAAAAGAGCAATCAAGTCTAATTTGCATAGGTTTTTTTATTTTCCTTAGAAAGAATTCAAAATACGTTTATTTTTCTTCAATATAATAATGATAAAAACACTCGTCATTTTAACTAACTAAATAACCATCATAAATATCATCTTCCCAGAGGGGTAGCCAGAAATAATAGACCACTACACTGTTCTTTCCTGACATACTTTTCTTGCTCCTCAACATTCACGCATCGGGTAATGCAGGGTGCCATTCCACATCGGGTATCATCAATTTCTCCGACCTCACATGTGGCTGATACTTATTATTTGATTGATTTGATCGTGTCGTGTATCAAAAGCACTTAAGTATGGAAATAGTGCAAAATATTACATTAATTATTGAAGGCATATTTAGGACAAAAATAAATAATAAGAAACAGATTTTAATTTTTTTATTACTATTATATGTTGTTATGCATTACAAACTACAAAGAAATAAGCATGTAAATAAAATTTCACCTTCCCTTCACAATAAAAATAGTAGAGATTATCCTAACCTAACCTATATATGGGAATATTATAAAGTTTATATAATATTTGTTTAATACAATAATCAAGGACAATTTATAATAGATATCAAAAGAACATATTATAAGAAAAGATTTCAAAATACATATTAACAATGAAAAGGGTTAAACTGTGAATTGCGCACTCCGTTTTTCTATGTATTTAGAATAAACCTTTACATAAAATAACTGAAAATAATGTCTATATATAATGGGTAATATATATATTTTTAAATATGTGCCTCCTAATTGTAGACAATAAAAACATAATTCATAATTTTGTTCTGCTGCATACATTTAAAATAAATCATGAGTATTTTCAAGTCAGTAATAATAATTCTGGAGTACAAAATAAATATTATAACATAAAACATTAGAATGTATATATCAGGTTTTACAAAACCTTTGGAATAAGCATTACACATCTCACGAGATATACAAAAAAAAAATACAATGACTTATGCAAATGGATTCAAATTTTTATCATAATCCTCATCTTCATCATCAGCATAGGAATTTGTAGTCGGTTCATTATCCTCTTCGGCAAATGGATTTTTCGATTCATCGTAATTTAAAACTTTCTCGTCGTCGTCGTCGTCAAAAGGATTAGCGGAAGCTTTTGAAATTTGCAATTTATTCAAAGCAGAATTGACATTTTCATTTAAATTAGCAGGGGGTGCGGCTTTATCAAAGACTTTGCTCTTGATGAATAGAGGAGACCCCTTTTTCGGAGTGCTGTTTTTGGAATCCTTGTCCAGATAGTCGCTGGAAGTGTTCATGTAGGTGACCCCTAGATTGTGGCGGGCGGAAAGGGGCTCTATAGGATGGAAGCGGTTCATGTTGGCCTCCAAACTTGAACTGTACTGTGATTCCCTTTGCCTCTGCTCCATCAAACGCATCCGACCCTCAGAAGCCGGAATGATGATGGCACTCTTGGACGGAGCAGATTTCTGAGGCTCAGTTGGCAGCACTGCAACATACGAAAATTTAGCAAAATTAGCAACAAAACACATTTTCCTATTCAGATTCTGTCAGTAATCCTTATATAAATAATAATGAAATAAAATGATGTTCTTTAACTATTATAATACATAAATTATAAATATTATGAAATTTTAATATACCCTTAACCACATAAGTTAACCTTGACAATGTAAATAGTTTTTATTGCTTTCATGGTGATGAATACATCAATGTTGGGTATGTCAAAATCACAATAGCACATCCTCAGTGTGGACTACAAATTATACTTTGATGTGGATAAGTGTCATTAGCACTCGTACTAAAAAAAAATTATAGTTTGCAAATTGCAAAATTTAATAACGTTAATATAATAAAGAAGCACATATAACTATCTGATACTTAAAAAACATAATGCACATTTGATTGACAAAAAGTAAAAATCCTACCTTGTCTGGAATTATTTCCTTCTTCGAGTCGTAATCTCGCTTCTGCACCAGGCCCGTAGGAAGGAGCTTCAACTTTTGAAATAGCTTTGGATGCCATTACAGCCGGCACCAGCTTGAATGCGGCAGATTCATCACCCAGCATCGGATCCCTCAGTTCACCGGCAATATTGTCGTTTGAGATCACTGTCAAAGTGTTGAAGACGCCTCGCCCAAAATAATCAGCCACAACGGTAAAGCTGGAATAAACGATACAAAACAACAATAAATAAGTAAAAAATTGTAAAATTTACTGTGAAAAATAACTGGTAGATTCATCCTAATTTAATAAAACTCTATTACTCCCCATTGGAGCGATGGAACAAAGAATAAAATCAATCAAATATTATATACACTACTTGAGACTTGTCACCTCTTTTTCACGAGATTAGCACAGCTAAAGAACTAACCATCACATCGTTTCTCCGGAGGACTAGACAGAGATGATGGACCACCACACTGTTCTCTCCTGACGACTCACGCACATCTTCTACATTCACACACATTCTTCGATTATTCTGAATTCGAACATGGCCGCCTTTCAGTAATTGATTAATTTGGTCATGCCATATCCTCCTTAGCTTCCTCGACTTCTTTTTCCATTCACACTACTTGTATATATCTTTTAAACCATTGTTTCCTCATCCATTATGTAGAATAAGTCTGCTGTATAATAAAACAAATCGCATTAATGCTAAATTATGTAGAAACCAGAAAAATGAAAGACTTAATTTATTACATACCCATCGGGTGCTTTTTCAAGCTGAACGTGGAATGCTTCAGTAGTGTGCGCGTTGACTCCCTGATTCCTCAAAACTTCCAGGAGTTTCTTATTATTGGGAACACAGGCAGGGCATTCTGTTTCGTTCTCAGAGAAACTCTGAAAGCAACTGCAGTAAAGGAAAAATAATTAATATAACCAATAAGATCTTGCTCCTATTCCTGAATAATGAAAACTTATAGTGACAGGAAACAACCTCGAAAACCTATGCACCAGATTGGTGTTACATAATGACAAATAAAAGGAAATGAGACTCTTAATAGACAAGTTACAAAATATGAAAAAACCAGTGACAATCAACTAGATTACAAAACTTAACACGTTCACTGCGTCAGACACGGCTCTCGTGTCCATTCAAAAATTGAAGCCCCGCGTCGGTCACGGGAGCCGAGTTCATGGGGTGCTTTCAGTGTTACCAATCAAATATTAACTACAGCATGCCTACAATTGTTGTTATTTAGAACTTAGATATAATACAAAGTTTTGTGGTTTCTAAAGTTTGGTATTTTTCAGGTTCTCTGTAAAGCATGCGATTTTTTTACGCAGCCAAAGCGTTAAATTAAAATATTTCATGGTCATTGCAAATTGACATTCATTTGGGGAAACACAGTAGACCAGATAACCCTTTGGCTTCTATGATGTTTTCCAAAATTCTATCTACAAATGATTACTATCCTTGAAAAAAATATGTAAAAATTAAATTAATTGTACACATGTGAAAGATACAGCACATGGACAGTCTACCAAATGCGCATTATCTCTTTCTATCTTGCTTATTTGTACAAGTGTAAAAGTGAGAAGCACTATTATCACGCAGAAAATATTTTAATTTCAACATTTATGAGTCATATTTTAAGCTATGACAACAATTAGCATAACTCAATGGTTTTGTAAACAATGTATCGTTATTCAGAATTATAAGGGTTAAGGCATCCACAATGGCAGTGCATAATGAAGTGAAACATGGAACTGGCAAAATAATCATGAAAGTAGAATGTGTGGTAAATATGCATATGATAAGAGTGTCAAATGCAAATATAAGAAGTGAATGCAGTGTAAATGAAAGCGTTATGAACAAAATAATGAAAGGGTCATTAAGATGATTTAGATGTTAATATGTTAACAATGTAAACAGAACAAGAAATAAAGGAAGGCCAAGGAATATCACATTCAAATCAATCATATATTATATGTCGGCCAAAATTTTATATTTGATTGTGTGATCATGCCATATTTTCTTCGGTTTTCTCTTTTTCTTCTGTCGATATTTCTTGTGTCGATAACATTGTTAACATATAGATTCTTCGTCGGAGAAATCAACATGCATGCATGACCTGATGTATGAATGTTAAGACGATGTTATTCTGAAGACGGCGTGATGGTTTGTTAATTGAGACAGGCACTTACTGCTGATGGTAACTATGGTTGCAGAGGAAATGTCGCGCGGGCAGGTCGAGAGGCCGGCTGCAGGCAGCACACCTCGAAGCTTGGCACGTGGCGGGCCGCTCGGCACCGTCTTTCAGGGCTTCGCGCCCACGCTCCGCCTCCACACGGTATTTTTCCGCTAGGGAAGACTCACGGTTTATCACTTCACTCTCCGCCGACACCACATCCATTAGATATCTGGGTAAATAAACACAAATATTAAATAATCATTTTTACTTTTCTTCTATGTTCGCCATACTTTGTGTTATAGATGTTTCATATTTTTCTTTTTTTTATTTACTTTACATGCAACACTCACTTTAAAAAAAATTTAAATTTAATATCAAATGTGTTTCGGACTACCCAGCCCTTCCTCAGCGATATTATATAGATATTTAAAATATTATAAAATTGTTTACAAATATGGTCAGTTTTGACAGATGTTATAAAGATTTATTATGGAACGTTTATGCTTTTGTTAAAATTAGGTATATCAGATTATGAGAATGACATACTTACTTTCTAACATATCCAAGGGTACACGAAGGTGAATTTGCCAGACAATCAATTACTAAAAGGGGTGAGAGCAATCGCTCATTAGCTAGAATAAAAAAAACAAGAGCAAGAAATTAATAAGAACATCTGGTCCAATTTTTTAAATATATATATACAAAGTGTCTCAATGTATGGAAGTAAAGCTTGGAGCTCCCAAAAAAAGAATGAAAGTAGGATAAATGCCGTAGAAATGAGACCACTGAGAAGAATGTGCAGGAAAACGATATATGATAGAATACCGAACACGAAATAAGGAAGAAATGTACGGCAGATGATTGCATCATAAATAAAATTAAAAAAGGATCCCTCAAATGGTTTGGACATATGGAACGAATGGACGTGAGAAGAATGGTTAAAATGTTGTATACAAGCAGTGTGAGTGGAAAGAGAAGTCGTGGAAGACCAAGGAAAGCATCTCATGACCATATTAATCAAACCAAAGCAAGAGAGGTATGTCAGAACAGAATGGTATGGCGGCCCATCCTCTCAGCCTACCTCTCCTGAAAAGCAGCGTGATGGTTAGTTAGTTAGATAGTTAGTCTCAAAAGAAATTTTATGTTTGAATTCATTTTATGTTTGAATTCAGAACGTTATGTGGAGATGTTAGACGACTTCTTGGTGCCTGAATTGCCAAAGTTTCCTGGCTATAACCAAAGAATATGGTACCAGCAGGACAGAGCAACGTCACACACGTCCAATACGTCTCTGCTACGTCCAACTCTGCCACGAGTTCTCGGACAAATTTATCTCCAGGAGAGGTTACATAAATTGGCCTCCACGCAGTCCTGATTTAATCCTTATGGACTTTTTCCTGTGGGATTATCTTAAATCTAAAGTTAACGCCAATAAACCAACTTCCCTGACGCATTCGAAAAAAAAATTCATAACAAAATGGCAGCCAGCCATCACGGAGTCTACCTGCCGAGCCGTTATAAGAAATTTTGCTGTTTTACTAAATGATTGCCCTGAACGCGATGGTTTACATTTGGACAGTATTACTTTTCAGAAATAAATTCCCAAATTGTGTACTTTAAACACCAATAAACATTTTTTCGATAAATGGCTTACTTATTTTTAAATCAATCCACTAAATATAAACATTATTTTGAGACACCCTGTATGAGGAATGAGGAAGATTTCAGGTTTCTCGAAACTGCGTAAGTGGCTTGGGAAGAGCAAGTCCTTGTTCCAATCTGCAATCTCCAAGGTCTCGATAACCATAATGGTCGCAAGCCTGCGTGATCATATTTTTACTAAATATATGAATTTCTGCAAATTCACTCATCAATCAGATACATCAATAATTTTCCGGCACTTTAAACTTAAGTGCATAATATCAGTTATTCGTAATGTGTGCGACTCCAGTATAATGGAAGAACTGGGAAGAGTTTTCCTGGCACATAAAATTTAAATAATTGACGTAGGTATTTTTAAGAGGAAGTTGTAGAATGGTATTTTAAATTGGAAGTTGGCTTCATATGTTCAATCGTGTGACTTTTATAGATGTTTTAAAATAATTAGAACAGTTTTACATGTAGACTTCTTCTTTCGCCTGGCCGTTTCCCGTTATTTGGGATTTTAGATTTTACAGATAGACAGTTAAATAATGTATAGCAAGATGAAGAAGACGATTAACTATCTTTGCACAGCATTTGAAATAACACCGTTCTCAAAATATTAACATCAATTTGGACCCGTCTACAATACAATGTTTCTTAAAACAAATTTGAGTTAACCTTTCGAAGATTTAAAAACGAAAATGAAATATTAGATTACCTATAACACTGAGCACTTCCGACAGGTGCTGTGGGGGCGGAGGGCCCCAGAGCAGCTCCACCCACAGATGAGGCTCCTGCCCGCCAAACTTCCTACAGCAACCCAGGGCTGACTCTACATCGTTCTGGGACATATGGTAACGGAGAATCTGCTGATATCTGAAAACATTTCAAAATAGTAAGTAATCTTCAAAAAGTAAGTAATCATCAAAATAGTGAGTAATCTTCAAAATAATAAGTAATCTTTAAAATAGTAACTAATCTTCAAAATAGTAGGTAATCTTCAAAATAGTAAGTAATCATCAAAATAGTAAGTAATCTTCAAAATAATAAGTAATCTTCAAAATAGTAACTAATCTTCAAAATAGTAGGTAATCTTTGAAATAGTAAGCTATCTTCAAAATAGTAAGTAATTTTCAAAATAGAAATTAATCTTCAAAATTGTAAGCTATCTTCAAAATAATAAGTAATTTTCAAAATAGTAAGTAATCTTCAAAATAGATATAATTTTCAAAATAGTGAGTAATCTTCAAAATAATAATTAATCTTCAAAATAGTGAGTAATCTTCAAAATAGTAAGTAATCTTCAAAATAGTGAGTAATCTTCAAAATAGTGAGTAATCTTCAAAATAAGTCTTATAAAAGTTTATAAAAACATCACTATTTCTGGGTATGTATTTCTAGGAAACTCAGAAAGAACAGTTAAAAATCAATCAAATTCATTCATTCTTTGATGAATTTGATTGATTTTGTAGGCGGTATAATAATTTGATAAATCAAATCAATTTGATAAATCAAATCAGGCGGTATAATAATTTGATAAATCAAACAATATGGCGGGGTAGCCTTTCACATTGAGTTAAAAAGATGTTCTGCTTAATGCTTAATAAACATAAATCTCCATAGATGGCGCTAGTATGTAGATTATATATAGAGTAATCTTAAAGAGATTAATATATGTAATCAAAATCTTCATAGATGGCACATTGAAACTGACATGTGAAATCTGGCATAGGACTTTAACATATATACAACTTCCAAAAATTTGTCATACATGGTCATAAATAAAGATGGAATGGGGAATGTTGTAATTACATAAAGCGTGCGCTTAACCCAACCAATGACAGGTCATAATTCCTGTAAACACCTTGATCAACCATATTCAGTTTCCAATTTGCATCTTCGTCTCTATTGAGATACAATTAAATCATGAATTGTATTCAACTCACAGTTTGCTCTCTTCATATAAATATAATATTCCCGGTTTGAAATTGAGCATCTGACAGATGATCAACGTCTGGTCCTTGTCATAATTAGCTTCCGAGTTCTGTAGCAGTGTTACGACTTTCTGTTCGTATGCATCCTTGTCCGATGTTAGCCCCGACCACACGTGGAGGTGGTGTTCAATGAGAGTGTTATACACCAACGTGGACCAGTAGGACTCGCATTTCACCAGGTGCTCTAGAAATTCCACGAGGCGTTCCGAATTGTTGAGGAAAAGATGAATGTAGTCTTCGGGACGGGCTCTGTCGGCCTGGTTGCGAGAGATCACACCGGCCATCATGGCATCATCCACCAGAGGTTTATTTCTAGGTTTGTAATCAATGCAGAGACCTACAACAACAACAAAATTTAAGTCATAAATAAATGCATTTAATACACTGAAGCAAAAATGCCAGTATATAATGGAGTTTCAGTGCCAACACTTATGTATGCAAGTGAAGCTTGGAGCTGGCAAAAAAAAGAATGAAAGTAGGATAAATGCCGTAGAAATGAGATCACTGAGAAGAATGTGCAGGAAAATGATATACGATAGAATACCAAACGACGAAATAAGGAAGAAATGTAAGGCAGATGATTTCATCATAAGTAAAATTAAAAAAGGATCCCTGAGATGGTTTGGATATATGGAACGAATGGATGAGAGAAGAATGGTTAAAATATTGTATACAAGCAGTGTGAGTGGAAAGACCAAGGAAAGCATGACATGGCCAAATTAATCAAATGCTGAAAGGTAGCCACAAACATAATGCACACACACAAGCTAGAGAGGTATGTCAGGACAGAGGAGTACGGCAGTCTATCCTCTCTGCCTAACCCTCCGGAGAAATGTGGTGATGGTTAGTTAGTTAATTAGTCGATAAATACATTTTTATTAATGTGCAAGACAAAGATTTATTAAAGATTTATGTTAAATACTATTTTTCTTTTGAAAAGAAAAATGTTTGATGTGTGTATATTACTAATACTGACATATGGTACAGCCTACAGACAAAAACCCTCGCAGCAAAAATGTCCACAAATTAAAATGCACATAACAATCAATGGAGAGGCAAATGCTCGGCGTGAATCTTCGAGATAAAATACGAAATGAAGAAATTAGACGCCGAACCAAAGTTGCCAACATCATGGATCATACAGCTAAATTGAAGTGGCAATGAGCTGGACATATAACCAGACAGGGCAATACCAGACTATGTCAATTATAATGCGTTAATAATGAACAAGTGATGAGCTGCCTCAAAGTTTTTTAATAATTGGTAATCTATAGAATATGAAACATTTGTTTAGCTATATTCAAGGATGATATGCTTAGTGCAAAAATCTTTAAGCATCTTATTGAGACCATTCATACGTTGTAACCCGATGAATTAGGAAATGCAAGCAATGTCTAAATTAAAAAACTACATTAAAATTTGAGAATTTGACATCTGTACTGAGAGCAGTGGCGGTACTCCCATAGAAGCCCAGAAGCCCGGCTTGCGTAATAAATTTTGAATCAAAACCCCAAAATCTAAGTAATCATTCCCCCGCATAAACCAACAGCCCACCAAATCACCTTCCAACAATGTTCCCATCAGATGTAAGAGGAATAGCACAACAAGAGCTGAACCTCTGTAAGCCAGAAGAGGTTTTGATTCAAAATTTCTTACGCAAGCCGGGCTTCTGGGCTTCTATGGGAGTACCGCCACTGACTGAGAGAAAAGGATCGAACCCAAACAATGAAAAATGACGAAGGAAATTAATAAATTGCGTACTAGAGTTAACACTATGATATTTTGAAAGTGGTTTTAACAATAAGCAACTGATATTAATGGCATATCATGTACAGTAATATTTAAAAAAATATTTCATATAAATTAAATTTATACATTATGTAAAAAATAACCAAAACACATTACATTTAAGGAATTGTGTGCTCTCTGCGGGCACGTGATGTATCAGTACATTTCCATATTTTTTCATATAAACATCAGCATCATCAAATTCTAGGTCAGCAATGTAATCCAAGGCGTCTAAATAGTCCTTCTTGTCCTCGGTGACTATCCTCAGGTACCAGTCGTGCTGCTTGTGCTTCTTGGCCAAATGGAGAGCATCTTCGGTGCTCACCTGGCGGCAAACCTGTAAGAAAACAATTGCGATTGCAGAACTAGCACAATACTTGAATCCAGAGACAACGAACAGCACACACGAGCCAAATTTTAGGTTTTTAACCCTTTCCGGTCCTATGTCGAATGACATTCGACATCGACTTTATTCCAGTGAGTCCTATGTCGAATGTCATTTGACATTTTTCTTCTTCATCAGTTTAGTGTCAAAATACAAGCAAACATATTTTTTTCTCGCTCGTATTTAGTGTAGCGGTATACTGGGACGAGGATTCAATGGTTTTTATGAACATTGGAATGTGTAACTTTCTACCCGAGAATGATACAAAAAGTTTGTTTTAGGGGGTGGCTCGGTACGTGTCACTCGGATGCCTGGCCGCCGGCATCAGTTACACTCGACCCAACTTGATAATTATTATTAACGATACTTACTATTATTCTAAAAATTCGAACCCCTCAAAATGCCTAGAATTACAAAAAAAAGCATTGACAATGAATTTGAAAGTAGTTATGAAGAATAAGTATATGAAGGTAGTGAACAGTGAATTCGAACTATTTGTGTATAAAATGTAATAATTAGAGAATAGCATAAAAATTGTTAACTTAAATATAGTTTTATTTTTAAAAACCTGAATGTATTGTTTTACCCTGTAATTCTGTAAATCTATTGTGAAATAGAGCCAGAGAGAAGAAGATAATCACAAATCCACCTCCATGATATTAGCCAACATTCACTAAAATAAACAAAAATGGCCTTACCTTAATCGCAATCTCAACATCAAAGTCTATAACTCTATCTTTGGCGTTAATGAACTCCTTGAGTTTTCCATGCTGATCGTGCTGGTCGAGCTTTACGAAGCAGGTCAGCAAGAGTGTTGTGTGATCCTCCGTGGCGAGCCCCTTCTTGTGCAACTCTTGCAGGTACAGAGTCAGTGGCTCCAAATGCCGAGAGTCCAAATATTTCCTTATTACATATGAAGTCTCTAGTCTACCTATTGTTTTTACATATTGCTCGATAGCCCCTTTAGGATCACCCTAGAAATAATATATTATTATTATTAAAAAAAAATTCCTTGTACACAACAGGTTGTTTGAACCCATTTACTGTATACAATTTATTTCAGCTATTATATTGATACTCATGACATGTGATAGATAGCCAATCTATCGCCATTTTATTGTCACGTGAATTCTATACCAGACCAACAACAGTGTGACAATCACCCTGCCATTGCCGGGAATCGAACCCGGGACCTTCGGTATGGAAGTCAGAGCTCTAACCACCAAGGCCGACTTATGTAGATATATACAAAATAACATTCATAATACTTATTTTGATAAAAACCCATACATTGTCATTTTAGTACAAAAATGAATACTGATGGTGGATGATGGATCATTCATGTTAGAGTACAGTATTCACTCTTTATAACAATATCCGAGGGACAGGGCATTGCCATTATTATAGACAGACATCGTTAAATAGAGACACAACAATATTTGACGAAATAACATTTTTTTTAAAAGGAATGCAATACCATAAATTCATAAAAAAAATGTTATGTTACTTTAAATATTGTTATTATATTTGTAATGTTAATATAAATATTTACTTTCAATATATTACTTAAATTCAATTTGAAAAAAGCTGATTTTTATGTGTGTAGTACATGTAAATATTTATTTATTTATAGACAAAAATAAAATAGGTGGGAATTACTAGACATTCGTTAAGCAAAAATCAAAACATGCCGGGAAATACCCTACCTTAAGGCGACCAGCACAGCCTACTCAGGTAGTGCTGGCTCTGGCCTGTTTTAAAATCAAGACAGAAGAGGAAAACCCCTTCTTAAAATTAATGTAAAGCTGAAATACCATTGTTATAAAGAGAGAGAGCAATTCGGTAAAGAGAACCAGTGAAAGTACAGTGAAACCCCTATTTTACGTTTTTCAAGGGACTGAAATAAAAAATATGAATGGAGGGAAAATGTGAATGGGGGATATTGAAAAAAACATTAATTTTTGTTTAAATCACGTAAATTAGTTCGCGAAACGCATGCCTAAAAACCAAAGTAAACCGATGAAAAAGGAAGAAAACATTGTAATTAAAAATAAAACAAAACAAAAAACTGATGATCGCGAATAATGTCAAAAAGAACGAAGGGTTACAAATCAAGTCGAAAACCGAATGTCGGCCAATCACCACGTTGCGTGCCGTATGTCAGCCAATCACCACGTTGTGCACCAATGACGACCAATCACAACGTCACTCGCCGGTCAATTGCGTTTCTACTGCGCCGATTCATTATCAAGCGAGCATAACTCGCATATTTTGAATATTTTTGACATAAATTGGGGGGGGAAACGTAAAAGCGGGTAAAAAATGTACTACAATATATCGGGACTGAAAAAATGAGACATAAATGGCGGGAAAACGTTAAATACTGGGGATGTAAAATCCGGGTTTCACTGTAGAATAAATACTACCAAAAACAAACAACCCTCGTTCATTTCATCTTTATGAGAGATTATCGTTATAGAGAGAGACTTGTTATAAAGGGAGACTACTGTATATTATTAAGAATAAAGTATGGGTTAATTTAATGGAATTACAACTGATTAGATATATTACCTTCATGTATAAGTGATCCCCATACTGTGTATAAATATCAATCAGACCTTCGGAGTCGTATTTATGACTGCTCGCGATTCTTATGGCAACATCATACAAATTCTTCTTAAACAGTAAACTAAGCTTAGACTGAAGATCCTTCTCATCCAGGTGGTGGATCTGTTTATCTTCCGTAATAATATAAAAGGCACCCCATTCTGTCAGCACCGCTTTTATATCTTCTAAAGGCATTGAGAAGACAATAAATTTATTTTGGATATCTAAAATCGTGACATGATTGATTTGTGAACCCTCGCTGTCTGAAGAGGAGGCCTGCGCCGATTTAGAGTCCCGGGATATTGTGACTAGATAACTCCTAAACCAGTCTACTCGCTTCTTGTCTCCTTCTAGGGCATAGCAAGGGCCCCGGCCATCTGTTGTATAGCAGTATATCGCCTGCAAAAAAAAGTCATAAACAGTTATAATCAATGTTTTTAACCGCCCTACCTTTGGGTTATTTTCCGAGAAACGTGCAAAAAACAAGCAGGTTTTTTATTAATAAAATTTAATTATATACTAATTTTATTTTTTTAAATTACGAAACGTCAAATACTCGGCCGCACACTTCGCCCGCCGCTTGTAAAACTATCATATTTATGAAGACTTGTGCTCATGTTTTGATGGCACACGCGCGTATCCCTAAAACTTTGTACATTTTAGGTACATTACTTTTTCTCAAGCCCGTACGTGATACGGGATATCGTAGAATGGTACAGTCAAAGTGAACGTATCACGTACGTTCAAATAAGTAGGGTGGTTAACAAGACTCTGAAGCTGAACAGATTTCTTAGCCTGTTCGGTAGTGAGTTTATTTTAACTCAACAATATGATAAGAATTCAATGCCAAATCATAGAATACGAAATTACAATGCATTTTTACTTAGGAACAACTATAAAAAAATTAATATTCAGAGTGATTTAGAAGGAGAAAATAAATACTTTTCCATAAATAGTCTATCAGAACAGATAATTAATTTATTTAACTCAATTGGGATTATGTTAAAATAAATAAGATGTCCAAAACCTTATTTTTCTTTTGATACAAAATTATCAAACATTTCAGTAAAATCATTTGATCATCTTATCAAATATAATTTTTATTGTTAAATTACACATAACTGGCAGCCTGACAATAAAAGGTTGACAAGCAATAGGAAAGTTATGATGTCACGGAATATTTTAAATGCGTATTACTCCGTCGGTATTATAGTTACATTGCTAAAAACTTCGAACATTTGTGACAAATGGTTCACAGGTGCCGATATCATTCGGTATTCGGGAAGAAATTGAATAATTAATTACTAGTAGACGCAACCATACCTATAATGGCATACCAGAAACGTTAATAACAAGAAATACAATAACACAGGACGACAATAACAAACAAAAGTCTTCATTAATTTTAACACACTAACTGTGTCGGATATTTCTAGCGATTAAAGCAATTTTCTCCAGTTCCTCATAAATGTGAGCATATATTATCAAATAGCAATGATCTTTTCTCAATTACATATAATTTTACCAATTTTTTAAATTTAGGAAACCGATCTTCAATTTTTTAAATATTTGTTATGATTTCTGAAATACATTTTTTAACGCAATGGTTGCCACAGACAGAGACTGTTTGCAGAGATATCTCGGCAAACAGCGCAGTACTCGTATTGCCAGAGACGAGATATCGCGGAAGAACTTTTGGTGACGTATTCTTGCGCCATATTGACTTGTATTGACAATTTGGCAGAAACGGAACACACATCAACATCTGTTTTAGTTACCCTGGAATATTATATCGAGTTTCCAAATACTTTTAATCGATTTATCGGTAAATTTCGAAAATTGTTTTCGAAAACTGTTTGACAATGAAAATTTTAAACTGGTTTAACTTCAAGAAAAAACTATAATGATTTATTTGCGGCTATGAAAAGGTTTATATATCAATAGTATAAAAAAGAATTGAGTAGAATTATAATAAGATGATTAGATTTAAATAAAATAAACTTACGTCATTTCTAGCAATGACAAACTGCTGATCGGCCATGACAGCGCAATTAGGTTTGCAGCCTTTTGATGCTTCGTCCATCACCACGCCTCGCTCCTTCCCGCTGCTTCCCACATTGTAAACCATGACCGAGGACCGACTGGCCACAAATAAATGGCTGGCCCCCCTTAAAAATAATTTCAAAATTTAATACAATTATCAGTACAAAAAAAATAACCATTAATTGATAATGGAAAATGTTGACATACTTAAATGCCAATCCAGTGATGGCAGTATTTCCAGTGTCGGCTAAAGTTTTCATTTTACTACTTCGTTGCCTCGTGATATCTCCTCTGAACAGAGTAACGGATCCATCTCCAAAACCAACAGCCATCAGATTCTGTAATAATAATAATAATAATATGCTAACTGTTTTTGTGATGTAATCACCTCAAGGGCGCATTAAGACATGTTTTAAATCTAAATGTGAACGCTGCATCTGATATTCGCGATCGATTAGAAAGTATAATAGAAAAAATTATGCAAGTTTTAAATTGGTAGATACAAATTCAGGATGTAGGATGTAGATACAAATTATGTAAAACTTGTTATGTCTGATTGCTACAGAAATGAAAAACAAATATTAGAATTAAGACCCGAAAATTTAACATATTCAGAGAGTCTAAATAGACAAATAAAAAGATATCATTGATGGTATGGATTATTATAATTTGCAGAGTGGAAAAGAACAAATGAAACTTATGTATTTAACATGATCTGAAAGAGTATAAAAAATATAATTAAGAGATTGAGTTTGCAATATACCTTGTTCTCATGCACAGCAAGAGCAGTGGCGGGCGTGGAGCGGAGGTGCGAAGGAACGGCGCGGGCAACTCTCACGCACAAGGGGTTACCCTGTCTGTCCTGCCTGGCCCCATCCCATACTTTGAGGATCGGATTGACACCAGCCTCATCTTCCTGTTATTCAAACACAATATTAAGATTTTTTTTTTTGTATACAAATACTGGATTTTTACCCATTGCGGGTAAATCATTTTTTAAGGATTAATTGTATCTCAATAACATCGCTTAACCGCTTAACCCAACCAATGACAGGTCATAAGTCCTGTAAACGCCTCGACTACCATATTCTGTTTCCAAATAATTTACACCTTCGTCTCTATTGAGATACAATTAATCCTTACAATATTAAGACTATGCTAAGGCTAATGTAATTCAAATACTTTTTTTATAAAGTTAAGACATTAATGCTCTAAAATTTCATAATACTGACTAACTAAGTATCAAGTCGCTTTAAGTAGGGGCACGCAGAAAAAATGGAACAGGCACACTGTTCTATACATTACTCTTGAACTTCCTCTATATTTAAACATTGTAACCCACTTGCTTACAGCACCCTTGAGAAGATTAATTCATAAAAATGGCACTTTACAAATCATCCAATTTATTATTATTGATGATTTTTTCAAACATACATGCCCACTTTTAGTAACTGATACTTTTAGTCATACCATGTTTCCACGGCCTTCCTCGCAATCTTTTTCCATTCGGAATGCTCGTGTAAAACATTTTGACCATTCTTTCCTCATTCATTCATTATTACTATTACTATTATTATTATTATCTTATATTTTAGGTATTCTTTGACTTCTTCTATTAGCTGTTAGCTGTCTAGCTAACAGCTAGCTAGAAGTCAAAGAATACAAATATCTCGGCCACAACATCTTGCTTTCCAGAGATAATCAGACTGCTGAGCTTCAGAGAAGAATCGGTCTTAGGTAGGCGGCATATGGCAATCTGAAGAAGTTCTTTAATAGTAAGATTCCCCAGTGTCTGAAACGCAAAATGTATGATCAATGCGTACTTCCGGTACTGACATATGGAGCAGAAACGCTAACCCTCACCAAGTCGACCATAAGGAGACTCCGCGTAGCACAGAGGAAACACGAAAGAGCCATGCTACACGGAAGACTTTCAGACCGGATAAAAAATACGTAGAAGGTCGGGAGTAACAGATGTCATCACAAGGGTAGCGAAGCTTAAATGGTCATTTGCGGGACATGTTGCCAGATTGGTAGACGATAGATGGACCAGAAGGCAGGTAGAGTGGAGACCCCGCAAAGACAAAAGAAACAGAGGGAGACCCCCCACACGATGGTCCGATGACATTACAAGAATTGCTGGCGATTGGATCCAAAAGGCACAAGAGAGGGATATGTGGAGAAGTATGGAGGAGGCCTATGTCCAGCAGTGGATGACAACGGCTGTCTAAGTAAGTAAGTAGTATATTTTAAATGCGCCGTTTTGTAAAATCAATTACTCCAAGGGTGCACTAGGAAATGACTGACCGAACAGTGCAGTCTTTAGAAGTTTCTTAAATTTAACGTCACTATCTTCATACTTAATACTAACATGGAGGCTATTCCACGCCAACGGACCCGCAACGCTGAAAGCATGATCATAGAAACTTGCTTGCTATGTGTAGAAATCATTCTTGGTAATTCTATCTTAATTATAATGAACATGTCTGCCTTAGATTTCTTTCTTATTTCTTAGTCCAGTATTCTATCATACATTGTCTCTCTATGCAATCATTCTTAGTGATCATAATTCTGTAAATGTCATTAATATCTTACTACTCAAGAGGTTAATAATACACTCACTACAACTTTATTCATAGTATCAATGAAGTTCTACTTACTCCAATGGTGACCAAACAGGGGTCATGCTTCAGCTGAACTGCGAGAGCAATGCTGACTTCGTAAGCCTTAAAGGACGTCACTGTCCAAGCCCGAGAAATCAAACGCACCCAACCATTAGTATCTCCGATAACCAACTGAGAGTTGCCACTTGTACACAACTCGATAGTCGTATCCTAAATTAAACAAACATAAATTACAAAACCATCATTTGAAGTATTTAATTTGTTGTGCAATATTTATAAAAAACCAGAGCATCATGGTTGGAGCGAAACCGGTTGGTAAATTAAAAAACAAAATAAAGTGATGTAAAAACAATATATAAAAGTTTTTTCTATTATTTTATAAATTATATCAACTATATCTGCCAATCTCTTTGATGACCTTCGTGGCCGAGTGTTAAGTGCTACGACTATCACACCAAAGGTCCCGAGTTCGATTCCCGGCGATGGCAGTGTGATTGTCACACTGTCTTTGGTCTGGTGTAGACTTCACGTTACAATAAAATGGCGATAAATTAGCTACCTATCATATGTCGTGAGAATCAATATATCCTATACATTGATTTGAGAATCAATATATCCTATACATTGATTTGACTTGCACTGTCTTGATGAAAATAGCAATTCAACATAATGATAAAAATATCTATATTTAAACTAAAGCATTAACTATAAAAATAGAGTTTTGGTATCTATTTTGGGTGCCGAAGTTAATTGAATTATCTGTGACTTGTCAACTCAATAAAATATTTTAGAAGACACTTATGATTTAAATCAATGATCTGACATCCAAAGCACACACTGCCCCCTTGGAATGGAATGAATCATTAATGTTGTGTAACCTAAATTAAACAATATTGCATAGGGGAATTATTAAAATAGTAATTAGTATTTTTTTACAAAGTATGATAGAAAAAGTGTATTTAAGCATTTACAAATTATAAAAAAATAAAAGTAACCTGTAATGCTTCAGCAACTTTTCCTCCATCCACATTCTTATGTAGATCAAAGAAATTAAATCTTCTCCACTGAAAACAAAAAACATGTTAGGTTAGGTTTTATACTAACTAACTAACCATCACACCGTCTCTCCGAAAGGGTGGGCAGAAAGAATGGACTGCCACACTTTAACCGATGCGGCACTCCAACCTTCTCTTTTCACCCCCGCGAGAGACGCGGTGTGATGGGTTGCGAACCTCGTCACCAATAGACATCTCCCGCGCACACTTTGATTGTCCAACGTCCACAAAATAAATCTAAAAAAACTTTTTATATAAAATACAGTGATATAAAATAACAAAATAAAAATAATTTAACACATAATGTTCTTTTAGATTGTGCACTTGTTGTCAGCTAGACGATCCATACTTTTGTGTTTATTTAATTCATATTTCACATATCCACCTTTTTTTTTTTTTAATTAACAGTAATTATACTAATACTATAAACATATTTATATAACAATGGACAACAATGCCATAAACTTGAAATATATACTGAAAAAATTTTGCTAAAAGAATATAAAATAATTACTACAGAAACTGATACATATGTTATTTCTTTTCTGTTGTAAACATATTTTTGTTATTACAGTCATTTTATTCAATATGGTACTTTAAATGAATACGTATTACGTAAAAAAATATTTACAGGGGGTGTGTTTATACAAATCCTAGTTGGGACATGTCAAAAACAAAAGACAGAAAGAAATTAAGGAATATAGCAATAATACAAATAAGTTTTAATGTGAAGAAACGGTTATCGATTATTCTGGCATACCCAAAAGAAAAATGTTGTTTTTAGAAATTGAAATATGATAATAATGATATATACATTTGGTATCTGTCTATATTGAAAGGATGAGTATTACACTAACCTCTAAAAAAGCCATAGTGTTAAATAGATTGATTTATAGCGCGAAATACTAAAAATCGTCCATTTACAAAACAAACGTTATAGGCGCAGATAACAGCACTCAAATCGAGAATTAAAATGCAACACCATTATTGATATTAGTAATCAGAAAAAAAATTGACAGTAACAAGACGACATACAGAATAAAACTGTCAAAGTAAAAAAAAAAAAAATATGACACCATTAACGACACCTACAGAAAATGTATATAAGTAAGTTGCTTTCATGTTTCAACTAGTACTGCATATTATTCATAGATGCCGTTTTTGCAAAAAATCAATAAGTTCGTAGGTGTGTATTCAGCACAAAATTTAAGACAATACATTCAAATTATTTATTTTAAAACCTAAAAAATTATTTCCGCAGTCTTAACAAAACATGTATATTTTAAAAGTCTACTTAATTCTTATTTAATAAGATGTAACTGTTTTGTTTCTTGGATTGTGTAGTGCGTAATATATAATTTATTTTTTAAATATAATAATTTAAAATCATTTTGTGTCTAAAAATAATATTAAAACATTTTTATTTGTTCATCATTTCATTTTCACTCCTCATTTCAAATTATAATTTTCATCCTGCATTGTTAATTAAATTTAAAAAATAATGTGTTAGTTATACTGCAGAGATGGAGCTCTTTGGACATCTTCGGCTACACCACTGCGGCAAAAGTTAGCTCAGTCAGCTGTTAGCTGCTTTTATTACATGAATGTGAATGTGAGGTCCGCTGCTCGTTGGTATTTGCATTCGCTTGCGGCATTTGCGTTTTGCGCTACTGTCGCAAGGTGAAGTGAGGATTGAGCGTGTCTTATCATCGGGACTTGTTTACAGTCGTGTTTATTAAAATTAACAACTTTTGTGATTCGTCTCTAAAACTCTATTTAAATAAAGGACGCGAGTTTCTTTTTAATACAACCATTCGTTCATTGCTTTGTTTTGTACAATGACGTTGGTCGACTGCTAGTTTGTAAGGTTAAGTCGAATTTTAATGAATATCTCGTTGAATCTTAAGACTAGTTTTTTTTTATTATTAAGTTTCCTTAACAAAGAACCCAAAGACTTGTAATATTGTTTAAGTTTCGTACCAGTAAAACAATTGTTTGTGTTAATTTTTATTCATTGGAAAAAAATAATAAAACCCAAGTGTGAGCTTATTTCTTCCGGCAGGTGAGTACATATTTATTTTTGGTAATTTTAATTATCTAGAGACCTCGACATATCAATTATGTATACACACGCTTATTAAAATTAAATCTAATTTTGTTTACTACTCTCAGATAGGCCTTTCAGTCGCAAGCATAAAACCAAGTAGAACTAATTTAACCGCCAATAACACAACCCTTAATTTAATTATTGAAGATAAAAAAAATTTAACATTATAATTAATCGGCATTTTTATATTCATTTTAATCGGCGCGTACGTAATGTGATTTTGACAGTTGATTTTTTCTACATCAAAAATATCTTACATCATTCCTTTTCAAACGCGAAAACAACTCATTTTAAATTATGATTTCGAATAAAATCAATTCAATTTTTATTATAACTCAATGCAAATATCACATATTATTTTCAATTGCTAACCTGGTTATTTTTTACGGTTTCCTGTTATATTTTTATCATCATTCTAAAAATAGCTATACATACTCGTGTATTTTATGTACTCGCCTACAAAATCTTTCATCTCAAATATTTATTTACAAACATCTTCTGCTGGCTTTTTTTAAATATCGGAATCTGCGATTGTTTACAAGGTTCTATCATGTATAGCGACAAAGATTGGCGGGTAACTCACCAAACTGTCATTTCATGGTTGAAATATCGCGATAATTAACAGGAACACCAATATCAAGACATGACGAAATATGGCATAATCCTATAGGTACTTGTTTTAATGGCAAGCATTTTTTTAAATCAATTTCGAACCCTCTTAGACCATAGGCAAATATCAATTAAAAAGTACTTACCTCATTTCAAACAATGCGTTGTCTCTAAAAAATTAACGCAATATTTGGCGGGATTCTGTTATATCCAATATCCCGAAAAAAGAAAAGAAATAATAAATTTGATGTTGTCGAATCGAAATGTTAAAAAAAAATACTATTGGATTGCAAAAAAAATATTATTTGAACTAAACATTAATAATTATATGCAAGAAATAAGATGAGCAAGTTTTGGCTATCTTATTTTATATCATTACTTCTCTTTTAAATGGTGATAATTCCTGACAGTCACTGCAACTATAATTTTCTTGCAGGTCTTCTGAAATCCCCATGCAATTTTGACAAATTTAAACGTATTAATATAGTAAAAATGCGATTCCTCGCATTTTCTTGTGACATTTAAATATTTTTCCTATGTCAAAAATTTCGGTTTCCTTTAAATTTACTTCCCCTTTCTACCGATATACCTCTTAGACTCTCCGCTTTCCGAATTCATTTTCTTATGCCGTAAAATGAAACTGTCTCAAAGAGATTTAACGCAAAATATATAAAAATATATCCAAGTAAATTTTCACATCAGACATCAATCTTCTAAATTTGAGCGTGCCATGTTGTGGAATATTATGGACACCATGTAGGTACCTACTTACACGATACGAATTAACTGAACATTATATTATTGCTTACGTATAAAAGTCAACACTTATCACTTAATTTATTGAAATCTTTTAGCTTGAAAGCTTTTTTGAAATAAAATATTTATATTTTAACCCTTTTTTTATTGCATTCTTATTAATCAATACGATCTTTTTTTAATTTAATTAGTTTATTTATCTCGACATAGTTCGATGGTAGTTTGCCTTCGTCATCGGCAGAATGTAATGAACCATTTATATCGTTCTTCCGATGGGGAAGGCATAGGTTATGAATTATAAACTTCGATACACCTTCTTCTCTGGTTTCAATCCTGGGATTGGTTTGCAGCAATTTCCTCCATTATTCTCTTCCATTTTTCCCTGTCTTGTG
The DNA here is from genome assembly GCA_022606425.2 of Lepidostoma basale. Lineage (NCBI taxonomy): Eukaryota > Metazoa > Arthropoda > Insecta > Trichoptera > Lepidostomatidae > Lepidostoma > Lepidostoma basale. The sequence continues at coordinate 428,398 of JAHDVF020000715.1, read as the reverse complement.
CGGCTCTTTTGAGATCTGCATATGATGAGCAGCGTACGTCCACCAACAGGTCCTCCAGGTACTCTCGGCGTGGGCGTCCCCTAGAGTTTGTCCCCTCGATCATACCCTCCATTATGGCATGCAAGAGACCTTCTTGACGTATTACATGGCCGATCCATCTTGCACGCCTTTCGGACAAGGTCCTGAGCAGGTGCCTTCCTCCTTCGATTCCTTGAAGAACCTCCTCATTCGTGATGTGGTCTCTCCAGGAAATTCCAAAGAGTCTTCTATAGGACCACATCTCAAAAGCCTCTAGTCTCCGTTTATCCCTTTCGGATAGGCACCATGTCTCGCAGCCGTACATCAAGACACTCCATACATAGGTCTTGATGAGGAGTATTCTCAGTTTTAGGTCTATATTATTTGATTCTATTATTTTCGACCTTTTATTAAATGCAAGCCTAGCCTGATGTATACGGCTGTCGACCTCGCTCTTAGACCGACTGTCCCATGTTATTTTGCTCCCGAGGTAGACAAACTCCTTGGTGTTCTTTAGTGGAACTCCTGACATCACTACTCTCATCTGGTGTTGCGTTCGGCCTACAGTCAGCAGCTTTGTTTTGTCCTTATTTATCTTCATGTTGTAGCTATCTTGAAGAATGTCTTGCAAAGTATCTAAGGCCTCCTGCAGTTCCTCCTCACTTTCAGCAACCCTAGCAACCATAGCGATACACCACCGCGAGTTAAAACATACTTGTCTACTATGAGTGAAAATGTAGTGTTTTGACTTATAAAAAATCAGATAAAGGAACTTCATATTTATGTTTTTAAAGTTTATTACGGTTTAAAAAAATTTAACCTTTAATAATATTCCTTACATACGTTTAAATGAAAATGGTAGTAAATGAATCTATTATTCTTCTTCTCCGGTCTCAATCTAAAGATTGGTCTGCAGCAAGGCGATGTGTCTCCTCTTCCACTCTGCTCGGTCCTCGGCAACTCTCTTCAACTCCGCATAGGAGGTGCAGCCCATATCTCGGCAAATCTGGTCTAGGTCCTCCTGGCGAGATCGTCCTCTGCCAATCAATCCCTCGACCATTCCCTCCATGAAACATGGGCAATTCGTCGGGAGGTCCACATTTCAAATGCCTCCAGCCTTTTGCGCTCTCTTTCGCCCAGGCATCAAGTCTCGCAGCCGTATAGTAAAACACTCCACACCAATATTTTTATTAATTGTTTTCGGAGGTTTAGGTCGATGTTATTATTAGTGAAATATATTTATTTACACGCGTGTAAGGCATATTAAAATCGATGCTAAAGCACAATCGGTGTGTTTAAAAAGATTACGAAATGTGTTAAGTAAATCAACACATTTTTATCGACATTAACGGATGTGGTAAAAGTAATTTTGAATGCTTCGATTTTATATATATGTAGTTACCTATTGCAAAATATAGTATAGACGTTTATTACGATTATTAAAAATTTTAATTCAAAATTTGATAACATTTTGAAGTTCTTACCAGAGTTGGATTGTTTTAAGTGCATGATTACAGTTATTTAAAATAACGGTGGATACGTGGAATATAAATTAAATAAAAACAAAACTCCGGATCGTCCACCTGACAACATGTGCACCATCTTAAAGAACATAATGTGTTATATTATATTTATTTTATTATTTTATTTTATATAATTTGTTAAAAGAGAAGGATGGAGTGCCGCATCGGTTAAAGTGTGGCAGTCCATTATTTATGCCTACCCCTTGGGTTAGACGGCGTGATGGGTAGTTAAAACTTTTTATTTAATTGGCTATTATTTTACGCTACAATAAAACTATCATATTGTCGAAGAACAAACATGAAAATGACATATTTACATAATCTCGGAGATAAACTGACGATAGCTGATTTAAATAATATTTACAGTAGTAATCTCATGGAACAAATAAATTGAACCGCATTGAATATTATCTCCATTATGAAATCAGTTCGTAACGAGAGTTCCGCAAACTATTGCATGCCTCGTTGTTATTAATTGTTAAACCATCGCATCGCATCGGTACGAAATTATTTTACATTTCATAAATAAGTAGATCAAAGTATCAGAAAGTAATTTCAGTGTAGTACCTACCGTAGTAATGTGGTACCTACATATGAAACGCAGTTTATGAATTAATCAAAACCGATTTAGTTAAATAACTATTTCCATAACCCGGTTTAGTAAAACTGTTGTTTTTACTGTTCAATTTTATCCCACCTGATGAACAACTGTGATGTTTTTTTGTATATTGTTTTTAGTAATGGATAATTACAAAGTAAATGTCTCATCGGGTATAAAATAATATAGTAACTAATTTATATCTCACGAGCCGTTGAAACATTTTATTAAAATATAACTTTGTAATCTTAAATTTTCATTTATTCTTATTTATTTATTATTTATTTATCTCTCTCTCTCTGGTTTCAATCCTGGGATTGGTTTGCAGCAATTTCCTCTATTCTTCTCTTCCATTCTTCCCTGTCTTGTGCGGCTCTTTTGAAATCTGCATATGATGAGCAGCGCACGTCCACCAACAGGTCCTCCAGGTACTCTCGGCGTGGGCGTCCCCTAGAGTTTGTCCCCTCGGTCATACCCTCCATTATGGCATGCAGGAGGCCTTCTTGTCGTATTACATGGCCGATCCATCTTGCACGCCTTTCGGACAAGGTCCTGAGCAGGTGCCTTCCTCCTTCGATTCTTTGGAGAACCTCCTCATTTGTAATGTGGTCTCTCCAGGAAATTCCTATATAGGACCACATCTCAAAAGCCTCTAGTCTCCGTTTATCTCTTTCGGATAGGCACCATGTCTCGCAGCCGTACATCAAGATACTCCATACATAGGTCTTGATGAGGAGTATTCTCAGTTTTAGGTCTATATTATTCGATTCGATTATTTATTTACACTCGTACATAATACACAAATGAGACATAACAAACGAAAAACATTTAGGCGACTCATTTGGACACAAAACGGTGTAACAAAGTTAAAACAAAGTCATTAAACCAAAAAATCATAAATATCAGAAGGAACCCAAATATATCGACGTCAATGAGGCAGTACTCTTTCCAGAATTGAGAACAGAACACTGCCTCACTGACACTAAAAATGTCCAAATCCGAGACGGTTAGATTCAACGTCCGAATTGCTCTTCCTACTGGCATCACCAAAGGCAGGTTGGTTCTGCGTGACGGAGCAAAGAACAATTGATTCGGCCTAGCCAGGTCAGCCAGAACATTGTCCATTAGGTGCTGTCTAGGCCTTCCTAGAGGTCTTACTCCAGTCGGTCTAGACGCGTACAGGGTCATAATTGCTCTGGTCTCTTCGGCTCGGCATACGTGCCCAATCTATGCTAGGCGACCGACTTTCACGGTGCTCGTTATAAGGGGCTGCTGGGTCATCGTACGGATCTCTTGGTTGGTCCTATGCCTCCAAGTTCCCGCTGCAACACCGGGTCTGGGTACCAGGATCATTCTAAGTATTCTATTCTCAAACCAATAGATTATTTGTTGTTCTTTCAAAGTCATTGTCCACGACTCGGAACCATATGTCACAAAGGAATTGTAATTACGTCAACAAACTTATATACCCAAGCTTCATTAGCCCAATATTAAAAACAAAATAATATGTAAGATCTATTTAGAAAAAAATACATAAATAGGTATGTTAACTTACATCTCCAACATTATTACATAAATTTAATTTGAACATAATATGTTTTTTGTTGTTGTTTCTAAAAGGTATCCAATGTTTAAAAGAAATATTCGTTTTGGGTGCTTACCTTATTTTTTTTAATCTAATTTTGAACTCTTTTTTTAATGTACGATACATTAATTAATAAACTATGGAACCTACTTATTAGGCGCGGCCATAAAATAGCTTTATTTTATATTGTTATACTGTGTCTGGCCACTATTGGATTATTGTTTGATTATGAATGTTTAATGCGATATTGGATTACTGTGAATCATAGCACCCAGGTACATTAAATACACTTCTCTTTAACACAAAGGGGAAATCGAATGAAAAATTATCACGGAAAAGAAATTGTAAACCTTGAATCAACAGTTTTTAATTGTTTTCCTAGACTTGGTGTTATTTCTGAAGAACTTTCTTATAATTAGTCCTTTACGTGCACGTTGTTGGACTTGGATCTTCTGGCTTACAGAGGTTCAGCTCTAATGGCTATTCCTCTTACGTCTGTAGGAAACATTGTTGGAATGTGATTTGGTAGTTGTTTTATGATGGGGCTAAATGTATGGCCCGGAGTGTCCCTCCGAAAGAGGGCGATGGGGGATTAAGGGTTTATGATAAAGTCTTACATTATTGTCAAGGAATGGAAGACCAGTTAGGGTTGGGATTGTATTTATTAAAAAAAGTCTGTATATATATGTGCTTTAAACTATAATTGTTGTTTGTAATGTCTTTTGAGAAAATAAACTGAATTGATTTTAATTTGCATAGCTAGGTCTCCATTTCGCTAGCAGGCTGGTCGTGCCGTCCCCTTGTTTGTGTCGTTTTCAGGGGCGCCGGGTAATACATAAAAACACCACACGTGAAGGCACCTCCCTTGCCCCCTGATTCCACTTACATGAAGCATCTCTGTGTACGTAATTTGTTGGGTCAATTTGAGTCAACATTGGTTTCAAGAGATGTGCGATTTTTGCGTTCAAATATTTGAATACATTGTTTGAATACGATTTTGCTATTTCTGCACAAAAAAAATCTGCTAGACAACCGAAAAACTTGCTATTTTTCATTAGCTGTCGTTACAGTACGTAAGCCGTGTTATCAGCTATTTAATTTGTGCGGTTTAAGCTTTGTATTTCTGCTTTTACAATTTTATATTTGAATAATTTTATATTTGAATGGAACAAAATAAGGAAAGGGTCATTAAGATGGTTTGGACACATGGAAAGAATGAGTGAAGACAGAATGGTAAAGAAGGTATATGTAAACGGCGTGAACGGAGCTAGAAATAGAGGAAGGCCGAGGAAAACGTGGCACGATCAAATCAATCAAATATTGAATGTCGGACACGTGAGGAGTCGGAGAAATCGACGTGCGTGCATGACAAGATGTATGAATGTAGAGGAAGCGAGAGAAGTATGTCAGGACAGAACAGTGTGGCGTGATGGTTAGTTAGTTAGTTAGTTAGATATTTGAATTATTTTATGGTTACATATCAATGGGCTACCGATCCCTTTTTTTTTTATTATTATTTAAAATGAACTTCCATCAAGAGATTTCAATAAAATTATTTGATTATTCATCATAAAAAAACTACCAAATCGCATTCCAAAAATGTTTCCTACAGACGTAAGAGGAATAGCCATTAGAGCTGAACCTCTATAAGTCAGAAAATCCAAGTCCAAGTCCAAGGCTAAAACTCTTAAAGGCTAAAACTCTTATGGCCATCTGAATAAAGAGATTATATCTTACGAATCAAATTCTAACAAAAAAAATCTGGTCCAATGTAACCCGAAATAACACCACTCTCATAACAACGTGCACGTAAAGGACCAATTATAAGAAAGTTCTTCAGAAATAACACCAAGTCTAGGAAAACAATTAAAAACTGTTGATTCAACGTTTACAATTTCTTTTCCGTGATAATTTTTCATTCGATTTCCCCTTTGTGTTAAAGAGAAGTGTATTTAATGTACCTGTAAATAATTTATGTTTCAGTAAGATGGTTTGGATACACGGAAATAATGATGAAGAAAATATATGTTAATGATTTGAATGGAGCAAGAAATATAGGTAGGCCGAGGAAAATGTGACAGGATCAAATCCATCAAATTTGTAATGTCGGCTACGTGAGAAATCGGAGCAATCGACGTGCGTTTATATGAATGTTGAGGCGAGTGAAGTATGTTAGGAAAGAATATAGTGACTGTCGATTAGTTAATTAGTTAGTTATTATTCATCTTGTCCTCTTTTTAGACCCTTATTTTGTTCCTATTGTTAGGCTAACCTCGCTTGGGAAGTTGACTCCCGGCCTATCCCTCCCTCTTTGGGGGGGGGGGGGGGGTAGCCAACAGAAAACTGATGCAGGAATTAGTTATTAAGTGTAAAATAATAAAAATGAACTTCTACTTATATCAATTGTATCTCAATAGAGACGAATATGCAAATTGGAAACAGAATATGGTTGATCAAGGTGTTTACAGGACTTATGACCTGTCATTGGTTGGGTTAAGCGCACGCTTTATGTAATACAACATTCCCCATTCAACCTTATTTTTTCTTATGACCGCCATGTCTGACAAATTTTTGGAAGTTGTATATATGTTAATCTCCATCACCACCCTTTACATGGTAGTATATTCAATCTACACACTAACGCCATCTATGAAGATTGTATTTTAAGCATTAAGCAGAAGATCTTTTTAACGCAATGTGAAAGGCTACCGCCATTTTCTACTTATATAATTATACAATATAATAAAATAAAGCATATTTTAACGATGTAAATGGAACTAGAAACAGAAAAAGACCGAGGAAAACGTGGCATGATCAAATAAAGCAAATATTAGATATCAGTCATGTGGGGAGTCGGAGAAATCGACGTACTTGAATGACACGATGAATGTTGAATCGATAGAAGTATGTCAGGAATGAAAAGCGTAACAGTCCATTATTTTTATGCCTACCCCTTCGGAGAAACGGCGTGATGGTTAGTTAGTTTTGTTTTTATATAATATTACATAATGTAAAAAAAAAAAAAAATTTTACTAACCGCAGGTTTTTTTATCTGGGGGTTTCCATTATGTTCAGTAGTTTTATTTATAACCTTTTGACGGTTTAGTGACTAAACTTTAGTCAATTAAGAAAATGTAATGGTGTGTTGTTTTGTTATACAACGTTAAACATACTTGTTATAGTGAAGTGGTTTATAGTGTAATTTCATTTCTTGTATTATTGACTTACTTTATCATTAAGATTACTCCACCTGAAACTCAAGAGGAAGTCAACACAATGTTGTACTCGTACATGTTTTAGAAGCGTGTCATGTGAATACTCTAATGTTGATTAATTTCGAATGAATCAATTCAAAGTGCTTCTCCAATCTCAAGACTAATGCAGTATACGTGATATATGCATGCCTCATTTAAATAAACAACAACAACAAACCATCACGCCTTTTCCCCAGAGGGATTGGCAAAGAATGGACCGATGGAATGATATTTGAAAATTTGTAGAATAAAAAACAAATATATTTTATACTTTTAAATTAAATAGCTTTGTTTTTTGTATCACAGTTGTATTTTATTTTACACGACAGCTATTTCATCAACCTATGTTGACATCACTGTTACAATGCAAAGGCAAAAAGGCAAAAAAATGTAAACTAAATATTATAAATAACCGAATTCCAGCTTATTCCCCATTAGTATATAGTACATTAAAAACTTTTCCCCTATACAATCAAGCTAAAAAATAATAATACTACCTTCAACTTTTGTCACCTTTCCTATTAATGTAATCTACTTCCTGTTATTGTTTATCGTTTTTAATTTATTATGTTTCATCGTTTTTGACTCTAACTAACTAACTAACTAACTAACTAACTAACCATCACGCCGTCTCCCCGAAAGGGTAGGCAGAAAGAATGGACTGTCACACTTTAACCGATGCGGCACTCCATCCTTCTCTTTTCGCCCCACGGGAGACGCGGTGTGATGGGTTGCGAACCTCATCGCCACCAATAGGCATCTCCCGCGCACACTTCGATCTTCCAACATCCACAAAATAAATCTAAAACAAATAATATAAAATACAATGATATAAAATAAAATAACAAAATAAAAATAATTTATCACAAAATGTTATTTTTAGATGGTGCACATTTGTCTATTTAATTTATGTTCCACGAATCCACCGTTTTTTTAATTTAGCACATAATGTAATAACACATAATTTTTTCCGATGTTGCACATGTTGACATGGACGATCCGGACTTTTGACTCTATACTATGCGTAATTGTTCCTTCTAATTACTGTTTTATTATTATTATTTTTTCTCCTATAAATAGTAACTAACCGTTCTTTTAGTTAAAATATTTAGGTACCTAACTCAATTTCAGCAAGAACTTCAAAATTATATCAAAGAAATTATTCAAATTGACATAGGAACAAATACACATAAATGATGATGTCAACATAGGTTGACGAAACAGCTGTCGCGTAAAATAAAAATACAATTATGATACAAAAAAGATACAAAAAACAAAGTTATTTAATTTAACAGTTACAATATGTATATTTTTTTTTAAATTTCGGCCAAAACAATGGACTATTAAATTAATTTTCAATACAAACAACAATATCAAACCAACATGCCGTTTCTCCAGAAGGGTAGACGGAGAAAATGAACCGCCACACTACTCGATCCTGTCACACCTCTCTAGATTCTTACACATTCATTCAGCGAGTCATACACGCACGTCGATTCTTCCGACATGGCCGACCTTAAAAATTTGATTCAAATGAATCATGATCATGCCAAGTTTTCCCCGATATTTTACGACTCAGTACTCCATTCACATAATTTACATATTATTATTATTATTATTTTGTTGAGTCGCTCTTTACATCATGACAGCGTGAGGGTTTTATAGCTATCATAGTGATTCTCGTGACATGTGATAGGTAGCTAATCTTCATTTTATTGACACGTGAATTCTACACCAGACCTAAGACAGTGTGACAATCACACTGCCCTCGCCGGGAATCGAACCCGCAACCTTCGGGGTGGCAGTCGATGCACTAACCACTATGCCACGAAGGTACACTAGGTACTTTCTTAATCATTCTTTCTTCATCCATGCGTTCCATGTGTCCAAATCAACGCACTGATCCTTTCATAATTTTGTTTATAATACTTTCTTCCGCTCTGCGTTTCTTCCCTATATCAACATTTGAAATTCTGTCGTACATCGTTTTACCACACATACGTCTAAGGGATCTTATCGTATTCATAAAAAAAGAGTCTTTTAAGTAAATATAAGATCAGAATCCACAATCAATTGACTGGGGCAGCGATAAGTAACTAATGGTTATGTAATAATAATGACCACTTGTAACCATGATGTTTTGTTCCGGACCAATAACGATGTTGTTACCACACACCTTTTTATTTGTCCGTGCCATCCGACCGTGTTTAGATACATTGTTTAAAATAATTGGTACCGTACTTACCGTAAACGTCCATTAAAATGGATGGAGCACAGTATGTATAATTTTAATATAATTGTTATACACGGGTTTATCATAAGTAAATATATAAAATGATGGAGTGTGGTAGCTATCCGTGGTCCACGGCATTTCTTTTGGGATATGTTGGGGACCAGTTTTATCAGACAATAACTCTAAAAGAACAACAAAGAATCTTCAGGTTTGAGAATAAAATACTTATAATTCTGGGACCCAGACCTGGTGTTGCATCGGGAACTTGGAGGCATAAGACCAACCAAGAGATCCGTACGATGACCCAGCAGCCCCTTATTACGAGCACCGTGAAAGTCGGTCGCCTAGCATGGATTGGGCACGTATGCCGAGCCGAAGATACCAGAGCAATCAAGACCCTGTACGCGTCTAGACCGACTGGAGTAAGACCTCTATAGACAGCGCCTAATGGACAATGTTCTGGCTGATCTGGCTAGGTTGGGCGAATCGGACTGCTAATGTAAGTCCTGCGTGGATGAGGGGCGGGCCTAGAGATTGATTGAGCGAAGCTGACGAAGGGCCGCTGCGTCCTATAACAGCTTCGGGTAAGCAGCGGGTAACCTTCTATGTCTTTCTTCTTCAAGTTCCCTGTCGGGTTCCCTCAACTTTGGCGATTACCTCGGCGAACCTGTCCCTGTCCTGCGCCGCTCGGAACAGCTCCTCCACACTTCGGATGCCGGTCCACTTCAACTTTCCCCTCCAATATCAGTTGGAGAAGGTGGTACTTTTCCCCACGCAGTATATGACCCAGATGTGAAATCTTTCGAACCTTGATAGTAGATAACAGTTCCCTGGTTACTCTAGCTCGTCTCAGGACTTCGGTATTGGTAACCATTTCTGTCCAGGGAACTCTGAGCATTCGGCGGTAGAGCCACATTCATCAATGTCTTTATTTAACTGTAAGTTTGTTCATTTGTATGTGTATTAACAATCACTGTATGTTACCCTACAATAAATATAGCTAAATCAAGTGGCTTATTTCTTCTCGAAAATCTTCATAATGTGTACTAGTTTTTTTTGTATCCCATTCATGCATAATTCAACGCGCAAAATGTGATTTTCACAGCGGAGAGTGGTGCGATAAACAAATTGAAGCATTCGCAATGCTGAGAGCCGCAGCCGGGCCGGTCTCGGCGCGAGCACACTCTTGATCAATAGCCGAATCATAAAACTCAACTCGCCGTCGTGGCCGGACCAATCACATATCAAACAATTTTCAATCAGATTTATGGGTGGTGCTATGCGCGCTACTCGAATGACAACCGTTGTGTTTGCGTTAATTGTATTTTGAAAGTAGTCGTAAAATGGAATTATTTATCATCAGAGATCAAAATATTGTAATTTACATTAATTTATTTCATACAAATGACATATATTTCATTACACACATAAAACCGATAATTTTATTAACTAACTAACTATCTTCTTCCTTATTGTAGACCTATGTGGTCTATTCTCCAGAGAGTTGCTCCTCCTGTGAGGTAGATTCCCAGCTGTCCTTCCATCTTTTAGGAGGTCTTCCATGAGGACGAGTTCCATGAAGTTGATTATGCAATGCAATATAGGGGAGTCTGGTGGAGTCCATTCTTTGAACATGACCGTACCAGTCCCTTTTTCGCTGTCTGCTCCGCTGTCTCATAATATCCTCAACCTCACATATCTCTCTTATTCTGGTGTTCTTTTCAGTGTCTTGCCTGCTATCGTCCTCAGTGTCTTCATTTCGGAAGTCATTGACTATCACTAACATATATAAGTAGAAAGAATGAACTGCAACACTTTTCTTTCCTGACAATTTTTCTCTTAAATTCTCTTGATAAGTTTTTTTTTTAGGTTTGGTTTTTAAACTGGCAACATTGTTTCTACAGACTGTCAATTTAGCAGTTGACAGTTGATTTGTAGTCAGTACGTTTTGCCATTTATGGACGTCAGAACGGCCCTTGCAAATTGTGCAAAATTATTTTGAAAATCATGGTTCGGTTCGCCAAACTTATCGTGCACTACGTCCATCCGAGCAAGTTATTCGGAAGACCATGGATCGTTTTCGCACCACGTACACCCTAGTGGGTAATACGCATCCACAAAGACGACAATTGTCGAAAATTGGATTTCGCGATTGCGGTTCATTCGACCTAGCCGTGGCGCTCATATGCCCGAAATCATATTTAAACAATAATGACATAAAATTATCTATTAAATAAAGCGAATATCATAGACATTAACATTATTTTAATGTTTTTTTTTTCATTTTGAATATGTATTGTATATACCTCTAAATAAAACACCTATATTTGCCAGTGTATTATTATATAACACTTGGCGAAATATAACTCATAAAAATAGCTTGAATTCGTCGTTTACAACAGTGATCCGCAACCAGTGTGCCGTGAGCCAAGTGCAGGTGTGCCACCACCAAATGCATAATGAAAAAAATATTTAGTTCTAGTCAAAACTCGTGAAATGCGAAAGATTCGACTCTTTCGTAAACCAGTTCAGGAGATATATGTGACTTTTTTTTTGTTTATTTAAGGTCATTCGTGAAAAATAGGTCGCCGCTGATTTCTACTGGCCGGAAGTTGCAGGCAACCTCAGTAGAATTCGAGAAATTTGGTCCTTCCGTCTTTCGGGAGGAGCAAAAAAACCGTCGCTGCTGATTTCTACTAGCCGGAAGTCCCCGATGAGCTAAAAAAAACGTCTTCTGAACTGATTGACGCCCACGTTCAGACCGAATTTAAGCTTTTGGTGTGCCGCGAAATTCTAGAAAGAACTTATGTGTGCCGTAGGTGAAAAAAAATTGCGGAGCACTAGTTTACAACACGTAACAATAAATTTATAAAAAAATCGTATCATATTTAGTCGTAGTATGCGCGCTCTGCACTCAACGACGCGACGCCTACCTCACGATACTACCCGCCATCGGCGTCGTGGGTCTCGTTTTGTCTACAAAGTAAACGAGATTCTCCCAATGATGCAATACGCCACAGCAGTGTGCGAAATTAAATGGCGTAAATGTGTACCTCGCAAACATTTGGATTGCAGAAACGAGACTTGGAGGCTAGGAATACTCGTATATTAAGTATCCATTTCTTGATTAATCAATATTAACCCTTATCGGACGCTAGCTTTTGTATCTTTTGTACAGGTATTTTCTATATACTTGATAATTGAAAATAACTTTGTTCAATTATTAATTAAGTCAGGAGACAGTTTATATTTTACTTACTTAATCAATAGCCTTAGAGCAATAAAACACCCTCAAGTCAATACTTCCATCAGTTCCATCTAGGAATCCTGTAAAAATTTAGCCCATTGATATGTCTATTGTTATCTCCCTAGTACTAGCCAAGTTAACTAACTAACTAACTAACTAACCATCGCGCCGTCTCCCCGAAAGGGTAGGCAGAAAGAATGGACTGTCACACTTTTACTGATGCGGCACTCCATCCTTCTCTTTTCGCCCCGCGGGAGACGCGGTGTGATGGGTTGCGAACCTCAACCAAGTTAACTAACACATGTTATATATAATTCTAGGTTCTTGAACTCAGTTTGTAATAATTTTGGTTAGTTTATATCGTTCTCCCGATGATGAAGGTATAAGCTTGTCGAACCTTCGAAACTTGTGGAGAAAAATAAACCCAAAAGTGGAAAAAACAGTGTTGGTAATTCATAAAAAAATAGTTTATTTTATTTTCTTGAAAAATCATTACAAAATTGAGAACATGTTATCATACTTATCCTACATCGCCCGCATATCATCATTAAATTGCATTTCTATGGTAAAAATGTAATGTGGTTCTTCTTATTTCTCCTATTCCTCGAATGTTATCGTCGTGATCCATGGAGCTGCCCGTGGCAGGTTTTGCGGTTTTGTCTTAACAATACGTCTCCAATCCTCTGTATTCTTCGCAGCCTGTACCGCCGAGTGAAGGTGTCCCCCAATAATCTCCTTAATCTGGTCGCGCTATTGCGTAGGAGATTTTCCTCTACTTCTTTTGCCTGGAACATTTGCTGTGAGGTTACCGATCTCTCAACTAGAAATGTGACCAAATAACTCAATACTCGCCCACTGCACATTACAGATAGTCTTTCTGTTATTTTGAACACATTGAGGACCGAGTCGTTCGTCCTTTTTGCAGTCCACGGGATCCTCAGCATGGACACGAATACTTACTTACTTACTTAGACATACTGGAGTCTTGTGCCTTTTGCATCCAATCGCCAAAAATTCTTCTGATGTCATCGGACCATCGTGTGGGGGGGTTTCCCTCTGTTTCGTTTATCTTCGCGGGGTCTCCACTCTACCACCTTTCTGGTCCATCTATCGTCTACCAATCAGGCAACATGTCCCGCAAATGACCATTTAAGCTTCGCTACCCTTGCGACTACATCTGTTACTCCCGACCTTCTACATATTTCAGTATTTCTTATCCAGTCTGAGAGTCTTACGTGTAGTATGGCTCTTTCGTGTTTCCTCTGTGCTACACGGAGTCTCCTTATGGTCGACTTGGTGAGGGTTAGCGTTTCTGCTCCATATGTCAGTACTGGAAGCACGCATTGATCATACTTTTGCGTTTCAGGACGCCAATACCACATTTCAAAGGCGTCGATCCTGGTGCGACACGGGATTTCATTGTCCATGTTTTAGCAGCGTAAATAAAAATGGTAAAACGTCTTTATTTCGATTATGTCTATAATATTTGGAAAATATTTCACACATAAGGTTCAATGTTACTTATTTTTACTATTATTTATTTTTTAATAGATCTGACGATCTGTGACAAAAAAATCATGTCTCTTGGGATGATAAGGTCCAACTGTCTCTCCATCTCTTATGTGGTCTTCTAGATATGGTCTTCAGTTGTATGTTCAATGCTTATTGCATATCAGTAGATATTCCACTTGTTTCAATCGATGACGCCTGGCCTATCTGAGCAGCACCACCATTCGTGGGTAGCCTCAAAAGATGAAGCATTCTTCTGACACGGTATCCGTATGCTGCCAGAAAGATAGGGAAAAGTAGTGGCAAACAATGGACAATTCGAACAGAACATAATGTTCCGTTCTTTCACAATAAATGCCCAATTTTATTTTAAATTTTTTTATTTGTATACGTAATAAGAAACATCCTGGAGAACTGTCCTCTATTTTTTTAAACTGCAAGATTTGGAAATCGAATAATAAAAACAGTTCCAATTATGACGTTGCCATGATAATTATGATTACATATGTCCAATCTGTACTGTTTACGGGTCTTTATGATTTGGTTTTGTCCACCTAGATATTAACGATGCTAAAAATGTTTTTACATACACTTTATCTATTTAAAACTAGCGGATCCGACAACGTCTCGCTATTGCTATTATATATTCTAGTATATGCATACGTAATATATGAATTAAGTAAAAACAATTGGAATTCAATATCAATTCATTTATGCTATCCGACGACGTTTCTCCAAATACATGACGTTAAAAAATATAATTAATGAATGTTTTCATGTTTTGGTTTAATACTGTAATGTCATGACGATCTACGGACGATTGACAATTGAAATTTATATCGCCTTGAGCGCCATCTCTCGGCGAATCGCACCATGAACAATTAAACATTGACATCATAAAAAATTTGTACACACCAATATAGACTGTAACGTTCTGGCTTTAAAAGATTTATTTGCCTATGACACTAAGAATTAAATCATTTGCATTTTAAATGTGCATTACGTATAACTCGGTTCGTATCAAATTATTTTTTTAAACCTTTGCCGAATCAACTAGTTGCAACCCGTGAAATATTCAAGGATGTAAAGATTTTTTACTCTTTAAAAACTTGGTTCACTGTACAATAGTAATCAGTGATAAGTTTAAATTTTAATATGCATATATCTTTTTTTCACACGCGTTAAAAAAATCACAATTAACAATATCAAATTGATATAATTTTGTTTTCTTCACTGCTGTCATGCAACAATAATCAGAACAAGATTTTTTTATCCAGAAACTTTCAAGGGGCATGCGCATCGTGTGCATTTCAAATTACTTTCGGAGTGAATCGAAGTATTCCTCTCTCGCTCTCTTGTATTTAAAATATTCTCGTACTCTTTCTTGATGACATTTGGGGTTTTGCCTCTTCATATTTATTAATATTAATTTTAATAATTAATAAACAGTGAAAATTCGTCTCAATAGGTTCAGTATTTGTCTAACTAACTAACCATCACGCCATTTCCCCGGAGGGGTAGGCAGAGAGGATAGATCGCCACAATGCAAACGATTTGGAATTGTATGTCTGTAATGTTTGTGATTATTAGCAAAATAAATGAAATGAAATGAAAAAAATGCTCTGTCCTGGCATACCTCTTGGGCTTCCTCTACATTCATACATCGTACCATGCACGCACGTCGATTATTCCGACTTCGAATGTGGCCGCTTTTTAGTAATTGATTAATTTGGTCATGCCATGTTTTCCTCGGTCGTCCTCGGCTTCTTTTTCCACTCACGCTGCTTGTGTACAACTTTCTAACGATTCTTCTCTTATCCATTCGTTTTGGTCTAAAAGCTACGAACATCGCCTTTTATTTATATGGGTGTTTTTCAAATAAAATGTTTACTCGAAAATTACATGTCCTATGACTTTCGAGGTAATTCTGCAGGCTATTGATTTTAAAACTGTTTTTTTATATATCTCAAAACAACAGAATAACTCACAAATTGATTATACACATATCCAAAAGTACTTATATCTGTTTATTTTGCTTAATTATTGGGAATATACGATAGAAAAGTGGTGATTTTTCTAGTGTCCCACGCTCCTTTTGCACTTTATAAACGAAATATATTCATTGATAAGCTACTTCCTGTCCAAGAGTTTTATGTTATTTGGAAGGATTATATGATCCAGATTCAATAATATTCCTAGATAACAGCGTATTAGAGTTCAAAATAATATAAAATACTGTTTTTATTTAGTCACTCAAAACGACGTTGGTGGAAAATTCCGTATACGCTACGTCGATATACTGATTTAAACGAAAAATTTACTGTAAACTAAGTATATATTTGATTGATGGCAACATTTTATAGCTCGTCAACGGTCGCCATGTTCGTAAATTGACACCAGTCGCATTATGTTATGTGAAATAGTGGTCGGGCGTCACGACGTGCTGTTTTTATTTTCCACTACGAACGTGATTCTATAATGTAAGTATTGATTGTTTGACTTACAGATTTTCATGGGTAAAAATGACCGACATCTAGAATCTGAATTCAATGTAATATTTAGTAAAATCATATTCATAAACCTGCATTTTGGAGTTTGTTTCAATACTGGCATCATACGTCACATCCACTACGCGACCCGATGTATTAGTGGAACGCCAAATGTGACGTAGTGGAATTATTACGCAACGAGCAAAGGTTTTTTCGATATTCGTATTTTCTATAAACTATATACTCAAATCAAACGCAATTGTGATACATGGAATAAACTTTCCAGAAGGTTTTAATAGTCACCTACCGAGTCCAATTGTGAATCTAAACCATCCAGGGACCCACTCAAACATACATAAAAAATTTCGACAAAATCGTTTGCCCGCACAGTAGAATTATATAATACGAAAAATTTAAGTAAATATATTCACAGCTCGATACTTGAGTTTGACTTCACTAGTGTTTGTTTTATGTAAATGATAATGTTCAACATTTAAGTATTATGTTCATTCATTGGCTGCAAAGGTATTGAAACTGATCAGTCAGAAGTCGGCGTATTGTTTCCCTCCATAATATTTGAATGAAAGGAAGACTGTGTGTAGACCATAATGGACGCTCCGCAAACCCTGGACCGATGTTTTAGAAGCAGTGAGCGGTGTTGATTTACCGTGTCTTGTGAATACATAATCTGTTTACTGAGCGGAGTCCTTTTGTCACACGGAAGGAGCAAACAATGCCGGCCTGAGCAAAGGAGATAACGTTATTATGTTTTCATTGGGTCATCTGAGGAAATGTACTTTGGCCCGACAGCTACTACATAGTGACTTACCTTACTTATTTAACTCACCGTCACTTTATTTAAACATCCTTTTTTTAAATATATATGGAACGTTTTATTTATTTTTACAACATTTTGAATGTATACAAATACTTGTAGACGAATACTGGATTTTACCCAAACGCAAACAAAAACCTATCCAAAAAGCTAGAATGGCAGTGCACAATGGTGTACTTCTACCGACCCTTATGTATGGAAGCGAAGCATGGAACTGGCAATAGAAGGATGAAAGCAGAATAAATGCAGTAGAAATGAGATCTCTTAGACGACTGTGTGGATACTCTGTGTATGATAGAGTGTCGAATAAAAATATAAGAAGTGAATGCGGCGCGAATGATGGTGTCATGAACAAAATAATGAAAGGATCATTAAGATGGTTTGGACATATGGAAAGAATGAATGAAGAAAGAATGGTAAAAAAATTATATGTTAATGATGTAAATGGAACCAGAAATAGAGGAAGACCGAGGAAAACGTGGCACGATCAAATAAATCAAATATTGAATGTCGGCCATGTGAGGAGTCAGAGAAATCGACG
Source organism: Lepidostoma basale (assembly GCA_022606425.2). Taxonomy (NCBI): domain Eukaryota; kingdom Metazoa; phylum Arthropoda; class Insecta; order Trichoptera; family Lepidostomatidae; genus Lepidostoma; species Lepidostoma basale. The sequence continues at coordinate 410,566 of JAHDVF020000715.1, read as the reverse complement.
CGCGTGCATGACACGATGTATGAATGTTGATGAAGCGAGAGAAAATTTTAAGGAAAGAAAAGTGTGACAGTCCATTATTTCTGCCTACCCCTTCGGGGAGACGGTGTGATGGTTAGTTAGTTAGTCAGTTAGTTAGTTAGCAATGGGTAAAATCCAGTATTCGTCTACAAGTATTCGTATACATTCAAAATGTTGTAAAAACAAAAACTGGTCCAAATTATAGCATATAAATTGGAGTAACATCTTCAGGCGGTTTCTAGCAATGCGCTAATGGCGGTATCCTTTCACATTGCGTTAAAAAGATCTTCCGCTTAATGCTTAAAATACAATCTCCATAGATGGCGCTAGTGTGTAGATTGAAATTACCATGTAAAGGGTGGTGTTGCAGATTAACATATTTACAACTTCCAAAAATTTGTCAGACATGGTGGTCATAAGAAAATGTGGAATGGACAATGTTGTATTACATAAAGCGTGCGCTTAACCCAACCAACGACAGGTCATAAGTCCTGTGAACACCTCGATCAACCATATTCTGTTTCCAATTTGCATCTTCGTCTCTGACGTCAAAATGTAGTTTTTCTTTTTTTTTTCTTTAAAAAGTAAAATATATTATTATCTTAACCTCATATAAGATATTTTTTGTGATTAAAATCATATTTAAATAGCTCTAGACCAGTGGTTCTTAGCCTTGTTGGAGGTACTGAACCCCACCAGTTTCATATGCGCGTTCTCCGAACCCTTAATTGGAAAAATAAAATATGATTTTTACTAATTCAAAACATAGGTATATATTTATACATAGGTGCACAAAATGAACAAAACCATTAAAAACAAAGAACAAAATCATTTAAGTTCTGGTAACTTAAGCCGATTTTCATGTCTTTTTTGGAGGGCGTTTTTTTGTAGGAAAATAATAATGAATCGTTTCGGAAATTTAGGATGTTTTTATTTACATAAGATACAGAAGAAAAAAAAAAATTAATAGTTTATTATTATTGTTATTATTGATCGAAGTTGGCACCTCGAAAAAAAAGCGCGTTGGTGGCCCCGGTGATTTTGGCTCTTGAATTTATCATTCGATTTGAAATCAAAAATTCTTGAAAATTCTTAATCTAAAGACATGTCATTCGGGTTGGAACTACAGAAGTTAAATTTCATGGATAAATAACAAAATGGCGGACTTTTAAAAAAAAGTCAGCAAAGAAGGGGTTGTAAAATAAAAAGTTAGGGGTGAAAAATTGTCTCGGTAGTTCCCATTTTTTTCTGTATCTTTAATATGTAAATTAAAACATCCTAAATATCCATAACGATTCATTTTTATTTGCCTACAAAAAAACGCCCTCCAAAAATGACATGAAAATCGGCTTTAGTTACCAGACATGATTTTCACATAAAAACAAAAACATAATAATGAATATTTACTGCAAATCAGTGTGACTTCTGCTGTTGCGTCTCTTCCTTTTCTTCGTTTTTGGTCCAGCATCCTCGAAAAGGATTGCTCGCAAAGATATGTTGTAACAAACGGTAAAAATGAAAATCTCCACAGCTTTCTTAGAAATTACAGGGTACGTTACCATTTGTTGACACCAAAACGTTGAGAGCATTGTTGTTCTGAAGGGTTGCTGTTGAACATGGCTCTGCTGAATTTCAATGATTTCATCGAGGTATTCATCATTGACATCTGTTGTCTCAACACTATATATAACTGGATACATGAATATACCCGTACGTCGGGTGTGTTTTTTTCGATGAATTTATCAAATCAAATCAAATCAGTTTATTTTCTCAAAAGATATTACAAACGATTTTTATAGTTTAACACATCTACTGAGAACAGGTAAAATATAACAAATATATAATACCAGGAACGCATGAGAGGTGGTTCGACATAAGGAATACAAGATACTCTCCAAAGTCAAGAGTATTTGTCTTCTGAACATACTTTCACGAATATGAAAGACGTCGATCTCCGAAGCGATCATGTTCAGCAGTTTGATTGCTCTCCCCATCGGCATCACCAGAGGCAGGTTGGTCCTGTATGTCGGGAGACAAAACAGTCTGTGCTGACGCTGTCGAAGATAACCATCCGGAACATAAAGATGGATAGCCTCCAAGATGACGGAATTCTCAAATAATCCCCTGATAAGTGTGAAGAAATGGGTAAGTGTGCACCCATCCCCTATTATCCCCTAGTAAACTATTGGTCCCCAGGTGCCCAAGAGGAATGCAGTGGGATAAAGCCACGGATAGCTACCAAACTCCCTCATGTAGAGATATCTCAGAAATCTTTTCTGAACCCTCTCTAACATGAGCGAGTATCTCGCCTCGTGGGGACTCGAGCCGGCTCCGGACCAATGAGTTATACAAAATTCGCAAAACATAGTTTTGACCTCCGCCGAACCCGGGATACTGACTCACCGAACCCCTGGGGTCCAATCGAACCCAGGTTAAGAACCACTGCTCTAGACTGTACTTTAACCAAATGACACACATGTACAAACATTTTTTACGTTTCCAAGATTTTTTATAAACAGTCATTATCTCGTCTTCACGTTTTTTCCTCGTATCGTCTTATTCCCAGCGCAGTATAATAATGTATTCTGACGTATGGCGGAGCAGATGTTCTCGATGTTTCATTTAAAATCAATCTCGCGCAATGTCCTCTGTGATAATTAGACATGCTGTTGAAATATCCATACAAGAAAAATGTCTCCGCAATGTTAATACAAGGTGTCTCAAAAGAAAGTTTATATTTAGTGGATCGATAAAGCAATATGTAAGTCATTTATAGTACACATTTTGGGAATTTATTTCTTAAAAATAATATCGTCCAAATGTAAACCCTCGCGTTCGCGGCACTGATTTAATCGAACAGTAAAATTTCTTATGACGGCTCGTCAGGTAGACTCCGTGATGGCTGCCATTTCGTGACGAATATTTTCATTGAAATGCGCCAGGGAAGTCGGTTTATTGGCGTAAATGTTATATTTGAGATAACTCCATAGGAACAAATACAGCAGGAGGCACAGGAGGGAGGGAGGAGATAAAATGCAGCATGGGGGAAATATATTTAAGAGAAGAAAAATAATGCAATTGAATCAAGGAGGAGGAGGAAGAGGCCCAGCATTGCGGGTCAGTCTCTCCCCCCCCCCCCCCCAGAGATAATCGGCACCCCCTCAAAGGGGCAAGTGACTTCACAAAACGGCAACGTCCGGTCGAAACGGTTCTTTCTCTAACATATGTTATTTATGTATCAATTGTGTATTTTCTTTTGCTGTTGTAGTGCTATGTGTGTACGGCAGGACATCGAGGGAGAGTAGCGTAGCTTAAATGGGGTCTGGGTCCCCCTCGGTTGCAAATATACATATATTTTTTTATTTAACGTAAGTCCCGTATAGACGGGGGACGGGCCTGAGTGCACGAGTGAAGCTGACGAAAGGCGCCGCTGCGCCCATAACAGCTTCGGGTAAGCGGAGGGAGCCCTCTATGGCTCGACCATATTAAAAAAGGAACAAGTACATAGGTTAAATCAGAACTGTGCGGAGGCCAATTAATGTCACCTCTCCTTGAGATCAATTTGCCAGGGAATGTTTCACGAACTCGTTGCAGAGATTTAATGGTCGTGTGTGACGTTGCTCCGTCCTGGTGGAACCATATTATTTGGTTATATTCAGGAAAATTTTGCAATTCATGCACCATTATATCATCTACCATCTCATAACGGTCTGAATTCAAACATAAAAAATATTTTGAGACACCTTGTATCTTCGATTTATGTACAATATTATATTTTGGACGTCGCGTTTGTTCAACTATCATTTGGTAAGATATTTGATTACTGGTACTTGGAGCGTAATAATGTTAAAAATAATCAAATGCAATAGTCTGCGTGACCTCGAGGTGGTTCCTAACCTTCAAATTATAATTGTTTTTCTGTTTAGTCATTCATTAAATTATTCGTTGCATATTTATTTATTATCAATTTTACACTTGGATAAGCTACGATTTAATAATAATAATATGCTAACTTTTAAAGCGTCGTTTTTGTGGTGTAATCACCTCAAGGGCGCATTAAGACGTGTTTTAAATCTAAATGTGAACGCTGCATCTGATTGATATTCGCGATCGATAAGAAAATATAGCAGAACAAAATGGGCAGGTTTTAAATTGGCTATGAAATATGAAAAATATGGTATTTCAGCTTAGCTTTTAAGTCTGTCGGATCATTTATGCATCTGAGGTGTGAAGGAAGATTATTCCAAGCTGATAGACCGGCTACTGCAAACGCTCGATCCCCGAAATTTGTACGAGTACTAGGGCAACGCTTTGTCTCAACTAATCTTCCTATTGCTGAGGATTTCACCGAGCGAAGTGTGGATTTCCTTGTATTTAAGCTGTCCGTTATACAGAGTTCGGATATATAATTTAGAGCCATTCCATGTAGCGCTTTGAAGACTTTACTGGAAGAAGTTTTTACCGGATTCTTTTTGGACTCTTAAGCCAGTTTAGTTCTTTGAGATGTTGTGTTATATGGGCTTTTTTGGAATGCTTTTTTTGAGTCTTGCTGCTGCATTGAACGCAGATTGAAGTTTGTTTAATTGTTGTTTTGGAATGTTTGCATAAATTCCATTACAATAGTCAAGTGACACAACGAAGGAATTTACAAGAGTTTTGAAAGTGTCATGGGGAATACTCCTTTTGGCGGATTTTAATCGTCTTAGCTGGAAATAGTTTTATTAGTTTTTCCACTACCTCAACTCCATCCAGGAACCGTTCTTCTTCTCTTTCTCTCGGAAACAATTTTCTTTTTTAATAATAAGACTGATCTCATCATTTTCTCCCATGCCAACCCTAACTGGTCTTCCATTCCCTGATCAAGAATAATGTAGGACTTTAGAATAAACCCTAAATCCCCCTTCACTTTCTTCGGACGAGCACTCCAGGCCACACATCTAGACCTCGCATAAAACAACTACGAAATCACATTTCGAACCATTTTTTCTTCATACTTAAGGGGTATAGTCACAAGAGCTGAACCTCTGTAAGCCAGAAAATCCAAGTCCTTTAAACTTAATTCACTGTACAATCGTAATCAAGTTTAACTTTTAATGTGTTTTTTTTTCACGCACGTTAAAAATTTCACAATTAACAATACCAAATTGTTCTCCTATTGTTTTCTACACTACTGTTATAAAACAATAATCGAGTTTTCGAGCATGCGCATCGAGTACGTTTCGAATTACTTTCGGAGAAAGTGTAAGTTTTCCTCTTCCGCACTCTGTATTCAAAATATTATCGTTCTCTTTTTTGATGATATTTATTTATTTATTAAGGGTAACATACAGCGATATCAATAACATATAACATTGGGTAATATAGGGTGTTTTTTTTTAGAGGTATACAAATTCAAAATGAAAAAAAAACATATTAAAATAATGATAATGTCAATGATATTGGTTTTATCCAATAGATAATTTTGACAACAGCTCTCTATTGGCTCTGGCTCTCTGCAGTACGTCTGCATTACTGACCCTATCGGTCCACGGTGTACGAAGCATTCTGCGGTATATCCACATCTCGAATGCTTCCAACCGGTTCATTACATTCACTTAAATAAACACTTAAATAACTGTAATAAGGCACTTAAAACAATCGAACTCTAGAAACAACTTCAAAATTCTAGATTTAAATAAAATCACATAAATCATTGTATGTTTTGTAAACGGTTCATAAAAACGAATAAGTTGTTTAGTAGCTTTATCAATAACTGTGGAGTACACCACTTTAATTGCGTTTTATTTTTTCCCGTACCACAATCAAAAGTACGCTATCAATTGAACTATTTTATTTTTTAAATAGTACTTATCTAACCTCGAGCTCAATCAATTGCATACTTCAAATGAAATGTTATCGTTGTGCATTTCTTGAAACTGCAGATATTACGCAATTAAATTTATATCGGTTGCCCGGGTACTTGAAACAAATAGTTATCATAAGCTAATTGCTAGACATTGTTGGAAAATATTCTTCATCTACTTAAAACAATAATGTTTTACATGTGTCAGTATATCGCTTAAATAAATCATTCCGAAGGTTGTCCGATTGATTGTTAATCACATGATTTGAAGCTAGGTACAATATTTTTTTGCTATATACGTTTTATTTGCCACACTGTTTGAAACAAGCTCTAAACAGGGGTGACCTTGGTGGAGAGCTGTGGAGCCCACGGTTGGTGTAGCGTCCACACACTGTTGTAAACAAGCTCTCCACATGTGCAATGCGTGTTTAAACGCGCGTCCGTCCACAAAGTTTGTTGAAGGTCAAACGAATTTTGGTTTCAAACAAGAGTCTACACAGTTTTAAACCGCCGGTGGAGACCGATGTGGAGAGCTTGTTTAAAACAGTATGGCCCGGCTTTTAGCTACCATTTGGTATTCATCCAAGGTTGTGATATTAGCTTAGATATTTCATTACGTATTTTTTACTTCTAAGAAGTGCGTTTTTTCACATTAAAAATTACTTACATCACGTAACATGTGAAATTGGACGTTCTTATTTCGTGGGAAGCACAGCTTTCAGTTTTGGCCCGCGCTGTACAAGCGGGTATCCCGCAGAACATCCGACACTCCACCATTCTTATTTCGTCATAAACTTCTTCTTCGATGACCCTGCAGCCCATATCGAGCTTTGGCCTCCATTAATCCATGTCTCCAATTCCTCCTGTCCTCCGCTGTGACCCTAAAGGGTCAGAATTAAAATTGTGTATTTGCAGCAACTGGGTTTCATCCCTCCCAACTTCGTCCTCTTCGATGGCCCTATAGCCCATATCGAGCTTTGGCCTCAATCAATCCACCTATCCAACTCTTCGTGTCCTCCGCTATATTATCTCCAATTCTATATTTGCATTTATATTATTTCGTCCCTCCCAAATTCGTCCTCCCATAGTAGACTTGATCTACCTTCCTTCCTTTTTCCATCTGGGTGTCCTTCCAGGATCCATTTGGGTACTTGCGATGATGGCTTTCTCCGTACATGTCCGACCTATCTCACCCTGCTCAGTCTGACAGGTTCGTTGAATTGTATTTTATCAGGTTTGTATTGTATAAGAGATCATCTATGAGAGTAGAATATCTTTTCACGCTCATGTTGAGAGAATTTGTGGCATTGCGCTGAAGATGTTGGGCTTCATCATTCGGACCGGAAGGGTTTTCAGAGATCCCAATGTGCTCAGAGTACTATACAATTCATTGGTTCGGAGCAGACTCGAACGTGGTTCTGTGATATGGAGTCCGCACGAGGCGAGATATTCCCTTTTGCTGGAGAGGGTTCAGAAAAAAATTCTGAGGTATCTCTACATGAACGAGTTTGGTAGCTATCCATGGCTCTATCCCACAGCGTTTCTTTTGGGAATGTTGGGGTCTAATTCTCTACAGCTTCGAAGAGACGAGTTTCTCATAACCCATTTCTTTAGATTAATCAGGGGATATTTTTAAAACTCAGCCGTCCTGGAGGTCTTTTTGTTCCCGACAGATATCTCCGACAGCGTCAGCATAGATTCTTCTTTCTTCCGGCCGCAAGAACCAACCGGCCTCTAATAATGCCGATGGGAAGAGCAATCAGTCTACTGAACAAGATTATCTCGGAGATCGACGTCTTTCATATTAGTGAAAGTACGATCAGAAGAAAAATACTCTTTAACTTTAGAGAGTATCTTGTCTTCCTAAAGTTGAACCATCTCTCATGCGTTCCTGATTCTTTACTCTTTCTCGAATAGATGTCTTAAACTGTAATTATGTTTGTAATATCTTTTGAGTGAATAAATAAATAAACTGATGAAAAATAAACTGAACTGTATTCTCCGGGTATCCTCCGAGGCGTGATGGTTTAGATAGTTAGTTAGTCTAAACATGATTTTAAAAATTTACAGTGTTTGGTTATATATTCATTCGAACCATTATATATTCAGAATAATGATTATTGCTAACTATTTATTTTGCATAGAACACTTCCTGTGACAATACTGTTACCCAGCTCTCTCCTGGCAATGTGACCAAAGAATAAAATCAAATCAAATCAGTTTATTTTCTCAAAAGATATTACAAACAACAATTATAGTTTCAGGCATCTATAGAGAACAGGAAAACATAATAAATAGATAATACCAGGAACGCATGAGAAGATACTTTCCAAAGTCAAGATTATTTGTCTTCTGAACGTACTTTCACGAATATGAAAGACGTCGATCTCCGAAGCGATCATGTTCAGCAGTCTGATTGCTCTCCTCACCGGCATCATCAGAGGCAGGTTGGTTCTGCATGCTGGGAGATAAAACAGTCTGTGCTGACGCTGTCGAAGATAACCATCTGGAACATAAAGATCGATAGCCTCCAAGATAACGGAGTTTTCAAAGAATCCCCTGATAAGTCTGAAGAAATGGGTAAGTATGCACCCATCTATAAGAATCTGCAAACTGTTGGTCCCCAGCATGCCCAAGAGGAATGCAGTGGGATAAAGCCTATGAGAGGATAATTAATTAATGATATATATTAATTGGGGAGACATCTCGGCTGTGCGGGATGCGGAGAACAGAGAGGATTGGAGGCGTTTTATTTCATGGATCACGACCCTCGGTAATGAGAAAACGAAGAAGTTACCCATTTGTAAATTGTTTAAATCTTACTGCACAACTTGGAGAGGAAAATTTACATAATTTAACAATTTGCATCTAAAGGCTAAAATCGCTGCAGGAGTTTCCTCGTGTTACTAATACCTCTGTTTGTACTCCAAGTACTCTACATATTATATTTAACCAGTAGCAGCAGACTGCATATTAAACAGTAAACATTGGATGCTGACATGTATAGGTATAGACGGCGGTGACGTCATATTATAAATAAACTCATCTTCTATCTGCATAATTCACTGGAAAGTAATTTATCATTTAGAATTCTTCCGCTCTGCATCTGTTTGATCTAAAAAAGATGTATGTCACGAAGCCAAGGATGGTGGTATTAGTTTGTGTTACCCCTATTTATATAAACCAGTGGTCGGCAAACTCATTAGTTCTTCTTCTTCTACTTATTCTTAGTGAAGGCCTAGCGGCCTGTTTCTTAAGAGGAATTGGCCTCCTGCGAAGTCGACTCCCAGCTGACGATCCATCTCTTTGGTGTTCAGCCCGGGGGTCGTCTACCATGGGGCTGGCCGTGTAACACAATGAAGGGTAGTCTGGATGGATCCATTCTCCTCACGTGTGAATATCCTCGACCTCGCATATCTCCCTTATCCGTGTATTCCTTATCCTCTCTTGCAATGTCTTGCCAAATATACTCGTATACGAGTATCTGAGCGTCTTCATTTCTGACACTCGCGCGTTCTTTGTGATTGTGATGTCCGCCTTGCACTCGATCCCATATGTCATGATGGGTCGTACACAAGTCTTATAGATTCTCACTTTGCTGCTGATCTTCATCTCAGGGTTTTTCCAAATTGCATTCTTCAAGCATCCTGAAATGACCGCAGCTTTGTTTACTTGCCTCATCACTTCACATGGTAGATCCGTTTTCCCACACAAGTCCACACCCAGATATCAAAAATTTTCCACCTGTTCCACTGAAACACCCCCCACAGACACGCTACATCCCACCTGAGCTCGAGAGAATACCATACTCTTGGTCTTTGCTACTGATATGATCGTATTGTATTTTTGACTAGCAAGATGGAATGCGTTCAAAAGTATTTACAGGTTTTTCTCTGTCTCGGCAAATATGACAGCGTCGTCCGCATAACAGACAATATCTACGGTATTTTATCCCAGTCGGTATCCTTTATTCAGTATCTTAAATTCCTCCACAATCCCATCCATTAGGAGGTTGAAGAGAAATGGCCTTACATTTTCTGTGCAAGTTTTGAAAAATTTGGTTTGTTTGTTATGGTTTATTATTTTTGGTAGAATTCAAATTTTGTATTCAAATACTATTAAATAAGTACTTGAGTATCCAAAGAACCGCATTTGGCTCACGAGCCACTGTTTTCCAACAACTGTTCTAAACTATGCTAATTGGCTTGCGCAAACAATGCATTCTGGGAAACATCGTCTTTTAAATAAATAACACTTTATCCAGAACAGTTTAATAAAATAACATTATATAAATGTAGAACAGCAAAACTAATAAAACCAGCATACAAATAATATAAAAGTTTTATATATTTTTTGTAGTTTATACGAATGCTGTGTTACTATTTACTATCATATATTCATATCAAACGTAGGTTGTATAAACATTGAAAAGCGTTTTATTTCATTATGTTAAGTGTACAAACATTTCGTTCCTGTGTTTTTATTTTATTTATTTTCTTATCTCGCATATCTTAGCTTTAGCTCTTAGCATAGCTTTTATTTATCTTGCATATCTGATGTGATTTTATAAAATAGTTGTTTGAAAAAATCTACATAAATCTCTTAATTCGAATGAAAACGTCTGTTTTCTAGAAGATTTATTATATTTTATGTGAATGACATGTTTCACATGTCTAAGGCCTCTTCCCTGAGATCAGAACACCCACATTGTCCAATTCGCTGACGATACGGGCATCATCTCCGCCACACATTACAAATAAAGTCAAAACCGCGTCAAGAGCAATCTCAGCCCTCTACCCAATGTTAGCTAGAAACAGTAAACTAAGCACCGACAATAAACTCCTGATATACAAAACGGTCATAAGGCCGATCTTCACTTACGCAGCCCCAATCTGGGGCTATGCAGCTTCGAGTCACATACGAAAACTCCAAATCCTGCAAAATAAGGCTATCCGTTTATCGCTTGGTGTGCCTTCATGGACCAGGATCACACAACTGCACCTAGAATCGGGAATCCCGATGATAGATTAATTCATTCTGAAACTTGCCGAACGTTTTTACAATGGCCTCCCTTCACATCCTAACCCCACAATAAAAGACATCCCAAATTACGACCCAAACACCTCCAGTCGCCACAAGCGTCCAAAATCTATCCTCCTTCAGAGGAACACTCCGGGCCACACAAATCATGCTCCTGCATAAACCAACAAGCCACCAAATCACCTTCCAACAATGTTCTCATAAGACGTAAAAGAAATAGTCACAAGAGCTGAACAGAAGATCCAAGTCCAAGTCCAAGTTTGTATTTTAACATTGTATAGTATCATTATGAATATTGGTCACACCTTAAATTGTTTTTCCAAAAAAATTCAATAAACAACATTAAAATTTTAATGGACCCCATTTTTTTTAAATAAACTAATAATACAGGCGTTAACACATATTCACATTTCCATATTGACGAATTTATGAATTAAAAACACTTTTTTTTCAATTTTGAGTTTATTTTTCTCAACATGTATCGAAGGCTTACACCTTCATCATCGGGAGAACGATATAAACTATATAATTCTCCCTACGATGAAGGTGTAAGCCTTCGAAACATGTCGAGAAAAATATACTCAAAGTGGAGAAAACAGTGTTTTAATTCATAAAAAAATCAGACTTTATTTTTTTATTATTATTACAATTAAAACTGATAATATATTTATTTTTAAAACAAAACATGTTTCTTCTACATATTCGCCATGACTTTGTGTTGTGTATTCACATTAGAACAACTTGTTGATAACTTTGTATTATCACAACACTTATTTACATCGTATGCAGACATGTTTCGGGAAAACAGACTTCCCTTCTTCTGTGTAGAGTTGATGAAATTTTAAACAACTATAATATACACAGAAGAAGGGAAGTCTGTTTTCCCGAAACATGTCTGTATACGATGTAAATAAGTGTTGTGATAATACAAAGTTATCAACAAGTGGTTCTAATCTAAAACATGTTTGTTTATTTCAATATTTGAATCTAGAATATTGTTGATTTTTTTTCTTTTCTGTTCATAAAAAATAAATAAAAACAGCGTCAATAATTGTTAATAATAATAATCGTAAACTATTGCAAACATTCTCCCCGAAATAACGGACTCTACGTATTGTAGCTGTCGCAAATCCAGTACATTGCCGCTCGAAATATGAACACGGACCTCTAAGTTTGACATTGGATATTAGTTAGAAAATAGATAATATGTGTATGTAGTGGGAATGTTTCTTTTTATGCAAGACAATGCATTTTTTTCGAACTTGTTTCGCCGTAATAGCCGAAGTCAGTGAGCGCAGCCTCGGTGGCTGGCGATTAACGTGATCTGTGAATGAGGTGCCCAATTCAGAGTACCGCAAATATATTATCTTCAATTTGACATTCATAATCGGTAGACGGAACGGCCGCCGCATTCTGATATTTATAATTTCCTTTCATTTTTTTACTTAAATACATCCAAAGCATTACACAATAATTTTCCAATGTACCAAGATTTTAGCCATTAAATACGCGAACTGCGTTGCTCGGGTGGTCTTCAGATGAAATTCGCGTAAGAGCACTGGCTACTTTGTTGCCAGGTGAGCCACTAAGTGAATCCATAATCACCAAACCGTCGAGGTAAACGTATCGCTCGAACGGGGAATTTTTTGTGGCGTGTGTTTTATCCTCTTGTCGACAATAGTTAGTTAGAAAGTTTCAATCCTGGGATTGGTTTGCAGCAATTTCTTCTATTCTTCTCTTCCATTCTTCCCTGTCTTGTGCGGCTCTTTTGAAATCACACCAACAGGTCCTCCAGGTGCTCTCGGCGTGGGCGTCCCCTAGAGTTTGTCCCCTCGGTCATACCCTCCATTGTGGCATGCAAGAGACCTTCTTGACGTATTACATGGCCGATCCATCTTGCACGCCTTTCGGACAATGTCCTGAGCAGGTGCTTTCCTCCTTCGATTCCTTGAAGAACTTCCTCATTCGTGATGTGGTATCTCCAGGAAATTCCTAATAGTCTTCTATAGGACCACATCTCAAAAGCCTCTAGTCTCCGCTTATCTCTTTCGGATAGGCACCATGTCTCGCAGCCATACATCAAGATACTCCATACATATAGGTCTTGATGAGGAGTATTCTCAGTTTTAGGTCTATATTATTTATGCTCTTGTCGACAATAGAGATTAACAAATAGATATGAAAGAAGTCAACATTAAATTTCTGGTGAAATTTGGGAAAAATTATCGGGAAATTCATGAAATGTTAAAGGCTGTTTATGGAGCTAGGGCACTGATGAAAACTGTCCTTTTTAAGTGGATCAAGAGTTTTGGTGAGGACCGTGATGACTGCAGGGACGATGCAAGTTCAGGACGACCGTCGACTTCCTGTGTTGATGAAAACATTTAACGTGTTCGATTTGTTATGCTTTCCAATCATTTAGGGTTTATGATAAAGTCTTACATTATTGTCAAGAAATGGAAGACCAGTTATGGTTGGGATTGTATTTATAAAAAAAGTATGTTCCCGAGGGGAAGATAAAAGGAGCAGTGCCTGGATGGAGTTGGGGTAGGAGATAGCGTCCTGCGTGAGACCATTTTGTTTGGCGGAGTACGTAGTGGGCTATCGGGGAGGATTTTTTTTGTCCGCATTGATTTCGGGAGGTAAGGACTGAATGATGGTGGATAACTTGGTGGTAAAGGGTCATTATTTATAAGGAAGATGGTAATAATTTAGGTCGTGGTCAAATATATCATTGACGTTTTCGTCGTAATTTTAATTCATTAAAAAACGTTAGCATATTCTATTACACTATGCACGTATTTTAATAGGTCCGTTATATAATATATAATGTTTAGGTGACAGAGTCTGCAGTCGGTGGGTGTGAAACACAAGAATCATCTGCTATTCGTACCTAATTAGCGGAAGTAATGGGATATATTATTTCCGTTGGCTAATCATTGCAAATATATGGTTATTTTTACCGTGAAACTACATAATTCGCAAGCAGTTGTTCATACTTAAGCGTTCTACTTTTTAATATTGTTATTTGAGTCGACTATAATCAGCTGAACAAATTATGCCGCCGCATTCCCGCTTAATATACAACAGGCCAATTATTTCGAAACGTATGTTCTGTCTTCGGCGCTGGCCGCACTCTGTTGACTCGGGACCCTTCTGCGTGTTACACCACTGGGAAAACTGGCGTATTGATATGGGATCTTCCGCGTCGCTCTTTTTTTATTTTATTATAGTCATTTAGTTAGTCACTCGCCCCTCTGAAGGGGTGCCGATTGCCTCGCTGGGGGGGAGGTAGACTGACGCGCAATGCCGAGCCTCTTCCTCCTTGGTTCAATAATTGTATTCATATATATATATATATATATATATATATATATATATATATATATATATATATATATATATATATATATATATATATATATAGTATATATATATATATATATATATATATATATATATATATATATATATATATATATATATATATATATATATATATATATATATATATATATATATATATATATATATATATATATATATATAGTTATATATATATATATATATATATAGAGCAGTGAGTATATATATATATATATATATATATATATATATATATATATATATATATATATATATATATATATATATATATATATATAGTTATATATATATATATATATATATATATATATATATATATATATTTAGTATTAACTTCCTATATTACCTCCCCTATTCCAAAATAATGAATAAATTTCTGCCCCCCAATCTGCATTTTGTCTCCTCCCTCCCTCCTGTGACTCTAACATATTTATGTATTTTTTGTGTCTTTTTCTCTTGCTATTATGTATGTATTACCATGTATGTACGGCGGGACATTGAGGGAGAGTAGCATAGCTTAAATGTGGTCTGGGTCCTCCTTGGTTGCACAAATATACATATATTTATTTTTCCTAAACATAAGGGAGTGCATGAGCGAAGTTGACGTAGGCAGAGAGACTGGACCGTCATATTTCTCTATCAAGACACATCTCTCTAGATTCCTCCACATTCATACAGCGAGTCATACAAGCACGCCGACTCTTCCGACTTCTTACATAACTTTAAATTTTGATTTATTTCATGTCATCTTTTTCTCGGTCTACCTCGACTCCGTACTCCATTCACACCGTTACTTTCGTAACCATTATTTTTTCATTTTTCATATGCCCAAATCAATGCAATAAACCTTTAATTATTTTGTTCAAAATATTTTTTTTCGCTCTACATCCAGATATCGGCTTTTGAAATTCTGTCGTACAACGTTTTATCACATATAGTCTTAAGGTTCATTTAAACTGGACAGTGACCGTAACGGAACCGATGTAGCCTTGAATCTCACCGACTCATTGTCTCAAATGCTATAATAAAATTGCCGTCCGGTGAGTTAATAAGTGTCAGTTTTACGTCTGCGAGTCTCGAGATTTGAGATAACGATTCGGTGAGATTCAAGTCTACGTCGGTGGCGTTACGGTATCTATCTCATCTCTACCGCATTTATTCGGCTCTTGTCCTTCTGTGTGAAACCATGTGCAGAAGAAACCCGAATAAAATTTATTTTTTTATAAATTTCACCGTTTCCTGGTAAAATGAAATACCTCTAACTGCCCGACCCGAGTGTGAATATAACGACTCTGTGTTTGAACGAAATAATTTCTTCGTTTCAAAGGTTACGAACATAAATTGGAATAAATAGAAGTCAGGTCGAAAATGCGGATTCGAAGGCAACGGAAAACAAATATTTTTCCTCTTTATCCGCCATTGGCATTTTCACCCGAATTGAGAAATTGTTTTTCATTTTCATTGTTTTGGAATCGAATCGGTAATATTATTGTAATCGCGTTATTCGAGACGCGAATCGCTATTGTTTTTCTTGGCCCGTGTTTGAAGCAGTTACAATATTTGTAAAATATCACTTTAGTTATTACATACTAGCTGACCCGGCAACGCTTCGCTATTGCTAAATTCGAGTATTATTATTATTATTATTGATCAAATCAATCAAATATTGAATGTCGGTCACGTGAGGAGTCGGAAAAATCGACGTGCGTGCATGACAAGATGTATGAATGTAGAGGAATCGAGAGAAGTATGTCAGGACAGAACAGTGTGGCATTCCATTCTTACTGCCTACCCCTCCGGGGAGATGGCGTGATGGTAAGTTAGTTAGTTAGTAAGTCTTTTGTTGGAAAAACTCCTTACATCATCACAGCGCAAGCCGAATCGATGTAAAGGGTGAAAAAAAAATATCAAAGGAAATATACATAGAAATATGAATATCTTTATCGTAAGGGTATTTACGAATTTGCCATAATTGCACCCAAAGAGGTCTATCTCTTTTGCAACCTCATTTAAAAATTGAATCGCTTTTAATACAGGGCTTCGAAGGGCCTCTGTGCGGCAATTTGGGGCATAAAATAATATATGCCCCCTTGCTCTGCTATAACTATGGGGAACGTATAGATTTAGCTCTCTCAGTATTCCTGGATTGTAAATACCTCCGGATAATAGTTTTTAAAAAATGCTTTCCTAGAAAGATCATTCGACGAGTTTCAAGAGTGTTGAAATCCAACATTCCTGAGAGAAATAGTGAGGGGTACAAAAAAGGATAATGATTATAATTATAATACTCCCTGAGGTATAAATATCTTAAAAATCGTTTCTGGATTCTTTCTAGTTCCAAGATGACTGTTCTTTCTCTGGGGTCCCAAATGATAGAGCAGTACTCCAAGTTACTACGAACCAGCGCTTCATACAGTCGACGAATCGCCGATGTGTTGGAAAAAGATCTTGCGTTCCGTAGAACAAAACCAAGCATTTTGTTGGCTCGCATGATAATATTAGATAGATAGTATATAAATAAACCCAATATACTCGTATATACAACAAATACAATTGATGTTCAATATCAATTAGTTTATTGGATTAAATCACATGTGTATGGATGCAAGAATGTGTGTACGAGGTCTGTTCAAAAAGTATCCAACGTTTTTTCCAATCCTCGAAGCACTTAAAAAAATCATTTTTTGTGATCTTGTTCAGCTCCTCCTTCGATGCCGTCTTTATCTCCTCAATCGTGGCGTAGCGTCGTCCTTTCATGGGCCTCTTCAGTTTTGGAAACAGGAAAAAGTCACAGGGGGCCAGGTCTGGGGAATACGGTGGCTGCAGCACCATTACTGTGTTGTTTTTGGCCAAATATTCGCGCACAAGCAACGATGTGTGAGCAGGGGCGTTATCATGGTGCAAAAGCCAGTTTTTGTTCTTCCACAAATCCGGGCGTTTCTGGCGGATTGCTTCGCGCAAATTGCGCATAACTTGCAGGTAATATTCCTTATTGACCGTACTACCCTGTGGCAAGAACTCATGATGCACCACGCCCCTGCAATCGAAGAAAACTGTGGGCAAAACCTTCACGTTCGACCGAACTTGGCGCGCTTTTTTTGGTCTTGGCTCATGCGGCAGCTTCCATTGGGATGATTGAGCTTTGGTTTCCACGTCATAACCATAAACCCATGATTCGTCACCAGTTATGACCCTCTGGAGCACATTTGGGTCGTCACGGACCGAGTCAACATCTCCTGAGCAATGTTAACGCGATGCTGTTTTTGGTCGAAATTGAGCAATTTTGGCACGAATTTCGCGACGACCCGACTCATGCCCAAATCATTGGTTAAAATCGAATGGCACGAGCCAATCGATATGTTTAGGTCCTCAGCAACTTCTCTAACGGTGATTCGACGATTGGCTAATACTATTTTCTTCACTTTATCAATGTTTTCGTTTGTTGTTGACGTGCTAGGGCGTCCGGCACGCTCTTCGTCGTTCATATCTTCTCGGCCCTCTGAGAACATTTTGTACCACCGATAAACGTTGCTTTGGTCCAAGGTAGCTTCACCATATGCCACAGTCAACATTCGAAATGCGTCCGCGCACTTTATTTTGTTTTCACACAAAATTTGATACAGATTCTTTGATCCATTTTTTGGAATAGGCAAAAATCGAAGACGAGCCAAAACACATCCAAGCAAAACAGCTGTCAAAAATTAACTAAACATTCAAAATGGCCGACCTTGTCAGCATAAGTAAGGTACATGAGTACCAACATAACGCTACAAAAAAAATCAAAAATCAAATATACGTAGCCAGCGGAAATTCAAAATTCGCGATACTTTTTGAACAGACCTCGTATACTAATTCAGTTCATACCTATTAAACAATGTTTCAATCCAAGCAAACTCGCTGTGAATTTTAAACTTGAATATTACTAATGTAATTGAAAAACTGTTTTTTGAATATTTTATATGAAATTTAATAATCAAATAAATAATATTATATCACATTTGCACAAAACATTCATATGTACTAGTACATAAATCAAGATCATTATAATGCTCTTAGAAATACAATGTTTAATGAAACAAAACTCTTGATTTTGTTGTCAATGAAATTTCCGTCAGAGCCAATAAAGCAAGTTTTTACGATCGTGATTTCGGCACTGCGGGTCCGTTGGCGTGGAATGGTGGAATAGTGTCGTGTGTATGGAAGTTAAGCTTGGAGCTGGCAAAAGAGGGATGAAAATAGGATAAATGCCGTAGATCATTGAGAGAAATGTGCGTGAAAACGATAGAATTTCGAACAACCAAATAAGGAAGAAATGTTAGGCAGATGATTGCATCATAAGTAAAAATTAAAAAGGATCCCAGAGATGGATTGGATATTAAAATGTTGTATACAAGCAGTGTGTTGTATGTATATACGAGTATGTATGCTTGTAAGCAGTGTGAGTAAAAAGAAAGCCGTTGATATCCAAAAAAATAATGACATGACCAAACCACATTCGAAGTCGCAAAAATCGTCGAACGTGCATGTTACGATGTATGGATGTAGAGGAAGCTCGAAACATACCATATGTCAGGTATGAAAATTAATTTTAAATAATTATTAAATTAAACTATGTTTATTGAGAACTACTTCCAATTTTATATTTATTTCGATAGTGACCTGTTTTGCCAGAGATTAAAGTTTCGCCAGGCTCAATGGCAGCGACAGTCTGTCGATGCCAATGAGCCAGACGAAACCGGTCGCTGTTGAAATAAAGACAAAAGTATAAGTATTTATTTTACAATATCGTTTTACTTAATTATTATTTGAGATTAACCTTCTAATTTTTCATGCGTAAGCTTTTCTTTGTTAAAAAATATCCGTTTCCTTCTCTAATGTTACAGATACACCAAAGGGAAAGACAATTAGGTCATCCAGTAAACTCGAAACAAGGACCACTTCTCCCCTTTTCTCCCGTCTTTCACTGGATGTTCTTCACGCTTCGAGTTGCCTCGAGTGTCTAGGAGTACAGTCATTGTTTGAGAAATTGCCACGTTTCAAATTGACGTTTTAAAAATTTCGTTTCTGAAGTTTCCCGCGCGAGTACTCCCCATTGCAGCGACGGAATGAGGACTAATATCAATCAAATATATGTGTCACATGACTGTCACAGACACTGACACATATTAAGAAGCTGAAAAATAGGAAGGCTCCCGGAATCGATAACATCCCCAATGAATTAATTAAGTACTCTGGCGTAGAATGTATAAAAGAGATCCAAAACATATTTAACAGGATATTGGCCGCTGGAACTATACCACAGGAATGGAGAATAAGTATAACAACACCTGTATTTAAGAAAGGGCAAAAGAAAAACCTAGAGAACTACAGAGGTATCTCCTTATTATGCACAATGCTTAAGCTATTTACAAGTATTCTGAAAACGAAACTTGAGCAAAAGATAACGAATAGGGAAGAACAGCAGGGTTTTCGACGAAATCGCTCCACAACAGATGCAATCTTCATTCTGAGGCAACTGAAAGAGAAAGCAATTGAATATAATAAAGTAGCCTATATATGTTTTGTCGATCTGACTAAGGCATTTGACAGGGTGCTGTTAAGAGATATTGTAAGAAAATTACAGGAAGGAGGAATATCCAATACATTGATAAAGACTGTCCAAGACCTATATACCAATTGCAAAACGAAAATTAAGGTTGACAATGAACTGTCTAGGGAAATTCCTACAAGCAATGGTATAAGACAGGGAGATAGTTTGAGCCCCTTTCTGTTCAATCTTATTATGGACGAAATTATAGAAGAGGTAGCTGGCCTGGGACTAGGTTATAAAATGGGCAGTAAAACTGTGAATGTCATTTGCTATGCGGACGATGCCGCATTAATAGCAGAGTCTGAAGATGACCTGCAAAGAATGTTGTACAAATTCCACACAGTATCCCAAAGGCTAAATATGGCTATATCAGTCAACAAAACAAAAAGTCTCACTATATCTAGGCAACCTGCAAGATGTAAACTGACTGTTGATGATATACCTGTGGAGCAGGTGATGAGTTTCAGGTATTTGGGAGTGGAGATCTGCAGCCAAAGTGACCTTTATACCGAAGTACGTGAACAAGTCAGTAAAGCCTCTGCCGTGTCAGGATGCCTGAAGAATCTGGTATGGAAAAACAAGCACATGCGTATCGACAGCAAGATCAGAATATACAAAACATGCGTGCGACCCATCATGACGTACGCTGTAGAGACGCGGGCTGACACTGTGCGAACCAAGGGACTACTTAGAACATCGGAGATGAAGGTCCTAAGATCAATTACTGGAAAAACCCTCCGAGATCGTGTCCGCAACGCAGACATAAGGAAAACCTGCGAAATAGAGGATATCGTTGAGTGGAGTAGATCCAGAAGAAGATACTGGAGGGACCATGTAGCCCGAATGGATGGTGACAGACTCGCATATACAGCCGCCTATGAAATCCCTTCCGGACACCGCCCACCTGGAATACCGCCTAAGAGATGGAGGGACAGCTGGATCTCATCATCCGACGAGATATGATTTCTGTGTCACAGATCGTCAGATCTATCAAAAGAAGAAGAAGAAGAAGAAGAAGATATTTTTCACGTTATTACCACAACTAACTAACTAACTACCACGCCATTTCTCCGGAGGGTTAGGCAGAGGGGTAGACCGCCACACTGTCCTGACATGCACGCTCGTCGATTGTTCCTACTCCGAACATGGCTGCCTTTCAGTAATTGATTAATTTGGTCATGCCATGTCTTCCTTGGCCTTCCACGACTTATTTTTCCATTCACACTACGTGTATATACATTTTTAACCATTTTTCGTTTATTCATAAGTTCCATATGTCCACACCATCCTAATGACCCTTTCTTAATTTTATTTAAGATACATTCATCCACCTTACATTCATTTCCTACTTAATCATTAGGTATTCTATCATACACTGTTTTCCGCACATTATTCTGTGTATGATATAGTGTCAAATGAAAATATAAGAAGTGAATGTGGTGCGAATGAAAGGGTTATGAACAAAATAATAAAAGGAACATTAAGACGGTTTGGTCACATGAATGAAATAAGAATAATAAAAATATATGTTTTAACGCTGTTAATGGAAATAGAAATAGAGGAAGACCGAGGAAATTGTGGCACGTTTAAATTAAATCAATATTGAATGTCGGCCACGTGAGGAGTCGGAAAGATCGACATACGTGCATGACATGGTAGATGAATGTTGAGGAAGCGAGAAGTATGTCAGTATACTACCACTTCGGCAAGACGACGCGATGGTTGGTTCGTTAGTTAGTAAGTTCTTCTTGGTGACCTCATTTCTACGGCATTTACCCTACTTCCATCCTTCTGCCAACTCTACGCATAAGGGTCGGCACTAGTACATATTACAACTGTTTAAACATTCTATTCGATTGTACGTAGTGTTCGGAGCGGTTATGTCACCATTGCAGGTATGCTCTATAGCAGGGATTGTGAACCTATGGCACGCGTGCCACAGGTGGTACGCGTGCCACACAAATACTTGAGTAAATAGCTGTATAAATTTGAATTTTGAATTCCTAACCAAAGAGAAGATATTTGAGATCAAAGTTGCCAGTACGGCAAAACGCCAATTTCATATGTAAGGACCTAATATTTTGCCATTCATAAGTACTACAATATTTTTTTCGATGTATTATTAATAAGGATTGATTGTATCTCAATAGAGACGAAGATGCAAATTGTTTTTTGGAAACAGAATATGATGGTCGAGGCGTTTACAGGACTTATGACCTGTCATTGGTTGGGTTAAGCAATCGCTTTCTGTTAACAACACTCCCCATTCTGCACTTCTTACGACCACCACGTCTGACAAATTTTTGGAAGTTGTATATATGCTACTATGTTGCACCACACTTACATGTTTTTAGTACAATGTACACTAGCGCCATCTTTTAAGAATAGGTGTAAGCATTACGCAGAAAATCTTTATTAATGCAATGTGAAAAGCTACATTTGCTAGACAACGCCAGGAGAATACTTCTCCAATTTTTATGCTTTTTAAACTTGGACCAGTTTTTGTTTTTTTTATCTCTGTTTCCAAAAAACAATATACATCTTCGTCTCTAT
Organism: Lepidostoma basale; assembly: GCA_022606425.2. Lineage (NCBI taxonomy): Eukaryota > Metazoa > Arthropoda > Insecta > Trichoptera > Lepidostomatidae > Lepidostoma > Lepidostoma basale. Next base: position 388,136 of record JAHDVF020000715.1, on the reverse strand, counting down.
TAAGATACAATCAATCCTTTAAAATGATTAACCCGCAATGGGTAAAATCCAGTATTGTCTAAAATATTGGTAACATTCAAGATGTATTAATGCTTTGTATATATTAAAAATCTGAAGTTACACAAACATTTGATGCATTTTTATTTCAATGGCACGTGGCACGCGACATATTATTATATTGAAAAAAAAGATGTTGGCACTCAGGCTCAAAAAGGTTCGACATCCCTGCTTTATACTTCATGAAGTTATTACCCGTGGATCCTTTATTTGAAGTTTTTTGGTATGCCGGATTTCTCTGGTAGCCGATGCCATAAAATACAAATACAATGCAGAACTTATGAACTCATTCATTTTGGGATTAATGTTATCGACCTTCGTGGTCGAGTGGCAAGTGCAACAACTGCCACACCGAAAGTCCCGGGTTCGATTCCCCGGGAAGGCAGTGTGATTGTCACACTGTCTTTGTTCTGGTGTAGAATTCACATGACAATAACATGGCGAAAGATTAGCTACCTATCTAATGTCACGAGAATCAATATAGCTATACCCTAAACATTTGGCTCGCGCTGTTATTATGTAAAGAGCGATTCAACAAAATACTTGGACCTTCTGTCTTACAGAGGGTCAGCTCTAATGGCGATTCCTCTTACGTCGTTTTTAGTTTATTTGGTAGTTTATAATAATATTATTTTACTAATAAAATAACATCATTCCGTTATGTATTCTGTTATTTTATTATTTATACCATGAGTTCCCAAACTTTTCTGGACTACCACCTGCAATAATATGCAATGAATATACATAAATATTATTACACATTATCTTTACCATAGGTCCTCAAACTTTTTTGGACTACCGCCCCATTGACAAGAAATAAAAAATCTATCTACAATATTAGTTATACCAAATATTTAAATATTGTTACACATTATCGATATAGATTTAAAATCACAATTTTTAAGGATTAATTGTATCTCAATAGAGAGGAAGATGTAAATTGTTTTTTGGAAACAGAATATGGTGATCGAGGCGCTTACAGGACTTATGATCTGTCATTGGTTGGGTTAAGCGATTGCTTTATGTTAACAACAATCCCCATTCCGCCCTTCTTACGACCACCACGTCTGACAAATTTTTAAATTAAAAATATAATCACATAACTCAGAAATAAAATAATCTAATGATTTTACTTCAATTTCTTGATGGAAGTTCATTTTAAATAATAATTAAATGTAATGATGAATAACTATTTCCACTTTAATCTTTATTTCTACAGCGACCGGTTTTACCAGGCTAGTTGGCATCAAAAAAAATCATTGTCCAAAAAAGTGCCGAGAAACTGCGAGTGACCCAAAGAGCCATGGAAAGAGCCATGTTAGGAATAAGCCTAAGAGACAAAGTCAGAAACGATACGGTGAGAGAAAAAACAAAGGTCACTGACATCATCCACCGGGTGGCGACTCTAAAATGGCAATGGGCGTGTCACGTAGCCAGAAGCTCCGATGAAAAATGGACAAGAAGACTGACTTGGAAACCGTGGACGGCGAAGAGAAGTGCAGAGCGACCGCAACTACGGTGGAAAGATGATCTAAACAGACACGTCGGAATAACCTGGATGCAGTCTGCACAGGACAGAATGACATGGAAACAAATGGAGGAGGCCTTTGTCCAGGAGTGGACGGGAATAGGCTGAGGAAGAAGAAGAAGAAGATGAGATGTTGGTATCAACAGTCCAGTCTGTCTTGACAGACCAATCTTTCGATGGCAGCTAGCCTGGCGAAACCGGTCGCAAAAGTCAAAGTAGTTAATACAAAACATCGGTTTATTTAGTCATTATCAGAAATAGATCTTTCAAAATATTCCATACGCCACACCCGCCCCCTTAACTGTCTCAACGCCCCCATTTACCTCTGGACCCGCTTCCACCCACGTGGAAAACTCCGCCCCGCTGGAAACCTATACTTTTTTGCCGTCACAAATATATTTCAGAATCTTTTCTGCAGTAGTGCTAATCAAAATTCTGTAGTTATGCTTTGTCAAAAGAGTTCTCCTTTGCCGATTCATGCGTAGAAACATAGGAGGGGTTTGTTGGATAAATCCCCTAAACAGTATGTAAATGTACAGCCATTATGCTAATAAGACTTGCGGCTTAGAGACGAGTATCCGGTCTGACACGTCGGGATTCGGATTTTCCACGACAAGGGTATCTCGTCTTAAATACCATTTCAAGAACTTCCGGTTCCGAATTGAAATAATGGATATTACATGCTATACACGCTGTGTTTTAATAATCTATTTGGCTTTAACCACTGATCACTTGTACACGCGACATGCTATCCATTATCTCTGAGGAATTTCTGAGGTATCTCTACACGAGGGAGTTTTGTAGCTATCCGTGACTCTATCCCACGGAATTTCTTTTGGGAATGTTGGGGACCAACTCTCTGCAACTTCGAAAAAATGGGCATCTCATAGCACATTTCTTTAGTCATTACGAGGTATATCTAGAAAGTAAATGTACTGAGGCTCTCACGACCGGATGGATTTTATTTTTGACATGTTGGCTACACTTCCGTGTAGCCTGACCCTTCCCCTCCGCAACAAGACCGGTTCGAGGTCAGTACGTTGAGAAGTGTCGACGCGACAACACGTTTCTTGAAAAATGTCAAACCAATCTCCCGCCAAGTGCGAAATACGCGGCACCGGGGAAGAGATTTTGAGGCGCTGCAAACTCCATGGAGATGAATTTCTTCGCTCCATCGTTACTGAAGATGAAACTTGGGTTGCACACTACACGCCTGGAACCAAAAGGCAGTCTCAACAGTGCCGTCACGCCTCTTCACCCTCCGCCGAAAAATTCAAAACCACAATTTCAGCCAAGAAAATCATGGCATCCGTGTTTTGGGTCTGTCAAGGCATAATTTTAATTGAATATATGCCTCAAGGGAAGACCATCAACCCTGCAAGATACTGTGAGACCCTAAAAAAATTGCGGAGGGCGATTCAGAACAAGAGGAGAGGCATGCTGACAAAGGGAGTCTGCCTGCTGCACGACAATGCCAGACCACACACGGCCAACGCCACAAAGGAACTGCTCGCCTCGTTTAAATGGAATGTCCTGAACCATCCCGCGCATTCTCCTGACCTAGCACCTTTAGACTACTATCTCTTTACCTCTATGAAGCTGCACATGGGTGGAAAAAGGTTTTCAACCGACGAGGAGGTAAAGGAGGAGGTGGAGAAGTGGACGAAGGGGTTGGCGGGAAACTACTTCGAGAAAGGCATCAAAAAGTTGATACCCCGCTTCACCACCTGCATTGAGAGGAATGGCGAATTAACTACCATCAAGAGATTTCTGTAAAATCATTTGATTATCTTGAAAACAATAAATATTTATCTAAAATCTTGTTACTTTTAAAACTTTAATTGCGACATGAAAAAACAAGTCGTCCAATACAGGGGACACCCACGCTATATCCCAGGAGTCATGTCGTATGTGATTATGACAATCATTGGTGAAAATGAAAGTGTCACTGCAAACAATGTTGTTTTATGAATGTGGGGTAATGCGCAACGTAGTTTGGGGAAATGCCGCAATAAGTGTCACGGAGTGTGCGCGGCCCACGGCGCACAGTGGTCCGGATTTGGGAAACAGTGGACTTAGGAACCAAAGTCATTATTTCGATTTGAAAAAAATTGCTTGCTGTAGAAAATCTAATTTGTAACAATATTTGTCATGTTCAACTTTTCGTTATTTGGAGCTTAACATGGTTTAAAAAAATACAAACGAAAAAAATGTATGGAGTAAAATTGAATTATATTTTTTTCTCAATATATTTTAAATTGCTAGCAACGAAACTTTTTGTATATTAACGTATGTAATTAGTACTTTATGTCCATATTTTTTTCTTTCCAATATACTTGCTTGGTTGGCGTAAAATTGCAGTTGAACTTTAAAAAAAAAAAAATTATTTCACAACACAACAAATGTTTCTGCCAGAAGATTTGGTTGGGTGGTTATGATGCACAATTATTTCTTTATTACAAATAAGAAAACCAAAATTGCCTATCACCTCCAGTTTTTTAAATATTCTCCAAAAACTGCATTTTAAAGTATGAAAACCCATGCTTACAAATATAATGTTATTATAATGGAGTGCTACATAATAATTTATTTTATGAATGAGTCGTTACTGCAGTTTTTAAGAATTATACGAAACAAATAAATAATTATTAACACCTTCTTTATGGTAATAATTCACCGTTATGACTTACTTGATGAATCATTAAAGGAATTTCCTGCACTTTCTGAGAATTATATGGAATAAATAATATAAAATTGCTGCGGATGGAGTATCTGTAATAATAGTAGCTACTTTGCCATCTATCATTGTCATGTGCAGCTCATGAGTAATTTCGTAATTACCGCATTTTGATGCAACCAAATTACGTATTTCTTCCTTCATTGCCGCATTTTCTTGGTTGACAAAGTCAATGGTCAAATGCGAACTGGAATTTGATAGGCCTACAGTAAAACGTCGAAGATGGCTTCGGATTTTCCCAAATGACCACATTGTTCGACTCCAACTTCAAAGGAACAAGGCTCGTCATGAACACCGAAGACTCATCAAATTGTGTCAGTTCACTCTTGTGCCTATAATTGCTTTGTGTTGAAGATCCGTAGCTTCAGATTCCCACTCGAAATACCTAGTTTGTCTCCCACAATTTGCAGGATCTTCTGAATAGTCAAATCCAAAAGTGCTTGCAAGTTCACTTTTGCTCCGTGTTCAGATATTTCAACGTCTTTGGCATCCGGATAGCACCTCTTCTTAGCTTCTAATAATTTGTGGTAGGAAGTAAGCTGCAGAGAATTCTTCCAATCTGACATTGCAGCCCTTAACGTCAGATATTTCCACTTTGACAGATCTAATGAAGTAGTAAGAGCCAAAGCTTGGTTTTCCTGATTTGTTTTCTTCTTTTCCTTATCGAATAAATGCGATTTGACATCTGGGGCTTTGTCAGGATTCTTCAAGAGGTGATTAATAATGCGAGCAAGGATCTCTTTTCCATTCGATTTTAGCCTAGTGACCAAAGCAAAAGCTAACTTCTCTTCCGAATAGTCACTCAATGTACCCGACCGCCTTTTCTTCTGCTTGTTCCCTAGGTCTGCAAATGGTTTTCTTGTTTGAACTTCTGTAGAAGTGCCCATATCTTTAGTGGCCATAGATGTAGATGCTATGATGATTTCATTAGATTCCGCTAAATATTGATCCTCTTGCTCTAAATATTCGGTTTCTGCAATATTTTCGGTTTCTTCAAAAATCTCGGCGAGATTTACGGAATTGCAGGAAGGCCACTGGATTCTTGCTTTCAACCAGTTCAAATGCTTATTTATAAATTTGTTTTGAATTCTGTGGGCCGCGGTCCATCTGCTCTTCAAGTTGACAGTGAGATATCTTGCAAATTTCAATATCACTTCAGAATCTTCTGGTGAGATTTCAAGCGAAATGGAGTTCAAAATTGCTCGGTGGAGTCGCTTGTAGTCCTTGAGGTCTCCTTCTCGTAAAAATGTGTAAATGTCCATATGAGTGCCAAATCGAGTCATGATTTTCAGGCCCTTTTCTGGTCGCGGTCAAGTTCAAGGTATGTTACTTCTTCAAAAATTCAGTAGCTAGTAACCCAAAAATGCGCTCCTGCGTGTTTTATATACGGAAAGAAGTAGGTGAATTGATATGGTGATACATAAAATGAGTCATGAAGGTACCATTACAATTAAACGGGTATTCATAAGTCTATTTTTATATTTGTTGCATATAATCCTTAGCAACTGCAGGAAATTGCCATGATGATTCATCAAATAAGCCGCGCTACCATTACCACGAAACAGGTAAAAATAGTATTTTTGTATATTATTTGTTCCATATAATTCTCAGAAAGTGCAGGAAATTCCTTTAATGATTCATCAAGTAAGTCATAACGGTGAATTATTACCATAAAGAAGGTGTTAATAATTATTTATTTGTTTCGTATAATTCTTAAAAACTGCAGTAACGACTCATTCATAAAATAAATTATTATGTAGCACTCCATTATAATAACATTATATTTGTAAGCATGGGTTTTCATACTTTAAAATGCAGTTTTTGGAGAATATTTAAAAAACTGGAGGTGATAGGCAATTTTGGTTTTCTTATTTGTAATAAAGAAATAATTGTGCATCATAACCACCCAACCAAATCTTCTGGCAGAAACATTTGTTGTGTTGTGAAATAATTTTTTTTTTTTAAAGTTCAACTGCAATTTTACGCCAACCAAGCAAGTATATTGGAAAGAAAAAAATATGGACATAAAGTACTAATTACATACGTTAATATACAAAAAGTTTCGTTGCTAGCAATTTAAAATATATTGAGAAAAAAATATAATTCAATTTTACTCCATACATTTTTTTCGTTTGTATTTTTTTAAACCATGTTAAGCTCCAAATAACGAAAAGTTGAACATGACAAATATTGTTACAAATTAGATTTTCTACAGCAAGCAATTTTTTTCAAATCGAAATAATGACTTTGGTTCCTAAGTCCACTGTTTCCCAAATCCGGACCACTGTGCGGCGACCGCTTTGGCGGCTCCAATAGCCCGTAGAATGGCTTCGGATTTATGCCCACACTATTATCGATGTTGATTAAAACAATTGATGCGGGAGACCCAGATCGGTCTGCCATGACACCAAATACTTCAAAATAACGTCAACCCGTGCAGCTCAATTTATTCATACGTCTGTATCTCAAGGTCGGAAAAGTTAAATGAAAATCGACGCTGAGATGGGTTGAATCTGGCACTAGCTGTGATGATGCTAACGAACTTGGACTTGGATCTTCTGGCTTACAGAGGTTCCGCTCTAATGGCTATTCCTCTTACGTCTGTAGGAAACTTTGTTGGAATGCGATTTGGTAGTTGTTTTATGATGGGGCTAAATGTATGACCCGGAGTGTCCCTCCGAAAGAGGACGAGGGGGGATTTAGGGTTTATGATAAAGTCTTACATAATTGTCAAGGAATGGAAGACCAGTTAGGGTTGGGATTGTATTTATAAAAAAAGAAATGAGAACACTAAGAAGAATGTGCGGGAAAACGTTGTATGATAGAATACCGAACGATGAAATAAGAAAGAAATGTAAGGCAGATGACTGCACCATGAATAAAATTAAAAAAGGATCCCTGAGATGGTTCGGACATATGGAACGAATGGATGAGAGTAGAATGGTTAAAAAGTTGTACACAAGCAGCGTGAGTGGGAAAAGAAGCCGACGACGACCGAGGAAAATATGGCATGACCAAATTAATCAATTACTAAAAGGCGGCCACATTCGAAGTCGGAATAATCGGCGTGCATGCATGGTACGATGTATGAATGTAGAGGAAGCCCGAAAGGTATGCTAGGACAGGCCATTGTGGCGATCCATCCTCTCTGCCTACCCCTCAGGGGAAACGGCGTGATGGTTAGTTAGTTAGTTAGTTAATTTGGTACATTGAATAGCTTGCTCCTGATATGGATTACTTCCCAAATCAACAGGATCAACGACCGCTCTGCGACAAGTCCGCAATGACTATCAACAATGCATAATGTAAGCAATAAGTAGATTGACAGATAATGCTAATACGTGAATGAATTCTCCACCTCGCGACATCCGCCCGCCTGTCTCGTGGCTCTGGGCGGATGTCGTATTTAGTGCTGGGGCCTTGTACACTAGGTGTAGTGGTGCTCATGCTCGCCTCCCGCAATATTATCACTTCTTGGTAACACAGCAGGTCGGACGTGGCGGAAGATGACTAACTCAACGCACTGGTGTGAACATGAATTCATTGACGACCGCGCATCATTCAAAACGTATTCGCAATTTAAAATTCTAATCAATTGGTGAGATTCATTGTTACGTATACCGCTGTGCAGTCCTTAAAAAATGACAGTTGAATAAACACGATATCCCCCTTGTGACCACGAACAGCTTTTGCTACCTCAGTAGTATGATAGCATGGAATGGCACCAAGTTATATATCTGAACTCTGTATAACGGACAGCCTAAATACAAGGAAATCCACACTTCGCTCAGCGAACTCCTTGGCAATAGGAAGATTAGTTGAGCCGAAGCGTTGCCCCAGTACAAATTCCGGGGATCGAGCGTTCGCGGTAGCCGGTCCATCAGCTTGGAACAATCTCCCTTCACACCTTAGATGCATAAATGATCCGACAGATTTCAGATCTAAACTGAAAACCCAACTTTTTCATATTTCATACCCAATTTAAACATTTATACTTTGTTCTACTATACTTTTTAACCGATCGCGAAAATTTTAGATTTTTAGATTTAAAACACGTCTTAATTTTTTATTTTTTTTTTAAAAAAGACTAACATCAAAGATTTAAATCAATGATATTAGAATTTATTTTACAATCTTCAATGTGAGCGGAAAATAGCTCATTATTATGAAGAAGGAATCTGGTCGTGTCCAGGCTCGAACCCAAGTCCCCTAGATCAGGAGCCAAGCGTTCTATCCCCTAGACCACCACCCGGTTAGGTTAGGTTAGGTTAGGTTAGGTTAGGTGATTACATCACAAAACGGCGCTATAAAAGTTAGCATATTATTATTATTATAGCAGGCTCTGGAGGCACGGAGGAAGATGTAGCCAGCAGACTCAACAAGGCAAGGGGAGCTTTCGCTATGCTTCGCCCTGTATGGCGTTTCAGTATCATTTCGAGAACGCTCAAGCTCCAAATATTCAGTAGTAGCGATAAAAGCGTACTGCTGTACGGATGTGAGAATTGTAAATCTACCGCGGACGTTATTGTAAAACTCCAGGTATTTATAAATAGGTGCCTTCGCTCAATATTCAAGATCTATTGGCCCCAGACAGTGTCAAATGCCGTTCTCTGGACCATGGCAGGCGAAAAGTCAATTAGAGAACAAGTCATGTGGAAAAAAAAAAGATCATGTGGAAAGAGCATGTTCTGAAAGAGTGATAAATAAAGCCGAAAATAAAATACCATCAGGAAATCGACCTCCAGGAAGACCACCCAAAAGATGGCGAGACAGTTGGACATCTAAATCCCAGGAACAGGCTCTGAGAAATAACAGGACGCAGTCCTAAATAAAGCAGAAGAAGAAGGTTCATATTAGATCTCAGTTAAAAAAATCTTATATCTTTAGTGAAGAAGTACTGCAGCGAAATGAAGAAATAATGAAATAATCTATATATATAAAACAAAGTCAAAAATCGTGTTAGTTACACCATTTATAACTCGAGAACGGCTGGACCAATTTTGAAGATCTTATATTTGCTGGATTTGTCTCCGTTCCGGATAACAGAATAATTATTAAAACATTTGAAAAAATCACTTAAATGATTTAAAATTAATTATATTTGTCGTACGTTTGACTAAATTTGACTTAATAAACGACGTATAAAATCAAAATGGCGTGTATTTTAGTTTCGGTATCGCCCGTAGGTGGTGTATTGTTGATGCCAGATGTCAATACTCAATGTGAAAGATTTGAGTTGAGGTTATTTTTTAATCGTCGCCGGGATTTTTGGTTTTCTTTATTAATTTTAGATTAACAATGCCCAAAGTTATAAAAATCAGTATAAGAGAGACTATTCTAAAAGTTAAACCCCTTTTGTGAAGGAGAGCAGAGAATATTTGCGCCATTAATACCATTCGAAAAAGATGACAGATGAGTGTTCCGTGGAGATTAAATAACCGATTTATGATTAGTGAATAATAATAAAAATACGTATTGTATATTTTGTATTGATTTTATAGGTGTATCTGTGTACATTCGGTCCAGAGAATTGTTACCATACGAAATGCAGCCGCGAGTACTTAATAAACGAAATATTTGGCTAGATGAAGACGAGGAATTTCTTTTTTCAATTGATAGGGACACTGAATCATCAAACTCTTCAGATGATGAATATGATGATGCTAATGATGAAAACGGAGTTCATTGATGGATCACACTTATTCAAAATTATGTTGTCTGCTATTTAATTGTTTTAACGTGTTTTGATGAATGTCGGAAAGTCAAAGGTGTTAGTTTTTGAAAGGGAAGAACAAATGACAGTTTGTAATATAAGTGTAAATGAAGAGAACTTGGAACAGGTGAGGGAATTTGTGTATTTAGGTAGCATGTTCACAGCGGATGGCCGAACGGACAGTGATGTTGAAAAAAGGGTTGGTGCGGGTAACAAAGTGAATGGAGCTTTAAAAGTAGTTATTGGAAACAAGAATTTATCAATGAAAGCGAAAATGGCCGTTCACAATGGAGTTCTGGTCCCAACTCCTATGTATGGAAGCGAAGCATGGAACTGACAGAACAAAGATGAGAGCATAATAAATGCGGTAGAGATGAGGTCCCTAAGACGTATGTGTGGTAGAACGATGTATGACAGAATCTCAAATGCTGATATTAGGAAGGAATGTAGAGCGAAAGAAGGTATTATGAACAAAATTATGAATGGTTCGTTGCGTTGGTTCGGACATATGGAGCGCATGGGTGAAGAAAGAATGGTTAAAAAAGTATACGTTAACGATGTAAATGGAGTAAGGAGTCGAGGTAGACCGAGAAAAACATGGCATGTCCAAATTAATCAAATATTAAAGGTTGGTCATGTCAGAAGCCGGAAGAATCGACGTGCGTGTATGACTCGATGTATGAATGTGGAGGAAGCTAGAGAGGTGTGCCAGGATAGAGTAGTGTGGCGGTCCATTCTCTCTGCCTACCCCTGCGGAGAAACGGCGTGATGGTTTGTTGTTGTTGTTGTGTTGTTGTATTAAATTCATTTATTTATAATAATAAAATAATAAGAATGATAATAATCATAATAATAATTCAAACAGTAATTAGAAGGAACAATCATACATAATATAGAGTCAAAAACGATGAATCCTAATATATTAAAGACGATAAACATTATAAGGAAGCAGATTACATTAGTAAGAAAGGGACAAAAATGGAAGGTAGTATTAATATTTTTTTGGTAGATTGTATAAAGGAAAAGTTTTTAATGTACTACATATATACTAAGGGGGAATAAGCTGGAATTTGGTTACTTATAACATTCAATTCACGTGCCTTTGCTTTAAAAATTTCAAAATTTTCTAATTTATCATTTTTTTTTTAAATTGTTTGATATATGCAAAAAAAATGTGTTTTTGGAATTGAAATGATGGTCAAAATTCACACAATGATTCTGTTTTTGTATTAAATGTTGTGTTCATATAACCTCTTCAAAATGATCGACCCGTCTTTCCAATATACACGGCATCACAATCCTCACAATTAATCTGGTAGATTCCACTTTGGTTGAATATATTGTCGCGAAAAAATAAAAACACAATTGTGATACATAAAACAAAGTTTTTAATTAACAATTTATAATTCATTTTAAGTATTAATGCAGGCTTCCACGTGAATTATATTCCATTGTAATTAATATTTTTAATTTTGACATTTGCACATTTCATGAACTTAATTCATTTTAAGTATTAATTGTAATTCAATAAAAAGGTGAATTAAATTTAGCTAATAAGTTAACACAACATTTATTGATTCTGAGGCGGTACGAAGTTCGTCGGGTCAGCTAGTATTACCATAAAGCGCAGGAAACTTTAATACTGTGGGCACGTTATGAAAAACGAGAAATACAAAGTGCTGCAATTGATCATCCAAGGTAAAATTGAAAGAAAATGAGGTGTCGGGAGAAGAAGAAAATCCCGATGTTGTCCAGATAGGAGAAGAACAAGAATAATTGGTTCGAGGAGATGAATTCTTAAAATCCATGTCTTTAAGACTTTGTGATTTTTCAATAATTCGTCCATATTTATATATTTGACGAGTATCTTCGTCGCGCCGGTTGTTTTATCTCCAATGTGTGTATGATGATGCCGTTAGAGAGGGCATCCAAGCTGGTGAAGATGATTCATATTAATGAATTATTCCGATTTATTATTACGTTTGGATCAATGCTCTCGCGTTCCTTGTCCGAAGTGTCGTCGCGAGTATTGATATGTTTGTATAATAACATCCATTCCAGGAAAATAGATTATTTCTCTTTGTACGAAATAACGACAACAATCTTGTTTTTCTCTGTCATACTGCGGTGGTCTCGCCTGTCACCTGGACCGTGAAATCTCAAAAACATTTCCGAAAAATCCTCTGACGTTTTCTTTTCCGGTAAACATTTCTTACGGAGGAAGTACTTCCGAGCATTCAATTGATTTGTTTACTCCCTATTTGCTGAATAAGAAATACAGAAATAAGACGCAGAACCGAAGTTGTCAACATCGTGGGTCGTACTGGTAAATCAAATGGCAAAGGGCATGATACACATCGAGCCAAAATAATGACAGGTGGACACCCAGATTAATCAAACAGAGACCACGGGCATGGAGACTAAGACAAGAGATGGGATGACAGTGGATAATACCGCGAGCGACAGGAAGGAGTAGAATCGTTTGAAATAGGTCTATATCTATCAGTGGAGAGATCAAGGCTGAAGACGAAGAAATTTCCTCTAATATCAAATCCTAATACCTATATTGTCTATTTTATTGTTATGCTGCATGGATTAAACAACGACATTACATAATTTTTAAATTTTTCGTTTCAGTATTAGTTTCAATCGTGTTTTGAACATGGACTTGGATCTTCTGGCTTACAGAGGTTCAGCTCTAATGGCTATTTCTCTTACGTCTCTAAGAAACATTGTTGGAATGTGATTTGGTAGTACTTTTATGATGGGGCTAAATGTGTGGCCCGTAGTGTCCCTCCGAAAGAGGGCTAGGAAGGATTTAGGATTTATGATAAAGTCTTAGATTATTGTCAGGGAATGGAAGACCAGTTAGTAATGGAAGAGCAGTGCCTGGATGGAGTTGTGGTAGGAGATAGCATCCTGCGTGAGACCATTTTGTTTGGCGGAGTACGTAGTGGGCTATCGGGGAGGATTTTTATTTATTTATTTTTAGGGTATTATGAGTTGTTCTTATTAATTGTTAAGTAAAATTTAGTTATTTAATTCAATGTTTTGATGATTTGTATAATTTGACGATATTCTACTTACTTCTAGTGTAATGTTGATTTCTCTGTAATCTTAAAACCGATGTTTAGTTTAAATACTTCGTTTGAAAGGTTAAACTACGGAGATGTTTTTAAAATAACCTGCACGAAAAATTTATACGTGACAACCGTGTTTTAAAATGGTTGCGCATAACGTGTATTTGGTAAAACTATTGAAGTACACCAAACCAAAATTAGGTAAATATTTACTTTATACATTTACAGATTGTGATATTTAGAAACAACTAGCACGACCGAGCTGGTACGGTGTCGCATTACTCACATCTGGACAGGTCTTCTGTTATTGTGTTATCAAGTGATCTCCGGCGAGTTAAGGTCCATTTACACTGGACAATTATTAGCCGATATCGACACGTCACGATAAAAGTAGCCTTGAATCTCACCGACTCGTTAAACCGACTGTAATAAAATCGCCGTCGGGGGTTGCCGAAGAAAGCACCCACCTACATAAAATTGTCACTTAATAAAAATGTCTCATCTAGTAAAGATTTTCTGCTTAATGCTTCCCAATCTTAATAGATGACGCTAGATGATGAGTGAACTAAAAAGCATATATACAAGTTCCAAAAAATTGTTAGGTGTGGTGGTCATAAGAAGGGCGGAATGGGGAATGTTGTTGAACATAAAGCGATCGCTCAACCCAACCAATGACAGGTCATAAGTCCTGTAAGCGCCTCGGCCACCATATTCTGTTCCCAGAAAACAATTTACATCTTCGTCTCTATTGAGATACAATTAATCCTTTTAAAAAAATGTGTAGTATTTTTCGGGATGTATTTCCTACAGTATGTATATATTTTTTTACAGAATACCATTTAAATTCGCCGTGGAGAATGCGATTATCTCTGAATTTAAATATAATATGAACGGAATCGGCATTAATTAAAAGTAACAAGACACCATCAAAACAAACAAAACGATTATTTGCTCAATGCAAGCGCGTGACGTGTCGGTATCGGCTGATGACTGTCCAGTGTAAATAGACCTTTAGTTTTGTCAGAAATTTGATGACATTATCGCTATTTTATTTGAGCGTGAGTATGGCTTTAGGTGAGTTTGGCGCGTCCCCGAAACGCACCGAAATAAATATTAATACTACAATATGGGGAACCGAGATAGCGCAGAATCTTGCGGAATATCATTTCCCCACGCGTTTCACTCTCTATACCAGTGGTTCCCAAAGTGGTCTATATCGACCCCCAGGGGTCGATTTCGACTTACAAGGGGTCTACGACAGCTGGAAAAATAATTGGGGGTGCATGACATGTAAATGGGGGTCCACGAGATGGTTCAACTAAATTGAAGCCAAATATTGAAATTTTGATATCATAGCATCAGGCTCATCCCCCCTATTAGAACATTGTTTTTATTTTATGTAAAAATGTTGGATTTGCATTTTGTTTTGTTTTAATTAATGATTGTATGTCTAAATAGTCTACTGTTTTGGCCGAAAAACTATGATTCTTCAACATTATTAACTGCTAAATTTATAACACTGTTATAATGTGACAATTTTTTATTATACACTTTTTGAGAATGTCACGACAGCTGTTTGATCTGCTGATGATAACATCAGCTAGCGAAACAGCTGTCGCGACATTCTCAAAAAGAGTATAATACAACATTGTGATATTATAAGTGTTGTAAATTTAACAGTTAAAATGTATAACTGTAAAACTTAACTTATATTTTATTTTAAAGATCTCTTTTCTACAGTAAACCCTATTAAAGGGAGTAGCTCTGTGTCAGCTTCAAAAAGTAATTTTACAGTTATAGAATAATTTGTAAAAAAAATCAATATAGGGGTCTACACAAAATAGAAAAAATCGGTGAGGGGTCTACAGGACAAAAAAGTTTGGGAATCTCTGCTCTATACACTCCCCACCTCTACTTCATCTTGGCCTTACAGCACTCCGACTTATTTATAGGAGACTTCTGATGCGTGCCCCTGCCTGGTTAATTTTCATATGAAATTTATGGTTGCCTGTTATAAGTTCAAGCGGCCATAGCATTAAAGTGAGAATTTTATTGTTCAATAGTAAAATTAGAAAATGTTTACAATATGAATGCTGTTAATTAAAATTTGTAGGTAAAAAATCATCTTAAATAATTGAAATAGATAAAAATTTATATTTATAGCATATATTTTTAGTTATGTATTAAAGAGGCATGGAACTGGCAAAAGAAGGATGAAAGTAGAAAACGTGGAGTATAAATGAGATCTCTTAGAGGAATGTGTAGATACTCTGTGTATGATAGAGTGTCGAATGAAAATATTTTAATTATAAGAAGTGAATGCGGTGCGAATGATGGTGTTATAAACAAAATAATGAAAGGATCATTAAGATGGTTTGGACACACGGAAATAATCAAATCAAATCAGTTTATTTACTCAAAAGACATTACAAACAGCATAAATGTTTAAGGCATCTATTGAGTACAGGTACAATATTATACACATACAACATAATACCAGGAACGCATTAGTGATGGTTCAACATTAGGAAGACAACATACTTTCCAAAGTTAAGAATGTAGTCAATAATGAATGTAGAAAGAATGGTAAAAAAATACCTATATGATAACGATGTAAATGGAACTAGAAATATAGGAGGACACGATCAAATAAATCAAAGATTGAATGTCGGACACGCGAGGAGTCAGAAAAATCGACGCGCGTGCATGACACGATGTATGAATGTTGAGGAAGCGAGAGAAATATGTCAGAAAAGAAAAGTGTGGCAGACCATTATTTCTGCCTACCCCTTCGGGGAGACGGCGTGATGGTTAGTTAGTTAGTTATGTTTTAATGTTCTAACGCTAATATTTCATATTCCATCATATACCCCAAATCAAAATTTTTAAAAACTTAAGAGCCCCCGCTGATTGTTACAAAAAGTCACAGAGACTTTTTGTCGCCGAGTCAAGTGCTATGGAGGTAAATGAGAGTGCGCTCACTGTGGCGCCATGACAATACGGTGACAAAAAGTTTCAGCGGCCGGCGACATTAGCGTGACGTGACTGTCACCCGGCCTGTACATTGGTATGGGAGTGCGCTCACTAGAAACGTTTTGTCACTCTGCCGGGAGACTCCTACCGAACGGACGTGTGTCGCGAATTTTTCAATCTATAAGATGTTGTTTATTTTTCTTACCTCAGAGTTATCGCTAACCTTTCTTCTACTGGAATCGCTTTTCGAAATTATCTTGAAATGTTATTAAAGGTCCCACCAAATATAACAAGTCGTCGAAATTGTTTATTGACATACAAAAATAATTAAAAAAACTTAAGAGGATATTGACGTAATTCAGAATACAGGGTGTAAAATTTTCCTTTTAATAATCGTTCATTATATATGGGATGTACACAGTAGCGTTTCTTTCGTTTAATTTTCCTTCTGCGTAATTCAAGAGCGCAAATAACTCCGACCTCTTCGAAATCCATCTCTAAATGAACATTTTGTCACCGGTAGTGAGCGCATCCATGGTGACCCAACGTGACAGTGACAAAAAGTCATTGCGACAAAAAGTCACAGTCAGCGCCTAGCCTAAAAGTGTATTATTCCGTTCGTGTAAATAAGTAAATAAACAAATTAGGTACACTTTGAATAGAAAGTATATTAATATGTTTATTTAATGGCATGGGTTTGTACTTACAAGAAAATTGATGAATTTATTATTCACGAAATGTTTATTTTGTTAGTGCTTACATATTTGAACGTCATTACTTCACATAAAACTTATAAACCTAAAAATTACAACGCTTCAAACGAAAGCACTTATCATAATGAATCGTATCAACAGCCCTTTCTTTTTTATTATAAGTTTGCTCCACAGTTTTACTGTCAAGGCCTACCCCTACCAGTGGCGGTACTTCCATACAAGCTGAAAATCTGTGCTTGCCTTAATAAATCTATAATAAAACGATGTTTTTTGCGCATTTAAGCCATCTACGAATAAAATACAATAATATTTTGAATTTTCGCGCGAGTTGTAGTGGTAGGTGAGATGCCCACGAAATCGCCTACGTCCACATGTTTTGTTTCACTTTTTCGATGGGCTTCATATTGGGCTTGCAAAATGTAAAAGGATCTTTGTCGCGCTTATGTATTTTTGGCTTGTAATCATATAGCTAGCAGTGGCGGTACTCCCATAGAAGCCCAGAAGCCCGGCTTGCCTAAGAAATATTGAATCAACCCTCCAAATCTAAGAAATCGTGTTCCCTGATAAACCAACAACCACCTTACTCTACTTCCATCAATGTTCCCATCAGACGTAAAAGGAATAGGCACAAGAGCTGAACCTCTGTAAGCCAGAAGAGGTTTTGATTCAAAATTTCTTACGCAAGCCGGGCTTTTGGGCGTCTATGGGAGTACCGCCACTGATAGCTAGGTGTATATATACCAGAAGATATCTACATTTTTTGTACGGATTTGAAGCCGGACTTTATCACTCTAAAGTATGTTACTATTCGATGTGTTACGAACTTCATTTCTATTGTCAGAATGTTATCAGTCATTTACGTTATATGTAGAAATGTTATTATATGAAAATAAAGATTATGTAATTTCTTTACGAACATTAATTTATAATTCGTGTTTCGGTGTTAACAAATGTATTATTATTGTCTATTTACAGCTAATTTATTATTAATTATATTTCTTCTTGTATTTGTGAATACATTATAATATTATACAAGAACATGATTTTGATGGCGCGATATTTTGTATTATGTTAGATTTAAAATGCGCTTAAAGTGGGATATAAAATCAAATAATTCACGAAATTAATTCAGAAAGTTCCTTTTAAAAGGCGGGCCTCACTGTTTTAAACAGGCTCTCTCCACCGGCGGCTTAAAACTGTGTAGACACTTGTTTGTAACCAAAATTCGTTTGACCTTCAACAAACTTTGTGGACGGACGCGCGTTTAAACACGCATTCCACGTGTGGAGAGCTTGTTTCAAACAGTGTGGCACGGCCTTAATCCGGAAAAATAAGTACATTATCGTAACCCTACTAATATTAAAACACAAAAAAGTCGGACGGGCTTGCCTTACTAGCTGACCCTAGGCACGCCACTGCCCCTACATAAAAAACAGAATTTTTCTTTGTGACGCAAATGGAACTTGTTCTTTATAAATTTGATTTGATACAGACTTCTATTGATTTACGTTCTAATTATCCGCACCCCGAGCTTTGAACAGAAATATGAAGGCCGGCGATTATCTTCCAGCTGTTTGTAAGGGGATTATTTTAATTGGACATTTGAAGCGACTTTTATTCGTTATTGGCGACAAGTTTGGCCGTCCGATTGAGGACTTGAGACGTCGTTAATCCGGCGATAATGTGATGTAAAACGACCGTCCGCCAGGCAGCGCGAGCCCGATCGTCTTAGCCTGGGTTCACACGGCACTGTACTGCACGTTTTTTAACGTATTCGATTTTAAGCACACGATTTTAGTTGTACATTTATATTGATATCGAAAACGCCAACGATTTCGCTGCCAACAATACAGAAGGTTTTATGTGCATCATATAAATCAAGAATCAGAGCGTACTAACACATTTGAAAAGTTATGATGAAATAAAATTTCAATTACTTTCGGATTGAAAGTTTTGAAATTTTATTACTGTTAAAATTTAAAATAATATCACATTTTCTTTTTATTCACTGAGAGTGTCGCGATAGCTGTTTCGCCAACTGATGTTGGTATCATCAGGTGTTACAATAAACAGTTTATTGTAACACATGATGATGCAAACATCGGTTGGCAAAACAGCTGTCGCGACACTCAGTGAGTAAAAAGAAATTGTGATATTATAACAGTGTTTTAAATTTTAACAGTAATAATGTTGAAGTATCATAGTGTTTCGGCCAAAACAATGGACTATTTGAAAATTTATTAAATCGACTGCAAAATTCAAACCTACCAAAAGCAAATACGATTAAGCGGAAGTGCATCAGTACTAAAATAAAATTAGCTATCTGTTTAACCGGGTACATAAATAGAAATACATTGGTAGAAATTGTTTGTGTTTTATTAATGTAATTAAAATATTATTTGGACAAAATACGTAAAAGATACTCATGGCAACGCTTGTTCGGTTGCTATTCGATAAAAAAAACGTATGACATCGTGCCGTGTGAAATAGACAGTGTACTACAATGCGCTACTTCAAACCGAATACGTTTAAGTTCGTTCGATTTCATTGACATGTCCGGTGAGTATTCGTTGAACGTATTTAGCGATGTACGATTTTTTGCAGTACAAAGGACATGTGAACAGTTCTATGTACAATGTATGCGCCACTACTTATTCGTTAACCCTCCCTGTGATGGGTATCTTCTACACGTTGCTTCTAATAACCATCAATATCTCTATACATTTAATAAATACAAGATTAAGATTTTAGGTATTCCTCCATAATATATTTACGAATTGATTAAAAAAATAATATAAATAATAATCAGAATTCATCGGGTACATCGGAGGTATTTTGTGAACATCGGAAACAAAATTCGTAGCGCTGAGTACGCGACACTATATTCGCATCTCACTCTTGCATATGTTCTAGCTCAATGTTCTCACTCTCGCATCTCACTCTTGCATATGTTCTAGCTCAATGTTCTCACTCTCGCCGTCCCGCCGCGCCGGCGGCAGTCGCTTTCGGGCTTGCAACCAGAGCGGGTCTATGCCCGTTCCGTGAGCGTTGCCAGATGGTTTTTTTAACGTTTTTAGCAATCAAATCTCATTTTTTATAATTTTTGACTTCAATTATAATTATACAAGGGGATTAGCTATGAATGTTCCAATTTTTCCGATTTAAAATCGCTAATTTTTTAACGCGTACTGACTACCCTACACCGGAACGCACGTTTTTATTTTAGCACCGTAAGGGAAAGGTTAAAACGTATACAGCAAAAAAACGTGCAGTACAATGCCGTGTGAACCCAAACTTACGGTGGATATTTTGTATGTAAGTTTCCCTAATGCCGGCATTCCAGCAGGCGTCCGCTCAAATCCCCAAATCGGATTATAGCTAACTCCAGACTAATTCTCCGACATGCCCGTAGTACCCCCGGGTAGGGCCGGTGGGGAATCGGACCCCTGCATTGCCCACCCCCAGGGATAATAATATAATAGTTTTGATAATATGATTTTCCAAATTTATTTGTTCTAAAATTTATTGCGACCAATTGTCTCAGAAATTTTCAATTCTTTATGTGCCTACGCAACATCTTCATGAATTGTGTACACATCCAAAGGGATTTTTTTTATATTTCAATCCAAGGTACTGGTGTGCAGCAAAGTCTATTAACATCTCTGCTGGTTCTTGGGATGCCACTTGGGCCTTTTTAATGTGGTAGTTTCCCATTGCTTTTCTCGTTTTTGTATTCAACAGGTTATATCAACGCAATTCCTGTAACAAAGTTTTTAACTATTTTATCACGCCGTCTCTCCGAAGGAATACGCGGAAAAAATGGACCGTCGTAATGTTGTTTCCTGACATATTTCTCTCGTTTCCTCAACATTCATACATCATGTTATGCACGCACGTGAATTTATCGTAAACACAAAGTTTCTTTACAATTATTTCATTCTTTCTTTCCATGTATCTAAACCATCTTAATAAACCTTGAATTATTGTGTTATTACACTTTCATTTGCACTACATTCATTTATTATATTTGTATTTTATACTCTTATCATATACAGATTTACAACACATTCGTCTAAGGGGTCTCATTTATATTGCATTTATTCTTCTTTCATCTTTCTCCTGTCAGTCCCGTGATTCACTTACAAACTTAAGGGTCGGTTCAAGAACACTGCCTTGTCCACTGCCATCTTACATTTTAATATTGTCCGTCTTATGATAAATGCCTTGCAAGGCGCTACATTAACTCCTATAAAATATAATAAAACTTCTAGAAATTGAACGTCGTTGTATATTTTATATTTAATGTTTAACATGGATAATTAATACGAATGTCTGTTTTCTAGAAGTTTTATTATTTTTATGTGAATGACAAGTATCGCCTGTCTAAGGTTAATGCCTACATAATACATTTAATAATTCAAATTTATTTTGACGATTTTTATATGAATTAAAGCAGTGATTTTTCCACATTTGAGTTTATTTTTCTCGACATGTTTAGAAGGCTTACATCTTCTTCATCGGGAGAACGATATAAACTTTAGTTTCGAGTAGTAGCCTTCGAAACATGTCGAGAAAAATAAACTCAAAAGTGGAAAAAACCGTGTTTTAATTCATAAAAATCCTCATTATGGAATTCCACAGTGTTAACGCCCTCAGTTTAGCTAAAACGTATTTTGTAATCAAACTAACTAACCATCACGCCATTTCCCCGGAGGGGTAGGCAAAGAGGATGGTTGCTCCACAATGCTCTGTCCTGGCATACCTCTCGGACTTCCTCTACATTCATACATCGTACCATGTACGCACGTTGATTATTCCGACTTCGAATGCAACCGCCTTTTAGTAATTGATTTAGTAATCAAATACATTTGATAATGCCTTAGATATTCGAAACATATCATTCATATAAAATCTAATAAAACATCTAGAAAACAGATATTTTTATTCGTATTAATTATTTAATATGGAGTTTTGCATCATTATTCAGGAAACAATAAATAATTAAACATGGATTTTTATATCATAATTCAAGAAACAATAAAATACTAATATTGTTGGTGCGATGATTTCATACGAAATGCAAATTAGGAGATGGAAATTCCATTTAGTCAGTTCTTGATAGCAGACTTCGGTAGCACTGGGCACGTGATAGCGCGAGTCGTGAATCATCGGGGTCTTCAAAGGAAACAGTACTGGTGTTAGTAATGGAGGACCGTTTACCAACAAAATGGCGATGCCAGGAATACTGATGGAGTTGTCCGTAACATTCGGGTGTCAAGAAGTTTGCTGTGGGCGGTGAAGTGAGGTGCGGAAGAATCTCTCGGAGAATTAAAAAACTTCTTCATCCAGTTGACCGGAACACCATAGCATCAATATTTGAAATCGATTACCAAGTAATCAACAATTTTATATATTATACTACCGGACCCGACAGATGTTGTCCTGCCTGCTATTAGCAATATGTTTTGTCGATGAATAATACACTCAATACGAACGCAATCGTGATACATGCCATACATGGAATATCGAAACACAGCGAACAGAATTGTAAATCTACGCCACGCTACAACGCAAGTGAACGTGGCGTAGATTTAAATTTGCGCATGCTTAACCACCCTACGTATTTGAACGTAGGTGATACGTTCACTTTGACTGTACCATTCTGCACTATCCCGTAACACGTACGCGCTTGAGAAAAAGTAATGTACCTAAAATGTACAAACTGTTAGGGATACGCGCGTGTGCCAACAACACTTGAGTACAAGTCTTCACAAATATGATAGTTTAACAAGGGGTACGCGAGGTGTGCGGTCGAGTGTTTGACGTTTCGTAATTTAAAAAAATAAAATTAATATATAATTAAATTTACCTAATTAAAACCTACTTTTTGCACGTTTATCGGAAAATTACCCGAAAGTAGGGCGATTAAACACAATTTGACATCAGCGCCATCTATGGTAAACAAACATGACTATGAATTATTCTCAAAGGTCAAATGAACTTCACAGAAGAACGGTCACCTACCGGGTCCAATTGTGAATCTAAACTATCCAGGGACCCACTCAAACACACAAAAAATCGTCAAAATCGGTCCAGCCGTTTAGAAGGAGTTCAACCGCATACGCCCCTACAGAAGAATTGTAAAGATTTAATATCAATTATAAGTGGTGAAATATAACTTTTTATATATATATCTTCGATGTTCTTTACTTCCATACATAAGGAAAACAAACTAATAAATTGTTTATGTTATTAAGATGGTTTGAACACTCGAAAAGAATGAATTAAGAAAAAATATTAAAATAAGTATATGTAAGCTACGAAAACGGAATGACAAATAGAAGAAGACCGAGGAAATCGCGGCACGATCAAATCAATCAAATATTGAATGTTGGCCACGTGAGGAGTCGAAGAAATCGACGTGCGTGCATGACACGATGTACAAATGCTATGGATTCGAGAGAAGTATGTCAATAAAGTACAGTGTGACGGATCATTATTTCTGCTAATTAATTACTTGGTTTGTAAAATGGACCATTTTCCACGAGCACATTGTTGAGATGATTATTTCATAAAATCTTCGCTTTATAAATCATCCAATTTTATAATGGCGATAAACTCAACAGCTCTTCTAGCACCAGATCCACACGAGCGACAAAAATAGAACGGCTTCGTGGTTGATAGTCAGAGTGTACCAAATTTGATTTAATGTTCGCCACTCTAGTTCCAATTTCATCGGGTATTGATATTGGTAAAGGGGGTATTCTGGTATAAAGACCTACATTTTAGGCGTCTTTCCGAGAAGGATAAAAAAAAATTAAAAACATTTTTAGTATCCATTATGTTTTACAAGATTTGTTGACGTTTCAAGAATACAAAAAAAAAAAAAAAATCTAAAATTCAAAGAGTTACAGGCTAGTGAAGTGGGGGCTAAAAAAAGTGTATCCTAGTAGAAATGTTTCCAACCCTTGTAGCGCTCTCAAATAAATTATTAATTAGTAAAGAAGTGCAGGGCGACCGCAACTACATTAATAGGGATGCCCTGAACAGACATGTCGCAGAGAAGTTAATGCGGTGCGAATGATGAAAGGGTCGTTTAGATGGTTTGGACACATGGAAAGAATGAGTGAAGACAGAATGGTTTAGAAGGTATATGTAAACGATGTGAACGGAGCTAGAAATAGAGGAAGGCCGAGGAAAACTGGGCACGATTAAATCAATTAAATATTAAATGTCGGTCACGTGAGGAGTCTAAGAAATCGAAGTGCGTGCATGACACGATGCATGAATGTAAAGGAACGAAAAACAGGACAGAACAGTGTGGCGGTACATTCTTTCTGCCTACCCCTTCGGAGAGACGGCGTGATGGTTAGTTAGTTTGTCGGTCTTAAAGGTCTATGCAGTAAGACAAGTCTATGCTTAAGTATATGCAAGAATTTTTTTTTCAACATACTCCCTTCACACCTCAGATGCATAAATGATCCGACAGATTTCAGATCTAAACTGAAAACCCATCTTTTTCATATTTCATACCCAATTTAAACATTTATACTTTGTTCTACTATACTTTTTAACCGATCGCCAAAATTTAGATTTTTAGATTTAAAACACGTCTTTATGCGCCCTTGAGGTGATTACATCACAAAAACGCCGCTATAAAAGTTAGCATATTATTATTATTATTATATGGAAGATTTTTTTTTCAACATCCTAGACCAGAATACCCCCTTAAGGCAGCAGGGGTCACCCGGCACCGCGCCACGTGTCCCCGCCTATTAACCTGTCCGAATTGAAGTGTCAGCCGTAATATATGACCCATAAAATCAATTCCTGCTGACGGCTCCACCGGCCGGCTGGTTGCCAGGCTCCCCGCACATTAGCTGCATGATGTTGCTACGCGCGTGCGCTATATTCCGCAAACACAGAATCACTTTCATCTCGAATTAGAAGCAAAACCCAAAATTCTAGAAAATTTCGTAATTAATAAAGAGGGTTCGCCAACTGCCGCCATCGGACCACGCTGTGATCCGAATTTGAAATTTATTGTTTCTTGAACAATTATGTAAAACTCCATATTAAATAATCAATACGAATGAAAATACCCTCTTATCTAGAAGTTTTATTATATTTTATGGGAATGACATGTTTCCCCTAGCTAAGGGATTATCAAATGTTCTAAATTTTCACCTATTTACATTTTCACCCGAATAGTTATGATATTGTATGGAAGCAAAGCACGGAACTGGCAAAAGAAGGATGAAAGTAGAATAAATACAGTAGAAATGAGATCTCTTAGACGAATGTGCGAATACTCTGTATATGATATTGTCGAATGAAAATATGAGAAGTGAATGCAGTGCGAATGATGGTATTATGAACAGAATAATGAAAGGATCATTAAGATGGTTTGGACATATGGAAAGAATGGTAAAAAAATTATATGTTAACGATGTAAATGGAACCAGAAATAGAGGAAGACCGAGGAATACGTGGCACGATCAAATAAATCAAATATTGAATGTCGGCCATGTGAGAAGTCAGAGAAATCGACGCGCGTTCGTGACACGATGTATGAATGTTGAGGAAGCGAGAGAAATATGTCAAGAAAGAAAAGTGTGGCAGTCCATTCTTTCTGCCTACCCCATCGGGGAGACGGCGTGATGGTTAGTTAGTTAGTTAGTTAGTGATTTTTTTACTTACATGCTTGACTTTATTAATATCCTCTTTATTTTTTAATTATGCAGGAATTGGAATGAAGAACCCCCGTGAAAGCATTGGACGCTTGTTTTTTATTAGTTAACTTAGACGCCATTTTACATTATTATTATTTGATCTCCGTGTAAACAACTTCCCACCTTTTCGTAATAATAAGTAGAATTTCGAAATAGAAATCGAGTGGGACGGAGGGGTGACATGCCGAAGCTCAAAACCTTGCAGCAAATCCACTCCGATCTCCTTTAATCCCGCCTTTTGCCTTATCCCGATATTTTCACTCTTCTATGAGTATTGATTTAAACCCAATGTCAGCAACACAAGAATTCCGAGATGATTATATTTGGAAAAGGGTATGGACCTTTCATTAATAGAAAATAACTTTCAATTTAAACTATACGTATTTTTATTCTCATAACGCGCTAGTAGACATGTTAAAATTTATCATTCTTCCTTATTATTACAATATTATTATTATTATTATTTTGTTGAATCGATCTTTACATAATTACAGCGCGAGCCAAATCGATGCCAAATCAATGATATCATTGATCAATGATTTGAAACAATATTAATAAATAAAAAATTAAAGAATTTAAGTAATTTTGTTCAATTTCCACTCCCTTAGGGGCACGTGTTATGATTAAATAAAAATTACCAGTTACGACCTCTAAAGGTAAAGAATTAGTGAGACTTATAAAAATATTATATATTTTTTTTAAGGGCCACCCTAAGCTATCATATTGATTCTCGTGACATGTGATAGGTAGCTAAACTATCGCCATTCTATTGTCACGTGAATTTTACAGCAGATCATAGACAGTGTGACAATCACACTGCCATCGCCGGGCATCGAGTTCGGGACTTTCGTTGAAGGAGTCGTAGCTCTTGCTACTCGGCCACGAAGGTCATTAGGTCACACTCTCTCTCCCCCATTTAAATTGTATATATAATTGTAATTTTGTATATATAATTTAATTGTATATATAATATATAATTGTAAATTTAATTGTATATATGTTATGTTTTTCTCCGTAAATATTCAATTTGTTTTCCTATCCCCGAAGCTCCGGCGAGAGCGAAACCGGTTGTTTCGATAAAACACGAGGACACAAGTATTTTAAATTGTTGTTAAAATAGGCATTAATTTTGAGATGACAATTAAATAAATAAAAATTAATAACTGCTTCCACTTTTGTCTTTATTTCGGCAGTGACCAATTTTGCCAAGTTGGCTGCATCGACCGACTGGTCCCATGATAGTATAATAATTAGATTATCTTAAATTTTAGTATCACTGATCAGATCCATCAAAGTAGGGCGCTTGAGATGGGCTGGCCACATAATCAGAATGGACGACGACAACCCTACAAAACGCCTCACGCTCTCAGTACCACAGGGACGTAGAAGACCAGGAAGGCCCAAAATGCGATGGATGGACAGTGTCAACACGGATGCATCGGTGCTGCAAGTGAGAAATTGGAGAATAAGGGCATCAAACAGACAAGAATGGAGGAAGCTCCTGGATTCAGCCAAGGCCCACCCAGGGCTGTCGAGCTTAGGATGATGATGATGAAATTTTAGTATATCTAATTAAATAATAATTAAATAAAACGATGTTTTTTAACTACTTCCACTTTTGTCTTTATTTAGACAGCGACCGGTTTCGCCAGGCTCGCTTACATCGACAGACTGGGTGCCAGCGAGCCTGGCGAAACCGGTCGCTGTCTAAATAAAGACAAAAGTGGAAGTAGTTAAAAAACATCGTTTTATTTAATTATTATTTAAAATGAACTTCCATCAAGAGATTTCAGTAAAATCATTTGTATATCTAATTAGTTAAGAATTTTTTCAGCATTGCGAACAATTGTATTTTAATAATGATGGAGGTGGCCTACATAACTTATGTGTATCGAGTATTTTGCATAATAAATTGCTTGCAGTGGGTGTGACATTGAAAGTAAATATTTTATTAAGTAATTCGTTTCATTACTCAGCACATCCTGCGCATTGTTGAAAAATAACCCTGAAAGGATGTAGTTCCAATTGGTCGCATTACTCCGAGACAGGAACACAATAAATTTATAATACATATTAATTTGTATGACAACAATAAAACATCACGCCGTTTCCCCCAAGGGTAGGCAAAGAGAATGGCCCCCGCTCACTACTCATTTGATACACATCTCTTAGCTTCCACCAAAATTACACATGTCGATTCTTCCGACCCCTAACACGGTCGACCTTTAAGATTTTATTAATTTGATTATTTAAATTTTAATTGTATCTCAATAGAGACGAAGACGTAAACTGGAAACTGAACATGGATGATCAAGGTGTTTACAGGACTTATGACCTGTCATTGGTTGGGTTAAGCGCACGCTTTATGTAATTACAACATTCCCCATTCCACCTTTGTTATTGTGATCATGCATGACAAATTTTTTGGAAGATGTATATATACTTCAAAATCCATATTTATCTTCACGTGTCAGTTTCAGTCAGCCATCTATGTAGATTTGGTTGCACTAGTGAATTTTTTCAAGAATTAACCTATACAACCGACCCACTAACGCCATCTATGGAGAATGATTTGATTATGCTATGTTTTCCTCGATATTCTTCGTCTCCATAATAATAATAATTATAAGCTAACTTTTAAAGCGCCGTTTTTGTGATGTAATCACCTCAAGGGCGTATTAAGACGTGTTTTAAATCGAAGTGTGAACGCTGCATCTGATTGATATTCGCGATCGATTAGAAAGTATAATAGAACAAAATATGCAAATCTTAAATTGCGTATGAAATATGAAAAATATGGGTTTTCAGCTTAGATCTGAAATCTTTCGGATCATTTATGCATCTGAGGTGTGAAGGAAGATTGTTCCAAGCTGATGTACCGGCTACCGCAAACGCCCGATCCCCGAAATTTGTACTAGGGCAACGCTTTGGCTCAACTAATCTTCCTATTGCCGAGGAGTTCGCCAAACGAAGTGTGGATTTCCTTGAATTTACGCTGTCCGTTATATAGATTTCGGATATATAATTTGGAGCCATTCCATGTAGCGCTTTAAAGACTCTCCAGTGCCAGTGAAGCCAGTGAAGTTCTTTGACATCATACTCCAATCACATCGTTAAAGTATACTTTTTAACCATTCTTTATTCATCCATGCATTCTATGTGTCCAAACCAATGCAGTGATCCTTTCATAATACTTTATTCTGCTCTACATTATTTCCTAATATCAGCTTTTGAAATTCTGTCTTGCATTATTCTACACACATAAGTCTAAGGAACCTCATCTTAACCGGATTTATTCGGCTCTCATCCTTCTTTTACCTGTGCCATGCGTCACTTCCATACATAAAGGTTAGAACCGGACCTCCATCGTGAACAGTAATTTTTGTTTTCATTGATAAATTCTTGTTTCCAATTCTTCTTCTTTCGGTGCCGTGTCAGATCCCCCCAACGTTGGCGATCACTGCAACAAAGGCATCTGTATACTGCGCCACTTGGAACAAGTTCTGAACTCTTGTTATTCCTGACCACTCTTTGATGTTCCGCAGCCAGGACAGCTGCCTTCTACCATCTTCCCGACGTCCCTCCACTTTAACCATTAATATCAGTCGAAGGAGGTGGTATTTTTCTCCTCTTAGCACATTATCCAAATACGAGACCTTTCTAATTTTCACACTCGACAACAGCTCTTTATTGGCTCTAGCTCTCTGCAGTACGTCTGCATTACTGAAAATTAAGTGTGCGTCTGTGGAAAATTAAAATTGATTTGAGGATCCCTGAACAACGTCAGGCGCAAGGTTTAACATAAAAGAAAAAAAATGTGACTATAAATTATTTGCGATTTTTACGTCGGGAGTAACGTTGAAATTAAATTAGTGTTTTTGTTTCGTTTTAGAAAAAAAATACGGAATTCATTGTCGACCTTTTTTGACTCATTCGTGAAAATCGGAACAGCTACGCAACGTTACACGTTTTGAGAATGTTGCGGCGGCTGGTTCGATTTTCACGAATGAGCAAAAAAAAGGTCGACAGCGAATTCCAGATTGTTTTTCCTATTGGCTTGATTTTTCTCTGTGTCAGCTTCAAAAACTCATTTTATGATTATAGGTGAATTTGTAAAAAAATATCAATATTACGAAAGTATGGGGTCTGCACAAAATAAAAGAAATCAGCAGGGGGTCTACGGGTCAAAAAAGTTTGGGTACCTCTGGTCTAAACCATCTCAGGGATCATTTTTTTATTTTACTAATGCAATTATGTCTTGAATTTCTTCCTTATTTCGTCGTTCGGTATGCTATCATATATCGTTTTACTCTGTTCACAACAACAACAACAAACCATCACGCCGTTTCCCCGCAGGGGTAGGCAGAGAGAATGGACCGCCACACTACTCTATCCTGACATACCTCTCTAGCTTCCTCCACATTCATACATCGATTCATACACGCACGTCGATTCTTCCGGCTTCTGACATGACTAACCTTTAAAATTTGATTAATTTGGTCATGCCATGTTTTCCTCGGTCTACCTCGACTCCGTACTCCATTTACATCGT
Organism: Lepidostoma basale; assembly: GCA_022606425.2. Lineage (NCBI taxonomy): Eukaryota > Metazoa > Arthropoda > Insecta > Trichoptera > Lepidostomatidae > Lepidostoma > Lepidostoma basale. The sequence goes on along the minus strand of JAHDVF020000715.1, from coordinate 358,051 downwards.
TAACGTATACTTTTTTTAACTATTCTTTCTTCACCCATGCGCTCTATACGAGTATGTCCGAACCAACGCAGCGATCCTTTCATAATTTTTGCATAATACCTTCTTTCGCTCTACATTCCTTTCTAATATCAGCATTTGAGATTCTGTCGTACATCGTTCTACCACACATACGTCTTAGGGACCTCATCTCTCGCATTTATTCTGATATCATCTTTCTTCTGCCAGTTACATGCTTCGTTTCCATACATAAGGGTTGGGACCAGAACTCCATTGTGAACGGCCATTTTCGCTTTCATTGATAAATTCTAACGAACTAACCATCACGCCATTTCCCCGGAGGGGTAGGCAGAGAGGATTGATCGCCACAATTCTCTGCCCTGGCATACTTCTCTAGATTCCTCTACATTCATACATTGAGTCATACACGCACGTCGATTCTTCCGGCTTCTGACATGACCAACCTTTAATATTTGATACTACTCTGTTAAACTCTGTTATTATTATCATAACAGAGTTTAACAGTTTACTGTGATGTTTCCACGATCCTTCCTGCGGCAGGTGTTCCCAACAGTAATTAATTTGCGATAAGGAAAACTCGTTTCAATCTGGTTTTTCCCGAATGACCGCTTTCGAGGAAACCATTTAGGCTGTATCTGTGTTGGAAGGTATAATAAAAAGAAAGAGGTCTCGTGTATTTCATTTTGTAGTGGCGCTGGCGCGTTTTCAATAATATTATACGGAGCCCTAGTTCCGTTCAGGCAAAGAGCGCACAGACGCCTGAAATCACCGACCCTTGCTTATGTTTTGAACAGCTTTTTTTATGTACAAAAGTATTGCATTTATTAACTTATTTTATTAAAATGTGCCAATAATTTAAATTATCAATATTAATTATTTTTTGATAATCCCTTGTTTTGGTTGAAACACTGCGATTTTTCAACATTATTAACTGTTTAATTTAGAACACAGTTATCACTATATGTTTATTTTATTTCGTTAGTAATAAACCCCGGGCAATGTGGCAAATATTACTTAGTGCCATAGCAGATAGAGAGAGGACGAATGGCGAGCTTCCAGCGCCATAAAACTGGATACACCCAGCTAAGGGAAGGTAACCCTGACAGAAAATCCTCCAGAGAAGGCAAGGGGATACCACTCTGTATATTTTTCCCCAGGTCGTCACCATGAGGCCTACTCAAGGGTGATAGTCAACGTTAGGGAGACGCGAGACAGCGAGTCATACACGCATGTCGATTCTTCCGACTTCTAACATGATCAACCCTTAAAATTTGATCATGCCATGTTTTCCTCGGTCTGCCTCGACTCCGTACTACTTTAATAGTTCTATTATACATTTACTTTTTTATGTATTCTTCAGGTCGTTTGAACCCAATTACTGTATACAATTTATTTTTTAGCTATAATATTGATTCTCGTGAAATGTGATAGGTAGCCAATATATCGCCATTTTATTGTCACGTGAATTCTACACCAGACCAAAGACAGTGTTGACAATCACACTGCCATCGCCGGGAATCGAACCCGGAGCCTTCGGTATGGAAGTCAGAGCTCTTACCACTCTGCCACGAAGGTCGTCATTTACATCATTAACGTATACTTTCTTAACCGTTCTTTCTCCATCCACGCGCTCCATGTGTCCATATTTTTTTTCGATATTTTAATTCAATTAAAAGTGCTCTTAAGTCGGTAGATTTTCTTTTGCGGCAATCTTGTACCGAAATAAAGGCGAGGCTCTCATTTACATCATTTAGGAAAAGTTATTTCCCCGCCGTAGGGGTTTTCCTCTCGGCTCCCTCTGCGGGATTCTCGCCACGGAAATAAACTTTCGCGATTGACGAGAACGGCTTTCTGGCCACCGTTCCCATGTTGGGGGCGTAATGTAATTTCCCTACTTCTGTGATGGCCTCTTTATGCTAATACTTCTAGTTGCGGACATTTTTGTATTTACATTTCAAATATATTAAACACCGATTCTGTAATATTGTTACACGAATATATTTGAGAATATGAATATTTCGACCTTCGTGGCATAGTGGCAAGAACTATGACTGCTAACTTCGAGAGAGAAAAAATCTTGTGCTAGTTTGTTATTATAATATTACAATGTGTTTTACACTGTGTTCTCTTCAATATACAATGCATTCTGCATTCTCTTCAATTATACATTGCATTCTCAATGTGGATTTGTGATGGTGGTCTCATGTGGACATGTTTAATTTGCAGTTTTGCGAAGTAATATCAAATCAAATCAGTTTATTTAATAGAAATGGAGTTCCTATATATGAGATTCCATGGACTAGCTAATAAGCACCCCGACATTTGCCTTACAACTGAGGGAACCATGGAAAACCTCAGTCGGGACGCGACATACCTGTAAAAAAACACATGTTGGTTATTTATTTGCTTCTCGCAACCGATCCACCACCGTGGTTGCGAAGTCCACGAATCTGCAGAGTGTATCTTTGTTGCGGAGGATGGCTGGGAGATCTGTGATGTGGATGTCTCTTCTTTGACATTATTTCTCCAGTTTCCATCTCTCACGCGTGAAGATTGGACAGATTGGTGATGATGTGTTCCACTGTTTGCTCTGTTTGTGAATCACAGGGACAGGGACGCACTAGTAAATGACTGACCGAGCAGTGCAGTTTTTAGAAGTTTTTTAAATTTAACGTCACTATCCTCATACTCAATACTAACATGGAGGCTATTCCACGCCAACGGACCCGCAACGCTGAAAGCACGATCAAAGAAACTTGCTTTATTGGCTCTGACTGGAATTGTCATGTTATTTGCACTTGTTTCTACTGATCGGAGTGAACGTTGCCTTTCCGTTGGCATGGGTGTCACGCAGAGGTCCGATATATACGCTGGCACTCTCTTGTGTCGAGCCTTAAACACTGTCAAACACAATTTGTATTTTACTTGCTCTCGGATTTTAAGCCAATGCATTTCCTTCAAGAGCGGCGTGATACGACAGTATTTTTGTTGCCACATAATCAATCGGGCAGCAGCATTGAAAACGCTTTGTATTCTGCTTAATTGATTATTTGGCTATCCAGCGTACCTACATTACGTTGCAATAATCTAAACGTGACACTACAAAAGAATTTACGAGGGTCCTAGCTACATCAATAGGTAAATATCTCCGTATATGCTTTAGCTGTCTCAGTTGGAAGAAACCAGACTTAACAAGCCTAATGATAGATGTATTATTACTATTTTTTACATATAGGTTTGTCTTACAATTCTCTATCGGTGGACCACGAGGTTTAATAAGAAATAGATTTACTGTATGACATGTCAAAAAAGTGACAAAGTAATGCCCTGACTAAAAAAGAAATATGTCTGACGCCATGACTTCACTACTTCGATGGCCCTACAGCCCATATCGAGCCTTAGCCTCCAGTATTCTTCGCCTCCAAATCCTCCTGTCCTCCGCTTCGACCCTCCAATCTGACACTCTTAACAATCTTGTTCCATCTCTCCCAACTTCATCCTCCCATCGCAGCCTTGGTCGTCCAATTGGTCTTCTACCACCTGGGTGCCACTCCAGCAATCTTTTTGGGGTTCGCGATGACGGCATCCTCTGCACGTGACCGGCCCATCTCAGTCTATTCAGTCTGACCTGTGTGGAGAGACTGGGAGCTTTGTAAATATTGTACAGCTCGTCATTATGCCGCACTCTCCAGCCTTCACCGTCATTCACAGGCCCCAGAATTCTGCGCAGCACCCTTCTCTCAAAAGTATCCAGTCGCTCTGCAGATTTCGCTGTCATTGTCCACGCCTCACACCCATAGGTCACTACTGTTCGGATGATTGTTTTATACAGGGTGATTTTGGTTTTCCAGTGTACGTTTCTTGATTTGAGCGCTGGTAGTAGAGAGAAGAATGTTTTGTTACCAATTGTGATTCTTCTTTCGATTTCCTTGTGATCTTCGTTTTCTTTTGTTATAGACGAACCCAGGTAAGTGAAGTCCTCCACCATCTTAAAGTTGTATCTGTCCTTGAATCTGATGGTTCGCCTTGAGTTATGGGTTGCATTCCTGGTTTGTTTCATTATTTGTGTCTTTTCTTCGTTTATCTCTAAACCCACCTCCTTGGCTGCTGTCTCTAAAGGCTCAAATACTTCGTGTATGGCTGCTAGGGATCTTCCTACAATGTTAAGGTCGTCTGCATATCCTATGATCTGGCTGCTATGAAAGTATGTGTTGGGATTCGTGTTAAGGTGGTAAGTTTTCCTTATGGCATATTCCAAACTCAGGTTAAAAAGTGTTGGGGCTAAACCATCACCTTGTTTGAGGCCCTGTGATACCATGAATTCATCTGTGAGCTCTCCTCCTATCTTGACTCTACATTTTGACTTCACTACACCCCTGACAATGTCATATTCAGATGAACAAGTAAAATTACGTAATCATTTGTTAATATAATTTGAACATTTGTATTTTCCTCTTTGAACGGTTGAAAAAGGAAAACGAAATCTTATTTGCGATTGGTGCTGAATTATTAACTCACTCGGCGCTAATCTCAACGGTCAACATTTGATTTGAAATGATTTGCACATGCGCATACCGGGCACTCTCTTCGCGCTACTTTCTATTCGTGTGAAAATGAAATCCATCTTGTGCTAATATTATTTTTGTCAATTATTAGTTATCATTTGAAGTTTCTGTGGGTGCTCCATTACCAAACCACACTGCCAAAAATAACAGGTCTAGTATTTTCAATGTTTCATTAGAAATAACACTATTCTTACAATGTGTATTATATTACAATGAACGCATTTTCCCGCCATTCAGATGTCATAAGAGTACTTTCGAAATTTACTAACAAACTTAAATTTAGAATTTGATACACGCTTTCGTGGGTATGCTGAAATTCTTTGTTTTCATAAATAAACTGAAACATTTCGTGATGGAAAAACTAATATAGCTATACATACATATGTACATTCATTTAAGCGTTTTTAAAGCATTCATATAATATATAATTGACCGACCTTCGTGGCCGGTGGTAAGTGCATTGACTGCCACCCCGAAGGTTCCGGGTTCGTTTCCTGGAGATTATTCCGACTTCGAATGTGACCGCCTTTTAGTAATTGATTAATTTGGTCATGCCATGTTTTCCTCGGTCGTCCTCGGCTTCTTTTTCCACTCACGCTGCTTGTGTACAGCTTTTTAACCATTCTACTCTCATCCATTCGTTCCATATGTCCAAACAATCTCAGGGATCCTTTTTTTAATTGTATCCATGATGCAGTCATCTGCCTTACATTTCTTTTTTATTTCATCGTTCGGTATTCCATCATACAACGTTTTCCCGCACATTATTCTTAGTGATCTCATTTCTACGGCATTTATACTACTTTCATCCTTCTTTTGCCAGCTCCAAGCTTCACTTCCATACATACATGAGGGTTGGCACTAGAACTCCATTGTGTACTGCCATCTTTGCTTCTGTGGATATATTCGCAAATATTTATTAAGTATATAGATATAATTTGGTATTTATTTTTGCTTGAATATGACGATCTACTGACGATTGACAGCTGTCATTTACTATAAACCGATTGGAGCACCATCTCTTGGTGACTTACATTGCACCCAATTAAATACTCGCATAAAAAAATGTTCACACTAATAAAGACTGTAACGCCCCTAGCCATAAAATAACTATCTCCCTGCCACACTAAGAATTAATTTATTTGCATTTTAAAAGTGCACTATAACCCGATTCGTATCTATCGTCTATCGGTCCTATAGCCAAGAACATTGCATTTATTTATATGTCATTTATCAGTTTGGGAAGTATGCGATTATGGATACTACGAAAATCATATTTTACCCACTAACCCGGTTAGCTGGTTGAAATTGCCATGAAAGCAATATTCTCGCCGGATATTAAAATTCATCCATTCAACCCTTATGTATGGAAGTGAATTATAGAACTGGCAGGAGAAAGATGAGTGCAGAATAAATGCGGTAGATGTGAGATTCCTTAGATGATGTGAGGTAAAACAATGTACGGCAGAATTTCAAATGCTGATATCCGAAAGGCATGTTGAGTGGAATTAAGTATTATGAACATAATTTTATGAAAGGGTCACATTTAAAAAAATACATTTTATAAGTATACGTTAACGATATGAATGGATTACGGAATCTAGGAAGACCAAGGAAAACATGGCATCACTAAATTAATCAATTTTTAAACGTTTGTCATGTTTAGAAGTCAGAAGAATAGTCGTGCGCGTATGACTCGCTATATGAATGTGGAGGAATCTAGAGAGTGTATCAGGATAGAGTAGTGTGGCGGCCCATTCTATCTGCCTACCCTTTCGGAAAACGGCGTAATGCCTTGTTGTTGTTGTTATCAACGTATGTATTCTTTAAAATGTTTTGTAAAAACTAACCAATAACCTTTTGGGAATGCTCGGAACCAATTATTTACAGCTTCGAAGAGACGGGCATCTCATTACCCATTTCTTTATATTAATCAGGGGATATTTTTAGAACTCGGCCGTGCTAGAGGGTGTTGGTCTTTTTGTCAGCACAGATTGTTTTACCTACCGGCCACCAGAACCAATCTGCCTCTTGTGACACCGGTGGAAAGAGCAATTAGTCTGCTGAACGCGGTCTCCTCGGAGATCAACGTCTTTCATATTAGTGAAGGTTCGTTCAGGGGACTAATTCTCTTGACTTAAGAAAGTATCTTGTCTTCCTGATGTCGAACCATCTCTAATGCGTTCCTGGTATTATGTTGTATTTTTTATAATATTTTACCTGTACTCGATAGATGCCTTAAACATTTTGCTGTTTGTGATGTCTTTTGAGTTATTGGATTTGATTTGATTATTTCACACAGTATCAGACCCATAAAGACTTATGGTATAGAATCGAGGGCTGACACAAATAGAACCAAAGCACTATTACGAACCGCCGAAATGAAGACACTCCGCACTATTCTGGACAAAACAGAATCAGAAACACAGTAATACGTGAGACCTGCGATACCGAAGGTATTGTCAGATGGAGCAGGAAAAGAAGACGCTTATGGCGCGACCACGTAGAACAAATGAGTGACGATAGACTCCTCCAAGCAGCCGCAAACAACGTGCCAACGGGAACTCGCCAACCCGGAAGACCTGCGAAGAGATGGCGAGACAGTTGGAGTTCTGTGTCCCAGGAGACCTCGACGCCATAAAAACAGATCCACAGATCTATTAAAAGAGGAAGAAGAAGAAGAAGACACAGTATGCATATCACAGTGCGCACCATTTACGCGTAACTGTTAAATTAAGTTATATATTTAATTATGTTTTCCGTTTATGGACAGTTCACGTCAAATCGTGCTTTTTTAATCCTCCTAGCTCGATAATGGGCTTTTGTTTATTTTACAGCTCGACCTCTAGATGGAGGGAAGGAGCTTTTTCTACAACTGTGTATTAATTTAGTCGGGTGAGTTATTACCGCCGTCTTCTCACTCACCCTCCACGTGACCTCCTACGTCACGACCCGACTCGGCGCCTCGCTAGGGGCACATACAAACATACACTAGAAGTTTCAACATTGATTTCTCAATGAACTATAAAATGGTACATAAGAAATGGGCTTTGTCGTCAGCGGGTACCCAATCCTACAGCGTATTTAATGCGAAGTAACATATTTCTCTTTTTTGTTTCAAAAGTTGTCTTTGCTATGCAACAGGTTTACGTGTGTTGTACGAATCTGTTATCAATGAATTTATCCCATTCACATGTTTTTAAAACTGGTCCCTTACCTGTATGTAAAAAACGTGTATGATTGATTGTCTATTTTTCTTAGTATTTTTGTTTTTATATAAAACACGCTATGTATCCAAAGGGGTAGGCAGAAATACGGACACTGTCACACTGTTCTTTTCTAACTTACTCTTCTTGTTTTCTCAACGATCTCACGACATTTAATATTTCATTTCATTTCATTTATTTATTTCAAATATATCAAAAGCGTTACATAATTTTTTTCCAATACACTAAAGATACATGTAAGAGATACACAATAATAAGTAATACACAATATAATAATAAAAAGAGCGAGAAATATAATATGCGTGACAAATTAATAAAATGAATATACCATACAATTATAATAAAGATAGTACATCCTTCAGATGAGCCAAACTATCACAAAATACGTCAAACTCCGAGGTGATACGATTAAGCAAAGATATTGCTCTACCTACCGGCATAACCGTTGGCAGGTTGGTTCTGCATCGTAGGAGATAAAACAATCTATGGCCCCTTTGTCGAAGATGATTTTCAGGGACGAACAGACCTACATCACTGAATGAACACCCAAGTGAATGTCTCGTCTCCTCTCGAGTGACTAACTAACTAACCATCACGCCATTTATCCAAAGGGGTAGACAGAAATAATGGACAGAAATTCACATTGCGTTAATAAAAAGATCTTCTGCTTAATGCTTAATTCAATCTTCATAGATGGCGCTAGTGTGTAGATTGAAACTAGCTTGTGAAGTTTGGTGTTACATATTAACATATATACAACTTCCAAAAATTTATCAGACATGGTGGTCGTAAGAAGGGTGGAATGTGGAATGTTGTATTACATAAAGCGCAACCAATGACAGGTCCTAAGTCCTGTCAACACCTCGATCACCATATTCTATTGCCAATTTGCATCTTCGTCTCTAGTGAGATACAATTAATTTTAGGAAAGGAGAGGCCTACATTGAGCAGTGGATGACAGACGGCTGATGATGATGATAATGGTGAATGTCCATTTTTAAAATAAATTATAAAAATTATGCCTGAACGCATCCGCCAGCTTCATATTATTATGAGTAAAAGAGTATCGTTTATAACGGCACAAAGAACAAATCCATTTATAATCGACTCTAAACACAAAAAGACTGATCTAATCACGTGTGAGAGATATCAAACAATAATTTCGGGTTCCCAGGTTGTTAGGAATATCTAGAGGACAATGAATGAATGAAGGAAATATACGGTGGAATGACATCTTTTAGAAGAATGTGATGTAAATGATTGCACGATCTAATGGTAAATTATATATGATGAATTCATTCTTTCTATATGCTAAAACTACAATAGCATAAAGAAAGAATGAATAAAGAAAGTAAACATTAAGAAATTGAATTGAGAACGACATCGGGGAAATTCAGTGAAAACACGGCACGGTCATATTAGTCATGCAAAACTAACTAACCATCATGCTGTATCCTCGAAGGAGTAGGCAGATCCCTTCGGAAATATGGCATGATGGTTAGTTTGTTTTAGAGCATAGGTTTCCAACCTTTTTTGGACCGACCCTTTATAAGAAAAATAAATTCTCAACGCCCCCAACCGGGGGGGGGATTCCCCTAAAAGTAATCCCAAATATTTAGACACATGTTTAAATTTTAAAATATTTTTGAATCTATTATAAAACTAACCATAACGCCGTCTCTCCGAAGGGGTAGGCAGAAAGAATGTACTGACACACTTTTCTTTCCTGACATATTTCTCTCGATTCCTCAACATTCATACATCGTGTCATGCACGCACGTCGATTTCTCTGACTCCTCACGTGGCTGACATTCAATATTTGATTTATTTGATCGTGCCACGTTTTCCTCGGTCTTCCTCTATTTCTAGTTCCATTTACATCGTTCACATATTTTCTTCATTCATTCTTTCCATGTGTCCAAACCATCTTAATAATAATTTTATTATTTTGTTCATAGCACCATCATTCGCAACGCATTCACTTCTTATATTTTCATTCGACACTCTATCATACACAGAGTATTCACACATCTCATATCTACTGCATTTATTCTACTTTCATCCTTCTTTGCCAGTTCCATGCTTCGCTTCCATACATCTATTATATTATCTATTATATATTTTTAATTTATCGGTTATAGTTTACTCATGAAAACAGTAATTTCAAATTAATTAATTATTATTTTATGAAATAGGTACCTCACGGCCGCCACCTTTGACTGCTTTAATTTATCTCTAAAAATAATAATAAATCATTTTATATAGATCTGAATGTAATGGAATCTTTCAGTTCGAACTACCGAAATACGCGATAAAAAATATTACATACGAAAACAAAAATTAACCAATATTAAAGTTTAATTTACTTTATGAGTAGGTACGTGATTAGAGTGTTTTTTAGACTATATTTTTCACCTGCCCACACCCTCGCCGTGCCATCTCAACGCCCCCTTATTTTCTCTGGGTCTTCTACTGCCCCCCTAAAAGTCTCAAACGCCCACAAATGGGGTGTTATCGCCCACGTTGAGAACCTAGGTTTTAGAGAAACCTGGAAGCTCTACCAGTTCGGAGAATAATATACTCAACATTTTCAGTGCAGCTTCAGTCTACTTCAAATCTTTTTAAAGTGGAAGCAAGTACTTTTTCACAATGAGAAGCAAGCGCCATTTCACAATGAAGGCCGTGTCACACTGTTTGAAACATGCTCTCCACAGGGGTGACCTTGGTGGAGAGCTGTGGAGCCCACGGTTGGTGTAGCGTCCACAGTAGACACCATTTTCGTCCAATACGTCCGCACTCCACCGATCGCGATGCCGCTATGCAACCGACCTTGGCTGGTGGAATGTGGAGCGCCCACATTGTGGAATGCGTGTTTACAACGGCGGGATCCACACGCTACTATGCGCGTCCGTCCACAAAGGTTGTTGAAGGTCAAGCGAATTTTTGTTTCAAACAAGTGCCTACACAGTTTTAAACCGCCGGTGGGGAGCGATGTGGAGAGCTTGTTTAAAACAGTGTGGCACGGCTTTGAGAAGCAAACTCTTCGTCACAATGCGTCACACGATAAGCGTGTGTACATTTCCCCATTCCCCCACCAGAGAGCAGCAGTCGCCCTCCGCACATGACTCGATGCTGTATTATGCTAACTCACTAATAACAGCAATAACTGCCCTATTGGAAAAATAAAAAAACGTGCTTGGTATTCACAACGTCCTCGATATAAATACACGTCGCGTGCCACCACTTTCCTAGCTGTTTGCTGTGCGCCGACCGTCCACTCGGGGTTTCCTAAACTTTTCGGTCGCAACCCCACCAGTCTGAACTTTGGAAGTTCTGTAACACGTACCTGCGTATTAGGCGGGTACACATTTTTATTGGATAAATTATTTTACCAGAAGCACGAGTTGAATATAAAGTACATCTGAGATACTTTATTGTGGAATTTAACCGTTTCAAAATATCCACCCGTTCACTATTCTTGCACGTACTTTATATTTTCATTTACAGAGCAAAGACCAAAGTTTAAAAGTGGTTACACATGAGGAAAATTTAACAAAAATATCTTCCATGCCTACATTTATGTGTAAACGTCCATTTACACTGGACAGTGACTGTAACGTCACACACAGATGTTAAACTGACTATTATTAAAGTTAGGCTGCCGTTACGGTCACTGTCGAGTGTAAATGGACCTTAAATTTTTTAAACGAAATATCTATTTTTTTTCACTTTTGATTTTATACTAAGTTTTTACACCTTCATCGGAATAATAGTTGAGTTGAAAGTCGATGTGCGTCAGGGAACGGAGAGACAGAAGACAAGATTCAACTGCAGGAGTAGTATGTCCTTGTCCGTAATGTGATGAAGTTTGTCTAATCTAAAGTAGGAGTAGCCACACCAGGTGGCATAGAAGGCAGACATTTTTCTTTTGTGCTCCTTATCCTCGTACTCACGGGCAATTGGCGTCAAAGTTGAGTTCATATTGTTCTCCCGATGATGAAAGTGAAAGAAACCCTCGAAACATGGGGAGAAAAATAAACTCAACAATTAATAAAACAGTGTTTTTATTCATAAAATAATCATCTTTATGGAATTCCACAGTGTTAACGCATCAATTTTTATTTATTTATTGTATACAGCATATTGTTTGAACCCAATTACTGTATACAATTTGCTCTAAGCTATTATTGATTCTTGTGACATGTGATAGGTAACTTATCTATCGCCATTTTATTTCACGTGAATTCTACACCAGACCAAAGACAGTGTGACAATCACACTGCCGTCGCCGGGAATCGAACCCGGACCTTCAGTATGGCTCTTACCACTCTGCCATGAAGGTCGTCAAACATTAACGTATTCTTGTTACAAAATTCAGTGTATATCCAGGAGTAGTAATTTTTTATTGCTCTTTTTAATATTATTTTATTGTATGCATTGCTGCGTCTGCCAGTCTGCATTCAATGCAGCAGCAAGACTGATAAGGGGTTTGTCGAAGAGTTGTCACATAACACAGCATCTTAAGGAGCTCCACTGGCTGAAATGTTCAGAAAGGATACAATACAAGCTCTGCTGGACAGTCTATAAGGCGTTGCATGGAATGGCACCAGCTTATATATCTGAACTCTGCATCAACGAGAACCTGAATGCCAGACAGTCTACATTGCGATCAGCTAAGTCTTCTGCGATCGGTAGATTGACTGTGCCAAAACGCTGTCCAAGCACAAACTTTGGCGACCGAGCCTTCGCGGTAGCCGGCCCATCAGCCTGGAACAATCTTCCAGGAGACCTTAAATGCATGCTTAATCAGTCAGAGTTTAGATCGAGACTCAAAACGCACCTTTTCAAATTATCATTTCCTGATAAGAAGGGCTGATCGACTTCGTCAGGTGCAGCCCTCATACTAAACATGTTTATTATTATATATTATTTATTTAATTTTTTTAATTTTTTTATCTAGTTTATAAAACTGAGCATTTTCTACAGCACCATTGAGATGAGTAATTCATAAAAATGGCGCTCTATAAATTATCAAATTTATTATTATATTATTGCTATTTTATGTGTTTATGGTAAAATCTATTCTTATTACCCAGTTCATACTCTATGACTTAATTTTTATGGCACCATTTCTCAAGATTAGATCTCAGCTGTCAATTAAAATATAAAGGTGACCTTCGCGCCCGACTCGATATTTCGGAACCACTGTTATAGAAAATATTATAAAATTCTTACTCGAATGGGCTATGTAATTTTTATCGGAAAATCATTAAACTAACAAAATATTGTGTTTAGTATTAACTCAAGTATTTTTAGTTCAATTAATGACTATGTTTTAATATAATTAACGTTCACGATCGGCATATAAAAACGAAGGACCGAGCGTATTTAACCTTTAAACGCCCATGCTTGGCGTTCAATAAAGGTAGCCCACTGCCCAAGCATTTTTTGTGAAATATTCGCGCGACTTTCGACCTACGCGAAGCTGTTATAAAAATAATTATATCTCTAAAATTAGTCATCCTATTTATGTCAAATAAAAAGCATTATCAAAATAGAATATTGTTTATACGATATAAGTTACAAAAGTTTTTTCGTTTATATAAATAAAAAAATAAAAATTTTCATTTGTTCCAATGACAATTTGAATAATTTCTTCAATGTTATTTTAAAGTTCTTACTGGTGTTGCTTTTTTTAAGTGCCTAATAATTACCTACTGCTAATTTAAAAAAAACGGTGAATACGTGGAAGATAAATTAAATAGACAATATGTGCACCGTCTAAAAAGAACATTTTGTATTAAATTTTTATTTTGTTATTTTATTTTATATCATGGTATTTTATATTATTTGTTTTAGATTTATTTTGTGGATGTTGGACGATCGAAGTGTGCCTATTGGCGAAAAGAAAGGATGGAGTGCCGCATCGGTTAAAGTGTGACAGTCCATTCTTTCTGCCTACCCTTTCGGGGAGACGGCGTGATGGTTTGCTAGTTAGTTAATTTTCAAAAACTTTATTTCTAATTTTCACATTTTATATAATTAAAGTTAAAAAATAAAAACAGTAAAAAATAAAAATATTTCACACAATTTTCAAACAATCATTCTCCATAGATGGCGTTAGTGGGTGGATTGTATAGATTAATCTTAAAATTGATAAGTACAATCAAATCTACATAGATGGCTAACTGGAACTGACACGTGAAGATAGGTATGGATTTGGAGTATATACTCGTATACAACTTCCAAAAATGTATCATGCATGATCATAATAACAATGGTGGAATGGGGAATGTTGTAATTACATAAAGCGTGCGCTTAACCCAACCAATGACAGGTCATAAGTCCTGTAAACACCTTGATCATCCATATTCAGTTTCCAGTTTGCGTCTTCGTCTCTATTGAGATACAATTAAAAATTTAAAAATATTTAATTTAAAAAAGTTTGTCGTATGCCAAATTTTAAAACACATGTCTATGCATTGACCTATTTAATGCAGTTGTGTAGATTGTGTGTTTTACTAGGCGAACCCTAATATAACAACTTATATCCCAATAGTCGTCCGTCTTACGCAGGTATAAACACTAATATTACGCATCATGACAAAAATATTTATCAGAACCGAAAATAAAATTATGGATCGGTGTCTCAAAGACGTTATTTACGTAAGCTAATACTTATGTTTTGAATACTATTGTCATAAATCAGTGTAATCTGATAGCGAAATGCTCCGTAATCACCGGTCCCGTTGGGGACCGTTGGTCATTGAACGACGCAAATCTTCGGTCCCGTACGGGACCACTGGGCGTCTAAAGGTTAAAGGTTTTTAGGGATCTTGGGAAAATCCGTGTAACTCGTCTTTTTGGACCGACGTTTTGGAGATCATAGCAGACTCCATCTTCAAGGTGGATATGATGGTTATGGTTGGGTTAAAGAGAATTTCAGCAGATGTTTAGCTATTATAGCTATTCCTCTTACGTCTGATAGAAACATTGTTGGAAAGGTGATTTGATGGGTTGTTGGTTTATGCGGGGCTTGATTTGTGTGACCCGGAGTTTTTCTCTGAAGGAGGGTAGATTTTGGGCGGTTGTGGCGGCTGGAGGTGTTTGGGTCGTAAATTAAGAAGTATTTTATTGTGTGGTTAGGATGCGAAGGGACTCTTTTGTAAAAATGTTCGGCAAGTTTCTGAATGAATTCATCTCTAATCGGGATTCCCGATTCTAGGTGCAGTTGTGTGACCCTGGTCCATGATTGTGGTCCAGCCTAATTTTGCTGGGTTAGGAGTATCTGCATGTGACTCGAAGCTGCATAGCCCCATATTGGATCTGCGTAAGTGATTCATTTTTGGTACAGTTAGAAATACATTGCGTTCTACAATTGATATTTGAAAAAAAAATTGGGAAGCGTAGTGGATTGTAAAAAGAGCTTTTATCTGCTCCTCAATATCAAAGAGTAGACGGATTTACCAACACTGCAAAGAATAATAAGGTATTTTCCCACTGGTTTTAGACGCAAGAAAACCTAACATGGCGCCAAACAAAGCAATCAATTCGTGCTAGGAAGCTGAACAAACGACATTGAATCACTATTTTGTGGTGACGTCACTACGTTTTCCATTTTGAATGCAACAGAAGTCGCAATTCTATTATTTAAGTAGTAAAATCCTAAAGCTACCGAACTTAAATGGCATTAATAAGTTAATTTTATTTGTCTATATCATCTTTATTTCGATATTTTTTATAACTTGTCTATACATACCACGAATAAAATAATTTGTCATAAAAGAAAATCGACGCTTCATATTTTTTTAGAAGGTAAAATTAACATTACATAGCGTCAGTGCACACCAGTTGATATGGAGGTGTTAATCACCAAAGTTTCGGGAAATTATAATATACGAGTATATTGCACGATTTTATTTTCTAAATTTAACTTATATGTGTCCAGGGGAGAATATTTCTAATTGACGAGTTAAATAATTTCTTATGTTTCTTCTTTCCGTGTCCTGTCAGGTCTCCCCAATGTTGACTATCACCCTTGAGTAGGCCTCCCTGTCCTGGGCAGCTCGGAACAGCTCCTCCACGGTCCTCAGCCCCGTCCACTCTCGGATGTTCCTCAGCCAGGAAACCCGCCTTCTCCCAACACCTCGTCGACCCTCAATCTTACCCTCCAAAATCAGATGTAATAGTGCGTACTTTTCGCCTCTCAGAACATGGGCCAAGTAGGACACCTTACGGACTTTGATGTTGCTCAGCAACTCTCTGTCAACCCTGGCTCTTGGAGAACGTTTATGTTGCTGACCATGTCAGTCCACGATATGCGTAACATCCTTCGGTGTATCCACATCTCAAAGGCCTCTAATCGGTTCATAATATTGACTTTAAGGGTCCATGACTCCACCCCGTATAACAGCACTGACCAAACATAGCATTATGTTTAGACTATTTATTTATTAATTTAGAGCAGAGGTTCTCAAACTTTTTTGTCCCGTAGACCCCTTAACGATTTTTTCTATTTTGTGTAGACCCCCTGCATTCCTAAAATAGATTTTTTTTTACAAACTATAAAAGTAGTTTTTGAAGCTAACACAGAGCTAAATCAGGCCAAGAAAAATCCGGAAAAAAGTCAGAATTCGTTGTCGTTTTTTTTTCAGCTCATTGGGTAAAATCTGCCAGTCGAAACGTTTGGCGACCTCTTTTCGAATGTCCGATCTTTGCCGAATGAGATAAAAAAAAGATCGCCTACGATTTCGACTATCCGACATGAGATCCATTATCGTGGACCCACATTTTCATTTCATAGATCCCCAATTTTTTGTTTTGCTGACATGGACCCCTTGTAAATTGTCGTTGACCCCCGGGGGGTCTATAATAGACCATGGTAATCACTGATTTAGAGTAACAAAAAGCGATTTACACACATATATTTCATTTTTGGTACAGTTAGAAATATCGCGTTCTACAATTGACATTTGAATAAACATTGAGAAGCGTAGTGGATTATAAAAAAACTGGTATCTACTCATATGTATCAAAGAGTAGTTAGATTTACCAACATTCAAAGAACGCGTTGACGACCTTCGTGGTAGAATGGCAAGAGCTCTGACTGTCATATCGATAATCCTGGGATCGATTCCCTGCTATGTCAGTGTGATTGTCACACTGTCTTTGGTCTGGTGTAGAATTCACGTGATAAAAAAATGGTGATACATTAGCTACCTATCAAATGTCAGTATTGAATGTCGGTCACGCGAGGAGTCCGAGAATTCGACGCGCGTGCATGACACGATGTATGAATGTTGAGGAAGCGAGAGAAATATGTCGGGAAAGAAAAGTGTGGCCTACCCCTTCGGGGATTACAAAATTAATCATATAATTAAATGTTTAAATTTGAAATTCTTTGATTACGTATTGTATAACAATTTATTTATATGAGTTTGTCGCGACAGCTGTTTCAGTTGTTTGTAACACCTGATGATGCCAACATAGGTTGGCGAAACAGCTGTCGCAACATACCTATATGAATAAATTCTGATACGTAATAACAGTGTTTCAAATTTAAACAATTAATAGTGTTGAAGTATCATAGTGTTTCGTCTAAAACAATGGATAACTACTCGTATTATAATAAGAATTACAAAAATAATAACCAATCTGAGGTTAAATAAATATAAACTCAAAATCACTTATTTATGGCGAATTTAATTAAATTGAACATTTGTGACACTTAAAAAAAGGGAAGTAAAGGAGTTTTTAATGTTTTATCCAGTACTCCATCGATCCTTACTTTCTTGTCAATACAACATGCAGGGTGTCCCAGAAGTCGACGTCAAGCCGGAAACTGGGACACCCTGTATAATAGTAAATCGATTTTGTTTATATAACAATGTATATATTTAATTATCGTTCAATTAACCCTTAACGTACCGTGTTCAAAACAAAACGCTCGCTCCCATGTGGTCAATTCAGTTTACCGCTAACTTTATCTAAATATCAAGCATATGACTCGATGAATCAAAATTTAATTTATGTCATCTTGTAGGGAATTTCATTAGGAATAGATCGATATCTATAACATACATGGATTATTTGAAAAACATATCATTATTAATTTTTTTCTGGAACCATGCGATTTCTGATATGGAATGCGTCACAGCATACGAGCGACTGACACCAAGTATAAACTTGTCTTGCCCCGCCGCGCCGCGCCGCGGCCGGCGGGGCGAGACTTTACGAGATTTTACGTATGATAAAGGCACCTAGGCAAAATGTATAGTACGTTCAAGACAACGAGTACGTATTAATATTTGTCCCTTTTGGTAAAGTGTTAATATTTTCACAGTTCTGATATTATTATGTTGCGTGCTGCGTTTCCGTCCACAGTCGGTATTATTACGTACCTATGAGAAAAGGCCAAAGATATAATTTATAATACGTTCAAAACAGCGAGTAAGTATTTGTCACTTTTGATAAAGTTGTAAATATTAGCAAAACAAATTCTACCTTAACACAAATGAAGGTGAGGGCAGTCTTAGAAAATATTTTTTTTTGGGATGAAGGAAGTAATTTTTTGCTTTTTTTTTATTACGAAATATTGAGAACACTTCAATGGAGGATTACAATTTTTTTTATAATATTAGGGTCCATAGGTTTTAAGAAAATCAACTTTAAATTGGCAGTGGAAACTCAATTGACCACATGGCAACGTGACGGTTAATAAGTCATAATTAGTTAATTGTAATGATAATAAATAAAAATTTAATAATACAAATGTTTTTTTCTTACATTTATTATTTACCTACTTTATTCTGGCGGAAACTTTTCAACCTTACTAAAGATACCTTTTCAGTTTTTTTGTGTCATTATCTATTCAGCATACGTAACAATCGCGACACGAGACCGTCGTATTCAATATGTATGTTCAAATAAATACATTTGTCAATGAAACTTTAAATTGGGATGTTCAGTAGAATTATGGGACATTATTTCATCTTTGTTGCGCAAGAGTCCGCCTGTCAGAGTAGATGTCGGATTTCACGTGATACCCGGTTGAAATGAGTGAAATCAAATGCTAATATTTGCTCTCCGGTTTACGGGGATGCTGAGAGAGGTCATATCTGACGTCACCAGTCGTATCTAATTCATTTTTTGCCGTGAAAAAATTGCCCTATTTTTCAGTACTAAATAATGCATTCACACCAAATGCGAAGATCTGTGTATTGTTTAATCTGATCAATGCGACAGTCTGTTTCTGAATGCAGCTCCATATTTCTATGTGTTGTTCACCGTCTCTTATATCTCTATTGTTATTTTTTAGTCAATTAAAATAATTTAAATGTTTGATGTTTCCGTTTGGTATTTCCTAATGTGGACAGACAGTTTGAGTTCTTCTTCTTCTTTCCTTGTCCTGTCAGGTCTCCCCATCGTTGACTATCATCCTTGAGTAGGCCTCCCCGTCCTGGGCAGCTCGGAACAGCTCCCCCACAGTCCTTAGCCCCGTCCACTCTCGGATGTTCCTCAGCCAGGAAACCCGCCTTCTCCCAATTCTTTTTAGTTCAATTCAATTCAATTCAATTTATTTAAAAAAAAATTATAAACATTACAGAATAATGTCAATTCCAAATCGTTTATAATCACAATATACAAAATAATAATAATATTTTTTTTAAAAAGATATACAAATAATACAATAAGAAAACAAACAGAAGACAATTAAAATAAATATTCGAGAACAATTTAGTAAAAATAAACATTGTTTTACAATAAGAAGAGAAGCAAACAGCAATTTAATACATAATAGATAGATGCTTTCTGAAGGTAGCCTCATTATTGCCCTGCCCACGGGCATTACCTTAGGTAGATTGGTTCTACACAGTCGCAGGTGAAAAAATCTATTAGTTGTTGTATTGATAATAAATGCCTGTTATGTTCACTAATTATGAAACAAATAAATGTTTGATTATGACCAACAGTTATTTACTAATTAATTTTTAAAACACCTAACCTAAATTTAAAATAAAACTTATCTAAAAATACGTATTATCTCAAAAATGGTTCACTTTTGCATAATGCCTTAAATGACATAATTCATCGGAAATAACCTCCCCTACAACCTCCTAGAAGGAATGTATTCAATAACCAATTACCCTATATAATCACAGAAACGCAGTTAACAAGATAGATTTCGTACCGTTTTTATTGAATTTTTTTTTTTAAATGTTAAAATGAGTCAGATTCCAAACTCAATCACAATATCCTGTGATGTACGAGTCTCATCACGACCTTCACTTCAATCCATCTAATTAACTCTCACGCTTGCTCGAAAATATTTGTAGTTACCGCTTACATATTAATTAACCCATGTCAAACACATTTCAATGACTACAGTGTGGATTTTTTTCATTTGCATTGTGTGTTTTAAATCCCGACGAAGGAAAGATTTGTGAAACGGCGTGATGGTTTGTTGTTTGTAGACCTATGTAGTCTGTTCTCCAGAGTGTTGCTCCTCCTGTGAGGTAGATTCCCAGCTGTCCTTCCATCTTTTAGGAGATCTTCCACGAGGACGAGTCCCATGAGGCTGATAATGCAATACAATATAGGAAAGTCTAGGGGTGTCTATTCTTTGAACATGACCGTACCAGTCCCTTTTTCGCCGCTCCATCTCCGTCTGCTCCATCTTATAATATCTTCAACCTCATATCTATTTTATTCTGGTATTCTCAGTGTCTTGCCTGCTATCGTCCTCAGTGTCTTCATTTCGGAAGTCCTCTAAACTTGTTTGGTTCTTACTGTGTCTGCCCTTGCTTCGACGCCATATGTTAAATAAAAACATATATTCAAATGATTTTACTGAAATCTCTAAATGGAAATTCATTTTAAATAATAATTAAATAAAACGATGTTTTTTAATTACTTACACTTTTGTCTTTATTTCGACAGCGACCGGTTTCGCCAGGCTCTCAGCTCAGAGTCTGGCGACTGGACAAACCAGTCTGTCGATGCAAGCGAGCCTGGCGAAACCGGTCGCTGTCGAAATAAAGACAAAAGTGGAAGTAGTTAAAAAACATCGTTTTATTTAATTATTATTTAAAAAAATATATTTTTTAATTAATTAATAATGAAAGACGTTTGTTGTTTTGCTTTAGTATTTTCTGTTCACGATTATATTTTGCTTGAAATATAGACAGCTTCAAGTCAACTCTACGTAACTCAGTTTTGATTGTGTTTAATTCGATATATCATTATGTATTTTTTTATACAAACTCGCTAATTAATAATCTTTACGCATGAATTCTTTCCTCACACAGTCTGTTCGGCGAGGTCACCACTTCAATTATTTTTTATGAAGCATGTTCCTTCGCCCATAATACCCGGACTTCATCACTTGCGCAAGTAATTCGATAACTATTACATATGCATTGCAGTGAGTATAAAATGCGACGTGCGCAACTGTAAAGGGAACATTTTATGTTCTTTACCCGGTTACCTCATCGACGTTCGTTATTTCTTTCTTGTTTAGTGGCGAGTGAATTTTATTTCTTTTTATCCATAGTTTCTTAACCTTTTTTGACATACCGCCCATTTCGTAAAAAAAAATCATAATCGCCCCCTTAAAATTCTCACCGCCCCCTTAAAATATTCACCGCCCCCTTAAATACTC
Source organism: Lepidostoma basale (assembly GCA_022606425.2). NCBI lineage: Eukaryota > Metazoa > Arthropoda > Insecta > Trichoptera > Lepidostomatidae > Lepidostoma > Lepidostoma basale. The sequence goes on along the minus strand of JAHDVF020000715.1, from coordinate 336,581 downwards.
ACCGCCCCCTTAAAATTTCTCACCGCCCCCTTAAAATATTCACCGCCCCCTTAAATAATACTTACCGCCCCTTTAAAAAAAATACTAACCTCCCCTTTAAAAAATCCTAATCGCCTCCTTATCAGAAAAAAAAACTCACTCTTATATAACTATACGTTGCAAGCTTTTTTTCGTCATAACTAACTTTTTCAAACAATGATTCGATGACGCCTTTCTTAGGTGATATACATGATATTTTACGGATTGCAATATTAATAAAACTTTTCGCGTTCCTGCAAGTAGTTTTCGGGGGTGCAGCAGTTGGTCCTCACCGTCCTTTAAGTCGGCCTTAGACCAAAAAACGCCCCCTTTGACCTCATTAACCCAAGAAGAGCATACAAATATCTTAAATAAAAAATGTGTTCATTATAGAACTTTAAAAATACTTTCTCCTCAGAAACAATGTAAAAATCAATGATAAAATCATTTTGTACTCGTATTTTAAAATAAATGTATTTTCGTTATTACAGCTTGACATGTTTGGCCTTACTTAGACTTTTTATTTATATTGCCCTAAATAGAAGTAATATTTCAAATCGTAATCACCATAAATAAATCATTTTTTTAACCCTTTGACTGCTAAGACGATTTTCAAGTAAACTGCGAGAAAAACTATCCTTAACCTGTTAACGTACTCGTATATATACGTTCAATGTACAAAGTGATGACTACGGGTAGGACGTATTTATACGTCCTCAAGATATGTGCGGGCTAATTTCTAATGCATTAATTTCTTTATGTGGGCGTTTTTTATACATGTGTAAAATAAAATAATATATGTATTTCAGTGTCAGTTAATTAATAGTAAGCATGGATTAAATTTTTTAAATAGTCATTAATTAAATGTATCGAATGTGATCATCGAGTGAAAAAGCAGGCACCGGTTGTAAGTTGCGTAATTGGAGAGGGGACCGCCCAGTTAACAGGTTAATTAATAAAAATTATAATAATAATTCCATACTTCATTGTTCGCGCGTGAGAGATATAGACCACAGACTGTCAACGATGTATTGTTGTTTATCATTCTAAGGATTAAAGTGCTAATTTCAACATATCTGTGTCTTTACACTAACCTAACTATACAAATATGGTCCGGAGCCGGCTCGGGTGTGGCTCGGTGATATGGAGTCCCCATGAGGCGAGATACTCGCTCATGTTAGAGAGGGTTCAGAAAAGATTTCTCATATATCTCTACATGAGGGAGCTTGGTAGCTATTCGTGGCTTTATCCCACTGCATTCCTCTTGGGTATGCTGGGGACCAATAGTTTACAGATAAGAAGGGATGGGTGCACACTTATCCATTTCTTCAGACTTATCAGGGGATTCTTTGAGAATTCCGTCATCTTGGAGGCTATCCATCTTTATGTTCCGGATGGTTATCTTCGACAGCGTCAGCACAGACTGTTTTATCTCCCAACATGCAGAACCAACCTGCCTCTGGTGATGCCGGTGGGGAGAGCAATCAAACTGCTGAACATGATCGCTTCGGAGATCGATGTCTTTCTGATATTCATGAAAGTACGTTCAAGAGACAAATACTCTTGACTTTGGAGAGTATCTTGTATTCCTAATGTCGAACCATCTCTCATGCGTTCCTGGTATTATATATTTATTATATTTTACTTGTTCTCAATAGATGTCTCAAACTATAAAAATTGTTTGTAATATCTTTTGAGAAAATAAATTGGTTTGATTTACAAGTTAAGCTCATTTATTTTTGCATACCCAAAGAGCTACTACGTCATTGTATCTATTTAATAATGTTATCTATGTGAGGTGTTACTGTAACGCTCAAAAATTCATTTAACTTCCACACTATCTGTTTGAAACATGTGGTGGTTATAGTGTTCTTGATAATGTTTAAAGTAATATAAAAAACAATATATTGTAACTATAGCACTCTGCATACCTGCTGGAGTACTAAGAGATAAGCAGGAATGGTGCCATGTGTTCATTTTGTTACACACTGACACAATCATAGATCGTTTTATTATTTAATACCACATATATGTAGATAGCTTATGCCAGCGTTCTTCAAAGTATTGATAATCGATTTGGGGTCATAGTTGCCATCAATTAAAGCAAAGGATATGATTATTACTTTAATTATAAATTTATTCTGTCTAGTACACAAATTAACAAAATATTGAGAGCTAGGAAGGTGGAGGATCTGGTTCGGGCATCCGGCAGTGTGGTGAACTTCTGGGCCGACTTATTTGACTGAGTTACCTTGACAAGACGAAGAACAAAACATGGAGAGTTTTAGGGATAACTAACTAACTAACCATCATGCCGTTTCGCCGGAATAGTAGTCGGTAAGGATGGACTGGTACAATTTTCAAATCAAATCAGTTTATTTCATCAACAGACATTACAAAATTAATTTTTAAATTTGATAACGGGTAAAATAATATATTGAGTATAGTATACTACCAGAAACGCTTGAGAGATGGTTCAACATTAGGAATACAGGATACTCTCCAGAATTAAGAGTATTTGCCTTCTGAACGTACTTTCACTAATATGAAAGTCTCGGAGGAGACTTCGTTCAGCAGATTAATTGCTCTTCCCACCTTCCCAATGTTGGGTTATGTTGGGTTTCTGACATTAAACAGTATAAGATAAATAAGTTTCAATACTGTATTTGCTTCTTAAATTAGCAAGTTTTGACCTCATTTCAAATGGTGATTTCGTAATTTTGCACTTGTGAAAACGAATAGATGAGTAATGAATCTCAGTACCTGGAAAATTAATTGTAAAATGGCTCTGTGATTATTTACTATAATGAAATGTTTTCTTGTTGCAGCTCTGCAAGAATGAATGGTTGTGGCGCTAGCAGCCCGACCGCAGCGGGGGAGAGTTGGGGGGCCCAGGGGAGGCGGTGAGCGGGCGGGCGATGGCGGGCGGGGGTGCGGGCGCGGGAGCGGGGGCCGGAGCAGCGTGCTCCCGCGCCCGCCTGCTCAAGCTGCTGCTCATCGTGCTGGCTGCCGTGGTGTTCCTGGAGTACGTGGCCGGCCTGCTCATGGAGGGGGGGCGCACGGTCACGCTCTACGCTTCCAATGCCTCCATGCTCCGGTGAATATACATGAACCTAACCTAATATCAAATCAAATCAGTTTATTCAAAGCTTATCAATTAAATATTGACAACATTTGTGGCAGAGTTCGCAACAGCCATGTCTGTCACATCAATAGTCCTGGGTTCGATTCCCGGTGATGACAGTTTGATTCTCACACTGTCTTTGGTCTGGTGTATAATTCACGTGACACTAAAATGACAATAGATTAGCTAACATACCTATCTCATAGTCAAAAGAACCAATATTATACCTGTACGCTATCGTTTATCATGATATATTGATGATCGATTGGCAGAGGACGACCTCGCCAGGACTACCTAGACCAGATTTGCCGCACCTCCTATGCGGATTTGAAGAGAGTTGCCAAGGACCGAGCGGAATGGAAGAAAAAATGCATCGCCTTGCTGCAAATCAAACTTTAGATTGAGACCGGAGAAGAAGACTGTTTATATCGATTTGACTTACGCTCTAATGATTTAAAGAGCCGTTCAGCAAAATAAAAAAATTATTTTCTCTAAGATATTTCAAACATTTTTTTTTGTTGCATTACAGCGCAAGCCAAACCGGTGTAAAGGGTAAAGCTATCAAATTGATTCTCATGACATGTAATAGGTTGCTAACATATCGCCATTTTATTGTCACGTGAATTCTGCACCAGACCAAAGACATTGTAACAACCACACTGCCATCGCTGGGAATCGAGTCCGGAAATTTGTGGCAGTCAAATCACTTACCATTCGACCATGAAGGTCGCTATGACAGCCACATTGATAGTTCTGGGTTCGATTCCCGGCGATAGTAGTGTGATTCTCACACTATCTTTGGTCTGGTGTAGAATTCACGTGACAATAAAATGGCGATAGCTTAGTTACCTATCACATGTCATGAGAACCGATATAATAGTTTTGCCCTTTACATCGTTTCGGCTTACGCTGTTATGATGTGAAGAGCTGTTCATCAAAATAATAATAACAATAATTGTAGTTTTCTCAAAGACATTACAAACACTTTAAGGCATATATTTGCAACTTAATAGTGCAATGAGCGGCCTATCTCGTATGATGATAATGTTATCATTGTTAATTCAAAATGTACTAGTTGGTTAACTCTGTGTATCAATCGACAACAATGAATTGATAACTTTTGTTATGAATATATGTAATATGAATTTACATGTGATATTCTGGAGATAAATAATTGGTTCCATTATTATGCCAGATATCAAATTCACTTAATTTGTTATCTGCACAATGACTGTTAGCATATCTTATAAATATCAGATGATTCTAATATTAAAAATATTTACTATAGCCTTATTATAATAATCACCTCTGATGTCATTTTGGCTACTGTAACATCAATTTATTGTTATTTTAATCATTCAGAAATACTCCTGGACTGCAGTGGCCCAAGCGCACTCACGGGCGCCACTGCTTCGACGATCACGTGTCCACTTTACGGACGCAACAGAACCTCTTCCTCAACGGCACGCCGCCTACGGAACAGTCCATCGACACCGCCTTGGATGAGAAGATTTTCTTCATCAACATTCACAATGCAACCCTCAGAGCGAAAGTTTTCAGTGAGGAGAAATCCAACAGGAGTTTAGAAATTGATAATGATAGTGCAAATAGAACTACCAGTGATTTAAGTGTTAACGGGACGTGGACAGTTAGGATGGAGTCAGAGTCACCTCCGCCCGCAGATCTGGACTCCACAAGGAGCTCCACCGAGAATGTTCCAGAAGCCGGGTGCGATGTTCCTTGTCCTGCCTTCCCTCCGGGTCTTGGTAATTTATTTTAACCCTTCAACAAAAATGTAACAAATTAATTGAATAAATATTTTTTTCTGAAATGATTTGAAATATGTAATAATAATAAATATAAAGAAGTGATTAAATTAGTAATAATAAATATAAAGGAGTGGGTAAATGAGTAATCATAAATATAAATGAGTAATAATAATAAATATAAACGAATAATAGTTCTAGTGCCAACGCTAATGTATGGAAGTGAAGCCTGGAGCTGGCAAAAAAGGATAAAACTAGTATACATGCCGTAGAAATGAGATCACTGAGAAGAATGTATGAAAATACAATGAATGACGAAATAAGGAAGAAACGTAAGGCAGATGATTGCAAGGAAAATTAAAAAAAGAACACCTTAGAATCTACTTAGATGGTTTGGACTTGTGAAACAAATGGATGAAAGAAGAATGGTTAAAATGTTATATACAAGCAGGGTGGGTGGAAAAAGAAGCCGTGGACGACCGAGGATAGCATGGTATGACCAAATTAATTCACTATTAAAAGATGGCTACATTCAAAGTCAGAAAAATCAAGAAGTGTGCATGTTACAGTGTATGAATGTAGAGAATGCTCGAGAGGTGTATCAGAACAGAACAGTATGGCGGTCCATCTGATCTGCTTACCTCTCCAGTGAAAAGGCGTCATGATAATGATAATGAGTAATAATAATAAATATAAATTAGTAATGATAAATATCAAGCTTGCATGCTCCGAAAAAAATCTTCAAATGTTTCTTTTTTCATATTAATCACCCACTGTAATTACCTGTTATCAAAACTGATTTAATTGCATAATTGTATGACCTGACTGATGTCACCTTTTAGGCAGATAAAGCTTTGTGGCAACATCATTATATATAGAGTTAATATTTATTGCTTTCTCTATCTAACCTTGTGATTTTATATCCCAATTTCATTCATTGTGTTTTTATTTTATACATTATTGGCGTATTTCACTTCATCCTTTATATAACATGGTGGTTATATTGTTATTACTCTCATTGGATTAGTCTGACCACATTTACAAGTATTTACCTGAAGTATAATGAAATTAAATGTTTTACACTGCTCTATTTCTTACGGAACAAAACCACATTATACTATCTGATTTTATATATCTTTTGACTTAGATGGTTCAATTTATAAACTCAAACTGACCTTGGATTAATCACGTTCGTAATTTATGTAATTTCTTAAATAATAATAATAAATATCTTTTAAAGTGCCGTTTTTGTGATGTAATCACAAAATTTATTTTTATTATTTATCAAAATTTCTTTAACTAACTAACTAACCATCACGCCGTCTCTTCAAAGGGGTAGGCTGAAAGAATGGACTGCCACACTTTAACCGATGCGGCACTCCATCCTTCTCTTTTCGCCCCCGCGAGAGACGCGGTGTGATGGGTTGCGAACCTCATCGCCACCAATAATAATATTAAATAAATTTCGTTTTAAATCTAAATATAAACACTGCATCTGATATTCATAAAATAATATAAAACAAATACAAGTTGGGTTTTAATTTGGGTACGAAATATGAAAAAAATGGGCTTTTAGTTTAGATCTGAAATCTAACTATGTCATGTTTTTTTTGTTTTTTTTTAAAGTGAATTGTTTATTAGATATTCATTGCTTGTATATGTGTTATTAAATATTAATTAATCTTTTCTGTTCGCCTCTGTTTCAGAAGGTCCTATAACAGCCAACCTGACTGAAATATCCCTAAAGGACCTAGAGTTCAGTCACCTGGACGTGGAAGAGGGGGGCCGCTTTGCTCCCAGAAACTGCAAACCACACTTCAAAGTGGCCGTAATCATTCCTTACAGGTCAATACCAACAATTTATCGTTACATAAAAGGGTGAATCAAATATAAACCGAATTTGTTTCTAACAGTGAAGTAAACGAAGGTAGGCACCACTCCTGATAGGAGATTGTGTGAGTGTCTAGCTCAGTAGCTATTGCGATGTGTGAGAGGGTGAAACGATCCGAAATTTTGAGGAGACTTGAGGCACAGTTCGGGGAAGAGACACTTAAAAAGAAACAAGTGTATCATGGCACCGACAATTTTTGGAAGGTCGAGAAGCTGTCGAAAATAAAAGTCACCACTGTAGACCAAGAACCAGTATGACAGAAGAAAACATTCATGCTGTTAACCAACTTCTTGAGGTTGACATTCATAATTAACTGTAGCTAAAATTGCTTCTAAGTTAGGAATCAGCTTAGGAAGTGCTCAGGCGATCATTACCGACCACCTTGGGTTTCAAAAAACGTTTTCAAGATGGGTTCCTCACATTCTCACTGAATAACAGAAAATAACTTGAAGAGTTGTCCTGGGCTACAGTAGAACACCCTCCCTATAGTCCGGACCTATCGCCCTGTGATTTTCACTTATTCAACACCATGAAAGAAGCGATTGGAGGGTAACATTTTGGCACGAATTACGCAGTAGAAGCTTTTGTGCGCAAATGGCTGATGACACAATAACTTTCTTTTTCGATAATTACTTACTTCCTATGGCCATACAACTCTTGACGAGTTTTAGCCTCCTTGATGATTTTTCGCCAAACTGCGCCTTTTGCTCCTAGCAGTCCGATTCGCCCAACCTAGCCAGATCAGCCAGAACATTGTCCATTAGGCGCTGTTTAGGCCTTCCTTGAGGTCTTACTCCAGTCGGTCTAGACGCATACAGGGTCTTGATTGCTCTTGTCTCTTCGGCTCGGCATACGTGCCCAATCCATGCTAGGCGACCGGCTCTCACGGTGCTCATTATGAGGGGCTGCTGGGTCATCGTACGGATCTCTTGCTTCCCTGTTCCCCCTGCAACATCGAGTCTGGGTTCCAGGATCATTCTAAGTATCCTATTCTCAAACCAGTAGATTCTTTGTTGTTCTTTTAGAGTCATTGTCCACGACTCAGAACCATATGTCACCACTGGTTTGATGATGGTGTTATAAATTCGCAGCTTGGTGTTTGAAGCTTGGACTTTAGGAACGTTCGCAAGAAGGCTGCAGCTGATTTTACGATAATGGGATAAAGAAATTTCCTATCCGTTTGGATAAATGCATTTTAAAGTCAGGAAAGTATGTAGAAAATTAATTCTGCCTTATATTTGATTCACCCTGGTTTATTGATTTATCGTAACATTTATTTACATAATATTGAAATTATTTTACTGTATTAATCATAAAAAAAGAATGAAATATAATGTATGCAATATTTAACTTTACACAACCTAACTAGAACAAATAAAAATATATTAATGTATTGTATAAGTATAAGTGTTTTAATGTGTGTGTATGTATTTTCAGAGATCGAGAGTCTCACCTCGCCATCTTCCTTAATAATATTCATCCGTTCCTGATGAAGCAGCAGATAGATTACCAAATATTTATAGTTGAGCAGAAAGGTGAGTCTTTTTAATTTCTTCACTTCATCAATTCATTCAGAGGCTACCAGATTTTCTCTCTTTATTTCAACGCCCTTGAGATGATTAATTCATAAAAATGGCGCTTTACAAAGCATCCGATTTATTTATATTTATTTTTTTCAACACCGCCCCCCAATCCCAGTTCAAGGAAGCCTCAGGTGGAATTGAGACATATTATATTTTAAATTAACTCTATTATCAATATTTAAATTCAGTAAATTTTTCATAATTATTTTAATACTATTTTTGTGTAGAATCTTGTTTACCACTTCTGATCTGTGTATATATCGTACCTTCGGTAAGACAAGGGCACAATTGCACGTTTTGTATTTTAAAAATTTTGAAGAATAATATCGTGTTATTCTGGCTATATTGATCATACACTGTCGCCCTCTGGCTAAATGAGACTGAACTTAATGAGAGACTTTGTTCCTCCAGATAAAGGGATGTTTTTAAAATACATTGGCATACTTAACTCATTTTGAGAATTTTTAACAATTATGCCCTTGTCTTACCGAAGGTGCAAAATAAAGTAGTAAGATAATAATAGTGTCACCAGTCTGTCGATGCCAGCAAGCCTGGCGAAAACAGTCATCAAAATAGAGACAAATGTGGACATAGTTCTTTAAAAACATTGTTTTATTTCATTATTATATCAATAGATTTCGGAAAAATCATTTTCGTATAATTTTATATTGACATTAAATTATTTCTGATTCTGGTTAAATTAGGAGGTGCCAAGTTCAACCGTGCCACATTGATGAATGTGGGCTTTGTGGAAGCAATGCAGGAGCGGCCGTGGGATTGCTTTGTGTTCCATGACGTGGACCTTATCCCGCTGGATGATCGCAATCTCTACACCTGCCCCAAGCAGCCGCGACACCTCTCCGCTGCTATTGACAAGTTTGAGTTCAAGTAAGCATCACCAGATTTGACTTATAATTCTGTATAATCAGGATGTTTGGAACTCAGTTACTGTCTTAATTAACCCGAGAACCCCCTTTAATCTCTCCGTATGGCCCCATATTTGGGGCTCATTTACAATTTCTCCAATATTCCCAGTTTTTCACAAAATTTAGAATATCAGCAACATCTATTGGTGTATACAAAATTAAATAATTTACTGAAAGAAATATGTTTCATGAATATCATTAATTATCTTACTACTCGAGAGGTTAAATACAGGTGAAAATTTGTTCCATTTATGATAATGAAGTGAACATATTGAGGGCTTGACACTACAAAGGTGCCAAGTATCAAAAAAGTCTTGTTTTTTATCCCAATTGGTCTTAAACATAATGGTAAATAACTGGGCAAAAGTACAAATTGATTGAATAATATAGTGTACTTTAAACATCACCCTAGAGATTAAATAAATAGTTTTTTCTCTTCTTCTTTGGTTTATATTTAAACCACTTAGCACCTTTGTAAAAACCAGCCTACAATTCTTGAAGATAACGTATTCATTTGAAAGCTAAACTAGTTATGTTAAAACAAATGTTTATACAACACAAACCTGTTTGAAAAATAAAGATTAACAATTTTTATATCACAAATACATAATTCTTAAAACACCAATTTGGAAAAACACAGTATTGGAACCACCAGAGCCAGGTAATTTCTCTTGGGGGTTTGCATATCTCTGAATATAATCATAAAGAATCTCTGCTAAAGTAATTGAAAATACTGGTTGTTTTGTCATACTGCCACTGTATTAATAGGAATAGAAAGAAATATAATCTTTTGATAATTTGCATCACATTTATAATTAACTGCATACCGCATAGCAGAACAAATGTCATGGCGCAGCATACAATGACCCGGGGTATGGTGCTCTTGAATGAGGTGTCAGTTCTCCAAATGACCTATGCATCCTTTAAGGATCATATAGGTACATACCACAATTGTATTATTTTACAGTAATTGGGTTCTAAAGACCTGTCGTATACAAATAAAAACTCTTACCAACTGCGACTGACTTTATCCAGATTAAAAAGTCATGCACATCAGTATCTGGAATGTGTGTTTTTTGATACTTTGATATTCGAGGAAGATACTGATATAATCAGTTGTTGCTATAATGATTCAGTCTGTAAGAAAAGTTCATTTTAAAAATTGGCATTTTATTCAAAAAGCGCCGATGACGAAGTGTGTAACGTTTGCTTAGCGGTCTAAGAGTTAAATGAAAATAACATGTGTATAAAAGAATCTCTGCTTCCATCTTGGAAACTTTTCCATCTCATTTTAAAATAATAGTAAATCTAAAAGAATATGTAGTTAGTACGTGTACTGTAACATTATAAAAAAAATATTACCAGATCTTTTGTGCTGCATTGTTTAAAAGATTTTGTTTGCATCGTGGGTGAAATGGTCATTTGTTTTTTGGCTTAAAATAGGAACAGTTCCTGTGCTTAACCAATAGCTTTAGTGTAATAAACTACCATTCAAAAAATCCTCTTCAAAACATAATATGTTAACCGATTGATCTCTTGTTAAGTTTATGTCCCTGATACACTGCCTAATTTTAACTAACACGTGTTGTATATGTTATTAGTTTCTTGTATTTTGTATGATATAATTTTTGTTAGTTTCCTATTGTTCTCCCGGTGATGAAGGTGTGAAACTTTCGAAACATATAGAGAAAAATAACCTTAATGTGGAAAAAAAAAATTAATTCCTAACAAAATGGTCATTATAGAATTCCACAATGTTAACAATTGTCTATTAATTGTGTTTTAACAACTCTTTGATCTATTTAAATTCCTTATCTCTGATGACATACTCTACGTCCTTTATTGAGTAAATAAATACTTGACACATTAAATGAATACAGCTTAACAAATTAATGCATTTTGTTGATTGCAGATTGCCGTATAGAACAATTTTTGGAGGGGTGTCAACTCTAACAACAGAACAATTCAAAACAGTGAACGGTTTTTCAAACAGTTTCTGGGGCTGGGGCGGGGAAGATGACGATATGGCCAATAGGTGAGATGCAGATTATTAATGTCTTATTTTTGCACACGCGTAGAATGTATTATCCGAAAGTATCAGATGTAAGGGTATTTATGAGATAATAACGCTTTATTTATATATATTTTTACAGCAAATTTTTTAATGCTTTTTGATTAATATAATATCCTACTTGCTTACGTCCTATGGCTATACAATCATTAAAGAGTTTTACCCTCCTTGATGATTTTATTCCAAGCCTTTCGATCCTGCGCCTTTTACAGCTAGGCATACGTGCCCAATCCATGCTAGGCGACCGGCTCTCACGCGGTACTCTGATAAGAGGCTGCTGGGTCATTGTTCAATTATCTTTATTTATATCATAATCATATTATAGAGTTTATTAGCTTTTATGAATGAAACTCTTTTGAAATGTGGAAAGAACAGAATTTTAGTTATTAAAGTTCATAATTATAGAATTACAGTGTTTTAAACCCTTAAATCATATGGCAAAAATACATTGTAATATATTTATATTTTAATATTTCCATCGTTAATTAATACTTTTTCATTTCACAGAGTAATTTTTCATAAATACCATATTTCAAGATACCCAATGAGCATTGCCAGGTATACAATGTTGGATCACGAGAAAGAAAAGCCAAACCAAGAGAGGTCAGTAAAAAATATGTATTTTATTCTTCATGTTGTTTTTTGTGAATCACCAATTAGGTACAAATAAATAAACCATTTAGCAGTATTATCATCGATATATTTACTTTTATAGATATAAAATAATAAAACACTGTATTTAACCACGGTATGATTATTATATATGATGCCAACTAGTTTCGCTTGTACTCAAGCTTCATCAGGGCAGTTTAAGAACTGTTCTTATATCGCATTCTAGTTCAGCATCAATTATAATAACCACATCGTGGTTAAATAAAAAGTGTTTTATTATTTTAAATCTATAAATTTAAAATGTCCAACCGCAAAGAGAGTGCTTCATATGAAAATTTAATATTTTTACTATTTGATTATCAAAACATTGTCAGTATATTATATGCATTAAAGAATCACAAGATTTATTTTAAAGTTATTTATTATATACATGAATATGCCATTATCATTTACACAAAATCAAGGAGGAAACCTTGTTATAAAGCCACAAAGTGCGACCAATTTGGATTGGGTAAAATTTCAATACTAACAATGGATGTTTATTTCCAGGTACAACCTCCTAGTGAAGGGCAAGCAGCTGTACAACACAGACGGGCTGAACAGTCTGCAGTACAAGCTGGTAGACAGCCGCCTGCATCGGCTGTACACGCGTCTACTGGTGGAGCTCCGTCCTCCCAGCTGATGGGGGGTCCTCGCCAAGCTGTGGTTCGGGTAGCCCCCTTGGCGGACAGGCCTACCAAAGTACCCCCTGCTTTGTTAAGCCTTCCTACTAGCTCGCTCCACGCTGATCACACACATACGTGCAAAAGAGTTGCAATTTCTTAAGCAGTACATATGTTATTCCAAAATTAGTGACATTTTTCCAAAGCTGATGAACTAAACATATATATTTTTTGATAATTTTATACCTAGATTTTTTATTTGAACCATTTTTTATTCTAATGCCATCTCAATAATAAATACATTTACTTTTTTCCGTGTCTTGTCAGATTGCCTTGTACATGTTAACAATAATAATTATAATATGCTAACTTTTAAAGCTCCATTTTCGTTAATTGAGAAAGCCTCTGTTAAGCTAAGCAAAATATTTCCCCGACAGTTTTAAGATCAGTCCATCCACTAATGTTTTGGAGCCAAGACATCTGTTTTCTACAGACTCTAGGATGTCCCTCAATATTTCTTTTGGGTATAAGTTATACCAACAAATATTTTTGACCCAAGTCATCCAATTTTTTGATAATATAGATTGAAAGTAATAATTTTTCATGTAAGATATAATAGATCAGTCGCTAAAGCTGAACCTTCTTTTAACAAAAAAAAACTGACTCAAAGTCCAAGAAAAGGCTTTGTTTGCCTTTTCTAGGACTCCTAGTGTCTGGTAAACAAGTGCATCAGGCTATTTAAACAATTGCGAACTATAGCTACATCTTGAATGCCTTTAGTAAATAAATAGTACTTTGAGATATCTGAACAAAAATATTCATATTTTTTAACTGAAACTTATGTTTATCGTATAACTGATATTTTTTTGTATGAATAACCTGAATTCAATCATTACAACCTACAAAAAATACATAATTATCTTAGAATATATTCTTAATTCATCTCTTTTAGAAAAATACCACTCATTTTTTAACACAGTATGTATTTATATTTAACATTTACCAAACATATTTCTTACATCAAATTGGCAAATATTTTGTAAGCGGGTGATGTGAGATAACAGTTGATGAGTGAATATGGCGGCTAGTTGACGCAGGATAATGATCTAAAAAGTGTACTTCCGTCATTCATGGACTTGGAATATATGGAGACAGTTAAGTCGTGAATTAATTGTATTTCCTGAAACTAAAGTTTTCCCCATATGAGGCACAATATACTCGCATGAGAATTTCAGTGTCATTTCTAAAATTTTGTATTAATGAATTACGAAAATTGTATGTAAGCTCGTGGACGATAAGAAAGTGTACATAATTTGTTTACATAATTTTACTGTAAGGTTTAATTTTTTTTTTATGTGTACTCAAATGTTTTATGAAACAATAAATAATGAATTTTCCTAGATCTTTAACAGTTGTATTATATAAGTAGAATCTCAAATTGTAGTTGCGAAATTGATATTTATACAAGTAGCTTGTCTTCTCGTATCTTAGTCAAATACAGGTTTTTACATATTAACCTTTAATCGTTTCCAAAGTAAAACAAATGCTTTCTTCTTTATGATCTTAGAGTGGGTCTTACCACATTGAGATACATTGAGGGCCAATTTTATTATGGTTTATAAAATGTCAATAAGGGCCATGGAAGGTAATTCTTCACTTTTGATATTGTTTTATTTTTATAAGGAACATAAAATACAATATGTTAAACATTTATCAAACACTTGTGTGAGGTTTATAAACATTGGTTTACTTTAAAACCGGCCCAAAAACCTTGAGTGTATAAAGTCACTTATTGGAATCATTTTGAGGTTTTCTAGTTTATTACATATCAACTAGTCCGCGTGGACTCAAAGTCCACCACAATTGAATATGTAATTATCGTATAAAGGTACCGTGAATTTATTATTTGTTATGTTTGTCTGTGTCTGCAGAAAATTATAACATTAGAAAGTTCCTAAAATGTTTACTTTTTCTAAAATCAACCTTTGCAAATATATTCTTTATAAGTCATACATACTTTGTTGTTCTATTCTTAGTAACAGAATGTTTCTGCATTTTATGGTTTTGAATTATTTTTGCATTCAATAAATCTCAATTGAAATATCTATTGATAGCAGTGCATTTCAATTAATATAGCAACATGTTTTCTGTGAAATGAAACATGCACTATATTAAGCAATTTCTTGATAAGTTATTTCTTTTTCCTCGTCTCTTCTTGTGCCTCATGATAAATATGTTTGATTTGACTATTACATTTTACGGTCAGTTGCCACCGGATTCAAGTTCGTGATCTTCTTGGAAGACTTGGGAGCTGCCAGTGACCAACGTAGATTCATCAGTCGCCATCTCTATTGTGCATTTCTAACCTGACCGTCTCTCACAACCATGAACCTGCTTTTTGTGTTCAAGTCGTGATATTTCCCTCTTACCCTTAACGGACATTCCCTGATCCGCCACCCTAAGAATGCACTCTCCTCCGAGAGTCATGATAAAATATTAGAATTTTCAAAATATTGTTAAATAAAAATACAAGAAATTTAAAAAAATACAAATTATCGAATTTTATAACAAAAGTAAGGTGAAGCGACCACTTGCAAGGAAACTTCAATGTGTACACAACATTCAATAAGCACAGGCTGCAACAAGTTGCGCAAGCTACAAAATTTGCAGCAATTTTGTTGCTAGTGGGCACTTCGCTCACATCATTTAAAAATAATAAATACTAAATGATTTATTTATTTGTGTGCAAATGTAATAAAATCCCATAAAATGATGTTTTTACTGTACGTGCATTGTCTCGAAATAATCATTTTGACTGTTATAATATTATTGTTAAATTGTTTTTTATAAATACTCACATCCATACAAAAATACTTCTATGAATTCTCGTAATAATTTTCTGATAACTCACAGTTTAGTTTCTTTATTTATGATATTAAAATAGTCATAATACCACTAGCAGTCAATTTATGTTTACCATGTTTTGTTTTATTAATGTTATAATGATTAAATGCTCCTTTGGAAACCTAGTTTATCGGAGTAAGTCTCATAAGATTGTTTACCAATATCCTATTATGCTTTATTGAAATTATTTTGAAATGTTTCCACTCTTCAGTTTGTTTATCGTCAGCTCGTGCCATGCTTGTGTGTGGAGAGTATCCAACGCTCGATATGATTTATTATGAATCGGCTGTGACCAAATTTGTTACCTATTAAATTGTTATTCCTTAATAAATATGTGTACTTACTCAAATGTGATATGGTCGAAAGTCTTCAGCATTTGCCATGTAATTTTAATTTTACTCCTTGAAGAATATTATTGCAATATGTGATGTACTTAACCACTCGCAAAAATGATGGGATCAGTCTGAAACTCATATCAGACTTCGGGAAAATAGAAAATTCCTTGTATATAATATAAAAATAAATGTTATTTTAACCTCAAAATGTTTTATTATTATTTTTGTTTAATTAATATTCCTTTTTTTGTACTATAATTCAACAGAATTTGCTAATCATTTATGTACAATTACCAATATTTGTAATACTAAATTGTTATTTGTTTTATGGGACCAGGATGCTTTGATTTTTGTGTGTATTTTTTTTATTTATTTATAAATTTTGCTGGGGGAGTTTTTTTTTTAAATAGATTTTAAAATTAAGTGATTGAATTTACCAAAATACTAAATAAACATTTTTTATTACATTATTTGTTCTTTATTATTTTGGTGTATAATAAACATACAGAAAGTAAAACTAAAAACATGACTTCAAATGAATTAGAAATTATTTGAAATTTTCTTCAACAGCTACCGAATATATTTTGTTTTATTAAATCCTGATTCCTATTTATTTAACCTCATATTTTGGTTAGTGAGTGTACACATTTAAATTCTATAAATATATAAACGTGTAAATAATTATAATCTGTATTTTACACACATATAGAAAAAAGAATATGAGTTTTAGATCCCTAACCACACACCACTCAGTGGTTGACTCTATCTAGAATTATTTCAGTTGCGAGCTGACATGGTTTGCTCAATTTAAATTTATGAATGGTATGGAGGAATGATTTAATAAATTGATGTTGGAGTAATTTGTGAATTAACACACAATCCTTGTTAGTATCGCTTTTCAATTCAGTAAATGTAAGACTGAGTCCCGCGACTACGTCTGCGTAGGGCTCTGCAAACTCTATCCTGCAGGTCCACGGCAATGACGCCAGCATCACTCTCCTGACCACTTCTTCCGATATAAGAAAACTTTCTTCCGGGAATGTAGCGGGCTCTTCAACCTGCTGACTAACCACAGTGATACTAGATTTCTTACTCTTACTCTTGCTAGAATGTGATGAAGATTTTTTTTCTGATCCCAATGTAATACTAGAATTAGATCTCTTGAGTGAAGATTTTCTCATTTTCATTTCCTTAGTTTCTTCTATACCGATGAATTTTTTGTTAAAGCATTCAGAAGAGGCTTTGGGAGATATAATATCCGATATATTCACATCACTGCATATTCTGATAGTATGGTCAACCATAAAGGTAACAAGGCTCTCTGCAAACGATACCGCACCTTGGTGTTCTTCAATTTTTAAAAGCATTTCACGGAGCCGCGCTTGTGCGAATGCTTCGCATTTCTCGATATCTGTACAAACACTTTTCCCCAGAGCCAAGCTTAAGGCTTTCATGAAACCCCCTTCTGGACTTTCCATTCGACATAATGCCAATAAAAATGCAGAATAATTGAGTACGTCCTCATTCACTTCAAACAGTAAAAATAAAAATTCTTTAACTAAACAAGAACGCAGTACGTAATGGTTGTCTCCGCAATCTTCCTCGGGTTCAAACCATAAATGTATTTTGTAGTAATCTTCCCTTTGTATTGTTTCAGAGTGGTCAATGTCATATTCTAAAAACACATTTCGTAGAAGCAAAAGTTCTGTTTGCTCGGGAAATGGTATATCTAAGCATAATATTAGAAAATCTCGCCAATCCACAAAACGCATTTTCCCATACACATGTTTCACAATAAGAATGAATTCTTCGGGCTGTAGAAGATTCCAATCAAATGTAGAGTTCCGGTGGAGGCATTTGGTATTAATATTTAATAAGAAAAAATCTTGAAGCATCATAATCAACGCTTTTATTGGTATACTACATGTTTTGGCTACGGTCATCAATTTATGTTGTAACTTTGCCAATTCTCCAATAGGAAAATCACATTTCTTCGTATGCCTTAGTTCATCCTTTTGAATTATTAAATTCCACGATACTTGCACTTGCTCTTCAAAGTCCTCGGAATCAAAACATAACTCATTTGGGATCGCATACTCTTTCTCTATTGCTAAATTAAATAAAGAATGAAGTAAATTTATTTTATGCACTTCGGCCATATTATTTTTCTCTGCAACACTTTTTGAATCTGAAAAGGCATCTATTGTAAATCGTTTATACTGTGTCAATAGTTCAATCCCCTTTAGGTGTATTATTCCAAACCGTCTTTTGCATCGACAAACTTCTCCACTAATTACATTCTCCCACTCGAGAATCACATCGGCACCAGTTATTATTGCTGCCTGAATACTATTGTCTAAAACAGACCCAGTTGTGTCTTTAGATACAGGATTCGTAGCTGATTTCTGTTCCTTCTTTGGTTTTACGTCTTTCGACGTTTTTTTCTCTTTATCTATTAAAATTTTATAGAAGTTCTGGAGATTGTTTATGTAAGATTCAGCGGATCCTTTTGTTGTAGTAAGAAAATTGTGAAATGGGTTATTTTCATTAGTTAGTTCTGTACAATTGATCAAAGCATCCTGCACCACCAATGACAATACATTTGATTCTCTTCTAGTCATTTCCGTTTTGCTTTTGTCATCTAGTTTGTCTTCTATCACAATATTCTTTTTGGCAGGATATAATAATTTTAGTAAACTGAACACTTTGAGGTCTTCCTTGTTCATTTCTTTATCAAAAAAAGTATCGTAATAGTCGGACAACATCCGTAAAGTCTCCTGAGCCCGGTTGAGCTCGATCTGCATTAGTAATACAAAGCAGTTGGTCATGCTGACCAGCTGTCGGGTGAGCCAGTCTTCCTGGATGACGATGTGTGTTCTATTTTCACATTCGCTTCTTTTAGTTTCTGCAAACTGCAATAATTCCTTCTGCATTTCATCAATTTTACAATACATTTCTGACTTCACCACATTATCACTGCGCACGGAATCTTCAATAGAGTTGAGCTCATTTTGTAAAGCTGTTATGATATCGAAGCATGTGGAACTACATTGGGAAGAATATGCGAGATATTTATTAACATACGCTATAAACGGTATTAACTCGGCGAACATTAACCTTATGTTGTAAAATAATTCCTTCAGATTACTGATGTATGTTGTTTCATTTGTTTCCCAAAATGTGGCTAAAACTGTAAGTGTATTCTCAGGCAAAGATAAATCTAAGCAAACAGGGATTGGATCATCTTGAAAGTTGGACATACTTTTACCAGAATTCCGTGATATTTCTTGATAACTGATATTATCCGAATTCAACTGAATGTCACCTGAAATTTTATTTGTAGATCCTTCTAATCCATCTTGTTTAGAATTTCTATTTATTGTACCAATAGGAGTATCAGATGCTGTGATGGAACTTAAAATACTCGAAGAAATACTTTTCATTCGTTCATTCTTCATAAGAATGATTTTGGAATTATCACTAAGGGAGCTCCCTGCCTCTGAAAAACTTTGAGATATTCTTGCAAAGGCAGTTGTTTCCCCGGCAACGTATTCAACAATGAACTGTATTGTTGTTTCATCAAACCTTTCAAAGTAAATACTGTAATTAATTCCCTGGTCAGCATAGAACCTTTCGATTAGTGTTGAATTCTCTTCAGTTAACTTCCAAATGCAATCTTCATTGGCGATACATATTGATTGCCTTAACTTTAAAAAGGCAGTGAAGAATGTTTGAAACTCCTCCTTTGTTTTTGTATCTTTTGGTTTAGGAATAATACGTGATTGAAACGATTTATTGACCTCGGTGCTAGAATTCTTAATGGAACCTATAGTACTCGACACTTCAATATTTTTGTAATCTTCTGCTTGTAAATCTATAATTTGACCTGAAATTTTTTCTTCTAAAATTTTTGCTTGTGTAAAAGTTTTAGGATAATCGATCAAAACCCAACCATCAAAATTTTGATTATTCCTTAAAAATTCAATAACAATTGACGCCATCAAATCATCAGATATACAATCTCCTCCATTCAGGCACTCGTAGGCTGCATTACCCAGTTGTGCTGGCACGGAGTATTTGTCTTGCATGGGCATCTTACTCGGAGTTTGAGTGTGTTTGTTAGTATTTTTGGTGTCCAAAGTTGAGTCGGATTCAACTGAATTTGGGATTTGATGAATATCATCATCATCACCGGAATTTCTAAGTGAAACTTCAAATTGTTCAAATTCTACGGTCAGTTCATCAAATTCAATCAATTCTCTTTTATACTCATCTAGGCAATACTCAATGGCCTTGTGCATGTGCACAATTAAGATATTTCTCTCCAGAAGCAGATCCACAAACATAGAGTTTATTGAAATGTCAGAAGCATTGAGTAAAATAGTTACAACTTTCTTGGGTGGCAGAGGATCGGGACGCAAATACTTTGGAATCGGGTATTTGCCTAACAGAATTTTTTGCAAAATACAACTTAGTACGCTAGTACCTAAATATTCCAAATTCTTGCACGGATCATCTTCTACATCTGCCAACTCTACGACCCACGGTCCTCTCTGAGAGTGATAGTTAATAAAATCTTCTTCATCCAAAATCGACCTCTCTATTTCTGCAGTCTGCTGTAAGTCTTCAGTATCTGCCAGCATATTATCTACATCCTCGTGGATAAATACTGTTTTCCACTGGTCTAAGTACAAGATAGGTACATTATTATTTGAGGCAGGAGACATTTCCTTGAATTGAACCAATTTATAGACAAAATTCAACAAAGCGCGTACAGTATCTTTGCATAATTTATATGTTTCGCAAAACAATTTGGAAAGTTCTTCTTTGTGAATCTTCTTGTCAAATAATAATAAAATATCCCTTTCCAAGTCTAATTGTTTAGCTTTTCGTTTTATTTGCAGTTTTAAATCATCCAATGCCTTGGCAAACTCTATCTCTCGCCCCCTGTCTCTCTCTTCTTGTTTTTTTATTCTGTTTTGTGCAAGTAATGTCATCTCATGATTTGCTACCAACAACCGTTCAGCCATTTTTTTTTCTTGTGCAGCCAAATATAAGAGCTTGTTGACATTTTTCTTTTCATCTTCTTTTATTTTACATTCTTGTAACATTTTATCTAAAATTGTGTTTTCCATTTCAATCTCACAGCCCGGTAATTTCTTAGCTTGCCTCTTGACGCCTTTAATCTTATCCTTGTATTGATTGACACGATCCTTGTCCACTAATTTTCCATCTTTCAAATTCTGCTTGGCTTTGTCTTCCAGTAATTTTAATTCCTCGTAAGTGTAATTTAATGTTTCGCATACAGGATTTTTCGTTTTTTCCTTTTGGGGACGATTAATGGCAGTTTTACTATCACTAAACTGAATATCTGATTTTCTCATATCAAGAATTTCTTGAGCAAACTTAAAATCATTTTTATCTGGTGTTAGATTTTTAGATGAAAGGCTGGATTGAACTTCAGATATCTTACGTTGAAAGTCGAACATTTCTTCGTTGCTCAGAGCCTCGATCATTCTTTTCCTGACAAAATATAAACTGTCCTTCCCATCCAGCTCTAGAAAGATCTGATAGAAAAGTCGCATAGCCACGGAGCCAGTCCCCTCTACCAGACTGTCAATATCGTTAGAATTGAGATCAATATTTATCTCTTTTAACCATTCTTTTATTATCAATAAATTATTTTTAATCTGACCTGCATCGCTTGAACGAATAATTGTTTCTTTTTGTTCAGTTGTTATAACGTGGTAGCTCATGAGCAATTGGGCTACAATGACTCCATCGCGAACAACCATGCCAAATTCTTCTGGTTTCCACTTGAATGTAGCCTCTAGTCTTGTAGAAAGCCATTTTTTCAAAATTGCAGTCATTGCAGGGATTCATACACTATGACAGCAACACAATAATTTGTCAAAAATTCCAAATTTATTTTTAAAACATTTAATAAAATTTAAATACAGAGCATGAAAGTATTTTTCCCCTCTAATTCTGTATCTGTCTACTGAAAAAAATGGGGTATTTTTCAACATTTTATGAAACGCGAGGAACAAGTTTTGCAATAAATGTGTTTTTTTTAATTTTCAGATTCAAAACTCCCATTAAAGTTATTTTTGTTAAATTAAGATCTATAATTTTTAAAATAAAATATTTCACTATCATATTAAAGACAATTTACAGAATGTATATGGATAAAGTTTAGTATATATAATATTATATAACATTAATATTATCATTCGTTAACAATTAAACTATGGTTAATTGTCAGAAGTAATATCACACTTTAATGTAGTTTTAACAATAAAATGGCTTATGAAGTCCATTAAGATATGTTGTGTACTATCCCAACAACAAATTACACTACATTAATAGTTTTAAGTATAAATAAATATTTTAACAGTACACAGCTCAATTAAAAATTATCACATTTTATTCCATAACCTTTAACTTTTGTATTCGACTAGAAACGAATTCCATTTCATGCGAAGGTTGTGAAGCATCAATATTCTCAACTCTAATATTTTCCAAAGAACGAGATTTCTTTAAGGGCTGTTGTTTAGCAATAGACAACGTGCTACCAATCTTCGGATCCAAAACAGATACGTAACCCGAGGAGTCATCCATCTTTATATCCTGCGAAAGAGGGACATTTGTGCTGTCTTTAATCTCGGCATTCAACCCTTCGGAATTTTCGCTTTTAGTTCTGTTTCTCTCGGGAACCATGTAAGGGGTTGTCCTGTGATTAGTTGCTCTCTTCATTCGAAGGCCAATTGTGACATTTGACACATATCTAGTGTTCATTTGGACAATGCCTACATCTGGGTGAGTGGTGGTGTCTCTTCGGTAGAAGGTGTTAGGCTTACTCCCAAAGCTCTTCCTCCGCATCTCTTGCAAATACTGGTTCCGGGAATCCGTTATAGTGCTAAGCATGCCAAGCTCGTGAAGGGCTGAGTCTAAGTTGTTGAGTCCAGGAGGGGGCACCTCTCCAGATTCCTGATGGAAAAAAACAATGATTAATGCACAGTAAAAAAAAATGTTTTTTGCAATTTCAAGGTAGAAGTTGGTGATGACTGCGGAAACCGGTTGAAGGCACAAACATTAGCACACAAATTATGTAGAATAATCTAAGTATAGATACTCAATTTAAAAAGATTAAAAGTGTCACTCGCTAACCGAAAGTAGGATAATTACTATAAAAATTAAATAATTACGAAAAAAGTGTAAAAAAAATTATGTATGACAGAATATCAAATATTTATATGAAGAAGGAATGAAAGGCAGATTAAAGTATTCTAAAATAAATTAATAAAGGGTTTCTAAAGTCATTTGGACAAAAGTATGAAGGTAAAAATATTGTATAATATAATAACAATGTAAATAGAGTACAAGTGGAGGAAGGCTATAGAAAAAATGGCCATGTCAACGGTTGCCATGTTCATAGTCGGAACAATCAATGAGAATGTATGACACAGATGCTCAAAAAGTATATCAGAATAGACTGTATTTAATTTGATCATAAAACAACTCCGTGTATGTTGTAATTGATTATACTAACTAATGCCCATTGTTCGCGAGTGCGAACATAAGGTATACTGGTGTACTGCAGAGATTTACTATTATAGTTGGAGTTTTATTCATTCATTTGGCATTGTCCCAAAAGAAGGATGAGAGCAGAATAAATGCGGTAAAAATGAGATCCCTTATACGTATGTGTGGTAAAACAACGTATGACGGTTTCAAATGCTGATATTAGGAAGGAATGTAGAGCGGAATAAAGTATTACGAACAAGATTATGAAAGGCGTTGGTTTGGTCACATGGGATGTATGGATGAAGAAAGAATGGTTAAGAAAGTGTACTTTAACGATGCGAATGGAGTACGGTGTCAAGGAAGACCGAGGAAAACGTGGCATGACCAAGTCAATCAAATTTTAACGGTCAGCCATGTTAGTAGTCGAAATAATCGACGTGCGTGTATGACTCGCTGTATGAATGTGAAAGAAGCTAGAGAGGTGTGTTAGGATAGAGTAGTGTGGCGGTCCATTCTCTCTGCCTACCCTTTTGAGGAAACGGTGTGATGGATTGTTGTTGTTGACACTGTCCAAATACATACTGGTCATTTGTGTGGGTATTAGATTCTTAAATGAATATTTCATGCATATTATTAAGGCCCACAGAAAAGTTGATGTATTGAGGTAAAACATCAATATTTAGGAGCCAGTTTGTGGCGTCAAATAAAATGGTACCAACTCTTGAGACGGTATTTTTTTACTAACTCCTAACTGAAATATTTACGCGTTTTTTTTTTACCTATAAAGCCAAATATCCCATCCCACAATCAATTATAGTAGTAGAATATGAATGAACTAAGAATAATAGAAAGCCCTTTGCAATTTACTATTATTTATATATATTTTTTTGCCATATTGTCATAAAAATTAATACGCAAAATATATAGAATAAATTTTATTTAATTTTATCACTACGCCAAATGCGTATGAAGCACCACTTTATTCGTCGCTGTTGGGATATAGAAATAAATATAAATGTGAACGTAATTACAAACATATTTGACTAACCTCAGTGGAATCATTGCAGAACATTTTGTTATAACAGTCCAATTAATAAACCTATCAAATAAAAAGTGAGCTCAATGACTTGAACAACATTATGCAATACATTGCGTTTGTTGGTTCACACTTCATTTAATATGATTTCCGAAAGCTCATAGTTTTGTGATGCATATTGTGTTAATGGTTATCACTACAAAATGTACCGCTTGAAATGAACGGCAACATAACTTCAGTGTTTATTGAAATGTCAAGCGGCGAGTTATCATGTATGTACATGAAATGTCAAAGCAACGTTGCTAACGCGTTTATTTGTAATTTTTTTTGTGATTGGCAACATTGTGTACATAAAAATGACCACACATAAGACATTACAAGTCGTTTGTGAGATTTTCTGAAATTTTCTTCAACAATAGAGTCCGTTCATTTCAGGGAGATTATTTGTAATAGTGTGAGTGACAGTGCGTTTGCAAAAAAAAGGCTCTTTTTATTTTATTTTTTATGCATAGAAAAAGCAAAAAAATATTTCAATAGGTAATATTTTACATTGAACAAACATTGAAATAAACAAATATGATTTTTTTTTAAATAAAACTTTTATAATCTTCAATTGTACTAATTAACATGATTTAAAACGCCTGTATTATAGAAGTTTTATTGTATTTTATGTGAATGACATGTTTCGCCTGTCTAAGACATTATCAAATATATTTGTGACTTATATTCATAATGATGCTGTACAATCTTTAAATTTAAAGGAATTAATTTTTTTATTTGATTATTTCAAATATTTGGTGTTTCAGCTAATGGTGTCTGGAAATTCCTATTTTTCTGCCAAATTTGTGTTGTTATTCGAATTCAAAAATAAAAAGACAAACCATATCCTTCCGCCGCGCCGTTAAAAATCTTCCTAATTTCGAGATAGCAGTAATTTTCTAATCACCGAGTGTTTTAGAAACTAATGCCGTACGCTCCGCCTAATAAGAACCGGGAACTAATCAGATTTCTATAACCTATTTAGGAGGTGTTACTAACACTATTGTAAATCATCTCCCTGAAGGGAATAAACTATACCACTATTGATTAGTTTAATTGATGCCGTCTAGAATTTTTTGTCTAGCTTAATAGAAATGTTGGGTATTTTTAATATCTGTACAGCGTGATGGTTTTGTTTGTTTATTGTTTGCTAAACCCACATTGGAAGAAATTGACGAAAATCGACATGAGCATTTGGAATTTTGAAATACACCAGCACCGATTTTTTAGGAGTATTCTAATACAAACATGATCGTAATGCAGTTTTAAAAATTAATATTAATGGAGGTTAATTTTCGCCTTCTATCTCATTTATACTGCTAGATCGCGATTCATCTTCTAGGTACATATATATATTCTAAGTAATATAATTTATTAAACATAAAATATTTCATGTTTACGAGATTATAGAGACAACCTTAAATTTAAAATTAAAACTGATAAAAATCAAATCTTTGAACATTATAAAATTTTATATTTTTATCTAAAAATATTTTACTCATTATGAATGATATTTTTTCTAAACGTACGTATTTTCGCCTTTTCTTTATTCTTAAAAAGTGGGAATTATATAAAAAATATTTATTTTTAATATTAATTTTTACCTTACTTTTTGTTGGTTATATAAAAATGTACAGGTATACGGAGCCTTTTATAATTTTGTGAAATTTTATAAATGGTACACAATAATCGCTTCTAACTCCATTTTAATAAGTATGCTATTTCTATAATTGTATATTCATCAAGTCGGATTCTAACGAATTTTTCGTCTAGATGCGACAACGTCGACACCCAATTCGCTAGAATTTTGAGAAATTTGCCCTTCATCTGACACTTCGTCTCTCGACGCCGGTCAATTTGCTGCTTACTCCAGGGTGCTCTCTTACAGCGTTTAAATAGTATGTATTGTATAATTTATTTTATATATTTCAAACAGTTCGACTATTTAAGCGTTATGATGTTCGCATGAGAAAGTTTCCGCGGAGAAAGTGTTTTGAACATACAGAAAAGTGTAATTTTGAAAAATATTGTGTTTTATTACTTCCAATACACTGATTGAATTATAAATTCCTGTGTTCTATTAATAGTTGCCATATTACACTCATTTTTTGTGTTTGGTTTATCGCTAGTGTACATTATGACATAAATATTTCATTCTTTCAATTTTGTTGGTTTATTGTTAACTTGCGATGTATGACCTTTATGTGACCTCGAATGTTACTACACTATATACGTGGGGGATTTTCTCAGCTGCCGGCAGAGTTTTTCTAACTAATATAAGCTTTGATGATTCAATATGATAATTTTTTATATTTCCTTTTAAAAATATTTCATAAAATATCTAATTAGATTCTATCGATGCGATTGCACTATGAGGGCACACCTAATATGGCCGTCATCGCTAGATCGCCACCCCCATTGAATTGCATAGCCACGTAATTCTAACTAGAAACTATCAGAAAAATGTAATAAATGTATTTTTTTTTTATTACAACGTTTTTTTTCACCGTTGTTGAAATTTCATAACTCTATATTTTACATTAATCAATGTTTTTTTTTATCAAACTGCGAAGTTATAGAATCTAACGCATTAATTTTAATCTTTACTATTTTATTATATATTATTAATTATACATCACGTTTTTGTTATCATTATCACAAAAAATACACGTTTGTGACTATCTCTAATACAGATAATAATCTGATTTCAATATATTAATCCAGTGAATTGTTATCTTTAATTAAGCATTAAAATTTATATTTGTTTAACAGAAAATTAACTATATGGGTGTTTGGTCATTTAACAATACGTATGTTATGAGATACTGAAAAATTCGAATATCATTTTATTAAGAGGAGATGCCTATTGGTGGCGATGAGGTTCACAACTTATCACACCGCGTCTCCATCATGGGCTAAAAGAGAAGGATGGAGTGCTGTACCGGTTAAAGTGTAGCAGTCCATTCTCTCTGCCTAACCTTTAGGGAGACGGCGTAATGATTAGTTAGTTAGTCATTTTATTCTTCAACATTTATCAAATTAACTGCCATTTAAAGTAAGAGTGAAGTGGTTTTATTTGGTTCCATGTGTTTAAATACTAAATTTCTCACAATAACTTGGATTTAACATCCCTTGAATAGAATTATTAAATTGAAATTAAGCAAGAGCTCTAACATTATTAGAAATGTACATTATTTTAGTGCCGAACTGACTTTATAGTTTGTTTATTTACTAGGTCATATAGAGGACATGGGAAATGTGGAAGGTGCCCTTATTTTTGGATTTGAAAGTCATTTAAAACTTTCTTATTGTTAGTAAAGTTTGAAGCACTCAAATGACACTATAATATTTTTAATAATCAACATTTAAATGTAATATATTTGGTTTTCACATTTTTTTTAAATTGAATTTAATATGTATATCCACATGTGAACTTTTCGTTTATTTTTTTATTTTAACTCATTCATTTTTTTTTTGGATGTACAACCATTAGTAGCGGGGCTTGGGCTTTCAAGAATACTATTATTTAAGTTATTATTAACCTTTGAGGATAACAGTTTTCCTTTCCAACTTAGGTGTTCTCCAGTTTAGGGAATTTTATTCGTTGAGGGATTTGAGTTTAAGGGATAATATGAAAAGGTTTATTTCCAAAAATCTTCCATAATACTTATTTTTTCAGATCCTCTACAGCCATGTCGAAGATTGGAATCAACGGTTTTGGACGTATTGGGCGTCTGGTGCTGAGGGCTTCTCTGGAGCGAGGCGGCACAGTGGTGGCCATCAACGACCCCTTCATTGGCCTGGACTACATGGTGTACATGTTCCAGTATGACTCCACCCATGGTCGTTTCAAGGGAACCGTCGCGGCCCAAGATGGTCTGTTGGTTGTCAACGGCAATAAGATCCAGGTCTTCAGCGAGCGCGACCCTAAGGCTATCCCATGGGGCAAGGCCGGAGCCGAGTACGTCGTGGAGTCCACCGGAGTGTTCACCACCATCGAGAAAGCCAGCCTCCACTTGGAGGGAGGAGCCAAGAAAGTCATCATCTCTGCTCCCAGTGCCGACGCTCCCATGTTTGTCTGCGGAGTCAACCTTGAAGCTTATGATCCATCCATGAAGATTGTGTCAAATGCTTCCTGCACCACCAACTGCCTCGCCCCCCTCGCTAAAGTCATCCACGATAACTTTGAGATTGTGGAAGGCCTGATGACTACCGTTCACGCCACCACTGCCACCCAGAAGACTGTTGACGGTCCCTCTGGCAAGCTGTGGCGTGATGGGCGCGGTGCTGCCCAGAACATCATTCCCGCCTCCACCGGAGCCGCCAAGGCCGTGGGCAAAGTCATCCCTGCTCTCAACGGCAAGCTCACTGGTATGGCTTTCCGTGTACCGGTAGCTAACGTATCTGTGGTGGACCTCACCGTGCGCCTAGGAAAGGGCGCCTCCTACGATGCCATCAAGCAGAAGGTGAAGGAAGCTGCCAATGGTCCCCTCAAGGGAATCCTCGAATACACCGAAGATGCTGTTGTATCTTCTGACTTCATCGGAGACACCCATTCCTCAATCTTTGATGCCTCCGCTGGCATTCCCCTCAACGATAACTTTGTAAAACTCATCACCTGGTATGACAACGAGTATGGATACTCCAGCAGAGTTATTGATCTGATTAAGTACATGCAATCCAAGGATTAATGCATTTAAGAATTATTTATTCGCACTTCCCGGTTAAGCCTGTCATGCTGAATTCAAATAGATGTTTTAGCGTGAGATTGCTACGTTGTTGGTCATTTGAAGCCTTCATTTTCACTTAATGTATGCTAATAATTTTAATTTTATTGTAAGTTATCATTGCCGATTAATGATTAATAAAGTTAGTTAATCATATTATGCTTATTATTGTATCACCTTGAACCCCCTAATCTGACAGTGAAATACAATCTACAATTTCTACATACAAAACATTGTATATTATGTATCTACAAAGGTGACCCAAAAATAAAACATTTGCTCATTAACACTATTTATGTTAAAACTTCACTATTAACATACAATAGATTAAAATAAAAGATTTTGTGTTTTACAGTAATGAAATCAAGCTGAATGAATGAAAAACACTTTGTTTTTGCATGTTTTTTTATTCAATAAAAAAATTAACATCTTTTGTATTGTATATAAAGAACAAAATTATTTGATTATTGAACAATAATATAAAACTCTATATTAAATCATAAACAAGTTATTATATTTTACTGGGATGACATGTTTCGCCTTTCTATACCCTTATCAAATAATTATTAGATAACAGACTTTTCAATTTGTGTGTAAAAGCTGGGTGGTAAAGAATGTTAGGAGTAGAAATCATTGGATCGCAGAGTGTGGAACAACATCTTCAAGTAAGGTTCTACAAGAATTATATGACCATTGGAAATATGTAAGTAATGACAAATGGCACCTTGAAACAGCTCTTCAACACTTCGCAAGCCAGTCCAGTCCTTTATATTGTGGAACCTAGAGATTCGCCCCCGGCCTCCCTCATTGACCCCGCTTAATAATCAGAAGGTGCAGAAATTCATATTTTTCTCCCCAAATCGCGTGATCTAGATGACACTTTATGGGTTTTAATATTGGTTAACATTTCCCTATCAGCTATAAGAACATTCATGTTGCTGGCCGAATCGGTCCAAGGAATGTGCAATGTTCTGCCATGCAGTCACATTTCAAACCACTCACTTTGGTGGGAACTAATACAATTTTTTTACAACTGAGATATAAAGAAAACTCAACAAAATTGCGTAGGTATGCTAGCCTAAAAATTATTAATTGAAATAAAGAATGTATTTTTTGTGATTACAAATTTCAAATTTTGGTGTACCGCGTGAAGTTAGCCAAGTAAAATCCCGGAATGTCACTTTCAAGGTTAACAGAAGTGCTATTGTCTGTGGTCTTCGGGGTTTGGTTCAATAATGGCCGCATCTGTCATATTTTTGCATCGCGTGATCATTTTGGACAATTGAAGCGATAGATACGAGTTTAGTTGACATTTGTATATTTGTTCATTATAATGTCAATAAATAGATGAAATTAATGTTTCCTACATGTGATTTTTCATCTAACATAGGCTGTTATTTACTTTCGATTAGAATTTTTGGTTATAATGGAGGACTTAAATTTGACAGAAACAGAACTCAGGTATTTTGGAGATTTGTTCATTTGTTGTGATGAAGAATCTAATGGTAAAGTTCCCGTGCTCAAAGCAACGGAATTATTCAGGTCATCTAATATACCAAACGATATTTTAAAACAGGTAAAGCTTTTTTCGTTCTCTTGTTATTATATATTGTGACATATTGTTCCATCGAATATATTCATCTTGCGTACTATATTTTTCTTTCCTTTTTTTATTTCAGATAACGGATCTAAGTTTTCCTCAGATTAATTCCGCAATAATAACTCACATTAATAGAAAACAGTTTTACTCAGCTTTAAAGTTGATCGCGGCGCACCAAGCAAATATGACGTTGAGAGCGGATCTCCTGAACAGCTTCGTGGACTTGCCACTGCCCAGGTTTACTTGGACGCTGAACTACGAAACGGATCCTGACCTCATCCAGTTGTCTACTTCGCCTAATGCTGGGATACCCAAGGAACAGCACATCCACAAGAGAGATAAGTCTCTGAGCTCTTACGAGCCCATGCGCCTGTCCTCCAATTCCTCCGATGTGGACGTCCCGCGGGGCGCCAACTCCCTCGCCTCCGACCACAGCGAAGCTCAGAGCACGGACTCTGAGGTGGAGTCTGAAACCCTCTCCCAGCGCTCAGATCATTCCCACACTGTAAGTAACCCTCCTTTTTATACCCACATCAGCTTTGCCACTTATCTGTCTTTGCTTCCTTCATTCATTCACTTGTTCCATGTGCACACGTGTGCCAATACTTACAATTGGTCATTTTTACTTTGTGATGATACGAATATTGAATTATCAAGACATCTATTTTGGATAACAAAACATACTAGGAATACCATGGAAATATTCGGAATACTCCAGAATACTGATACATAAGAATAGAATATATTATGCCTCTTAATGTTGCTCCATGGTTAGAGAGATGTCATCTTATCCAGTAGTTTGATTGCTCTCCTCAATTTACATTATTGACACTGTCTAAGATATCCATCAGAAAATAATAACAAGAAGAATCCAATAAAATGATGTAATTTTGTATCTCCAGTTTTCGAAACTACTTGTCTAGCCCACACTGTCAATAATTTCGTTTTGTTTATTATTTCTTTAACAATATTAAGTATTTGATGTTAATGAAAAGAACCATGTAATTGAAGTTTTATTATATTATATGAGCATGACATGTTTCACCTTGCTAGGGAATTATTGATTATGTATTTTTTTACGTTTGATAAAGCCCTGCCAATGAGTAACACGTCACATATACAACAATATAATAAAACTTCTATGAAATTGTAATTTTTATCAATATTCAATATTTATTTACATTTTCATTTATTATTCATATCTATACAAACCTTCATTGGTGAGTGAAGTTATTGTGAGAAGGAACGGGAGAGGACCCTGCGAGCTCACGCTCCGTACGGAGGTCACTTAACCAATTGATAATTGGTGTTGGTAGCAGGCCTTTTAATACTCACTGACATTGGAACGTTGGGAACTTTCATTGTTGCTGACTGATTATATCAACATGCATTATTTTAAGGTTTGATTACCAGCTGTTTTTTTATAAAAGTTTATTTATAATATTATTTTTTGTCAAAATTTAATATGATAATTGAAATTAATAATTATAATTCTTTTTCCATAAATTAATATATCCCTGAGGCATCTGCCAGAGCATTTTTAAAATAATGATGTTGATTTCAAGTGTGTTCTGTATCCTCTATTCTTTTACAAATAATTATTGTGCAATAGTCTAGTTGCATGATCCGTATATCTGATATGCATAGCAACATTGTAACGGCCGATAAAGGACATTGTTGGTTTCTACTATGTGGGGTTTGTGATATATGACATGGGGTATTAATAATAAGTGTGAGTAGAACATTTTATCTCTAAAATGGTTTATCATATTTTTCGTATTTAACTCTTCATTTTACTAAAATCGTGTAAACACAAGTGCCAAATTTAAAAAATATACATATATATCTCCCGAATATGTTATCTCTACTAACAAACAAACTGATAAAGCTTGCAGTGAACCAAAATAATAATTCTCCTTTTTTCTGTCACAATATTTTTTTGTCTTTTTGTCTGTTCATGTTTACATTCGCAAAATATTTTGTATTTTGAAAACAAAAACTTATCTATTTTTTCTGTTGATTATGAATTATTAATTGAACGTAATGGAGAAAGGCATTATGAAAAATATATTTTGTTTATTTGGATAACAGTTGTCAGCTGGAAGCCGTCTTAAAAAAGACAATATATTTTAATATAGAATTCTCTTTCTTCTAAAACCTTTGAGCCATGTTTAGGGATCTTTGTACTTGGTACATGTTCTTTCCTCTCTGCTCCTCATCTGATATTGAAGCAAACACAATGTTAATAAAGCATTGTTGATTGATTTTATCAAAATTAAATGAAATATTGTTGTTCCTTAAATTCTACATATATTGGCTCTACGTGGTCTGTTCTTTAGAGTGTTGCTCCTCCTGTGAGCTGTGGTCCCAGCTGTCCTTTCATCTTTTAGGAGGTATTCCATGAGGATCAGTCCCGTGAGGGTGGTTATGTAGTGCAATATTGGGGAGTCTGATGGTGTCCAATTTTGGGACATGACTGTATCATTCCCTCCTTCGCTGTCTACTCCATCTTATAATTGCCTCAGCTTTACATATCTCTCTTATTCTGGTGTTCCTCATGCAATCTCTTAGTGGTCTTGCCTGCTATCATCTTCGGTTTCTTCATCTCGGAGGTACTCAAAACTTGTTTGGTCCTGACTGCCCCTACCCTTACTTCGATGCCATATGTTATTATTAGGGCTCGGAATTTTCATAAAAAGCATATTTTTTTCCTGGGTTGAGCTTTCAAAAATACACTGTTTTTTGGTGTTTTGAAAAATATAGACCCTCTTTAGTCCTATTTATTAAACATATTTCAGGATTTAGCGGAATATTTCAGGGTTTTCTGGATGAGTTGTCACAATTAAGAGGCATATTATTACTTTAGCCATATTGTATGTAGTCTCCCTTTTGAACTTAAATGAAAAAATAATTGACAAACAAAAAGTTAACAATAAACATCATGAGTAAAGGTATGTGTGTGTGACTGTGTGTATAAGTGTTTAGCGTTTTGACTTCAGTTGTGGAAATTGTTAAAAAACAAAAGTTGATATGGCCAGGAGAAAACGAAGCAAACCTTTCCGGGAAAAAATCTGGAAGCTGTGTTGTGCCGAAAAACAGACTGGAAACAAATTTAAAAAAAATCATCTATCCTGCAGGGAAAACATGTGGAGCGCCATCGATGATTGCGCAATCTACAAGTTCTTTCCTATTGTCTCTGACTGATGTTGAGAGGTCGTTCTATCGTCTAAAAAAATCTTGCAAAAGACCAATCAAGTCTTACCCCCAATTATTTTTTATTATTGTACAGTACAATAAATAGTTTGTCACATATAATTAATATGTTGTGTTTTCTAGTAAACAGCAAACATAAGGTTAGAGAATATAAAATAATATTTGGAAAAATCAAAAAGAATATTTTTGACATTTTTGAGAGTATAATCCGACCCCTAGTTATTATTGATATTCGACATGCTTTATAAATTAGTTAATGATTGTTTAAATATATCATTAATTACTGGGTTTTCCAGATGCGAGCCAACAACGGGTCCCCGTGGAGTACGGGAAGCGAGAGCCCCACCCCCACCAATTCCGTGGCTGAGCGAGCTGCGCGGGCTGCACAGGCCGCCCCGCAACATCGTTGGCCCCACATGGGCGAGGAACACACGCAACTACTAGGTAATGACAGCTTCACCATATTTTATATCTTTTTTTTTTGTTTTGTACATACAATATTTTAACAGATCGTTTGAACCCAATTTTTGGATACAATTTGTTTTTAGCTACTATATTGATTCTCATGACATGTGATATGTAGCTAATCTATCCCCATTTTATTGTCATGTGAATTCTACACCAACCGTGACAATTACACTGCCATCGGCGGGAATCAAACCCGGGACATATGATGTAGCAGTCGTAACTCTTGCCACTCTGCCAGGGAGGTCATTAATTACTTGGGATTGAGAGAACTACTACTCAGATGCAAACTCATCATCGATAACACGGCCATTGAGCAAGTCATGCGATTCACTTCCTTTGGTGTAGAAACTGCAGTAACAGTGACCTGAATAGTGAAGCACGAACCATTAAAGCAACAGCTGCTTACAGGACACTATATGGGAAAACAAATACACGCTAACCGAAAATAAGGTTAGGACATATAAGGCATGGGTCCGCCCTATGGCTTGCGTGGATAGATTGCTTGAATGTATTGCACAGTCAAGGAAAGCAAAGGAAAACATGGCATGATAAAATTAATCATATTTTAAAGATTTCATGCTAGAAGTCGGAAGAATCGACGTATGTGTATGACTCGCTTGGGTAGTGTGATAGTCTATTCTCTCTGCCTACCCTTTTGTAGAAACAGCGTGATGGTTTTTTGTTGTTAAAAATGCATAAGGTTATGCATCTAACTAAAATATAATTTTTGTAGGCACGGAAGAAGAATCTTCTGATCGACATTCATCGGAAGAAGAGGGGCCAGAGGGCACGGGGGCAGTTGCGGGCGTGTGGCGGGTGGGCCCCGAGCAGCGGCGCCACTATGCCGTTCAGTTCCAGCAGTTGCAGCCAGATGCCAGGGGACTCCTCTCAGGATCTGTCGCAAGGTGAGTGTAGCTTGGGAGATATTGATT
This sequence comes from Lepidostoma basale, assembly GCA_022606425.2. Lineage (NCBI taxonomy): Eukaryota > Metazoa > Arthropoda > Insecta > Trichoptera > Lepidostomatidae > Lepidostoma > Lepidostoma basale. Next base: position 301,147 of record JAHDVF020000715.1, on the reverse strand, counting down.
TCTTTTATTTGTCCTCGTGCAAAGCGTTTATAATTTAAATAAATCAAACATGGGTTACTTCTTCTTCGATGGCCTTACAGCCTATATCGAGGCTTAGCATCTGTTATTTTTCGCTTCCAACTCCTCCTGTCTTCGCTTCGATCTTACAATCTGACACTTGTATCAATTTTGCAATTTCATAACAACATGTGTTACAAGATCGAAATTTTATGTAAAGTCCCAATTTTCCTTTAAATATTACTAATATCCTTGATTTCAGTTTCACTTAAAAAAAATTAACAAAGTTTATTTTGGTTAATGAATTTTCTTGGAATAAGTTCCTAAAAAAAGAAACTATCTAACCAATACGCCGTCTTCCCGAAGGGGAGCCAGAAAGAATGGACCGCCACACTGTTCTTTCCTGACATACTTCTCTCGCTTCCTCAGCATAAGTGCCTTGTGACTAATAAATAGTTTAAATATTTTAATCATTTATTCCATTGTATTAAACTTGTTTGTCTTTATCTAAAACCAGTCGGAATCATTAGACTGTTTATTCTAAAATAAAACTTAATATATTTTTATTGCATTGGTCTAGCTTGGATATCTTCAGTCCATACAAGATAAACATATGTTAAAACACGAATTCACAAACCATGAGCCATAATCACATGTAAATTATTGCTTTTATCATGTTATTAAATACATCCTTATAAGACTAAGTAAAGAGAGGTTTTGTATTGGAAATTACAATTTTTACTATGAATATAGTTTTTTGTTAGTCATAGTTTGTCACATTTTTCTATTTATGTTGAAGGCCTTCCATCGTTTTTTTAATTATGTTTTACTTATTGTGTTTTATTCCAAAATACCTATACTCCAAATCATGTTGTTTTCTTTGCAGACACTTTTTTGAAAAGTCTCGTTTGCCTGTCGTCGATCTCCGCAAGATATGGCTCCTATCAGATGTGACCAAGGATGGGGCTTTGTGCTCGGAGGAGTTCACCACCGCTATGCATTTGATCGTTTTGAGACGCAATGAAATCCCTGTTCCCGATGTATTGCCGCAATGTTTGGTTCCTAGAGTAAGAAAGTTATCTACCCGCACAAGTCCTGGACAAGTCATTACTTCTAACTTGGTGGATCTCGGGTCTGACACTAATATCAACTTAGTCGGAGAATTTAATCCTAAGAAAGCTGCATTACCTGCACCGCCCACCTCCAAAACCTCGGTGAATGACATTGACGCATTTGATGAAAAAATTATAAAAAACTTAAACATCGATGACAGTTCCCCTTCCTTCAGTCCACCAATTATAGGGGAGGCACCTTTGAGGAACAAGCCCGAGCCTCTTTCTGGGAATAAAGAATGGACAAAGTTTATTGATTCTCCAACATCCAGCATCGCCAGTCCTGGGCCTAAACCTGTTAATTTTGACTTCCACAAGGCCTCTGTTGAAAGGGATCCTAAAATATTCCACCCGGTTCCTCTGAGAGTTACTCCAGAGGCTTCGTCTCTTCCTATTCAGTCATCTGATTCTGGAGGAACTTCGCCAAGGAAAATAGATGACTTAGTTTACAATTATCAAGACTCACACGACATATCTAGCCCCAAGAAACTTAGTAACCAGATCTCTGGCGATGGGATTAATTTATCTTCTACTCAATCTTGCGCTGCAGAAATAAAGCCAATACAAAGACCCCAAGCAAAAAAACCTGTTCTTAAAAACATTGGAGCGATTCCTCCCCCTCCGACGAAAGATATATCTAACATTGCGGAAGAAAATTCAGGCCCCATGTCTCTGCAGTACGCTCCAAAAAAAGAACCTCCCCCCCCTCCGCCCCCACGGCCACTGCGTACCCATACCCGCTCCAGCAGCCTGGACCTCAACAAGCTCAAGAGTACACACTCCGTAACAGCGGGGATCCCTCCGCAAGTGCCCCCACGAATATCTCCTTCCATCACTAGTCCTCAAAGTAAGAAATTAATAAATCAGCGCAGCGAGGGAGATGTTTTAGGCCTACTGGGTGATCCTGCATTTGATCCTTCCGACGCTTTTGGTCAGAATCCCACCACTCACCACAGCCACAGGCAATCGGAAGAACCTTCTACTGAAATGTTCGCCAACTTTGCTCAGTTTCAAAACATCTTACCCTTGCCCGTAGCGGAGAGTTCAGCCATTAATCTGCCGAGAAGTCGTGCCAGCTTTGAAGACGAGACTGTTCCTAGAAAACACGGAGCTTTCGAAATTTATAGGAAACCAACTCCCCGTAGTTCGGAAAGTCCCGATACTTGCGCCTTGGCAGAACCATCGCTGGTGGGCCCTTCTGCCCTGAGGGAGGATCCTCTGAAGCGCCTGCAGGAGCAGAATGCGTTGCTGTGCCGTCTGTGCCAGGAGCTCAGCCTAGAGCTGGCCGATGTGCAACGAGAGAGGGAGACGCTGCGCCTGAGACTCGAGGCCGCCAGTACCACCACGGGAGTTTAGGGGCCCTTGTTATTACTATTACCGCTTCATCACCCTCATATCCCGTTACGTCTTAGTTTGTTCATTATAATTGTATCGTTTATCTAATAATAATATTACTTATGTTTTTCTTATGTGCTTTAGAATTTGTACTCTTTATGGACTGCTAAAATGAAAATTGTTGTGCATTTAAATTTAATGAATAAGTATTTGTATAATTTCACGCCTTGTTAAAAATTTGGAAGCTTTGCATAAAAAGAGTATCCTCAATGGTAATGTTAGGTCGGTGTGTCCTGCACGTGGTATCAATATAACTGCAACATTATTTTTATGTTGTTTTGATTATATATTCGGTGTGAAAAGAAATAATGATAATCGATCTGTTTTTGTTATCTCCCCATATATTATGTATGTACATATCTATATAAGTTTACATGTACTATAGGTTCGTTAAAGTTTTTCTCAATACTGTGTTAAATGTTATCTTATTGTTAAAAGCACCATAAATTTAGATTAATTGGATTATTTTTAAGAACTTTGAAATGCTCTTATTATATTAAAAGTCATAATACCTAATATATTTTTATCTTAGGAAGGTTTGTTGTGTAATTATATGTAAAATGCACAGGGGCACCGCACGACCTCGAGTTATGCGTTAGCATGTCAATTCTAAGAGTTACAATATCATTGTTCTGTTTGCAAAAGTGTATGCTTTTCACAGTGGATAAAATATTGTGTACTCTTCGTTTCTTGTTTAATATCTGACCTTCAAGAATAGATTAGCTCACATACAAATAACAAATATTGAGATGCAGACTAAAATATCGTGAGATGAAATGTTGCACAGTATTATGAATCTGTCATTCATTTGTTTAACCTCGTTTAACTATTATTTTCTCGTACAATATTGCGACATCTAGAGACAGTTCATTTTCACTTTAATTTTCTTCCGAGTTATTATAGGTAAAAATTTATATCTGCATGTATTTTATGTTTCTATCACCATATAACATTTCTTTGGGAGGTTTCCTTCTCTCCCATCGGCTTCATTGTTCTGCAGTGGAAAAATAATTTTATAGTTTCAAATATTTCCATGGCAGCTGCGCACATATCATTTTTCTTTTGTGGATGCTAATGTACTTGAGAAACTAAAATAACTTTCTAATGTATATATGTATTCAACTTAAAAATATAATACAGTAGACTCCCAATTTTCTGGGATGAATGATGAAAAAAAAGTCCCGTATAATCGATTTCCCGGTTAATCCGAAAACATGAAAAAATTTAAACAAAGAGAAATTTAAAACTGCGCTATATTCGCTTACGTATACCTACTTACTAAGTAAGAGACACGTGTTGACAGCATCACACTTTGACTGGCGGAAATGCTGGTCATAGTCTTTCTACTGATCATGCCTTTGGCGCTATCCGGTGTTCCCGCAAAATCTATCAATTTTCTCTTTTTATTAATGATTTCCCATATAGTTTATTCACCAACATTATATTGATTCAATAAATATTTAACGGTTGGACCATTTTGAAACTTTTGAATTATTTTGAGTTTTTGTTCAATCGTAAGTATGACTTGTTTGCGTTTATCCATTATTATAGACACTTTTTCACAGTAAAATAAAATTAACGACAATGTTTTATGAGTATGAACTACTCTGCAGGTGCTTTATTGCAAACTGGAAACGACTATAGAGCCACAAACGTATGTTGGCGGTGGCGCAAATGTGAACTAAACGCCCAATGTCATTGTGACAGATTATAAGTACTATTGTGAAATATTTTTTCAGTAGCTCAAGTGTCCCGGATAATCCGCTTCCCGGTTAACACGACTCCGGAAAATCGGGAGTCTACTGTAAATGCTAATAGTTATAGAAAAGGTCAAGATAATCTATACTAAATTACAAGAAAACATGTTTTATATAATTACATTTTTATTTTATTTATCAAATGTCTTTTCACTCAATATAATAATACATATAACCATTTTTTACTATAAATTTATATGCATATCTATACATTATAAATCGCCTATTACCTCTTGCAGTTTTTAAATGAGAATTTTAAGGATTTTTGATACTTTTTATAATGTGAATATCATGAATCTGTTCTGTTACGTATTATCCCATTAGTTTATCATAATTAAATAAACTTCAGTATTTTGATTTGTATCGGAATCCACTCCCATCGATATTTAATATTACATTTTTTCTAGTGTAATTTCTTATTAACTGGTATTTTTTTTTAAGTATTTGTATCAATGAAACTTTTTAAAAGCCTTTTTTTCACTACAATTCATTTATGTGTCATTTTTTTAAAATTTGTTTACTACATTATTATTTTAATAATATTTCTTATATCTTAAATATTCTTTTGAATTAATTAATCTATGAGTTCTTATGATTTCATTATTACAATAACATTTTTACATTCGCTCTGGTGTAAAACAGTTTTTATGTTCGCTGTGTAATATAGGATTGGTTCACAAATTAGTTCTTTTGGATTTAAATTATGATGAAAAAAATTGTGTGCAATAGTTTGAAACTTGTCATTAATGGAAATGATGCAAATAATATTTTTGTAAATTTATTCAGTATGGAATACAATATTGTGTGATTTCTTACTCACAAATATTTTTTTATCGTTGATATAATAATTGATATATACTTATACGAGGTCTGTTCAAAAAGTATCACGAATTTTGTGTTTTTTCAAAAATTATTTATTCTTGAATATCTATTTTGTCCCCTTCAAAGTAATCCCCACCAGATATTATACACTTGTGCCAACGTTTTTTCCAATCCTCGAAGCACTTCAAAAAATCATTTTTTGTGATCTTGTACAGCTCCTCCTTCGATGCCGTCTTTATCTCCTCGATCGTAGCGTAGCGTCGTCCTTTCATGGGCCTCTTCAGTTTCGGGAACAAGAAAAAGTCACAGGGGGCCAGATCTGGGGAATACGGTGGCTGCGGCGTTATTAGTGTTGTTTTTGGCCAAAAATTCACGCACAATCAACGATGCGAAATTGAACAATTTTGGTACGAATTTCGCGGCGACCCTTCTCATGCCCAAATCATTGGTAAAAATCGAATGGCACGAGCCAAGCGATATGTTTAAGTCCTCAGCAACTTCTCTAGCGGTGATTCGACGATTGGCCAATACTATGTTATTCACTTCATCAATGTTTTCGTCTTTTGATCTCGGGCGTCTGGCACGCTCTTCATCGTTCATATTTTCTCGGCCCTCTGAGAAAATTTTGTACCACCGATAAACATTGCTTCGGTCCAAGGTAGCTTCACCATATGCCACAGTCAACATTCGGAATGTGTCCGCGCACTTAATTTTGTTTTTCACTCAAAATTTGATACAGATTCTTTGATCCAATTTTTGGAATGGGCAAAGATCGAAGATGAGCCAAAACATGTGCAAGCAAAGCAGCTCTCAAAAATTGCCGAACTTGTCGGCATAAGTGAGAGACATGAGTACCAACATAACGCCACAAAAAAATCAAAAATCGAATATACGTAACCCGCGGAAATTCATACGATATTGCGATACCTTTTGAACATACCTCATATATGATTTATAATTTAATGTTTTATAACTTAGGATTTTTCATTTATACTTTTGTGTTATATAATTTTTTTTTTAATAGAGTGGAATTGCTCTTAGTGTCTGATAAACTTCCTGCTTAGGATGGGGGTTATCACAGTGTTAGTATTTATATGCTTGCAAATATTATATTACACTACACATATGATTGTGCAAGTTAGATGAGTTGTTGTATAACACATATATTGTTTTCCCTTGAAGTAATATTATTTGATTTAGGGGGTGATATGCATTGTAATTTTATGTTATGGCAACAAAACGTTCATGCAAATTGGATTGCAAAAATGTATATTTAATCATATGATTCAAAATTTTGTTAAATAAACAATTTACCCTTCGTACTGTATTATCTGTAAATAAAATCTAACTTTGTGTAGTCGTATGTGATAAATGATAATGAATTTTATTGATCGAGAGTTTGGACTTTTCAGAATGAAATGGGGGTAAGGATAAAGGCGCAAGGCCTTTAGAATTTCGTCTACTTAAACAATAATATTTGCACCACATTTTAATAATATGCAACCGTCCTCCAGACTCCAAATTTTGCATAAAAATTACTTTAGTTTTTGATGCGTCTTTAAAATATTTCTTACAATTCCAACCCACGTATCTGGCACAAATGATAATAACAGAATGTGATTTAATTCTTTTTAAATAATACCGGAATATACATAGTACTTTTCATCTCTAGTAATCTTATTGTGAATGGTTCACTCTGTTATAAATATTCTTGTACGCTAAATAACAAATGGTATATATTTTATAAAAATATTGTAATTATGTTCAGGAAGATTGAAATATTTTTTCTACAAATTACAACGAAGACTTGTTAACTTTCATTTATATTGAACTTTCACAAAATGTATGTATTTTGCTTAGGAAGAATTTATATTAAGTTAACAAGTGAAGTTACTCCGTAATATGTACTAATGTATACTGAGAATATATATTTCCTGTACCTATTGTGATTCCTATTTGTGTTTACATATATAATATTGTAATATACGTATTATTTATATTTGTACTATTAAACTGATGGTTTTGTTTATATATGTTACAACATACTTTTGCTTTATTGTTTCTCTATGATGTCAAAAATCATTAATCGGCTGATTAATATTGTAATGGTATCTTCTTCAGTGTGTATATTTCAATAAACTTATAAATACAAACTTTTTTCTGTTTAACCGTGTGTCCTAAATCATATCTACAACAATCGTTCCAGCCTAAATTGGTCACTTGTCACTTTGACCCTTTAGCTGAAACTTGCATTCGGTCCTGGCACTCGGCTAAGCGGAAGCACGGCTTCCTTATGGTGCAGCACACATAACAATGTTAGCTAGAAATAGTATACTAAGGACTAAGAATAATCTCCTGATATACAAAACGGTCATAAGACCGATCTTCACTTAGGGTATGGCCACATCGAAGTGCCAGGGTCGTAGGCTAGGTGGCCACCTGGCGAACCAACATATGGCGTACTATGGGACCGGCCGCACTATAGGATTTGCGCCACAGGGCTAATCGCAAGCGACCTGTGTCTTGACCCCTACCCAGGCACTCTGGTGTGGCCGTACCCTTACACAACCCCAATCTGGGGCTATGCAGTTTTAGTCACATACATAAACTCCAAATCCTGCAAAATAAAGTTATTCGTTTATTACTTGGTTCGCCTTCATGAACCAGGATCACACAACTGCACCTAGAATCGAGAATCCTGATGATAGATGAATTAATCTGGAAACTTGCCGAACGTTTTAACAAAGGACTCCCTTCACATCCTAACCTCACAATAAAAGACCTCTCAAATTATGACCCAATTACCTCCAGCCATCACAAGTGCCCAAAATCAAGCCCCCACATTAACCAGCAACCCACCAAATCACCTTTCCCACAATGTCCCATCAGACGTAAGAGGAATAGCCACAAGAGCTACCTCTGTAAGCCAGAAGATCCAAGTCCAATACCTATAATGGAATCTATATCACTGGATCAATTGTGTAGAATATCTTTTGAAATTTGAAAAAGTATAAATATAAGGTTAAAGTGAGTTTGAACAGAGGGCATAAGGGAGTTTAACAACAGAGGTAAAACATGTTATTGCAGTAAATAGGAACAATCAACGAGTGTGCATTTCATGAAGTGTGAATGTAGAAGGGCGCGATAGTTATGTCAGGATAGAACAGTGTGACAGTCCATCCTCTCTGCCTACCCCTTCGGATACAGCGTGATGTTTTTTTTTTTTTTTTTTAAATAAAAGACTAATATCAAGGATTTACATCAATGATATTAGAATTTATTTTACAATCTTCAATGTGAGCAGAAAATAGCTCATTATTATGAAGAAGGAATCTGGTCGTGTTCAGGCTTGAACCCATGTCCCCTGGATCAGGAGCCAAGCGTTCTATCCCCTAGACCACCACCCGGTTAGTTAGTTTCAATTTTTTTTTTTTTTCATTTTAAATTTTGCCTAGATAAATTTTGTTATTATTCACTTATTTCAAAAAAGACATGAAAAAAAAAAATACTTGTAAGTAAACAGTATCACTTCAAAAGGAATGTATTATGTTCTTATATTATAATTATTATATTATAACTAGTTCTTATATTATATTATTACATTATAATAATTTAGATAATAGCACAAATTGTTTAGTATACAATTTTGTGTTTGACCCTGCATACTCAGTGTAGGTATCTAAACAACCCATTACTTATATAAAATATACCATGCTTATTACTTGATGAATTCTATATCTCGCATCTCTTTTATACCATGAATGCCTTGCGGGAGCTTTTGAAAACGATGTTCCACGATCCGATTGTTGTTCGGGTAACTTCGGCACCTTGTTTAAATTCCGATGTTCTCCGAACGATAATCCTCTCGCACGCGGCATGCTTAAATTTCAAACCAAATCAGTTTTCGGAGGCTTGTGCTTGTGGGTGGTGTTGCCGCGCGCAGCGATATTTTGACAGCCGAAGAATGTTTTGTTTATAATTTATTTCTAGTTTGATTTTTGATTCAATGTAATTTACACACAATACTTTCTTTAGTTAATTGATAGTACTCTGATATATTTAAAAATGTGTTCGAAATTATCAATTTTCTTTTCCTTAACAACTTTGTTGGTGACATTCGCGGCGGAGCCTCCTCCAAGGAGCTGTGAACCGATTCGAGTTGAAATGTGCAAAGACATAGGGTATAATGCCACCGGGATGCCAAACCTGGCGAGGCACACCATGCAGGCGGACGCCGATGTGACCATGCAGACCTTCACTCCTCTGCTGCAGTACGGTTGCTCCTCGCAGCTGCACCTGTTCTTGTGCTCCGTGTACGTGCCTATGTGTACTGACAAGGTCGCGCTGCCCATCGGGCCGTGCCGCGGGCTCTGCGAGAGCGTGCACGCGCGCTGCTTCCCCGTGCTGCGCGGGTTCGGCTTCTCCTGGCCCGCCGACTTCGAGTGCTCGCGCTTCCCGGCCGAGAACAACCACGAGACCATGTGCATGGAGGGCCCCGGCGAGGCGGCCGAGGGCCCGGCGCCGCCGCGCGTGCTGAGCCCCAACCCCGCCTGCCAGCGCTTCTCTCGGGCCACGGGCTACGTGTACCTGAACCGCTCGGGCCGCTGCGCCCAGTTTTGCGACGCGGAGATCCTGTGGGACGCGGCGGAGCGCCGCCTGGCCGAGGTCTGGCTGGGCGTGTGGGCGGCGCTGTGCTTCCTCAGCGCCCTGGCCGCCGTGGCCGCGCACGCGGGGGCTCCGACTGCGGCCCCGGCCGAGCGCCCCTTGCTGCTGCTGGCGCTGTGCCACGCGCTCGCCGCCGTGGGCTGGGGCGTGAGGGCCGCGGCCGGCAGGGCTGCGGTGGCCTGCTCCCGGGATGCCCAGAGCCCCGCGCGCCCCATTCTCTCTCAGGACGGACTCGCCAATCCCAACTGCGCTGTGGTCTTCCTGCTTCTTTACTACTTCGGCATGGCCGCTTCAGTCTGGTGAGTAACTTTTCGTGATTCATCTCCAGTATGAAACGTTTTATTAACTATTTAAGTCTATTTTTACTTTTAACATAAAAGTTCCATCCCATTCCGCCTCGCAACCATAATGCGTCTTCCTCGGTACCGAGTAGAACCTACCTACCTATCGAGAGCAAGAACAAGAACAAGAGCTGTCCAATTTATTATCCTCGTTTACGACTGCACATTCAGATGATTTATTGCCTTTCACTCATTGTTATACGGGTAGGTAAACATCTATATAGCCCTGTTCCTTTGCAGAAATACGCTAATTGTTCTCATATATTCAAAAGGTTTTAAAATTTATGAACCATAAAGTCGAGTCCACAGATAGCAAGGGATACCTTATTCAATTATGTATTTGTCATAAAAATGTATATCCTGATATTTTTGCATTTTTACAAACTTATGGCGGGATGTCTTATGCCGTTTTCTAGTACGTGGGATAATATTCATTCTTCAAACACATTTCCATATAGTTTCTTCCAGAAAAGCAAAATGTAATATTTGTTTGCGAAGTCAATATCTTATGCGGGTGTTCGGCTATGTCCCCGCCTCCGTGTGGTGGCACATGTTTCTCGGAATCCATCCTGTTTTTTTTATGGTCGTTAGGGGTGTTTGTTCAGAGGAAATGGGACCATATTTCAAGTTGTTGGAATTTGTTACACCTACAAACTCTCGCAGGGCGCGACTCTTCTCTTCCCCCTCACTACTTCTCATATCTACAAATATTTTAATTCTCTACATATAAATAACTTGTCCCCTCGTATTTCCTGTCCTAATAACCCCTAACATATTCACCACACAGCATTTTTTATTATTAAAACGGTAAAAATATATGTATTACATATTTTTTGTCAATGTAACCACCTTATGTGTTTTTAAGATGACCTAATATTATAACTGCTAATTTGCTTTTCGGTATCCTAAAATAATAATCTGAATTTTTGGCATTAATATGATTTTCTAATTCATATAATAAAAAAAATGTATTAATTATTTCTTGAGCACTTATGTAAAACTCCATATTTCTAGAAGTTTTATTATATTATTATATAATATATTTTACGGGAATGCCATGTTTCGCCTTGTTAAGGAATTATCAAATGGATATATATTTGATAATGTCTTAGAAAGGCGAAACATGTCATTCCCATTAAGAATAAAAATTATTATACGTACGATTTCGTTCTTATTACTTATATAAAAATGAGATTTAATTGAGACCACATTGCTGAATACAGCTATTATATCGCCTTATTTTTGTATTATTCGTATTCAGCATTCTTCAATTTGTGAACTGATGACTGACATCTACATATTTTAAATTAAACTACTAAAATCCCTATATTTCGTTTCCCTAAAATATGGGTAGCGTAATATTTTGTTGCTTGATAAGTACTTACTTTTCAATGAGTAAATACGCAAACGTAATTCAACGATAATTCTACTAAGCCAGACAATATCCTCCGTCCTGCTGCACTATATGCCTTCTGCGTTTTCACTTTTACTCAAATAATAATAATAACATTGAATATGACAATATGTAATTAGATTTAAAGAATTTCTCAGCGCTTAAAAGAATAATTACATATTTATCTGATGTTCGATTGCTTCGGTAACTACGAGTACCTAATCTATTAATCTCATAAAGATTACGTATCAATTCCGATAGCTTCCACAATATACGAGTTCTACTATGTACAAGTATACTCGCATGCTTTATGGATCATTATTATCGATAGATATTCTCAATTATTTTGTAGATAGTTTACAGGCTTGCGCTTTCATAATTTCTGCCCATCGCACAGCAATCTGGAGCTCATTAATAATGGGTCTGCCCCAATAGAATTGTAATGATACGAGCAGGTGTTTTAAATCCTGCATTATATTATAATATGTAATTATGATTTTACCTGAAACGAATAGCTTATTATGATAATCTGCTGAGTGTGCGTAGGTACTATGTATACATAGTGTATTGTGTTTGTTGGTTCTCGAACATTTATTGAAAACTCAATATTAAATCATAGCATTTCTTTAAATATTATATCTCCCCATAGTTATACTCTAAATGTTCCGGCTGAGGTTTTCCACGGTTTCCTCAGCTAGGAAAACACAAAAATATACAAATTAAATCTTAAAACAACTAGTAATAATCTTTAGACTATCACCAGCAAGGATCACCATATTTTGATACTAATAAAATTGATTGAAAAAGTATGTTTTCGAGAAGTTTTATTATATTTTATGAAAATTACATATTTCGCCATGCTAAGGCGTTATCAAATGACGTTTAATAATACCTTATTACAAAAATTCTGAAAACATACGTTCATTCATATTAATTATTATATTATTGTGAATGCGTTTTTTATTAATTAAAACACTGCTTTTCCCTCCTTTGAGTTAGTTTTTCTCAACATGTTTCGAAGGTTACACGTTAATCATCGAGAGAATGATATACACTGAGTTTATATCATTCTTCTGATGATGAAGATATAAAACATTCGAAACATGTCGATAAAAATAAACTCAAATCTAGGAAAAAGTGTTTTAATTCATTTAAAAAATTCGTCATTATGGAATATCAGTGTTGATGTCTTAAATTTATAAAAAAAAAGTATTTTGAATGTTTATAAAGAGATATTGTCGAAGCAGTCCATTTATACAAAATTAAAAAAAAAAATCTATCAAATAAATGTCTCGTTAATATAATACTTAGCACTAACCTTAGCTTATTATCTGAAAATTACCTGCAAAGACTCGCCTAATCTCCTTCGTCTTGCAACGTCTCGCCTGAGTTTGCTGAGACTTTTCTCATAATCCAGCTTAATGTATTTTATGGGCATTCCGCAATGTCGAAATTTCCCGCGCTTTGTGGCGTTAACTAACTAACCATCACGCCGTTTCCTCGGAGAAGTAGGCAGAGAGAATGAACCGCCATACTCCTCTGTCCTGACATACCTCTCTAGATTCCTCTACATTCATACATCGTAACATCCACGCTCGTCGATTTTTTTTGTATACAACAGGTGGTTTGATTGTGGACTTGGCAGAACAATTACAAGTTAAATTGAATGAGTGGGCAGATGCCTTGGAGTTAAATGAACTACGCGTTAGCAGGAGTAAAACAGAATATTTAGAATGTGAATATGAGGTTAACAAGGTGTTCCAATTTAAGTATCTCGGGTCGGTCCTTACTGCGGACGCCAACGAAGACACTGATGTCGAAACACAGGACAAACACCGCCTGGCTCAAGTGGAGGTCTCTATCTGGTGTCCTGTGTGATCGAAAAATTCCAATCAGGACTAAGGGCAGAGTCTACAAGACTGCAGTGAGGCCAGCCATGCTATATGGAGCAGAGTGCTGGACCAACAAAAAAGTCCACGAACGTCGAGTCCACGCTGCCGAGATGAAAATGCTGAGATGCGCCGGAGGCGTCACAAGACTGGACTACGTAAGGAACGAATACGCGAGGGGTAGCTTTAAGGTTGCCCCAATAACGGAAAAATTAAGAGAATCTCGACTCCGGTGGTACGGTCATGTGATGCGAAGAGACAGCGAACACATTGTCCAAAAAGCCCTCAGTATTCCCACAAAACCACGAAGAAGAGGTCGCCCAATGGCAACATGGTGGGCCAACATGGAAAAGAAGCTCCAACGCGAGAACCTGACAATGGAGATGAGTCAAAATAGAAAAGTTTGGCGTTTTCGTACTAAAGGACGGCCGACCCCAGATGATGGGAAATGGCAAAGGGAAAGAAGAAGGTGCCAAGTCTTCCATGGCTTCTCTTTCTTTATGGCGTTATTACCTGTTAATTTAGTACGAACTATCTTGCATTCGTAAATAACAGCTAGTGGAAGGTGCAATAATTTATTCACACGTGTGCCGTGATTATCTATCATTAGCCGCTATTTAACCATTCATTTCATGGTGTAGCAAATTTGCCACAAAACGAAAATTGTACTAATATTTGTATAGAATATTTTAATTTTGCACATATTTTTGTTGTACGCTACACTCTACATTCCCATCTAACTATTAACCCTTTAAGTGCCGGATGGTATTGGTATGCCTGATGTTTTTTTTGCATATATCATACTATTTTGTAATATAAAACTAAGAAAAATTAATTTAAAAAAATTAAATAAAGAGTTAATTACTCAGTACCTGCCCTTGCATTTTTGTATTGTATCATTATATACGAGTATATACACTCTAGTATACCCCTTCCCATGAGCCTTATCTTTCACTTGTACTTATTTTACTATATAGTAATATTGTGGGATACTTGTTTTAACAAACAACAATATCTCTTGGTTTATATTGCCTACAATTCACTTGATTATGGAATCAAATAACGAATCGTTTGCCTCTAGTGTATACTTTGTGCAATCATTTTGATTTTTGTACCCTACAATGCAATGTGTATACTTACATGCATATTAATTTTTTTTTTTTGGATTTATGTAGGGTATTTTTATATGAATAAATCATAAGAGTGCTGTCGTAAGATGTTTTATTTTACAAATTCATTTTACACCTTGCCTAAGAGTTTATGTTATAATACAAATATTAGGGTTGCATCTGATATTATCGATTAATATTTACGATAAAGGTCGGCACTAGAACTCCACTGTGCACTGCCATTTTTGCTTCAGTCAATATATTTGCGGTAATGACTTCGAGTGCACCATTTATTTTGTTTCCAGCTCCAACCCTTCTTCCGATATCTTTCTCCATTCTTCCATCTCTTGCTTCAACATTGTGTGCCGCATCGATTAAAGTGTGGCAGTCCATTCTTTCTGCCTACCCTTTCGGGGAGACGGCGTGATGGTTAGTTAGTTAGTTAGTTATCTATAAGTTCGAGTGCATTTTGGTTTTGAAGGTTTTTGGCATTTAAACACAACGCTTGCCAAACGGGTTGGTGAGTGTATAAGTCAGCCGCCCTTAACATAGGGAACAGACGCTGTTTGTAGCCGCCCACTATGGATCAGACGCTATCATATGGCGAGACAGAGTGAGGATAGATGGACCTAGAAAATAATAAGGTGGAGACCATGGGAGAATAGGAGAAACGTCGGCAGGCCGCAAAAAAGGTGGGCCGACGACATTGCTGCCGACGAAAATGTGGCTACGGCTGGCAGGAGATGGAGACGAGTGGAAGTGAAGAGAAGAGGCCTATGTCCAGCAGTGGACCGATAAAGGCTGACGAAGAAGAAGAAGATAATCTATAATCAATAACCATAACTATAATCAATATAATAGCTAAATACAAAGTGTATGCAGTAATTGGATTCAAAGGACTTGTTGTATACTAAAATTTAAAATAAAAGAAATAATTTTCGCTGTTTATCCTTTGCCTTTCATTCTCGCTACCGGTTTTAATCTGAAAAGTTAGACCGCGATGAAGATTGTATCGCACATGCGCGGGCCCCGGAACATCCCGAAGAAGGCGGGACAGGATGGCCATATATTTCCATGGATTTGTGTCACCCCGGGTGGGTAGGTCTACCTTCGCAGTAATTTATTGCCCGCCATTTCGTTTGGGACCCGAACCACCGGCCGTATCTCGCCGGATCTGTCTTCTACCGGCTAAAATATCTTTCCATTATTGTCTGAAACATCTCCGTTTAAATAAAGAATTCGGTGCAGTCGCGAGTAGACTTGTTTCCAAAGTCACTTTTCAAACGTTGTTCTATGGAATGATGCTCGCTTATGATAATTTCAACAACAAACAAAAGCTATTTGCTTGTTACAAGTAAAGTACCTGGTTACACGGATACGTCTGGCTAGATATAACCAGTCAAATTGCTTTGCTCTTTTCAATCTTTTAAGATTCTTGCATAATTTACACGGCTTTTGTTTTTATACCAGTTAGGCTCCACATTATCTTAAATTTGCACACGTTTATTGTTCTAAAATTTGAATTTTTAGACCAAACGTTAAACGTATTCGCAGACACTAATTTCTTAAATATGTATATACGAGTATATTACGAATGAAAGTGTTTTGAACTTAATAATGAAAGAGTCATTAAGACGGTTTTGACACACAGGAAAGAATGTCAAAGAAAATAAATGTTAACGCTGTAAACTTAACATGAAATAGAGAAAGACCGAGGAAAACGTGCTACATGTCGGTCGGACGGGAGGAGTCGGAGAAATCGACGTGCGTGCTTGACAAAATGTGTGGATGTTGAGAAATCGAAGGTATATCAGAAAATAGCTGTGAGGGTCCATTTTCTCTGTCCACCACTTCAGAGAGATGGCGCGATGTTTAGTTATTTAGATAGTCAATTATGATATACCGTATAGCTTAATTAATGTTGTATTCACTGTTGTTAAATTATGTTAAAAATCAGAGTGGATAGATACAGATAAATCAGGTATATTAATGTGCGTTTTTAAGTTGTTTTGTTTTGGCATTTTCGGTTAATATGCCCTCATGACTCATCATCAAAATAATAGGAGATGGCCTTATAGTTATTGTTCTTCTTTTTGTGCTGTCACACCTCCGTGGTGCATAGGGCCTCAAGGAACCTTATCCACCCGACTCTATCGCATGTCTGATGCCTAACATCATCCCAAGTGAGGCCTGCTGCTGTAACCTCGTCCTGTAGGGCTCTTCTCCAGTTGGCTCTAGGTCTGCCTCGCTTCCTCTTTCCCCCCATAGGGGACCAGTCTAGTGCGCCCTGAGCGATGCAGGCTGGGTTCCGTCTCAGAGTGTGACCGATCCACTGCCATTTTCGTTTAGCGACTTGTTCTCTAATTGGTTTTTCGCCTGCCATGGACTAGAGAACGGCATTTGACCACTATTTGGGGCCAATAGATCTTGAATATTGAGCGAATTCCAAGTCTCACCTCTGTACAGCAGTACTCTTTTAACGCTACTGCAGAATATTTGGAGCATGAGCTTTCTCGAAATGATACCGGATTGCCATACAGGGCGAAGCAAAGCGAATGCTCCATTTTTCTTGTTGAGTCTGCTGGCTACATCTTCCTCCGTACCTCCCGAGCCTGCTATCATACTACCGAGGTAGCAAAAGTCGGTCGTAATCACAAGGATGACACTGCCAAGGGGCCTAATAGTTTATGTATAATATTTAAATATTCTTTTGATGTCATGTCACGTTCCTCCGACGTTGACAATCATCAGCTGAGCGTCTCTGTTTAGTCCCTTACGTTGCGGAGCCAGGAGATTCACCTCTTAACAAAACCTCGTCAACGCTCTGTTTTGCCCTCAATACGTTATGCTAAATGTTAATGCTCGCAATGTTTTTAATTTCTTCTTTAATTGGAACTTTAATGTTTGCCGTGGGGTTTCTGAAATGGTTTGTTCGATTGCGTGCTGCATACAGATGCGCACATTTCGATCGACGATCTCCTCTCGAGTGTCCATTCGACGGGTAATTGCGCAACGTCGCAATTTATGCAGTATGATTCGAGTGCGCATCCCAAGTGCAGATGCGATGCCCGCGATGCTGGCTGCAGTCCCCGGACCGCGCGCGTCCCAGCCGCGGTCGTTATCTGTGGATTTATAGTTTTCCCGCCCTCCGCCGAGCAGCCTCTCGTTAAACTCCGCCATTATTATTATTCACAGCATACGGTCCGAGTATTATAACCTTATTTATGGTGCCGCTTCGATGCTATCTCCCTGTAAATACTGTGAGAATGCCACGAGTGATCTTGTTTGATGATTCCGCCCGAGTCGAGAAATCAATGCGGGGACAATTATTGCTGTTCGAA
Source organism: Lepidostoma basale (assembly GCA_022606425.2). Classification (NCBI taxonomy): domain Eukaryota; kingdom Metazoa; phylum Arthropoda; class Insecta; order Trichoptera; family Lepidostomatidae; genus Lepidostoma; species Lepidostoma basale. The sequence continues at coordinate 283,326 of JAHDVF020000715.1, read as the reverse complement.
TCACGGGGTTGTTTGGAACTAGTCCACCGAGAGCTTCCCGCTGCTTCAAATTTACTCATACATATTATATTTGAATAACTTTAACTAACTAACCATCACGCCATTTCCCCGGAGGGGTAGGCAGAGAGAATGGATCGCCACAATGCTCTGTCCTGGGTTTGTCCTCTCGGGATTCCTCTACATTCATACCATGCACGCACGTTGATTATTCCGACTTCGGATGTGACCGCCTTTTAGTAATTTTAAAACTCTGCTTCTTTTTCCACTCACGCTGTTTGTGTACAACTTTTTAACCATTCTACTCTCATCCATTCGTACTTTAATAAAGCAGTTATTGAAATATTTTATTTATTTATATAAAAAATACATTACAAAACATGTATTCCCCATGAGTTACAATAAACTCTTTTGGGAAATATGTATGATTATATTTCCCAATATTATAAAATGTATGAGTTAATAACTTAAAAGCACGGGAAATACCTATTGGTGGCGATGAAGTTCGCAACCCATCACACCGCGTCTCCCGTGGGTGCGAAAAGAGAAGGATGGAGTGCCGCATCGGTTTAAGTGTGGCAGTTCATTGTTTCTGCCTACGCCATACGGCGTGATGGTTAGTTACTTAGTAAATAAAGCATTGTAACACTTTTTTACTCTTTTCACAAACATATTTCGGGGCACAGACGCCCTTCCTCAATATAGAAATTTTAATAGTACATAAAAAGTAACACAATCTTTACTAATATACTAAATAAAAGGAATAAAAAGGGGGGGGGGGGGGGATTAAGTCTCGGAAGAAATTCACACATTTTTCAGCTTGCGGTATCATCTACGTTAAAAATCTATTATTTTACGAACCCTTGTCGTGTTTTTTTTTTAATTCATCTGCCAGTCAAAAGTTCAACCGGTACAGCTGATAAATGTTTTATCGCAATAACCAATAATGGCGCTAGATGACTGGAGCGAATAAACTTGGGAAACGTAATTCCCACCGATCTTTTTAGAGAAATTTTGAAAGTGGGAATACGTATTCCCACCGCCCATGAAAGGGTTAAATTGTGAATTCGTTTGAGAGGTTATAATGCTGATTCATAGATAACGCTCTGATTAATTAATTTTTAAGAATGTTTTCTTTTTTAATTAATTATATTGCCACGATTATTTTTTAACTCACGATAATAGATTAACAGAACAATTGATGTACTCTAGTGCGAGTGTGAAGGACGTTCATAACGTTGTTAATGTGGAATCGAAACGACGGCGGTCCTCTGCCGTATAATTGAACAAAATTCAGCCGAGGCGGAATTATACGGCCGAGTCGTAAATTATTATATCGAGATAAAACTGGTATACGCGTAAAAAGGCAAACAAAAATTGATAAAGTTTCGCCCGGCATTAAAAGATTAGATAAATCATTTCCATTGAAACTATATTTTAACACCGGCTACCGTAGACGCGTTTTGTATATTCGCTTATTGATTCAATTGAGTATGGAACTGGCAGAAGAAAGATGAGAGCAGAATAAATGCGGTAGAGATGAGGTCCCTAAAACGTATGTGTGATAGAACGATGTACGACAGAATCTCAAATGCTGATATTAGAAAGGAATGTAGAGCGAAATAAGGTATTATGAACAAAATTATGAAAGGATCGTTGCGTTGGTTCGGATATATGGAGCACATGGGTAAAGAGAGAATGATTAAAAAAGTATACGTTAACAATGTAAATGAAGTAAATGTAAATGAAGTCGAGGTAGACCGAGGAAAACATGAGAAGAAGGTACTATGAACAAAATTATGAAAGGATCGATGCGTTGGTTCGGATATATGGAGCGCATGGGTAAAGAGAGAATGATTAAAAAAAGTATACGTTAACAATGTAAATGAAGTACGGAGTCGAGGTAGACCGAGGAAAACATGAGAAGAAGGTACTATGAACAAAATTATGAAAGGATTGCTGCGTTGATTCGGACATATGTAGCGCTTGGATGGAGAAAGAATGGTTAAGAAAGTATACGAAAATAGATTTATTCTCTGAATTGGTAGAGTTTTCAGGAATCCCTATGCTTTGCGAATTTTGTTTAACTCATTGGTCCGGAGCCGGCTCGAGTGTGGTTCGGTGATATGGAGTCCCCACGAGGCGAGATACTTGCTCATATTAGAGAGGGTTCAGAAAAGATTTCACAGATATCTCTACATAAGGGAGTTTGGTAGCTATCCGTGGCTTTATCCCACTGCATTCCTCTGGGCATGCTGGGGATAAATAGTTTGCAGATAAGAAGAGATGGGTGCACACTTACCTATTTCTTCAGACTTATCAGGGGATTCTTTGAAAACTCCGTTATCTTGGAGGCTATCCATCTTTATGTTCTAGATGGTTATCTTGGACAGCGTCAGCACAGACTGTTTTATCTCCCAGCATGCAGAACCAGCCTTCCTCTGGTGATGCCGGTGGGGAGAGCAATCAAATTAATGAACATGATCGCTTCGGAGATCGACGTCTTTCATATTCGTGAAAGTACGTTCAGAAGACCAATACTCGTGACTTAGGAGAGTATCTTGTATTCCTAATGTCGAACTATCTCTCATGCGTTCCTGGTATTATATGAAGACTACAGGGGAAAAACAAGGAATGTCAGTAGAAGGTTAATTTGAATAAATTGAGAATAAAGCTTATCAAAGTCTATATATTTCTTAGCAATTAGCAATCGATTATCTGGTCATAGTCGATGACACACATGATTTTTGAATATGAAAATTTTACTGTGGATAGATACGTACAAATGCCGCTAGATGACATTATTACATTTATTTTGAATTTTAACTGACATTCCTTGTTTTTCCCCTGTAGTCTTCATATATTTTTTATGTTTTACCTGTTTTCATTAGATGCCTTAAACTATAATTGTTGTTTGTAATATATTTTGAGAAAATAATCTGATTTGATTTGGTTGTCCATCAAGCAGCCCTGACCGATGAAAAGGGGGAACTTGGTTAACATCTCTTCCCTGACTGAATTGACTTCACCGGCGCTGTCAAGCGGCCCGTGCGAAGCTTCTGGTCGTTTTTATTTTACCTTTTCCGTCAACTTTTTTTTGTTCCGCCAACCGCGACGGGAAGATTCGATTTTTTACCGTTCATTACTTCTGCCTTCTGTTGTACCGATTTCTTTACTGTATATCGATCAGCACACCGATTACCCGCAGTTCAAACGCCGATTACCGCCTATCAGAGCCGCTCAATGTGGCGACGATTTTTTTTTACATTGCTAGCTAATAGCTCGTCGTGGTAACATTATTTTCCAGCCCCGGCAATGGCAGTGTGATTATCACACTGTCTTTGGTCTGGTGTAGAATTCTCGTGGCAATAAAATGGCGATAGATTGGCTACCTATCACATGTCATAAGAATCAATATAATAGCTAAAATAAATTGTATACAGTAATTAGGTTCAAACAATCTGTTGTATACAAGAAAAAAAAAACAGTAAATCGATTATAACCCTTAACTGACGCAAGTCACCTCTGGCGTGACATCAGAACTTTGTCGCTACCGTCGTATGGCACATGTGAGATGACATGGCGAATCTTGTTGTCTGTGGAATCTGCGTGAAATTTATTCATTGATCATTTACCAAGCACATGGTTTTAATTAGGGGCAGATTTGAATCACCTCAGGGACCGGAGATGTACGGTTCGTTCATCAAAGTGTGCCGAATCTTTTTTATAACTCACGACTCATCATTTTGAGTCGTTGTTTTCATAAAAAAAAAGAGTCAGTCTTGAGGAATCATGACAACATTTTAGCTCATTCGGGAAAAATCGGACATTCGATGAGCTAAAAAAAAGGTCGCCAACGAATTTCTTCGTCCCCAGAGAATTCGACTATCCGATTTTCCCCAAATGGGCTTAAAAAAAGTGGTCGCTAATGATTTCGATCACCCGATTTTCCCAAATGAGCTAAAAAACAAAAATGGAGCCAAAAAAATGGCGACGACAGCCATACTCATAATGATACGTCACGAGAAGTCTCCTGAGATCTCGTAACGGTTCTAAACAGCGCCTCGACTGTTCTAATTCCTGTCCAATCACGTATGTTCCGAAGCTAGGAGATCTGATAATAAAAAAAAAACATATTTGTGGCCATTTCTTAATTTTATTTAGGACGCATTAATCCGCCTTACATTCCTATATTACTTCTCTCTTCATTATTCTATAATAGCATATACTGTTCTTCAGCACATTCTTATTAGTGATCAAACTACGGCATTTATCTTACTTTCATACTCGCAACGTGTGTAGCAGAAATTCTATATATATATATAGATAAATATAAATGGTTAAAGACTTTCAATTTTCATTAATATTATTTCCTAGTTCGTTCACGGGATGATCTGTTTCTCAAAACGGCACGCTTTGCAACGTAAATTATCTCACATTATTATTATAATTATTTATACTCACAGCACGATATTAAGGTTGAGTGAGGGTATGCCACATTTATCGTTACAGGGCTCTCTGCCTGTTAAGAGTTAGTGTGATGTACCACCTTTCGCGAAACGTGGATGATCTGATGAGACATCAGTTTATGGGTATCAGATATCAGGTGCAGCGTTCATATTTCGATTTTTAAATTTAAAACACGTCTTAATGCGCCCTTGAGGTGTTTATTGTTGTACATCACAAAAACGGCGCTTTAAAAGTCATTTAGCATAGTATTATTATTATTATTAATCGAAAACGACTGACGTAGAACAGCATGGGGGTAGGAGACGGTCTATTTTAACCTAATATACAAATAATTCGTTTTCAATTCGGAGAATAGCAAAATATTAAATGTTTTAATGATTTTACTGAAATCTCTTGAAGGAGATTCTTTTGAAATAAAAATTAATTAAAACTATGTTTTATTTATAAATTTCTACTTTTGTCTTTATTTCGATATCGACCGGTTTCGCAAGGCTGGCTGGCATTTTATTTATTTATTTATATTATACTTAAATGAGACATAACAAACGAAATAAATTTAAACGACTTATTTAGAAACAAAATGGTGTAACAAAAATAAAAATAAAATAACGATATGAAACTAAAAAATATCAGAATGATCCCAAATATGACAACGCCAGTGAGGCAGCACTCTTTCCAGAATTTGTAATATATTTTAAATGAACACCGCCTCACTGACACTAAAAATGTCCAAATCCGAGACGATTAGATTCAACGTCCGAATTGCTCTTCCTACTGGCATCACCAAAGGCTGGTTGGTTCTGCATGACGGAGCAAAGAACATTTGATGTCGGCACTGTCGCAGGTACAACAAGTGATGTCGCAGGGCATCGATAGACCGGTAAGACGACAGACAGACCAGTCTGTCTAAAAACATCGTTTTATTTCATTATTATTTTAAAATATTTATTAAAAATCACGCCGTTTTTCGTAGGTGTAGGCATAGAGGATGGACCGCCCCACTGTTCTATCCCTCCTCATCCACATGGATGATGGATCATAATTATGCACTTCACATTTACAACTATCATATTTCGACCGGACGTTGTTGTATTTCTTAAAGTGTTGTCTGGTCATACGTCATGTCCCTTAACCCGTTGAGTCCCAAGCTGTATTTTCCTCTAATCTATTTGTTTCACTAACCAGATGATATTTTGTTGAATCGCTCTTTACATCATTACAGACCGAGCCAAATAGATGTAAATGGTATTACTATCAAATTGATTCTCATGGCATGTGACAGGTACATAGCTAATCTATCGCTAATTTATTATCCGTGAATCCTACATAAACCCTAAATCCTCCCTCTACATATTTTAGAGGAGCACTTCGAGCATGATCAGCAACGTTTGCGACAGACGTAAGAGGTATAACCATTATAGCTGAACGCGAAGCCAGAAGATCCAAGTCCAAGTAAAATATGGTACATCCCCACTATTGAGCAAATCTTAAATGTTATTATTGTTTTTTTAATCTGTACTTTGGTCATATTATTACTACCGGTCGCCAGAACCAACCTGGCTCTGGTGACACCGTTAGGAAGAACAATTAGTCTGCTGAGCGCGATCTTCTCGGAGATCGACGTCTTTCATATTAATGAATGTACGTTTAGAAGGCAAATACTCTTGACTTTAGAGAGTATCTTGTCTTCCTAATGTCGAACCATCTCTCATGCGTTCCTGGTATTATATTGTATATATTATATTATATTTTACTTGTACTCTATAGATACTTTAAACATTAATATAGTTTGTAATGTCTGTTGAGATTATAAACTAATTTCATTTGATTATCCAGATGGGGCTCAAAGGGTTAATACAAGACCCTAGGCTATACGCAAATAAATTTCTCATATTCATTTTCACGATTTTCAAAAATGATTTTGCAACAACAAAACTGTTCGTTGTAATTTGTATTGCCACACCGCAGAACAAAATAAGAGCTATATATTTTATTTTATTACTTATTCAGGACTTAGATAGCGTCAATTTATACTAATTCTCATAATAAAACATTGCGATATGAAAACTCGAGCTGGCAATCTGATATCGCTAGTTCACTTCTGTTCATATTCAATTAATTATATCTGCAAATAATATGGCTAACTATCTATAACGCCGTTTCTTCTAGGGGGTAAGCAGAGAGGATGGACCGCCACACATGGTCTATCTTGACATACCTCTCCAGATTCTCTACATTCATATGTTACATTGTAACACGCACGCTCGTCGATTATATTATGGAATTAATAATTTTGTGAAACCAATTCTACCTTATATTAAAATTTAGATTGCAGAATCACATTTATTGCATTTTTTCGGATATCAAAAACCTTAAATCCCCTCCCATCAATGGCCAAAAATTGTGACGTTTAACTTATTATGTTAAAACACGCTAATAATTAAGTCGGCCTTGACATTAACAATATAATAAAATAAAAAATACACCAAACCTTTTTTGAAACATTTTGTTTTCTTAATACAGTAAAACCTCGATATAACGAACCTCTATTTAATGAACTTCGGATATAACGGACAAAAAATCCGGTCAAATGTAAAAAAAATTAAAACTCCTGTTAATTATACATACATGCTTAAATTCAAGTGTCGCATGTAAACCATACATCTAGCACTAGAGTTTGAGACATAATGTCGAGGATGCATGTGAAGATTGCAAAGAAGAAGAAACAACGCTGACAAATGAAGTTATCAGTGATAAGATCACATCTCGACGATCTAATAACATTTATTGACTATTCGTCAGATAACGAATTTCAACTATATTATACGCATTTTCGTAATTTTAGAGTTGATTATAAAAAAACAGCAAAGGTGCAAACCCCCTCTCCTCAATTCGGTAAATATATTGGTTTAAATGTCAGAGATTCCATAATTTAGATAACTACTTTCAAATTAATTGTGTCAACAACACCATTATTTACTTTGTGGTGACCTAGGGTGGTGACCTAGGGGATAGAACGTTTGGTTCCTGATCCAGGGGACATGGGTTCAAGCCTGGACGCGACCAGATTCCTTCTTCATAATAATGAGCTATTTTCTGCTCACATTGAAGATTGTAAAATAAATTCTAATATCATTGATATAAATCCTTGATATTAGTCTTGTTTTTCAAATAAAAAAATATTATTAAAGGATAAAATGATTTGACCAAATTAACAAATTACTAAAAAGCGGTAATGTTTGAATGCAGAAGAAGCGCGAGTGTTATGTCAAGATTGAACAGTGTGGCGGTTCATCCTCTCTGCCTACTCCTCTAGAGAAACGGCGTGATGGTTTGTTAGTTAGTTGCGTTATAAATTACAACAAGGACCCCACGTATGTGGTTTCAAATTTAATTATATCATATTTTAATTAACCATTTATTTCTGCTATTTAACTCCTGAAAGGAAATATGTTAAGGTTGCATTGTGTTTCGTTATAATACTCGTATTTATATCTGTCTCTCATTGGATCCGGAGTAAGAGAGATCCCATTCCATAATCATTTTGTGCTAATCGTGCGATGTACACGAACATGGAGATTCCACTTCGCATTGCACATTATTTTTATAGCGACCCTTATGTATGGCATTGAAACATGAAACTATCTTGAAATTAGATCTCTCGGATAAATGTGTGATTAAGATTCGTATTCATTCAGTGGTAAACAAAATAATTGAAGGATTTAGTTGTCTTGGATAACTAACTAACTAACCATCACGCCGTTTCCACGAAGGGGTAGGCAGAAATAATGAACTGCCACACATTTATTTTTTGGCATACATCTCTCGATTCCTCAACATTCATACATCGTGTCATGCACGCACGTCGATTTCTCCGACTCCTCACATGGCCGACATTCAATATTTTATTAATTTGATCGTGCCACGTTTTCGTCGGCTTTCTTCTATTTCTAGTTCCATTTACGTCGTTAACATATAGTTTTTTTTTACCATTTATTCATTCCAAGTGTCCAAACCATCAATATTTCCTAGATACGTTAATATAATTATCAAAGAAAATTAAAAAGGTGAGGATGTACAAAACCTCTGTCCGTCCTATAATGTGCAAAGGCAGGTGTGGCGAACCTTTTTGGGTCCGCGTGTCAAAACCCTCAAATATTATTTCTCGTTGTGTGGCGTGCTTAGGCAGTAAAAATATTAACAAAATAGATAAAATATATATATTTTTTTTCTGAATTTTATTTACTAGCATAAAAATTACAATAGAATAAATCTTAAAAATAAAGCCGTAATCAATAAATATACACATTAATTCTTAATATCTGGTTCATATTTCGTCATTTTTAGTAATATACACGACCAACTGGATTCATCAGTCATTCTCGTTCTTGAATTATATTTTATGAAATTCATTTCATATAAAAATTGGGTTTCCACGATAAAAAAATAAATGATTGTCGTTTATCTTGGAAAACTTAATAATTAATAAAACGGAATAAATTAATAATTCACGGATTATTTAATCAAAACTTATACTTTTTAAACTTAAATTTTTTTTAAATATTTTTGAACTAGGAAATCGTTCGTGTGCCATCCAAATTATCGAAGTGCCACCTTGGGCACTAGTGCCCTAGGTTCGCCACACCTCTGCTAAGGCATAGAATGTCAAAACCAAAAGCATTGCTGGCAAACCCATCATAATACTGATATCTTAAAGTCTCTATGAAGTCTTGTAAGTTGGGGACAGAGAAAAGAGGGTTCTGGAACAACCATGTGACCAGAATGGCAGATTCAAGGGCCATAAGAGCAGTAAGAGGCGATTTACCCGAAGGAAGCAGACCTCGAGGACGACCTTAAACATATGGAAAGACAGCTGGCAATCTATTTCTCATGAAGGAACTTGGCGCATGTAATAACAGGACAAAAGGTCTAATACAAGAAGAAGAAAAATACGATTAAATAAAGTTTATTCTAAAAATTAAATTAAATTTAAATATATTTAAAGAAAACTTAAAATTTTCTGAATATCTAGTATTTAGCTTTTACTGTTCAAAATAATAATTTATTTCTCATCACAATAATATTGTGTATACGCATATTATCCGTTGATTCTTAAAATTATATTATTCTAAAATGATTAAAGTTCCTTGTTTCCCGCTTCGGTCCTGTCCCCCGATTGGCCAGCGTGATAAACGAGCGCATGCGCGCACCTCCCCGTTCATCCCGCGCCGTAATAATAATTGGGATGCTAATCAGATCCGACCTTCCCCCCTCCCTGCCCTGCCGCGCCAGGCACCTGTGTTGCAGTACCTACCCGAGGAACCAGTCCCAGTGCGAATGGAACCATTTCAAAATCGCACTTCAATCTCCCGGAGTTTTGAACTTCGAACGAATCTCGTGTGCAGCTCGTGCTGTGACGCAGGAAATTCTGTTCTAATGGTACGAAAATAAATTATAAGCAGGTGGCGATGTGGTGGATCGAATCGTTAATAGTCAAGTATCCACCTTCTAGGTAGGTACCTCACTTTATGGGATTGTTTTATTTATTTTTTTAATTGAAGGAAAGCCAAACAATTTAAAAACTATTCCAGTGATAATCAACTACTTTAGTTATTGCGATATTTCATATTCTGAAATTCTCAATTGAAAATATGTACATTTTAAGGTATCCTTACTATCTTTTAATTAATCCATTTATGATTCTATCCTATTAAGGCAGTAACAGGCGTTTCGGAACTTGTTGTAGTCTCCGTCAACACATGCTTGCCGAAATATTTCGTGGACTATTTGTTTTTAGGTTAAATATTATATATAAATATACTGATTTATTATAAGCCTGTACAAAAAGCTAAGATGGCAGTGCATAATGGTGTTCTTGTGCCGACCCTTATGTATGGAAGTGAAGCATGGAACTGGCAAAAGAAGGATGAAAGTAGAATAAATGCAGTAGAAATGAGATCTCTAAGACGAATGTGTGACAAATCTGTATATGATAGAGTGACAAATGCAAGTATAAGAGGTGAATGTAGTGCGAATGAAAGTGTTATGAACAAAATAAGGAAAGGGTCATTAAGATGGTTTGGACACATGGAAAGAATGAGTGAAGGCAGAATGGTAAAGAAGGTATATATATGTAAACGGCGTGAACGGAGCTAGAAATAGAGGAAGGCCGAGGAAAACGTGACTGCCATGCAAAAGTCAATTCAAAGCTGAAGTTGGCCAAAGTCTGCAGATGAAATGGCTTACAAATGGGACGATGTATAAGGGTGTACATGCCCACCAAAAAAAATTGGAAGACTACGAGGGAGGAAATTTTCTCCGTTCCTGAATTGGACCAATTGCGGGGCACTGAGATAATTTTAACTAATATTATTACATTTTCTCGCCAAAGTGGGTTTATACCAATTTCTCTATTGTATTTTTAATTTTATTGTGATTTTAATATTGTGTTGCTAATAATTATTGGTCAGATTTTGTATTAGATACTCATATAAGATTTAAAATTATAATGTTTTTTGAAAATTTCAAATATAAAGCATAATCAAAGCTCAAACAATCAAATATTGAATGTCGGTCACGTGAGGAGTCGGAGAAATCGACGTGCGTTCATGACAAGATGTATGAATGTAGAGGAATCGAGAGAAGTATGTCAGGACAGAACAGTGTGGATTTTCCATTCTTTCTGCCTACCCCTCCGGGAGACGGCGTAATGGTTAGTTAGTTAGTTAGTTCTGATTTATATTTTCATATTTCAATGATAAAACAACGTTCAACAACATTCTGGCATTTTTTTTTTGCTGCATGAATTGTTTATTATCTTTTTTCCTTATTTGGTCCCACAGGACTGGACCGCAGACGTTGGGTCGGGTCCAGCGCTAACCCCAACCACAACATTATCACAAATCGATATATTTTTCTCGGGCAGTACTTACCTTACGATGGCACTAAATCTGAACCACGAAATGGCTTGCAATAAAAAATCCTGAACATGGAAACAGACGTGGAAATATGTATAAGTACCGCACATTGTTCGTGCCTAGGAAAAATCATTATTCGAGTTCTCGCATACGTATATCTTTGGATCTTCTGACCTACAGAAGTTCAGTTCTTTTAGGGGTATTTTTCCTACGTTTGTTGGAAAGGTGATTTGATAAATGGTTTATGTGTCTTGACGTGGCCCGAAATGATCAAATAACCATGTTTAAGTCCGCCTTTTTTCTAATACCATCTATTTATTAAATAGTCCATTGTTTTGGCCGAAACACTATGATACTTCAACATTATTTCTGTTAAAATAGAAAACACTGTTATAATATCACAATTTCTTTTTATTTGCTGAGAGTGACGCGACATCTGTTTCGCCAACCGATATTGACATCATCAGGTGTTACAATAAACTTTATTGTAACACCTGATGATGCCAACATCGGTTGGCGAAACAGCTGTCGCGACATTCTCAGTGAATAAAAATAAATTGTGATATTATAAGAGTGTTTTAAATTTTAATAATAACCATCTATTTAAATAATGAAAAAAAAATTCAAAATGTATCTGTACCTCAGAGGCAGACGGATGCAAAACCATTTTTCAATAAATGACTTTTTATATAATACAATATTATTTCATTAAAATAATACTATAATTCCATTTGATTTAATCGCTGGACGTGAAGATGGCAACGAGCTGTCGAAACCGATCAAAGCAAGTGGAATTGAGCTTAATTTATATTATAAAATATTAGCTTAGATTTTCACGGTTGACAGCAATATGTTTTGTGTGATTTTGGGTAACAACGTGTGATTTCTCCTTTTCGACCGACGTTTAGGAGATCTTTGCAGTCTCCATCTTCAGGGTAATGTGGTGGTAGTAAGTTACCATTATCAACGCCGGTCGAGAAGGAGAAATCACACGTTGTTACCCAAAATCTCACAAAACATTAAATATTTTTTTATTTCCATTTTTTTTTATACCTGTATGAGAAAAGTTACAATTTTATAGGTATATTTGAATTTTTTGTGATGATGTTACTGTTGGACAAAGCATTTATAAAATCTGATTCTATTTTATGTTAGATTAAGGTACTTGATCATTGATATTCTAATTCATGTTTGTTTCGGGTAATTTAGCCTTTGAAACAAAGCCAACTATAAATCATAGTGTTATCTAGATTAAATTTTATTTAAATTTAGAACGAGCTATTCCGAATAACGTGTGAAGTACACGATAGTAGGCTTTCGTAACCCTTTCCCATTCCATTACTCCCGGCTCCAGGCAGCCTATTGCATAGCGCCTTCCTCTCCGCCGGTAGGTACCCTTAGTAACAATTTCATTTAGTTTTTATTTCCATTCCACGGAGAGCTCCGTCCCTCTCTGGCCGCAGCTCCCGGGGGGGCGACCAGCGCCGTCCCTCTCGCTCGCGCCTCTCTAACAAGCTGAGGATAAAAACGAGTTTCTCAGACGTTCTTAACCTTTGTTACACGTCAATAATAAAACGTTCATTGAGCAGTATAGATAAACGGTCTTTCCGAACGAAAACATATTTAAAATGTTATTTTCCCTCTCGCGGGCTCGTGATTACATCCAAATTGTAACCCATGTTAAACCGATAAACAGGAAATTATCCCGCGGACCGCTGGTTATCGATGCATGCAGTCGCTAACGGGTTACTTCTTTAATCTTAATTATTATTTCACAACACTCTTTTATCTCACACACGACTTTAATTAGGTGTCACCACATATTTTTTATGATCAATCTTATCTTTCCCATAAATTACCGTACCCAGATGAATCTTTGCCAAAACGAGTCTTATTATATTTGCGAAACACTAATAAAAAGGAAGTTATGTCGAATTTATAATAGGCAATTAAAACTTATTTATAACCATATTTTTTCAACAATGAAATCATTAATATGAATGAAGGCATGCGTTTTTCTTCGTCTTCTCCTTCTTGTTGTTCCTCTCATATCGGAGGTTAGACAGCATCATGGCTATTTCTACCCTTGAAACAGCAGCTCTAAACAGGGATGTTCGCTACAACTCAACTTCTTCTCAATTGTTTTTCTTCTTCTTCCGACACTTTAAACCGACCGTTAATTTTACCTTGGACATTCATTCCATTTTTTACAAATTTTATTATATTTTACTAGAAAAACATATTTCGCATTGCCTTCTCTTGCCCTTTAATTATTATTAACAAAGTAATAAACCACAAAAAGCCTATTTATTGTTTCTTGAACACTGATGTAAAACTAAATATAATAGGAATATGGTGGGCCAACATGAAAAAGGAGCTCCAATGCGAGAACCTGACAGTGGAGATGAGTCAAAATAGGAAAGTTTGGCGTTTTCGTACGAGGAGGGCCGACCCCAGATGATGGGAAATGGCATAGGGAAAGAAGAAGAAGAAGAGAGAATGTCGGCTTTTTAGAAGTATGGTTTATAGGAATTACATATTTCACCTTTCTGAGTCATTGTGAAATGACTAAATATTAATATCTGATAATGCCTTAGAAAGGCGAAACATTTAATTTCTATAAACTATAAAAAAAACATCTAGAAAACAGACGTTTTCATTCGCATTAATCACAAAATAAACATATGTACCGTATTTTCATATATTTGTTTCATAAGCTCTTCCATTCTCGTTATAAACAGCAGCGCGTTAGATTCTCGCTATATTTGACAATGCCCTAGCAAGGCGAAACATGGCATTTTCATAAAATATAATAAAACTATATAACTATAATACTAACCAGAGATTTTTATTCGTTTTAATTCAACATTTATAACTATTTGAAAGCAATATTTTAACCTAAAAGTTATTAAATAATAAATCTTTTGTATGTCATTTTTGAGGACAGGAGGGAAACATGGCATGACCAAATAAATCAGTTACTAAAACGGGTCCATTTTCAACGGGGAGTCGGAAAAATCTATGAGTAGGGTGTGGAAGGTTTGGCTGACTTTACGTCGTTTCCAGAGGCGCCGGGTATTATCGTTAGCATATACTTTTTTACCATTCTTTCTTCATTTATTTTTTCCATGTGATCAATCCATCTTAATAATCCTTTCATTATTTTGTTCATAACACTTTCATTCGCACCGCATTCACTTCTTATATTTTCATTCGACACTATCATACACAGATTTCACACGTTCGTCTAAGAGATCTCATTTCTACTGCATTTATTCTGCTTTCATCCTTCTTTTGCCAGCTCCATGCTTCACTTCCATACATAAGTGTCGGTACAAGAACATCATAGTGCATCCATTTTAGATAGATAGTTCGATTCCAAATTTGAAATTCAATAAAATAAATTGTATTCGTCGCGCAGACGCGGAATGCACCACATTCTCATTGGCCGGGTCTCGTTTGTGAGTAACTCGAGAACACTTTGAGGGTCATCACCTTCGTAATTTAAAATTTAAATCACCCGAGCGGTAAATAAATACACCTTTTCACAGGTGAAAACTTTTCATCGAGATTCTTTTTTTTTGATACGCTCAAAGTTTACGATCCTTTATTTTAAAATACATAATTATTCTCCGAGCGCCTCTAGATCGTTGGCAATTTACATATTATTTTTCATAATATTTCAATTTACGGGAACAAAGTTAATGGCGTACTTAAAGTTGTCATCGCTAACCCAAAGCCTATACCTGCAAAAAATCGCAGATTGTAGTTAGTGTACAATGGTGTTCTAATGCCGACCCTTATGTATGGAAGTAAAACATAGAACTGGCAAAAGAAGAATGTAATTAGAATAAATGCTATAGTAGTGAAATCTGTTAAATGAATATGTGATAAATCTTCTACTTATTATTTATCCCCTTATTGAAGATCTTAATAATAATAATAATATGAAAACTTTTAAAGGGCCGTTTTTGGGATGTAATCACCTCAAGATCGCATTAGGGCGTGTTTTAAATCTAAATGTGAACGCTGCATCTTATTGATATTCGCGATCAGTTAGAAAGTATATTAGAACAAAATATTCAAGTTTTTAATTGTGTGTGAAATATGAAAAATATGGGGTTTTCAGCTTAGATCTGAAATCTGTCGGATCATTTATGCATCTGAGGTGTAAAGGGAGATTGTTCCAAGCTGATGGACCGGCTACCGCAAACGCTCGATTTGCTGTTTCTGGAACATTAAATTCTCTATAATGTAAATAATAATAAATTGGATAATTTATAGAGCGGCATTTTTATGAATAACTCATCTCAAGGGCGCTGTAGAAGATGCTCCGTTTTATCAACGAGATAATAATAATATTAATAATGATAACAAAAATAATAAACATATTTAGTATGAGGGCTGCACCTGACGAAGTCGATCAGCCCTTCTTGTCAGGAAACGATAATTTGAAAAGAGAAGTAATGCCTTAGTAAGGCGAAACGTGTCATTTCCATATAATATAATAAAACTTCTAGATGTTGGTAATATCTTAGCAAGGCGAAATATGTCATTCTGTATATAATATGACGTTTTAATTTGTATTCTTCTTCTTCGGTCTCAATCTAATGATTGGTCTGCAGCAAGGCGACGCATCTCCTCTTCCACTCCGCTCGGTCCTCGGCAACTCTCTTCAACTCCGCATAAGAGGTGCAGCCCATATCCCGGCAAATCTGGTCTAGGTACTCCTGGCGAGGACGTCCTCTGCCAATCGATCCCTCGACCATTCCCTCCAACACATCATGCAGGAAACATTTGTATTAAATAATTATGAATAATTTATTTCACGATTTATTGTAGAGAGGGAATGAGTTAGAGTTTTTAGGAAATGAGATATATTTACTCTTATTTGAATGTTTTTTTTAATAATTTATATTATCAGTAATTATAAATGACCCTTTGACCCTTGTTATATGATATGTCCGGTTTGCGGGCTGCCCTAGCGTTGAAGTCATTACAATTTACTGACTTGTGTGAAGAACACCGGTCGTGAATAACTTGAATGCCTTACTATTTATGTATTATTATAATATTCTCTTTATTTATGATAGAGATACACGTACAACAAGTTCGCATATTCTATAATTTCCTAATTAACTCCAATATTTTAACCCTGTAATAAATGTCTCCAATTATACTATAGTAAAATGAGAAATCGTATTTTTTTACTTAACTATATCGCACCGTGAGTGTAAAACCGACGTAAGTGCAAATATACAGTTTGGAGATATGGGAGTTTAAAGACTTCATATTGCTTGGAAAAACTGTATTTTAAATAAACCAATGATTTTCGGTGTAAAGTAATATACCTATAAACCGAAAATCATTGGTTTATTTAAAAAAAAAACAATTTTCCAAGCAATAAACTCCCATATCTCTTTAAACTCCCATATCTCCAAACTGTATATTTGCACTTACGTCGGTTTTACACTCACGGTGCGATATAATCACCACGCTGTTTTCCCGAAGGGGTAGGTATAGAAGATGGACACCACGCTATTCTATCATAACAACCGAGTTTTCCTTGTATTCATACATCGTGACACGTAGTTCGTCGATTTTTCTGACTTCGAAAATGATCGTTTTTGGCATTGTTTATTTTGTTCGTGGCCTCTTCAATCTACCTCGAGTCCTTTTTCTATTTTTATTTTTTCATACATTTTTTTTTACCATTCTTATCCTATGTCCAAACCAACTTACGTTAGTAACACATTATTAATATATCGGGAGATGCCTTTTGGTGTCGATGAGGTCCGCAACTCATCACACCGCGTCTCCCGCGGGGGCGAAAAGAGAAGGAATGAGTGTCGCATCGGTTAAAGTATGGCAGTCCATTCTTTCTGCGTATCCCTTCGGAATAATGGCGTGATGTTTGGTTATTTTTTTATTAATTATCTTTAGGACGTATTCATCTGTCTTACATTTTTCCCTTATACATGTCTTCATTCGTTATCACGGCGCATTGTTTTTCTACGCAATTTACGTAGTCTTTTTCTTCGTGTCAATTGCAAGATATTCTATAGTTGTAGTAACACCACACGTGATCCGATTTTTAAAACATTTAGCATACTTTCAAAATCATTTTACCAGCTCCAAGTTTATTTTCCATTCTTGTGTTTTGTCTCTATAACTTCCATTATCTATTGCCATATTTGCTCCTATCGATATATTTCTAATGGCAGTGATGACTTTTAACGCGCCATTATGAATTATAATCCTAACAATTTTTCTGCTCGGTTCATATATTATTTAAATTAATTTGACAGTGTAACGAAGTCCTGAGTTATGTTTTCCATTTCGACTCCAATTACCCGGTCTCTTGTTCCTCGCCTCTTAGGTTGAATCACGAAAGCATCCTCGGTATAGAGGACCGCTTGTTTCGATTTGTAATAATAATAATATGCTAACTTTTAAAGCGCCTTTTTAAATCTAAAAATCTAAATATGAACGCAGCATCTGATATTCGCGATCGGTTAGAAAGTATAATAGAACAAAACATACAAGTTTTAAATTGGGTATGAAATATGAAAAAGATGGGTTTTCAGCTTAGATCTGAAATCTGCTGAATCATTTATACACATCCAGTATAAACTCTGCTGGACAGTCTTCAAAGCGCTCCATGGAAAGGCTCCAAAATATATATCCGAACTCTGTATAACGGACAGCCTAAATACAAGGAAATCCACACTTCGCTGGCGAACTCCTCGGCAATAGGAAGATTAGTTGAGCCAAAGCGTTGCCCGTAGTACAAATTTCGGGGATCGAGCGTTTGCGGTAGCCGGTCCATCAGCTTGGAACAATCTTCCTTCACACCTTAGATGCATAAATGATCCGACAGACTTCAGATCTAAGCTGAAAACCCATCTTTTTCATATTTAAAACCTGCATATTTTGTTCTATTATACTTTCTAATCGATCGCGAATAACAATCAGATGCAGCGTTCAAATTTAGATTTAAAACACGTCTTAATGCGCCCTTGAGGTGATTGCATCACAAAAATGGGCGCTTTAAAACTTAGCATAAAATTATTATTATTATTATCTAAGGTATGAAGGGAGATTGTTTCAAGCTGATGGACCGGCTACCGCAAAGGCTCGATCCCCGAAATTTGTAAGCAAGTGAAATAATCTCCCTCGCATGTTTTATAACATCGCCTTTTGCAATTGCAGGTCGTCGTGATTGACGTATAAACGTGAAAACCCGTTTTTTAGAAGTAATAATATAAGTTATTCATAATTCCAACATCTTTGTTCTTCCTATTGTTCCTCTCAAATCGGAGGTTGGACAGCATCATGACCATTTCTTCCCTTGATGCAGCAGCTCTAAACAGCGATGTTGTGCTGCAAATGAACCCTTCTCGAAGGTTTCCTAGCCAGGATTTTTTTTCTTCCGTTAATTTTACGTAATACTTATCATTTCACTTGTTAACAAATTTAGTTAACCTTCGTGGCACAGTGGTAAGAGCTCTGACTCCCATACCGAAGGTCCCGGGTTTGATTCCCGGCGATGGCAGTGTGATTTTCACACTGTCATTGGTCTGGTGAAGAATTCACATTTCAATAAAATGATGATAGATTAGTTACCTATCTCATATCATGAGAATAAATATAATAGCTTCATTTTTTTGAAAACAATTGTCTTTACCAATTGGGTTCAAACGATCTGTTGTATACTAAAATAAATAAATAATCCATTTCAAATATTCAATATGAATGCAACCCCTTTTTTTCTCGAATTTTTATATTTTATATTGCCAAATAAAACCTTGCTAAGCCTTTATCAAATAAAACAATGAAAATGCATTAGCAAGGTGATGTCATGTCATCTCCGTGAAATATATTATAATATAATAAAACTTCTAGAAATTTGACATTTTTATTAATATTAAATAGCTAATGTATAATTTGCAATTATATTTCCAACAAACATAAGAGCTATAATGTAAACGCGATTGTTTTTTTTAAACTAGGGGTTAGAGAATGCCCTCACAACGCGAAACAAATTTGAAACAAGTATTCATATATTTTTATATTATATAATAAAAAAAATCTCTATAAACCGACACGATAATCGCGTTTACATTAATAATTATAATGGATTTTTACAAAATAAAAACCCCAACCATAAATAAAACATAAGAGCCCACCGGAGCTTCGTCAGGGTAACAAAACAAAATTTTCTATATTTCACATGAGTTAACTTTTAAATTAAAAAAATATTCGTTCGCAGAATTTCAAAATGGCGCTTTATTTACTGTTAATTGTACGATAAGTATTATTATACAATCTCGTCGGTACTAGAATACCTGGAAACCCCTACTTTGCGAGTTGGTTCACCAAGTGTTGCGTTGCTTTATATCCATATAAGCCGAGATCACTTTTTACTCCTGCCTTACTCTGCAGTACGGATTCAGGGTATTGAAGACGTAGAAGGCAACTGCATACACTTCGATATGTCATATTTCATCAGATATTTTTTAGCGAAATATGACATTGTTTCATTTTCTAACCCGTATGGATCTTCTTGGATCTTGGATCTTCTGGCTTACAGAGGTTCAGCTCATGTGGCTATTCCCGTTACGTCTGATGGGAACATTGTTGGAAGGTGATTTGGTGGGTTGTTAGTTTATGCGGGGGCACGATTTGTGTAGCCCGGAGTGTTCCTCTGAAGGAGGATCGATTTTGGGCGCTTGTGGCGGCTGTAGGTGTTTGGGTCATAATTCGAGAGGTATTTTATTGTGGGGTGATGTGAAGGGAGTCCTTTGTAAAAACGTTCGGCAAGTTTCAGAATAAATTAATCTATCATCAGGATTCCCGATTCTAGGTGCAGTTGTGTGATCCTGGTCCATGAAGGCGCACCAAGCGATAAACGGATAGCTTTATTTTACAGAATTTGGAGTTTCGTATGTGACTCGAAGCTGCATAGCCCCAGATTGGGGCTGCATAAGTGAAGATCGGCCTTATGACCGTTTTGTATCAGATAGTGGAAACTCCTATTTATAAAATTGGATAATGTTTATTCTCTTGTTTTGTTTTATCGTATAGAATTTAGAAATTTACGTGCTGTTATTATTTAATCGTAAATTCTTTATGCACGAAGAAATGTAACTTGTAACACCTTCATAATTGGGAAAACGATATAAACTGATGGTGTACATGTAAAACCTTTAGAATAATAACCCAAAAGTAGGTAAAAAAACTATGTTTTAACGCCTCAAGTTCATATTCTTCTACTTTGAGTGCCCTGTCGGGTACCCCCAACGTTGGCGATCACCTCGTCGAACCTGTCCCTGTCTTGCACCGCTCGGAACAGCTCCACTACCTTGTGTTTCGCAGCCAGGACATCTGTCTCCTACCGGGGTCTCGGCGTCCATCAAGTTTCCCCTCCAATATCAGTTGGAGAAGATTATACTTCTCCCCACGCAGCAGATGACCCAGATGTAAAATCTTCTGAACCTTGATAGTTGACAACAGCTCCCTTTCAAATCTTGCTCGCCTCAGGACTTCGGTATTGGTAACCATGTCTGTCCAGAGAATTCTGACCATTCGACGATAGAGCCACATTTCAAATGTTTTAAGTCTATTCATTTTGTTGACTTTTAATGTCCACGTTTCACATCCATACAAAAAAAAATACCACACATAGCATTTGATCATTCTCTGGCGGAATTTCAAATTTATGTTATCATTGCAGAAGTGTGATTTCAAGTTTATATTTTTTTATATCTTCTCGTGTTTTTTTGCCTCTTCTAGTTTATCTAATTGTTTTTCTTTTTTGTTAATTTTTTTCCTGTCTATTTATCATTTTTAAGCTATTGTTAAAAGCTTTCAAAGCATAGAACTTTTGTCACTATATTCAGCAAACAAGATATCGACATTTGAACCAATATATTACACTGTGTCACGTGGTAATGACAATCTGCTTTCACAGAGATCCACCTTTGTAAATATTGATGTATGAACAGCGACCTTTTATTACTTCAAGACGGGTAGGTACTCATTATTCTCAAGTATGTAAAATATGTAGTATGTGTTTAGTAGAACCAGAAGTTTTTTTTATATATTCCGAAGCAACATGTTTGACTCCGAATATGGTTCGTTGAGTCCAGTGTTGGAACACGGGTACAGTAACCCGATAGTGTTGCCAGTGTCGCCTCGAGATTGTTTTCACCAATCGATATATTAGAGGTATACAACACATATTCAAAATGAAAAAAAAAACACATTAAAATAATGTTTATGTCTATGATATTGGCTTTATTCAATAGATAATTTTATGCCATTATTGTTTAAATATGATTTCGGGCATATGAGCGCCACGGCTAGCTCGAATGAAGCGCAATCGTAAAATCCAAATTTCGACAATTGTCGTCTTTGTGTCCACTAGATCCACTAGAGTGTACGTGGTGTGAAAACGATCCATGGTCTTCCGAATAACTTGCTCGAATGGACGATTATGTCAACCGTAAAATGGATGTAGTGCACGATAAGTTTGGCGAACCGAATCATGATTTTCAAAATAAATTTGTACAATTTGCAAGCGCTGTTCTGACGTCAGTCTATTTATGGTGAAATGGCAAAACATACTGACTACAAATCAACTTGTTTTATGTGATTTCGGGTAACACCGTGTGATTTCTCCTTCTCCGACGTTTCGGAGATCGTTGCAGTCTCCGTCTTCAGGGTAATGTGGTGGTGGTAATTACCAATACAGAAGAGAGAATACAGGAATTGAAAAAATTGTTAAAGATGAAAATCCAAGCAGCAAGAGACTAATTACCAGGAAATACGCCAAAAAGATGGAGAGATGGCTGGACATCATCATCTCAGAACAACTCACCGTCACAAACAGGATACGAACGTCATACGACCTAAAAAGGAAGAAGAAGAAGAAAAATGGACAAAAAAATGTAGTTCAGATTCATCATTTGGAGCACCCGTTTTCTTATGAGCGTTACAAATTTACATACCTACAACTTCCAGAAAAACAAACAGAAGCAAGAATATTAATAGCTACATTGAAAATGCGTTAAAATATGTATAAATTCCAATGATTGTCTTATATAACGACCTTCGTGGCCGAGTGGTAAGTGCATTGACTGCCACCTCGAAGGTTCCGGGTTCGATTACCGGCAAGGGCAGTGTAATTGTTACAGTCTTTGGTCTGGTGTAGAATTCACGTGACAATAAAATGGCGATAGATAAGCTTCCTATCACATGTCACGAGAATCACTATGATAGCTATAATACCCTTTACATCTATTTGGCTCGTGCTGTCATGATGTAAAGAGCGATTCAACAAAATAATAATAATAATAATAATACGTAAGATGGGAAGAGCCACCACTGGATTGAGGGTGATTTTTTTCATCGTCGTTTGTAAAACTGAAGTCGCTCTTCCCAGAAGTAGCAAGTACCAGGCGCAAGGTAGGTACCGCAGACTAGACATTGTGGTGTACACTGGACAGCCGATCTTGTAATCTGACACATCTCGGTTCAAATCTCCGCCGCGTCTATTGTTGATGGTCTTAAGAACGGTTTCAAATTGTAAGAAGAGAAAAAAAGTCCACAATACCAACAACATTTGAAATGCATTTTTAAGTTTAATTTGGATATTTGAATATTTTTTTAAAAACTTGTTTTTCAAAACACTATTATTATTATTATTCTGATGACTTGTATTTTAAGTGCGCCGTTTTGTAAAATCAATTACTCCAAGGGCGCAATAGGAAATGACTGACCGAACAGTGCAGTCTTTAGAAGTTTCTTAAATTTAACGTCACTATCCTCATACTTTATACTAACATGGAGGCTACTCGCCCTTGAGATGAGCAATTCATAAAAATGGCGCTTTATAAATTATCCAATTTATTATTAATATTATTATATATATATATATATATATATATATATATATATATATATATATATATATATATATATATATATATATATATATATATATATATATATATATATATATATATATATATATATATATATATATATATATATATATATATATTATATATATATATATATATATATATATATATATATATATATATATATATATATATATATATATATATATATATATATATATATATAACTAACTAACTAACTAACCATCACGCCGTCTCCCCGAAGGGGTAGGCAGAAAGAATGGACTGCCACACTTTTCTTTCCTGACATATTTCTCTCGCTTCCTCAACATTCATACATCGTGTCATGCACGCGCGTCGATTTCTCTGACTCCTCACATGGCCGACATTCAATATTTGATTTATTTGATCGTGCCACGTTTTCCTTGGTCTTCCTCTATTTCTGGTACCATTTACATCATTAACATATAATTTTTTTACCATTCTTTCTTCATTCATTCTTTCCATATGTCCAAACCATCTTAATGATCCTTTCATTATTTTGTTCATGACACCATCATTCGCACCGCATTCACTTCTTATATTTTCATTCGACACTCTATCATACACAGAATATCCACACATTCGTCTAAGAGATCTCATTTCTACTGCATTTATTCTACTTTCATCCTTCCTTTGCCAGTTCCATGCTTCGCTTCCATACATAAGGGTCGGTAGAAGAACACCATTGTGCACTGCCATTCTAGCTTTTTGGATAGGTTTTTGTTTGCGATGACAACTTTAAGTGCACCATTCACTTTGTTGCCTGCCCCAACCCTTCTTTCAATATCCCTCTCCACTCTCCCATCTCTTGTAAACATACTACCTAAATACACAAACTCAACTACTTGCTCCAAATTTTCACCATTCACGCTAATGTTGCAGACTGTCGTGGTTTCTTCCTTTTCAAAAATCATTACCTTGGACTTATTAACATTCATCATCAGATCATTTCGCATGCATACCTCATACATACAATTCACCAGGACTTGTAGTTCATGCTCGTTGTCAGCAAGTAGGACAGCGTCATCCGCATACAAGAGACAGCTTACTGACACTCCGCTCATTTTGGCACCTACATCCAACCCTTTCAGCTCTCTCTCATACAATTGTCCATATACAGATTAAATAACCACGGGGACATTACGCAACCTTGTTTGACACCTTTATTGATATCAAACCAGGCTGTAAGATCTCCATTTACTCTGACACTAGCAGTGCTTTCCGTGTATAGCGACTTAATGGCCGTGATCAGTTTTGTACTTATTCCATATTCAGACAATATTTTCCACAACTTTTCTCTATTAACGTAATCATATGCTTTTTGTAAGTCGACAAATGCACAGAAAAGTTTGCGATTTTTGGCCAGAAACTTCTCTGTCAATGTACGAAGTCCAAAAATTTGATCCATACATCCTCTGCCATTCATAAGCAAATATATATATATATATAGTATATATATATATATATATATATATATATATATATATATATATATATATATATATATATATATATATATATATATATATATATATATATATATATATATATATATATATATATATATATATATATATATATATATATATATATATATATATATATATATATATATATATTTATATACATATATATATATATACGAGGTCTGTTCAAAAAGTATCGCGAATTTTGAATTTCCGCTGGCTACGTATATTTGATTTTTGATTTTTTTGTAGCGTTATGTTGGTACTCATGTCCCTTACTTATGCTGACAAGGTCGGCCATTTTGAATGTTTAGTTAATTTTTGACAGCTGTTTTGCTTGGATGTGTTTTGGCTCGTCTTCGATTTTTGCCTATTCCAAAAAATGGATCAAAGAATCTGTATCAAATTTTGTGTGAAAAACAAAATAAAGTGCGCGGACGCATTTCGAATGTTGACTGTGGCATATGGTGAAGCTACCTTGGACCAAAGCAACGTTTATCGGTGGTACAAAATGTTCTCAGAGGGCCGAGAAGATATGAACGACGAAGAGCGTGCCGGACGCCCGAGCACGTCAACAACAGACGAAAACATTGATAAAGTGAAGAAAATAGTATTAGCCAATCGTCGAATCACCGTTAGAGAAGTTGCTGAGGACCTAAACATATCGATTGGCTCGTGCCATTCGATTTTAACCAATGATTTGGGCATGAGTCGGGTCGCCGCGAAATTCGTGCCAAAATTGCTCAATTTCGACCAAAAACAGCATCGCGTTAACATTGCTCAGGAGATGTTGGACTCGGTCCGTGACGACCCAAATGTGCTCCAGAGGGTCATAACTGGTGACGAATCATGGGTTTATGGTTATGACGTGGAAACCAAAGCTCAATCATCCCAATGGAAGCTGCCGCATGAGCCAAGACCAAAAAAAGCGCGCCAAGTTCGGTCGAACGTGAAGGTTTTGCTCACAGTTTTCTTCGATTGCAGGGGCGTGGTGCATCATGAGTTCTTGCCACAGGGTAGTACGGTCAATAAGGAATATTACCTGCAAGTTATGCGCAATTTGCGCGAAGCAATCCGCCAGAAACGCCCGGATTTGTGGAAGAACAAAAACTGGCTTTTGCACCATGATAACGCCCCTGCTCACACATCGTTGCTTGTGCGCGAATATTTGGCCAAAAACAACACAGTAATGGTGCCGCAGCCACCGTATTCCCCAGACCTGGCCCCCTGTGACTTTTTCCTGTTTCCAAAACTGAAGAGGCCCATGAAAGGACGACGCTACGCCACGATTGAGGAGATAAAGACGGCATCGAAGGAGGAGCTGAACAAGATCACAAAAAATGATTTTTTTAAGTGCTTCGAGGATTGGAAAAAACGTTGGCATAAATGTATTATATCCGAGGGGAATTACTTTGAAGGGGACAAAATAGATATTCATGAATAAATAAATACTTTTTGAAAAAATATAAAATTCGCGATACTTTTTGAACAGACCTCGTATTCCACGCCAACGGACCCGCAACGCTGAAAGCACGATCATAGAAACTTGCTTTATTGACTGGAATTGTTATGTTGTTTGCACTGATCGGAGTGAACGTTGCCTTTCCGTTGGCATGGGTGTCACGCAGAGGTCCGATATGTACCTACGCTGGCGCTCTCTGTTGTCGAGCCTTAAACACTGTCAAACACAATTTATATTTTACTCGCTCACGGATTTTAAGCCAGTGAAGGTCCTTCAGGAGCAGCGTGATATGCCAGTATTTTTGTTGCCCCATAAATAATCGGGCAGCAGCATTGAATACGCTTTGTATTCTGCTTAATTGATTATTTGGCAATCCAGCGTACTATATTGCACACATACATGTTTCGTTCAAAAGACGCCCTTCCTCAGTGTAAAAATTTTAATAGTAAAATGCGACAAAATCATTACTTCTATATTAAATGAAAGAGGACGGGTAGGTGTTGAATCTAGAGGTAGGCGTAATTGTATTTTTAAATTGTGATAGTAAGACAAAGGAAACAAATCAATAATTGGACATCAAGTAAGATTCTTTTATAAACTTGTAATTTTTAAGGTGAGGCTGTCTTCTCGAATAAGCCGTTAATCTGTCCGTATTTGGTTCCCAGTGTTTTCTTAGCACCTAAGTGCTAATGAAAATAAACCTTGCACCATTGCAACACTAAATATGTGATCATCTTCGTTTATTTCATAATTAAGCCGTGGCTATTATTTATTTTATTATCGTGCCTGCTTTGAAGTCCATATTCGTTTGAATCCAAACGTGCGTAATAATCTTAATTATATAAATACTCATATCAACAGTTATAAATTTAAATATATTGTATAATACAACCATAGATTTGATAAGGTTTTGATGTTAAATGATATTCAGGTTAGTTTAAATATTTTTTGTAGATTTAGATGTGTTAATTTTTTATATATAAATTAATCCGATCCAATGATGAAGTAATAGCAAAATTGTATCTAGCCGGGTGGTGGTTTAGGGGGCAGAACGTTTGGTTCCTAATCCAGGAGACTTGGGTCCAAGTCTGGACACGACCCGATGTACAAACAATTTTAATACCATTGATTTAAATCAGTGATTCCAAAGTGGTCTATATAGACCCCCAGGGGTACACGACAGGTGCAAAAAAATTGGGGGTCCACGAGATGTTTCAATTAAATTAAGTAAATAAAGCCGAATATTGAAATTGTTGGCGACCTTTTGCAACTTCCGTTTAGTAGGCACAGAATTCAGTGGCCACCTTCTTTTAATTCGACAACGACATCCGGCCAGTAGAATTCGGCAGCGACCAATTTTTTTTTTAGCAATCGATTCGAAAAATCAATTAGAAAAGCAGGGGGTCTACACGAGATAGAAAAAATCGGCAGGAGGTCTACGGGATAAAAAAGTTTGGGAACCTCTGATTTAAATCATTTTTGCTACTCTTGAAAAAACCCTTTGTTTTTTTATTTATTATATCAATATTGTTTTTTTTTCACTTTTGAGTTTATTATTCTCGACATATTGATGAAGGTGTTAACCTTCGAAACATGTCGAGAAAAATAAACTGAAATGTGAAAAAAAATTGTGTTGTAATTTATGAAAACGCGTCTTAATGGAATTCCGCAGTGTTAACGCCTCAAGGTTATCAAAAACTAAGTTGAACTATTTAATTTCTTCTACATTCCTCTACACTTTGTGTTGTGGGTATACTGCCTCCTAAGCTTTGAACTTGCCAATGTATTGTTCTGTTCTTTGAAGTGAAGTTTTATAATAAAAAATGCGCTATCTAATTCTACTGAGATTATTATTATTATTGAATAAAGTCAAAACTTCCGAATCGAGTGAGGCGGGCAAGTGTTGCGAATAGTATTTATTATCGTTTTTTTTTTCTATTCCTTTATCGGGCGGCACTTTAGATCGTGTTGTATTCGCTAGAGCAGCGGTTGTCAAAGTGTGCTCCGCAGAGCGCTGAAGCTCCTCTGCGACAAGCAGCATACAATATAATAAGATCGCTACTATATATTGTGACGATATAATTATCCTTCTTTTAAATTCACCATTACTTTGTGTTATGGATTCACATTTAAATAACTTTTTTAAAACATTGTAACTTCACTAATATACTCGTTTTCGAAACAAAAGAGATCATAAAAAATAATTATTATAATTTTCAATAATACAATTTTACATAACGATGTAAATGTTTGTGTAATCTTATAAAACATACTGAATTACGCATGGGTACACCTACAAGTCCTTTTTTGTGTATAGTGTAATTTTTGTATGATATTCATTAACCTTATGTGCGGCTGACTATATTTGCAGTCCAAAAAACCTTTTACAAACTACAGTTCATTTGCAGTTCATATTTGAATGTATTTTATAAACCTTTTTACTTAAGTTCCTTTCTACTCAATTGTACGGAATATTATGATGCATTGGGACTATCTGTCTGAACTGTAAATGTACCAAACCGCTATTCGTTTTTAATTCTGGAAATGAAGTCACGTGCACAGTGGAAGTTATTATAATTAAATCTTCTTCTAAAGTTTCAATCCTGGGATTGGTTTGCAGCAAAGTTTATTAATATCTTTGCTGGTTCTTGGGATGCCATTTGGTCATTTTTAGTGTGGTAGTTTCCCGTTGCTTTCCACATAATTATAATGAAATAATGAACATAAAACCAGATTTTTGCTTTTTTTGTTTGATTTTGCTTTTCACAATGGTTCCGTCGCCAAAAATTTGAGAACCGCTGCGCTAGAGGAACCCCTTCGAGTCCTGCAAATAATAATATAAATCGTTCTGCACCTCTACTTCCCTAGGTGTGATCCGTTCCTTTAGATCGTGCCCGCCGTCACACGATTGCATTACCGATAAAAATCGAATTAATACGGGCGAGACCGAGCACCGGGAGATGGTTTGTCTGTCAGACTTACTGAATGAATGCTGCAAACAGGGTCGGCGGTCCCACTGATCAGGTTGTTAATAAATAAATATAAATATAGAAATTGTGAAGTGAATAAATTAAATTAAATGGTATTGACAATTGTTTCGCCACCGATATTAAAATCATGAAACTTCTATAAAACAAGCTTTTTCATTATTTGAACAATGTTTATTTCTTTGTTAACAACACTGTTATATAATCAGAATTTATTTTTATTCACTGAGAGTGTCGCGACAGCTGTTTCGCCAACCGATTGTGGCATCATCAGGTGTTACAATAATCTCTAATTAAATTGTGATATTATAACAGTAATAATGTGGAAGTATCATAGTGTTTCGGCCAAAACAGTGGACTACTTTATTAAGAATTAAAATTAAATTAACGCAAAAATGTTTCGGACACAAAATTCCTTCATCGGTGTAGTTAATTATTGTATATACAAAATAAATATTTAAACAAAATTTTCATGAATGTGGTCAGTTTTGACAGATTCTTCTTTCGGTGCCGTGTCAGTTCCCCCCAACGTTGGCGAACACTACAATAAATTCGCCATAGTGATTCTTGGGAAAAGGTGACCAGAGTGGTTTCCCGTTGCCTTCTCTGGTAGATTTTTCTGTCGGGGTTACCTTCCCTTAGCTGGTTGGATCTGGTTTGGAGGCGCCAGAAACTCGCCTTTCATCCCCTCGTTATCTGCTGTGATCACATGGTTATGGGTGTGATCCCATTGCCCGGGGTTCGCAACAGGGACGCTAACGAGTTGGACTAGTCAGTAGTGTTGCCGGTGGAATGCAACTGGGCGTTTCGCAGCATTTTATATAATCACTGCTCGCCACGACCCTACTGACAATTCGAACCCCTGACAGATATTTAAAAAAAAAAATTAACATTGTTTAATGAATCCGCAACACAAAGTTATGATAGAAGAAATTTTTCTTTCGTATTATTTATTTAATATTTTTCTTTGTTTCTTAGTATTTTATTTCCTTTCGTTCGGTAATAATTGACCATAAGACAGCTGGTGTACGAGTTTTGGTTTAATGCGCCATTATATTGTGTTAGATACACAAAATGTATCCTTTCCGAGTAAAAGGTAGGCCCGAGGTCGGGCCGCGTAGCCGCTGGACTGACGAGGGTCGTGCCCACCTGCGATGCTGCCATCTTCTCTACGGCTTGTTACGGCCGCATCCCGTCCTTAACAGTTCCCGCCAACCTCATCTCCCAATAGCTGAAAACACGATTTGATTGCTTTCTTTCAATTTTATTTCTTTAACCCTTCATTTCATGATTTTTAGTTTACTGCTGCAAAATATAATATAATGTAGAAAATGGTGAACAACGGTGTAAAACTCCGTATTTAATTTATATACGAATTAATATTCACGATTTTTTTTATGAATTAAAACACTGCTTTTTACACTTTTGAGTACATTTTTCTCGACATGTTTCGAGGGCTTACACCGTTTATATCGTTCTCCCGATGATAAAGATGTAAGCCTTCGAAACATGTCGAGAAAAATAAACTCAAAAGTGAAAAAAACGTCATTATGGAATTCCGCAGTGTTAACGCCTTAAGTATCTAGAATTTATATTATTATTATTATTTTCTTGAATCGCTCTTTACATGATTACAGCGCAAGCCCAAACAATGTAAAGGGTACAGCTATCCTTGTATTGATGGTTTTGGTTTTAATTTGGTTAAAATTCATTATACCTAATACGTTTGAAAATACCCTCGCAAGGCAAAACAATAGCTATCATATTGATTCTCGTGTCATGTGATAGGTAGATAAATTATCGCCATTTTATAGTCCCGCGAATTCTGCAATAGACCAAAGAAAGTGTGACAATCACACTGCCATCACCGGGAATCGAACCCGGGACCTTCGGGGTGGCAGTCAAAGACCTTACCTCTCGGCCACGAAGGTTTGAACCCAATTACTGGGATAAGTAGCGACATTACGAACTTTACAGAAACTACCACATTTATCACATTCAAATCGTCATCTTGGAGGCTATCCAACTTTATGTTCCGGATGGTTATCTACGACAGCGTCAGCACAGACTGTTTTATCTCCCAGCATGCAGAACCAACCTGCTTTTGATGATGCCGGTGGGGAGAGCAATCAAACTGCTGAACATGATCTCTTTGAAGATCGACGTCTTTCATATTCGTGAAAGTACGTTCAGGAGCTAAAAACTCTTGACTTTGGAGAGTATCTTATATTCCTAATGTCGAAGCATCTCTCATGCGTTCCTGGCATTAAATATTATATTTATACCTGTTCCCAATAGATGCCTTAAATTTTAATTGTTGTTTGTAATATCTTTTGAGAAAATAATCTGATTTGATTTGATTTAATAGACCCAAGTGGCTTCCTAAGAATCAGTTAAAATGTTTTTTTTTTTTTTTACTTGAATTGTCTCTAATAATTGATGCCCTGCGTTTTAATTATCAGGGCGGTGTGGACATGTTTGAAATGTGATTCTACGAAGTGTAATTCGGCTTTATTTTTAGGGGGGGCAGAGATGGTCCAAAGAAGTTGAAAGTTAGAAAGGTGAGAAGGGTGTGATGAAGGAGAAGTGAGAGAAGTTTAGTTCCTATCTGTGAGATTACATGGATTAGCTAATTAGCATCCCGACATTTGCCTTACAACTGAGGGAACCATGGAAAACCTCAGTCGGGACGCGACGTACCTGTAAAAAACACATGTTAGTTATTTATTTGCCTCTCGCAACCGATCCACCACCGTGGTGGCGAAGTCAACGAATCTGCAGAGTCTATCCTTGTTGCGGAGGATGGCTGGGAGATATGTGATGGGATGGTCTCTTCTTCGTCGTCGTCTGTCGTCTTCCCTCATGTATGGAAGTGAAGCTTGGAGCTGGCAAAAGAAGGATAAAAGCAGGATAAACGCCGTAGAAATGAGATCACTAAGAAGAATGTGCGGGAAAACGTTGTATGATAGAATACCGAACGATGAAATAAGAAGGAAATGTAAGGCAGATGACTGCATCATGAATAAAATTAAAAAAGGATCCCTGAGATGGTTTGGACATATGGAACGAATGGATGAGAGTAGAATAGTTAAAAAGTTGTACACAAACAGCGTGAGTGGGAAAAGAAGCCGAGGACGACCGAGCAAAACATGGCATGACCAAATTAATCAATTACTAAAAGGCGGCCACATTCGAAGTCGAAATAATCGACGAGCGTGCATGGTACGATGTATGAATGTACAGGAAGCCCGAGAGGTATGCCAGGACAGGCCATTGTGGCGATCCATTCTCTCTGCCTACCCCTCCGTGGAAATGGCGTGATGGTTAGTTAGTTAGTTAGTTTATGTCTCTTCTTTGACATTCCTTCTCCAGTTTCCATCTCTCACGCGTGAAGATTGGACAGTGGGTTATGATGTGTCAGTAAAGATGTTAATAGACTTTGCTGTAAACCAATCCCTAGGATTGAAACTTTACAAAGATGTCGCTAAAACGGCGCCAACGGAGTGAAAGGGTTAATAATAAATTAGTACTTGTGTTTACATTATTAAATCTAGAAGACACTACACATAGTTACCGACCGCGGGTTATTTCAGACCCAATAAATATTCGTGTGGGCCCGGAATGGCCGTACTTGCCGATTGTTTGACTGTAGGCCGGCGTGAGTAAGCAGAAAACCACGGATGCTGCGAGCAGGAAAATGTAAATAGTTTAAAAATGTATTTTAAATTCCTTCGCTACGTCCACTTATCTCTGCCATGTTTATGCCTTAGAACAACGTTGCTGATATAAATATTACATAGTTTGTTAACTTTGCTATCCAGGAACAAGCGAAATGTCGCTCTTTTTCTTCCACAGTTAAAAAATAAGAGAGTACGGAATATACATAAAAATTTGATGAAATATATTTTTAAATATTTTTTATGTAAATGAAATTGATGTTTAAAAAAAATTAAGGATTTACTCTGTGGAATTCCATAATGACGATTTTTTATAAATTAATACATTGTTTTTTCCATTATTGAGTATGTTTTTCTCGAAACACTGTTGGACTTGAATCTTCTGGCTTACAGAGGTTCAGCTCATGTGGCTATTCCTCTTACGTCTGATGGGAACATTGTTGGACGGTGATTTAGTGGGTTGTTATTTTACGCGGGGGCATGATATGTGTGGCCCGGAGTGTTCCTCTGGAGGAGGATCGATTTTGGGCGCTTGTGGCGCTTGGAGGTGTTTGGGGTCGTAATTTGAGAGGTCTTTTATTGTGGGGTTAGGATGTGAAGGGAGTTCTTTGTAAAAACGTTCGGGAAGTTTCAGAATGAATTAATCTACTATCGGGATTTCTGACAAAAAAAAATTGTACAAAATTTCTTTATTATTATATATTTAGTGTGCTTCTACTTGTGTTCACAAGTGGAAGTAACACAAGGGAAAGCACAATAAAAATATAATTATAAAGAATTTTTTTTTTCATTTTTTACGATTTATAATAGTTAATTGTGACACGTAATACGTTTGTACTGTTTTGATGTTAAAATTATGAAAGTTTTTTCGTTTATATAGAGAATTTTGACTGGTGTAAAAAAATTTTTTTATTTGTTCAAATTGTCAAATTTGAATAATTTCTTCAATATTATTTTAAATTTCTTGCTGGTGTTAAATTGTTTTAAGTGCCTAATTACAGCTAATTAAAAAAAACAGTGGATACGTATAACATTAATTCAATAAACACAAAAGTCCGGATCATCCATGTCAACATATGCACCATCTAAAAGGAACATTACGAGTATGTGTTAAAATATTTTTATTTAGTTATTTTATATAATTTATTTTGTGGATGTTGGACGATCAAAGTGTGCGCGGGATATGCTTATTGGTGGCGATGAGGTTCGCAACCCATCACACCGCGTCTCCCGCGGGGCGAAAATAGAAGGATGGAGTGCCGCATCGGTTAAAGTGTGGCAGTCCATTCTTTCTGCCTACCCCTTCGGGGAGACGGCGTGATGGTTAGTTAGTTAGTTAGATAAATGTGGAATTGCTAGTGTCTAGGTCCTAAAAGTCTTCCACTGTCTGGTTGCATTCTTCCCCCGCTTGGCGGATTCGCCTCAAGGTCTAGTTCGGGTGGCGGCCGCCTTGTTATTATATTAGCCGGTCGCGAGGTGTCCCGAGGAGCTGCGCACCGCGGGGCTACTTCACCTTGTTTACGAGGCGTCAACAGGTTGCTTAGCCATAATTACAGCGCAAGAGCCGGCGTACTCTTGCCCAACGTGCATGCCATTATAGATTCACTCATCTCTGAGTCTTGCCGACAAATTTTAATGTGTGTATTGAACGCGCGGTAATTGATAGTCCAAATCCGTGTCCCTATTCATAACGCGCCTACCGCCATTTCGTAATATTTAAATTAGTCATTTTAATGACAAAGTAAGAGCGCCTCCCTCTTTAAATGAAGTTAATTACGGTGGAGAAAACATTTCTGTACATGAGAGTTATAAAGTCTTAAGTGATTTTTTATCGCTAATGATTTTATGTATAATACAATAAATATCGTGTTATTATCGTAATAAGCGCACAATGATGTTCTTGTGTATGGAAGTGAAGCATGGAACTGGCAAAAGAAGGACGAAAATAAAATAAATGCAGTAGAAATGAGATCTCTAAGACGAATGTGTGGTAAATCTGTATATGATAGATTGTCAAATGCAAGTATAAGAAGTGAATGCGGTGCGAATTAAAGTGTTATGAACAAAATAATGAAAGGGTCGTTAAGATGGTTTGGTCACATGAAAATAATGAGTGAAAACAGAATGGTGAAGAAGGTATATGTAAACGACGTGAACGGAGCTAGAAATAGAGGAAAACGTGGCACGATCAAATCAATCAAACATTGAATGTCGGTCACGTGAGGAGTCAGAGATATCGACGTCTATAGAATTCTACAGTGGACTTGAATCTTCTGGCTTACAGAATTTACTTATTACTAAAAACTAACTAACTAACCATCACGCCACACTGTTCTGTTCTGACATACTTCTCTTGCTTCCTTAACATTCATACACCGTGTCATGCACGCACGTCGATTTCACGTGGCCGACATTCAATCCTCTATTTCTACTTCCATTTACATCGATAACACATACTTTTTTTTACCATTATTTCTTTCCATGTGTCCAAACTATTTCATTATTTATTTTTCGTAACACTTTCATTCGCACCGCATTCACTATATCATACATAGTTTTTTTTTAACATTCGTCTAAGAGATCTCATTTATTCTACTTTCATCCTTCTTGTGCCAGTTCCATGTTTCGCTTCCATGGTTTTTAACGAAGACGTTTTCTTTCGTATTAAAATATTGAATCTTTGCTTCTGTCAATATTTTTTTCTGTTAAAAATCCATTTATGATTTTGTATATAAAGTAAGCGGCTGTACATTAAAGTAGATATTTTTTTATTGGAATTATTTAACTTTTAATTAGTTTATGGTGTGTTCTTGCAGGGGATACGGGAGGACGGGGGCCCTCCACCTGAATATTAATTATCTCTTTATTGTTGTTTAATTTATATCTGTAACGAGAACCGTTTATAAACTGGTTCGGGCCTGGCTACCGCTCGGCCCCGTCCAATTATATTTTCGTTACAAATAAATAATGGGAAAACATTTTTTACCGCCTGCACCCACCCCGCGCCATCTTGCTCGCCGCTGCCCGCTCCTCGCTCCTCGCTCCTCGCCTATAATGTTATGATAAATTGTTAAATTCTGGTTTCCTTGTTATCTAGCGGGCTTCAACATTTCCATATGGCGTGCTTCCAACTCGTTCCTACTTTTGCAATATTTTTAAACGAACCTGATTAATTAATGTAGGTATTTTTTTTAGATAAACTTAAGGCGTTAAGAGTGTGGAATTCCATAATGAACACATTTTTTTATGAATTAAAACCCATTTTTTCCATTGTTTTGGCCGAAACACTAACTAACTAACTAACTAACCATCACGCCATTTCCCCGGAGGGCTAGGCAAAGAGGATAGATCGCCACAATGGCCCGTCCTGGCCAATGTGGCGATCGATACCTCTCGGGCTTCCTCTACATTCATATATCGTACCATGCACGCACGTCGATTATTCCGACTTCGAATGTGGCCGCCTCTTAGTAATTGATTAATTTGGTCATGTCATGTTTTCCTCGGTCGTCCTCGGCTTCTTTTCCCACTCACGCTGCTTGTGTTCAACTTTTTAACCATTCTACTCTCATCCATTCGTTCCATATGCCCAAACCATCTCAGGGATCCTTTTTTAATTTTATTCGTGATGCAGTCATTTGCCTTACATTTCTTTCTTATTTCTTCGTTGGGTATTCTATAGCCGAAACACTATGATACTTCATTTCGTCAGTTGACGTCTTAATAAACTTTTAAATTAAAAAACTTTGTTTTATGTATCACAATTGTATTTTTATTTTACGCGACAGATGTTTCGTCAACGTATGTTGACATCATCAGGTGTTAAAATAATATATATCATTGTATTTTATTGTAACACCTGATGATGTCAACATATCGTCACCTGAGAGTAAAAGGATTTCAACTAACAAAATTTCACATTTGGCTTTTTTTCGTGAAATGGGGTTCTTACTAACCTTATCTATACGTACAATAAAAAAAACATGTAATAGTATCGTCATTTTGATGTTACGAAAAGAATCAAGTTCCATCTGATCATTCAAAACACACGATTCACTGAAGAAGGATTCATTTACACTTAGAACTTTATTATTCCAACTGTCGCTGAAAAATTTACACGCTTCTCGGTAAAAGAGTTTCATCTTCTTCAGATGGAACCCTTTTATTTCAAGATACACACCCGAAACCATCAAAACTTTGACTTCATTCTTCTCAGCTTTTTACTTTTGACAGTTGGTACCTTCTCACTCTCAGGTGACGCTATGTTGACGATATAGCTGTAGCGAAAAATAAAAATAAAATTGTGCCACATAAAAACAGAGTTTTATAATTACAGTTTATAATGTTGAAGTATCATAATGTATGTACTATTTGTCTTTATAGTCTGTCGATGCCAGGGAGCCTGGCGAAACCGGTTGTTGTCGAAATAAAGACAAAATATAAAATAGTTAAAAAACGTTATTTTTAAAAATTAATTACCGTAAAACAAATGCAATAAAAAACGATCGAATTTCTGCCCGAAACAAAAAGAGCTGTATGTGGATTCTTATCTTACATTTAAATCATAATAGATAATGTACGAATATATATTTTTTATTTGGTAGCAAGAAGCTGTTTTTATTATCTGTAAAATTTCATTGGGATGGTAATAACGGCTTCGTTGGCGTTTTAAATCTTTTGATTCATTTACTTCCCGTTATAAATTAAAATCGATAAAACATCTTTAAAATGTCAATGGAAAGCCTGCCACGCCCCTACTTTCGTGTAGGCTATACATAATTATCTCATGGTAAATAAAAGTTTTTAAAATGTTAAATATTCCGTAATAAATCAACGACGGAAAAAATAATTGGAAATCAATATAAAATAATGATTTATTGTGGAGAACCCACCTGCTTGTTTTCAGAACAAGTAAAAAAGCGTTCGGCGTTGCGGCATAGCAGACCCGCCTAAAACCATCAAGATATTTGCCACGTTTTATAAATCTACATCATTATTTTAAAGGTGCTCTGTATAGTTTCGTTAAGTTGACTCTGACGCCGAAGAAAACAGCGTGGCATATTTTCCCGCCTATTTATTATGAGCGGGAAAGGGACCGTGTTCGCCCGACATCGCTCCATTTGATCTCCACACAATTTGAATATATGCATGTCGTGTCGGAAGGTTTATTCCATCCAATTATTATTTTGTGTTGTGAGTTGCAAGATGGACAGTTTACATTTTACATCCTGACTATGACCTCAGTGGCGGTGGAATGGCTGGCTAGCAAGATATTTGTTGAAACTTGATTTATTTCAATATTTTTTGCAACGACATTAAAAAAAAAACACTATTTTAAACTTATTAATATAAAGGAAAACGCCTGTCTTCTAGGAGTTTTACTAAATTTTATATGAAATGACATGTTTCGCCTTTCTGAGGCATTATCAAATATCAATTGATAATGCCTTTGAAGGGCGAAACATGTTATTCCATAT
Organism: Lepidostoma basale; assembly: GCA_022606425.2. Lineage (NCBI taxonomy): Eukaryota > Metazoa > Arthropoda > Insecta > Trichoptera > Lepidostomatidae > Lepidostoma > Lepidostoma basale. Next base: position 244,904 of record JAHDVF020000715.1, on the reverse strand, counting down.
GAAATTTAATAAAACTCCTAGAAGACAGACGTTTTCATTCTTTAATACCAAATTTTACATCATCGTTCAAGAAATAATAAATACTATTTTTAACACTTTTGAGTTTACTTTTTTTGACGTGCTTCGAAGGTTTTACACCTTCATCATCGGAAGAACGATATTAATCAGTTTACAAACTAAAATGTAGATAAAATGGTATTTTAATACATAAAAAAATCGTCTTAAAGGAATTCCAGCTTTGAATTTATTAAGAAAAAAACTTATATAGTTAATAATATATTGTATATTTCGTTACGACTTAATATATTGTCTTGCATATATATAAACCGTAAAGTATTTGCCATGTGAATTTATTAGTTTTAATTCTTATTTATTTACAAGTCGGGAAAATCGACGAGCGTGCATTTTACGATGCATGAATGTAGAGGAATCTATAGAGGTATGTCAGGACAGAGCAGTACGGCGGTCCATCCTCTACCTACCCCTCAGAGGAAACGGCATGATAATTAGTTAGTTAATTAGTTGTAATTCTGAAATTATTGTCAGCTTTGTTTAAAATAATAATGATATGGTAACATTTATAGCGCCGTTTTCGTGATGCAATCATCTCAAGGGCGCATCGATCTGTTAGAAAATAATATAATTATACAAATTGGGTATGAAAGAGGAAAAATATGGGTTTTCTTTCAGCTTATTGTTAGATTTGAAATCTGTTGGATCATTAAAACACCTATAAATAATATCTCTGATCCTTTATGATCATTTATGGGCCAGCTACTGTGAAGACTCGATTTTCGAAATTTGTACTAGGGCAACGCTTCGGCTCAGCTAATCTGCATGTTACAGATACCTAAGTTTGTCGAGCGAAGTGTGAATTTCCTTGAATTAAGGCTGTCCGTTATACAGAGTTCGGATATATAATTTGGAGACATTCCACATAACGTTTTTTAAAGTCCTGTCCAGCAGAGTTTATATTGGATTCTTTTTGAAATTTTACGCCAGTGAAATTCTTTGTGACTGACTGACTGACTAACCATCACGCCGTCTCCCCGAAAGGGTAGGCAGAAAGAATAGACTGCCACACTTTAATCCATGCGGCACTCCATCCTTCTCTTTTCGCCATCGCGAGAGACGCGGTGTGATGGGTTGCGAACCTCATCGCCACCAAAAGGCATCTCCCGCGCACACTTGAAATTCTTTGTTATGGTGTTTTTTTAATCCTATAATACCCGCGTGCCACCCCTGGTGATCCAAAAGCGTTTTACTTTTTACATCGCTCGGCTAAGATAGAAACGTTTAGATAAACACTGATGGATGTTTAGTTATGATTAATGAATAAATTCTGTCACCTATCGGCAGGAGATTAATAGTGGAGTTGAATATCCTCATGCGATCATCCGCTTCGCACCCGTTGTGCAAGCACTCCGCCATCGTATGAACTAATTAACCACGCTCTTTCCATAGATATTAACGACTCCTAGAATGGCCGATCTCTGTAATGAGTGTACTTTTGGAACCAGAGCGCTAAATTCAAAAATTTAAGATCATGCTTCACTACAACTAACTTGCATCAATCTGCTCTCACACATGAAATAATCGACAATCTGACAGAATTTAAAACGAAACTTCCATTGTCTTGTTCACAATAAAAAAAAACGGATTAAATACTAATTGTATTGCTCATTTTGAGATACTTTATTAAACATTTTAAAATCGTGAGTTTATTGCATGATTCTTGTTTTTTTTATTTAACCACTCTACGTATTTGAACGTACGTGATACGTTAACTTTGACTGTACCATTCTGCGCTATCCCGTGTCACGTACGCGCTTGAGAAAAAGTAATGTACCTAAAATGTACAAACTGTTAGGGATACGCGCGTGTGCCAATAACACTTGTGTACAAGTCTTCACAAGTATGATAGTTTTACAAGGGGCAGGCGAAGTGTGCAGTCCAGTATTTGACGTTTCGTAATTTAAAAAAAAAATACTATATATAATTAAATTTAATTAATAAAAACCTTTTTTTTTTTTGCACGTGTCTTGGAAAATTACCTGAAGGTTGAGCGGTTAAACAGTTAGAAACCAAGTCTTTTTTCGTTTTTATTTAGTTTTATTTTCACCTGAAGATTGAAGAGTTTACCCCGAAACATGTATTGTATAATATTTTTAACTAACTAACCATCACGCCGTCTCCCCGAAAGGGTAGGCAGAAAGAATGGACTGCCACGCTTTTCTTTCCTGACATATTTCTCTCGATTCCTCAACATTCATACATCGTGTCATGCACGCGCGTCGATTTCTCTGACTCCTCACATGGCCGACATTCAATATTTGATTTATTTGATCGTGCCACGTTTTCCTCGGTCTTTTATATAATATTTATATAATATAATATTTTTATTTTGTAAAAATATTTTATAAATAAAGTGGATAATGCAGGGTTTAAAAATTCTCCTTCTAAAGTTATACAGTAATTACCATTTTTTATTTGACTTAAATTTCAACTCTTCCGCGCATAAAATAATAAATAAATAGCGTTATGATAATTATAATAATATTCTTGGTTAACAACGTCTAATTTATTTTTATGGCATCGATGTTTGCCGAAGACGGGCGCAGAAGGTGAGAATTACCATCATTGTGGAGGGTGACAAGTATTATTACCCGCCAGACACCGGCGACCAGGCCCGGAGCGGGGCCCCAGCATCCCGTTCCCGAGCCGTTTATTACACTGGTTAGTCGTAAAGTGTTCCCGTCTGCGCCAACTGCGGAATGCTGCTCCGGCCATAATAATTCACCCCGTGAGGTTGGTTGGAACTCCGAAAGACCAATGGGAAAAATAAAATCTAATCGTTCATATTTGAAAAATTATCTGAATTTTGTATGAATTGAAGCACTGTTTTTACACTTACGAGTTTACTTTTCTCGACATGTTTCGAAGATTTTACACCTTCATCACCAGAAGAACGATATAAACTACTTGAACTTGGACTTGGATCTTCTGGCTTACAGAGGTTCAGCTCATGTGGCTATTCCTCTTACGTCTGATGGGAACCTTGTTGGAAGGTGATTTGATGGTTTATGAGGGGCATGATTTGTGTGGCCCGGAGTGTTCCTCCGAAGGAAGATCGATTTTGGACGCTTGTGGTGGCTGGAAGTGTTTGGGTCGTAATTTGACAGGTCTTTTATTGTGGGGTTAGGATGTGAAGGTAGTCCTTTGTAAAAACGTTCGGCAAGTTTCAGAATGATTTTATCTATCATCGGGATTCCCGATTCTAGGTGCAGTTGTGTGATTCTGGTCCATGAAAGCGCACCAAGCGATAAACGGATAGCCTTATTTTGCAGGATTTGGAGTTTTCGTATGTGACTCGAAGCTGTGATTTGTGGAGTTTATATTATTCTTTGACTTTTTATATATCAATAATTTTAAAAATATCTAACGGTTAAATTGATAAGTGGGGGTTATTAGCTTATTAGGCCGTGTCGCTCGCAGCTCGGAAGATAGATGGACGAAACGCCTCCTTTGCTGGTGTCCTAGAACTGCAACCTGAAACCCAGGACATCCTCAACTTCGATGGAGGGACGACCTTAAAGAAACCGATGATACGACGTGGATGCGTGTTGCCCAGGATCGACAGGCATGAAAGCAGATGGAGGATGCTGCGTCCAGGAGTGGACGGATATGTTTGCTTTATTGGAAATATTTATATTTACAGTGATGACTTTGAGAGCGCCATTAATTTTGTTCCCAGCACCGACCCTTCTTACGATATCTTTCTCCATTTTCCCATCTTATGTAAACATGCTTCCCAGATAGATAAATTCGGTAACTTGCTCCAGTGTCTCTATTCGCGCTTATGTCACAAATTTTCATACATTCTTCTTTTTCAAATATCATCACTTTAGACTTGGACACATTCATTACAAGATCACTCTTTTTGCGTGCTTCATACATTCTTGATACTAAGACTTGCAGATTTTCCATACTTCTTCTTCTTCGTCAGCCTCCATTGGTCCACTGATGGACATAGGCCTCTTCCTTTCCTTTCCACTCGTCTCTATTTTCTGCCAGCTGCAGCCACGTTTTCCCCACATTTCCCCCCCACGGCAGCAATGTCGTCGGCCCACCTTTTTTGCGGCCTGCCGACGCTTCTCTTATTTTTCCATGATTTCCACCTTATTATTTTCTGGGTCCATCTATCCTCACTTTGTCTCGCCACATGAGATTTTCCATACTGTCAGTTATCAATTACATGCAGATTTTACATACTGTCACGACGTGCGTGTATGAATGTGGAGAAGCTAGAGAAGTTTGCCAGGATAGAGTAGTGTGGTGGTGCATTCTCTCTGCCTACCCCTGGAAACGGCGTGATGGTTTGTTTGTTTGTTTGTCAGTCAGTTATCAATTAGGTACTTAATTAATACTACCTATCCAACAATTTTCCCATCATACGTAATACTAAAACCCCAAGAGTTGAACCTCCTTATACTCAAAGATCCAATTCCAATTTATTTTGTTGTTAATGGTAAATTATTATAGATAAAGTATTGATGTCTCCTCCAAACTGGTTATTCTTGTATTCGGTACTGTGCAATCTTGGGATTAACGAATAAATGATTTGTTATTTTCTAAATCGTCCATCCTTTTAAAATATTGAATAGTCCATCGTAACGATAAATTGTCATTACACGGGCACCATGCCGAGTCAGATCTAATATACTCGTATACCTGTTGCAGGAATCCATAACCGTATAATGTTATGGGAGAAGGTCCGCCATCGCAGGGGATATTAATGTCTACTTAACTTTTATGTTGAGGCAATTTGTCCGAAGTCTCGACTATATAAAAAAAAATAATCAATAAACATTTAAGTTTATATGTTTGCGTCGGTATCAGGTGTCATTAATTAGCGACGACTTAACATAATCTTAAACTGGTACCCGAATACCGATGTCAAGTGGTTTTTACAATACCAACACTAATGGTAGTACCTTTATCGCATTACCAGAATTAGTGCTAAATCAAACAGCCACGCCAAGTAAGTACTTCAGTCCTTTAACAATATTTGAATATCTTCGATATTACCCACGGCCTTCCATATCATAATATCACAATATGTTGTTAGTTCACATTTTAATTATTGCTTCATATTTTCAGAAATAAACATGTACTATTTTCTATGTATTTTCTATGTTCCTTGTCCGAAAGGCGTGCAAGATGGATCGGCCATGTAATACGTCAAGAAGGTCTCTTGCATGCCATAATGGAGGGTATGATCGAGGGGACAAACTCTAGGGGACGCCCACGCCGAGAGTACCTGGAGGACCTGTTGGTGGACGTGCGCTGCTCATCATATGCAGATCTCAAAAGAGCCGCACAAGACAGGGAAAAGTGGAAGAGAATAATGGAGGAAATTGCTGCAAACCAATCCCAGGATTGAAACCAGAGAAGAAGATTTTCTATGACAAAAACAAATAATCTGACATGTGTCGGGTAACCTCGTTTATTTAACTAACTAACTAACCACCGCGCCGTCTCCCCGGAGGGGTAGGCAGAAATAATGGAACCCCACACTGTTCTATCCTGACATACTTCTCTCGCTTCCTCTACATTCATACATCTTGTCATGCACCCACGTCGATTTCTCCGACTCCTCGCGTGACCGACATTTAATATTTGATTGATTTGATCATGCCACGTTTTCCTCGGCCTTCCTCTATTTCTAGCTCCGTTCACGCCGTTTACATACACCTTCTTTACCATTCTGTCTTCACTCATTCTTTCCATGTGTCCAAACCATCTTAATGACCCTTTCATTATTTTGTTTATAACACTTTCATTCGCACCACATTCACTTCTTATACTTGCATTTGACACTCTATCATATTCAGATTTTCACACATTCGTCTAAGAGATCTCATTTCTACTGCATTTATTCTATTTTCATCCTTCTTTTGCCAGTTCCATGCTTCACTTCCATACATAAAGGTCGGCACAAGAACACCATTATGCACTGCCATCTTAGCTTTTTTGAATAGGCTTTTGTTTGCATTTGAATTAATTTAAAAAACTTGTTGGTGGTTAAGGTTTTTGTTTTGTAGAACTCCACTATAAATTATGATATAATACGCAGTTAATTTTACATATAAAAATCTTTTGTATTCGCCTTCACTTTGTGTTGTGGATTCATATTTGAATAAATATAATTACAATACGTTATTTCAATTTAAAAAATATGTACATTGATAAAGATTACTTGTAACCAAAACATGTCTGTGTTAAGTGCAATAAAGTGTTGTTATACCAAGTGTAATTATATTTATTCAAATATAAATATCGGCTACAAATTTATTTCGCCTTGCGAGGGCTTTATCAAGCCTGCAAGGGTGTGACTCAAAGCCTGAGTTTGAGAATGGGATAATGCCCCGACCTTCGTGGCAGTGTGGCAAGACCTCTGTTTGCCACACCGGAGGTCTCGGGTTCGATTCCCGGCGACCGCAGTGTGATTCTTACACTGTCTGGTTTAGAATTCACGTGACAATAAAATGGCCATAGTTTAGCTACCTATCACATTTCATGACAATCAATATAATAGCTAAAAAAACATGTTTATGTAATTAATACGAATGAAAACGTCAGTTTTCTAGAAGTTTTATTATATTTTATGGGAATGACATGTTTCGCCTTTCCAATGCATCATCAAATGTTGAATATTTGATTTGAAACATTTCAAATCAAAGTTTGAAACAATTGATATGCCTTGGAAGGGCGAAACATGTCATTCCCGTAAAGTATAATAAAAATTCTAGAAAACTGACGTTTTCATTCGTATTAATTATTTAATATGGAAAGTTTTACATCATTGTTCAAGAAACAATAAATAATTTTTGTATAGTAATTGGGTTCAAACAATCTGTTATAATATATCTAAAGAAAAAAATAAAAAAATAATAGAAATAAAATTCCCTCACAATGCGAAATAAATTTTTAACTAATAGCTTTATTGTGCGCTAGATGAAAATAAACTAATTTACTTATAAATTTTAGAAATGTTTGTACTGAATAATTGTTTTCAGATCTTTTAAAGACGCCATTATTAAATTATCGTTTTTTCTCGCATTTTTTTATTATATATCCGAATATAATAGTATGTATGGCCGAGTGTTCGTGTTTATACAAGAATTACGAGCGAAGAACCTGCCTATCCACAAGATTACATGCTGATCAATTTCTGCGATGATAAATTAATAAAAAATATAAAAAATGAACTCGCAGCGCTCGCTGCGGTATGTAACGAGTAAGAACAACGGTGATTGCGATTACTATCTCCGCCATGAGGCCAATTTGAGTCAGTGCCGTGCGGGTACTTGGATAAAACAAACAAGTCGGCGGGCCCCGAGGCCCTGCACCGCCCCTGGCCTATCGCACTTTCCCACACAATATGGCGGGAATACTACGAAATAATTCCGCTTATTTTATTTTGTAATCAATTTTATTCCAGTGGCGAAACTCCTTAATTACGCCACGTGAGAAGCTAAGCTACTCGTAGAATTAGGCAAAGCGTCCTCTAGCAGAGATGATTCCAATTGCGAACCTTCATAATACGCCACTTTAGTAGCTTAGCTACTCGTATAATTAGGTAAAGCGTTGCGAACCTTCATAATCACGCCACTTTAGAAGCTAAGCTACTCGTAGAATTAGGCAAAGCGTCCTCTAGCAGAGATTCTTCCAGTTGCGAACCTTCATAATACGCCACTTGAGAGGCTTAGCTACTCGTAGAGTTAGGTAAAGCGTCCTCTAACAGAGATGATTCCAGTTGCGAAACTCCTTAATGACGCCACTTTAGAAGCTTAGTTACTCGTAGAATTAGGTAAAGCGTCCTCTAACAGAGATGATTCCAGTTACGAATCTTCATAATCACGCCACATTAAAAGCTAAGCTACTCGTAGAATTAGGTAAAGCGTCCTCTAGTATAGACGATTACAGTTGCGAAACTTTATAATCACCCACATTAGAAGCTAAGCTACTGTTAGAATTAGGTAAAGCGTGATTTTGTGTTTGTTAATTGCTGGGGCCAGATATTTGGTCCGGGATCAATTGATTTCCATTATTTGTATTTTTTTAAATTATGTAAATTAAATGCAAAGTGTTGCACATTCTCGTATTTAACTTAAACGCACAGTTCATTATTTAAATCACATTTTATTTTAACGCATGTATTTTTGTAATGTTGGCAATGTTGTATATCAGAACAATCGATGTTTGTGCGTGACAAGCAACATTTTTTTCCGGCTACATCAGGAAAATTAGTGATATTTTATCAATTCGAATAGCTGTGATTGAATTCAGAATTTTTGTTTCGATTTCATAACAGTACATTGTCATTGGCATGTTTCAAATTGTTTCCGTTATTCGGAAATCATTATTCAAAAGTTGTCATCAAAATCGACTCACGTATACCACGATGATTTACAAACAGTTTATCGTTTGCTCAGTGAATTTATTATTACTAATCTTTAAACAATTCAAATGCAACGATGTATTCGTGTCATGTTTCATGCTAGTCATGTATTTGTTTGATAAATTTATACGTAATTTATCTTTAATATGTCTTGTATATTGTATTCTTTTGTAATATTAATGAAGTGAAGTGTGATGTGTGATAGAGATGTGATATCAAATACTACTTGTCTTTTCCAACTTGGTGTAAGACTTAAGAGTCTGTTATTACAGGATTTTCCTTTTGTGATGCTGGACTTCCAGCTCAGCATCACAAAAAGCTTCATGTGGTATTATTCTTTGGAATTCACTCTTTGGAGATGTTGGTACCAGTATCATCGACGCTCTTAACTCCATCTAACAACATCTTTGATCTCGCAGACCTCTCAGATTATGGCGCTCCTTACACGATCACGCAGCCTTTTCAGCAGTAGTGTATTCATTTCCGTTATCCTCAACATACTTTTAGTCTTGACAGTGTCAGTCCTCGCCTCAATGCCATAGGTGAGAATAGGTCGCACACAGATCTTTGTTTTCTTGTTGATCTCTGTTCCTCCATATGACACCTCTCAGGCAGTCTCCCACAACTGCAGCTTTATCTACCTGAGGTCATACTTTTCTGCATCTGATACCGGATTGATCACGGAAAGGATTAAATCAGAAAACAAGTACTGATGCGTATGATAAAATATGCAACAAATGTTAAACATAAACAACTTCCGTATTTCGGGAATGAACCCCTACAATTACTTCACTATGGAATTAAAACAACTAAAATGCACTGTAAAATCAAATAAAAACTCAAAATATACCACAATATGGAAAAACAAAGATATGGCCATTAAGAGTAAGATGAGAATCAATGTTTTTGTTCATTGTATTTTATATAATTTGTTTTAGATTTATTTTGTGGACGTTAGCAATCGAAGTGTGCTTGGGAGATGCCTATTGGTGGCGATGAGGTTCGAAACCCATCACACCGCGTCTCTTGCGGGGGCGAAAAGAGAAGGATGGAGTGCTTCATCGCTTAAAGTGTGTCGCAGTCCAATCTTTCCGCCTACCCTTTCGGGGAGACGGCGTGATGGTTAGTTAGTTAGTTACAATGTTTTTATAACTGTTAATTCAAAAACTTTGGTTTATATCACAAATTGTATTTATTTCGCTTTACGACAGCTGTTTCATCAACCAATTTTGACATCATCAGGTGTTATAAAAATATATATCAAATGTCAAATTTTCGTAATTTTTCGAATCTTTGTGTATTTGTTCTTAAGTCAATTTGAATAATTTCTTTGATATAATTTTGAATAATTTCTTTGATATAATTTTGAAGTTCTTGCCGAAATTAAGTTAGGTACCTAAATATTTTAATTTAGAGTCAAAAGTTTTGATGGTGTCAACATTGGTTGATGAAACAGCCGTCGTAAAGTAAAATAAATACGTTTTGTGATATAAAACAAAGTTTTTGAATTAACAGTTATAAAATGTTAAAATATCATAGTGTTTCGGCCAAAACAATGGACTACAATGTTTTTGTTTCATGATTGTTGTAAAAAAAATGACATTTTTATTATTTTCTCATTTTTTACGCTTGTTTTTTCTTACCGTCCATAAAATTCTATATTTCTTCGTAAGGCAAGACCAGTGCTAAGGAGAGCAATTATTATTTTGTTTTTATGTTGTCGGTTGTATCGTTTATTTGCGTTGTAAATTCCTCGTAATTTGTTTGCATAGAACTCATCGTAATCACCGTAAGCAGCGAATTGATGGGCGCCTAATGTTACATGACGAGATCCCGCTCTCTGGCAGCCGATTATCCCCACGTCTATTGACCTCCGCTCGGAGTGTTTCGGCCAGTTACGGCCATGATCGATTCTGATCGGGTGATAAGTGTATGGGGGTACCTACCTGCGGCACCTACCTGCCCGCTGCTCTCTACCTTGGGCCCCTCTCTCCTCTCCACACGCACGCACACACACACAATCGATACAACATCCGAAGCGTTTTGCTCTTCGGCGGGAGATGTCGCTCATCACGAACGCTACAGCTCTCTATGACTACTTCTGTTCGAGTTTATATATTTCCATGTGTTGCGGTGCTGTTTTGGGTATGACTACTCTACCGCATCAGCGATTCACGTTTGGTGGGTGCGAGATTCTTCAGGTAGAAAGACCCGTCCACGCTAGTCGTAAGTTGATTTATCGGTCTCGATACGCGGCCGTATTTGTTCGGTCGAAAAGGGGCGTAGTTGTCGGAATAAATTACCTATCAAAATAATGAATAGTTTGCGGAATACCTACCGCTTTTCGTTTTGATCAGAAAACCAATCGAAGGATTCTGGACACGTACTGTTTAATTATTTCTCAGAGTTAACATTCGGGCATCGCTTTTGGGATATCGTTTTTACGTGATTCTCTTTTAAGTGAAGCTAACATACTATACCATACGTGTTTCTCATTTATCATTAAAATTACCTTTTGATTTATAACAAGAAAATGCATACATACAGACATACATAAGGATGTATTTTTTATATATTCAATGAACAAAGCATTAATAACTAACTTACCATCACGACGTTTCACCGTAGGCAGAGAGGATGGACCGCCACACTGTTCTATCCTGACATAACTCGCACATCTTCTACATTCATATATCGTGACACGCACCGTCGGCGATTTTCCCTACTTCGAACATGGCCCCCTTTCAGTAATTGATTAATTTGGTCATGCCATGTCTTCCTTGGCTTTCCTTAACTTCTATTTCCATTCACACTACGTATCTTTTAAACCATTCTTCCCTCATCCATTCCATATTATTATTATTATTATTTTGTTGAAAAAACTCCTTACATCATTAAAGCGCGAGCCAAATCGATGTAAAGGGTGAAAAAAAATGAATATCAAAGGAAATATACATAGAACCTTATGAATAGGAAAAGCCAGTTATTGACTTGCTGCCTTTATCGTAAGGGTATTTACGAATTCGCCATAATTGCATCCAAAGAGGTCTATCTCTTTTGCAACCTCATTTAAAAGACGAATCGCTTTCAATACAGGAGAACTTCGAAGGGCCTCTGTGCCGCAATTTGGGGCATAAAATAATATATGCCCCCTTGCTCTGCTATAACTATGGGGAACGTATAGATTTAGCTCTCTCAGTATTCCTGTATTGTAAATACCTTCGGATAATAGTTCAAAAAAATGCTTTCCTAGAAAGATCATTCGACGATTTTCAAGATTGTTGAAATCCAACATTGACCAAACCGGCTTATTGAACCTTTGTTAATTGTACTTATGATGCATTCATCCGCTTTACATTACATGCTTTCTTACTTCTTCGTTGGGTATTATAACTTATATTATTTTTCTGCGCATTCTTCTTAGTGATCTCATATCTACAACATTTATCCTAATTTTTGCCTTCTGAGGAGCTCCACTGGCTGAAATGTTCAGAAAGGATACAATACAAGCTCTGCTGGACGGTCTTCAAGGCGTTGCATGATATGGCACCAGCTTATATATCTGAACTCTGCATCAACAAGAACCTGAATGCCAGACTACCATCTAAGCTAAAAAGAATCAGCTAAGACTTCTGCGATCGGTAGATTGACTGTGCCAAAACGCTGTCCTAGCACAAACTTTGGCGACCGAGCCTTCGCCGTAGCCGGCCCTTCAACCTGGGACAATCTTCCAGCAGACTTAAGTGCATTGAGAATCAGAGTTAAAATCGCGACTCAAAACGCACTTTTTCAAATTATCATTTCCTGATAAGAAGGGTTGATCGACTGCGTTGGGTGCAGTCCTCATTCTAAATATGTTTATTTTTAACTAGTTCATAAAACGGAGCATTTTCTACAGCGCCCTTGAGATGAGTAATTCATAAAAATGGCGCTCAATAATTTATCCAATTTATTATTATAACTAACTAACTAACTAACCATCACGCCATTTCCCCGGAGGGGTAGGCAGAGAGAATGGATCGCCACAATGCTCTGTCCTGGCATACCTCTCGGGCTTCCTCTAAATTCATACATTGTACCATGCACGCACGTCGATTATTCCGATTTAGAATGTGGCCACCTTTTAGTAATTTATTAATTTGGTCATGCCATGTTTTCCTCGGTCGTCCTCGGCTTCTTTTCCCACTCACGCTGCTTGTGTACAACTTTTTAACCATTCTACTCTCATCTATTCGTTCATATGTCCAAACCATCTCAAGGATCATTTTTTAATTTTATTCATGATGCAGTCATCTGCCTTACATTTATTATTATTAACTAACTAACTAACTAACCATCACGCCGTCTCCCCGAAGGGGTAGGCAGAAAGAATGGACTGCCACACTTTTCTTTCCTGACATATTTCTCTCGCTTCCTCAACATTCATACATCGTGTCATGCACGCGCGTCGATTTCTCTGACTCCTCACATGGCCGACATTCAATATTTGATTTATTTGATCGTGCCACGTTTTCCTCGGTCTTCCTCTATTTCTGGTACCATTTACATCATTAACATATAATTTTTTTACCATTCTTTCTTCATTCATTCTTTCCATATGTCCAAACCATCTTAATGATCCTTTCATTATTTTGTTCATGACACCATCATTCGCACCGCATTCACTTCTTATATTTTCATTCGACACTCTATCGTACACAGAATATCCACACATTCGTCTAAGAGATCTCATTTCTACTGCATTTATTCTACTTTCATCCTTCCTTTGCCAGTTCCATGCTTCGCTTCCATACATAAGGGTCGGTAGAAGAACACCATTGTGCACTGCCATTCTAGCTTTTTTGGATTTATTATTATTATTCTTATAAAAATATCGTGTATGGGGGGTCGCGCGCCACAGTAATGAAATCTCCGTGAAGACGGTCCGCTCTGCTCTCCCATCTCTCTTCTCCCATCGCCCGTGTACCCGCAGACCATCGCATTCCTCCCGCCCGCCCCCGCCCCCGCCCCGGACCCGAGTCCGCCCTATCATCATCCTAAATTATTTATTTATCTTCCCCGATCGGCAATTATCTCCTCCGAGTCTCGTTACCAGTCGCGAACGGCTCGTAAGGCCGAAACGTTCCCCGCAGTTTGTCGGAACACAATAACAAGCGACGTGCAGCGCCTGCGCTCGGCCTCTTGCCTCTTGCCTCTAGCCAATATCAAATATGATTGTGGATTTTCTTAGTGAATACTCATTAACTTAAATATATGGTTAACAGGATAAACGCCATTGAGGATTCGCTGTATTTATTTACTTCAAAAGAATTTCTGTGTAACCATTACATGGAAGTAAAATATACTTAATTTTTTTCTTTCTTCAATAATTGATAAGTGCACATTTTACATCGCAACTGGGCTAACCCGAAGACATGTTTTTTAGCACTATATATGCAATCATCATATCATATTTATATTTTAATAAGAAATCAGTAAACAATAAAAATTTTAATTGAAAACTAACTAACTAACTAACTAACCATCACGCCGTCCCCCCGAAGGGGTAGGCAGAATGAATGGACTGCCACACTTTTCTTTCCTGACATTTTTCTTGCTTCCTCAACATTCATACATCGTGTCATGCACGAGTTGACTTTGGAGAGTATCTGGTATTCCTAATATCGAACCATCTCTCATGCGTTCCTGGTATTATATTATATATTTTTTATATTTTACCGGTTCATAATAGACGCTTTAAACTTTAATTGTTGTTTGTAATATCTTTTGAGAAAATAAACTGATTTGATTTGATTTGTTTGTTATTGTAATTTTTGTTTATCTGTTTTGTATCCAAACGAGTTGCTTTAATGTTATTCCTTTGTTATGTCTAATTTGTATAAAATAAAAATAAATATATACGAGTAAATTACATTATCATTTAGTCTTACGAGGTATTTGCTGATATATGATAATGGTGTCACTTCATATTAGTACACAAGCAACACAACCAGCTCTGTGTTCCGGGAAGGAAGTATCCGATAAAGCAATCGGTATCCTCCATCCTCTCGTGTTCGTATCGCCCAGATGGAATGGACCCCTGCACGTTGTGTGTCACATTTGCTCCGCGATACATATCACTGAATTATTCCCGGGAAGCAAGTCTGAGATTCGTAATACAAAACATGTGCTCCCGGTATGTTTATGTTTACTTTTTGTGTCTCGAGTAATTGGACACATATTTTACACGTTTCGCAATTTAAGATATTCGGGAGCTACGTTTTATTTATATTGTGTTTCCTGTCTACGTCATAATGGAAACTGACACATCGCGAAGTTGAATTTATTAGGGCCATATCTCAGAAACGAAATGGCCGGTGTAAAGAGCGTAGCGCGGAAGAAGTCCTTCGCGTCTTCGAGGAGCGAGGAGATACGGAACAAGTCGAGCGTGAAAACGCCCGATTGGCCGCGCTAATTGGCTCGACTTCACGACGATCAGGGCAAACGCCCAGAGGCCGCCGCGTGGCTTGACCTTAATAGGTATACACATGAGCTGTCAGACCTCGGAGGTATTCGGTATCAACGACCTGCCAGCATTCGGCCGGGCTCTTCTCGCGCGGGGGAGGGAACGGGAGAGATAATCGGGCATTTGTTTATTTGTTAATGGCTGCCATAAACATGTTTCTCGTTAGAGTTGGTGCCGCGGCCGCGTGATAGATCAACACTCGCAGCATCACCAGATATTCTCCCCATCCTCGATACAATCAAAATCAATGCAAACATTGTGAGTTGCAATCCCTTGTCTATTAACGAAACTTTTTCTTCTGGTGCCGTGTCAGATGTTGGCGATCACCACAGCGAAAGCATCTCTGTCATGCGCCACATGTAACAGATTTTCAACTCTCCTCTTAGCACATTACCCAAATATTATACCTTTCTTACCTTCACACTCGACAACAGCTCTCTATTGAATCTGGCTCTCTGTTCACTTATGGTATTGAGACAGTCACAATGCAATGATCTCAGAGAGCAATGGAGAGAGCCATGTTGGGTATCAGTTTACGGGACAGACTCAGAAATGAGGACATAACAGTCAGGACAAAGGTTTCCGATGTTATCAAGATGGCCACAACCCTCAAGTGGCGATGGGCGGGACATGTCGCTCGCGATCCAGATGAAAAGTGGACAAGGCGACTGCTGTGCTGGTGGCCAAGGACGGCAAAGCATGGAGTTAGGCGCCCACAGTTGCGTTGGCGCGACGATGTCCGGAGAAGTGCGGGAAGTGCCTGGATGCGGATCGCTCAGAGAGAATGTAAAATGCGAGAGGAGCTCTACGTCCAGGAGTGGACGGTCAATACAGGCTGAAGAAGAAGAAGAAGTACGTCTGCATTATTGACCCTATCGGTCCACGGAATATGGAGCATTCTGGGGTATACATCCACATCTCAAATGCAACGAATAGCTATAATACTCGTATATTTGACACGCAACAAAGGAGGTTCCCGCCCTCGTAATGTCACCTGTGAAAGGCAATTCCTTAATCTCGAACCCCCGCATTCTGCCTGATTTGGACACGCCTTTCCCTTCGCCGACACGCGGGTATCATGGGCGTGCACCCCGTCTTGTTTGACGTGAATCACCGAGAATACCCATAAAATGTAATATCCGTATAAATCCGGCCACTGAATAATTTAAATTTTAACTCGTAATTAACTTTTTTTATGTAAACAAGTAGATCTTGTTATTAAATGTTTGGACGTGGACCGTTTAACGTGAATAAATATAGGAATTTCGGAGCTTGACTGAAGACCACACGCGAGGTAATGGGATACTATTACACCCGGTGCATGCCACATCTACAGAGCAGGCGGCAAGAGTATACCAGCTGTGGAGTAAGGGTGATTTGGTCAATCCAAAAACAACGCTGCCTAACTTACTAACTAACCATCACACCATTTCTCCGGACGAGTAGGCATAGACGATGGACCGCCACACTGCACTGTCCTGACATACTCTCGAGATTCCTTTACGTTTATACATCGTAACACGCACGCTCGTCGAATTTTTCAATTTCTAATGTGGCCGCCTTTGAGTTATTAAATAATTTGGTCGTCCCACTTTATTTTTATTATTTAATTGATTAAAATGCTGTATACAAGCAATGTGAGTGGAAAGAGAAGCCGTGGAAGACCAAGGAAAGCATTGAATGATCAAATAAATCAAATAATGAAAAGCGGCCACATTCGAAGTCGGAAAAATCGACGAGCATGCATGTTATTTATTTTTTTGACATAAAAGCCGCAAGAGCTTTTACAAAAATGACATGCTTAGTAACAAAGGTAATTTAACTGTAGAGGGTTCAGAAAAAAATTCTGAGGTATCTTTACATGAGGGAGTATGATAGTTATCCGTGGCTCTATCCCACGGCATTTCTTTTAGGAATCCTTGGAACCAATTATTTACAGCTTCGAAGAGATGGGCATCTCATTACACATTTCTCAAAATGAATCGGGATATTTCGAGAACTCGGCCGTGCTAAGGGGTGTTGGTCTTTTTGTCCCCGATAGATTTCTCCAACAGCCACAGCACAGATTGTTTAACCCACCAGAACCAATCTACCTCTGGTGACACCGGTGGGAAGAGCGATTAGTCTGTTGAACGCGGTCTCCTCGGAGATCGACGTCTTTCATATTAGTGAAGGTACGTTCAGGAGACAAATACTCTTGACTTTAGAAAGTATCTTGTCTTTCTAATATCGAACCATCTCTAATGCGTTCCTGGTACTATGTTGTATTTTATAATATTTTACCTGTACTCAATAGATGCCTTAAACATTTTGCTGTTTGTAATGTCTTTTGGGTTAATAAACTGATTTGATTTGATTTGAATATTTGCACACATAAACAGACAGCTAACATATAACGGCAAAACACAAAAACAAGAATAAGGATAACATAATAGAAAATATAAATTACGTTCATGAGATAGAAAAGAAACATTCATAATAATAATTTGACTGTGAAATGTCGGAAAGAGATGTATGAATGTGGAGGAACTTGAGAGGTGTGTCAAGGATTGAATAGTATGGCGGTCCATTCTCTATGCCTACCCCTCCGGGGAATGGCGTGATGGTTAGTTAGTTATTTAGTTTAATTTTTTAATCGCTCTTTACATCGTTAAATAAAAATAAAAAAGATGGCACCAAAATTCCATTATGTATATTTTAATATAATATTATTGAATTTCCTTAGTGATTCACCACATATTAATTTGTTAATATTACTTGTTTTCGCTGTAGAACCATTTTTTTATTGTGCATATTATATCCTTAATTTAAATTTGATTCTGAAATTCGTTCTAGAAAATAATATAACAACTAACTAACCATCACGCCATTTCCCGGGAGGGGTAGGCAGAGAGGATGGATCGCCACAATGCTCTGTCCTGGCATACCTCTCGTGCTTCCTCTACATTTATACATCGTACCATGTACGCACGTCGATTATTCCGACTTCGAATGTGACCGCCTTTTAGTAATTGATTAATTTGGTCATGCCATGTTTTCCTCGGTCGTCCTCGGCTTCTTTTTCCACTCACGCGGCTTGTGTACAATTTTTTAACCATTCTACTATCCATTCGTTCCATATGTCCAAACCATCTCAGGGATCCTTTTTTAATTTTATCCATGATGCAGTCATCTGCATTACGTTTCTTTCTTATTTCATCGTTCGGTATTCTATCACACAACGTTTTCTCGCACATTCTTCTCAGTGATCTCATTTCTACGGCGTTTATCCTGCTTTCATCCTTCTTTTGCCAGCTCCAAGCTTCACTTCCATACATGAGGGTTGGCACTAGAACTCCATTGTGCACTGCCAACTTTGCTTCTGTGGATATATTTCTATTTGCGTGTTTCTATATTAAATTATCTAAATTATAATAAAAAAAAAATTATTTTGTTATTTTGTATCATTGTATTTTATATTATTTGTTTTAGATTTATTTTGTGGGTGTTGCACGATCGAAGTGTGCGCGGGAGATGCCTATTGGTGGCGATGAGGCTCGCAACCCATCACACCGCGTCTCCCGCAGAGCGAAAAGAGAAGGATGGAGTGCCGCATCAGTAAAAGTGTGACAGTCCATTCTTTCTGCCTACCATTTCGGCGAGACGGCGTGATGGTTAGCTAGTTAGTTAGTGTTTCTATAGTGTATGAAAGAAAATCATATTAATTTAGTATTACCATACATCGTTTTCTACAAATTGTTCTCTGTTCACATTCGCTGTCTTACGAATGAAAATGAAATTGTTTGCTATCATTCGCCGATAAATTATGATTTATGTGTTTGAAAATGAAACTAAACATTGTGTAAATAATGCATGTGGATCCCGGGTTGCCGGCCAAGTCGACGGGCAGCCGAGCCGGGAGCTGATGCCACCCACGGCTCCAGTATATTTTCATAATGTGGATCTGAGGAATATGTAAACTCGCGAGCATTATGGTTTTGAGTCATTTCATTAATTTGGCAAATTTCCCTAATTTTGTTTGTACGTTTCAAAAGGAAAATTAGTAAACTTCCAAAATACTGAGAAATTGAAATCGCGATATGATTAATTTATTTCCGCTGTTTGGCACACATTATTTTGAAATGGGCGAGTTATTATATATTTTTTGGTATTGAAAAACAACGCTGTTTATGTTACATTTTAACTAACTAACCCTCACGCCGTCTCTCCGAAGGGGTAGGCAGAAATAATGGACTGCAACACTTTTCTTTCCTAACATATTTCCCTTGCTTTCTCAACATTTATACATCGTGTCATGCACGCGCGTCGATTTCTCATTTTAATATTTGATTTAATAATAATTTAATTTTTGATTTATTTGATCGTACCACGTTTTCCTCGGTCTTCCTCTATTTCTAGTTCCATTAAAATCGTTAACATATAATTTTTTACCATTCTTTCTTCATTCATTCTTTCATGTGCCCAAACCATCTTAATGATCCTATCATTATTTTGTTCATAACACCATCATTCGCACCGCATTCACTTCTTATATTTTCACTCGACAGACTACACAGAGTATCCATACATTCGTCTAAGAGATCTCATTTCTACTGCATTTATTATACTTTCATCCTTCTTTTGCCAGTTCCATGCTTCGATTCCACACTTAAGGGTCGGTACAAGAACACCATTTTAATTTATAATTATTTTTATACTATAAAAATATTAAAAAACGACATGTTTCGGAGGTAACTTCTGTCCTCAGGTGTAAATATAATAATCACACTGTCTTTAATCTGGAGTAGAATTCACGTGACAATAAAATAGACTAGCTACCTTTCACATGTCATGAGAATCAATGTGATAGCTATACCCTTTACATCGATTTGGCTCGCGCTCTAACGATGTAAAGAGTGATTTAACTAAATAATATTGTAATAATAGTTATTTGTTACTACTAATTTTAAATTTACTATAATTTTGTAGAGGTTCCATTATTAGTCTCTCGGTTATATTTTTTTCGTAAAACTGTAAATTATTTTTGTAACTGCTCGCTAGCTAACAACAACGTTAGACTGTTGCGTTACCTTTGTTCCTTGTGCAACTAATGCATAATGGCTTTATTGTCATGCAGTATATTATTAACGACTGTCTATTTTGCATTGTTTGTCAATATATATTATAATGCAGTGGAACTTTCGCCAATGCTCTTAGTCACGCGGAAATGCAAATATATACAGATAATTGCATTGATGCAGAGTTAATTTTGTATTTAGTGCAACCATGAATAATGTTATAATTAACACGAATGAAAACGTCTGTTTTCTAGAACTTTTATTTTATTTTATGGGAATGACACGTTGCTTCTTCTTCTTTCTGTGTCCTGTCAGGTCTCCCTAGCGTTGACTATCACCCTTTTCATAGTGATGACCTGGCGAAAAATATCCAGAGTGGTATCCCCTTGCCTTCTCTGGAGGATTTTCTGTTGGGGTTACCTTCCCATAGCTGGGTGTATCCAGTTTTATGGCGCTGGAAGCTCGCCATTCGTCCTCTCTCTATCTGCTATAGCACTAACTTATATGTGCCACATTGCCCGGGGTTCGCGTGGTCTTTAAAATACCTCTTCTGGACGCTAGAGAGTTGGACTTGATAGTAGTGTTGCTGTTGTAAATGCAACATGGCGCCTTACGACATTTTGTAGAGGCATACTTTCCAGCAAAGAATACCCCATCGTAGCCCTACTACCCCTTTGAACCCCTACACTTTGCTACACGTTGCTTAGTCACTATCAAATGACATGGCAAAAGTCCCATATAACACAACATCTCAAAGAACTTCACTGGCTTAAGAGTCCAGAAAGAATCCAGTATAAACTCTGCTGGACAGTCTTCAAAGCGCTACATGGAATGGCTCCAAATTATATATCCGAACTCTGTATAACGGACAGCCTAAATACAAGGAAATCCACACTTCGCTCGGCGAACTCCTCGGCAATAGGAAGATTAGTTAAGTCAAAGCATTGCCCTAGTACAAATTTCGGAGATCGAGCGTTTGCGGGAGCCGGTCCATCAGCTTGGAACAATCTTCCTTCACACCTCAGATGCATAAATGATCCGACAGACTTCAGATCTAAGCTGAAAACCCATATTTTTCATATTTCATACCCAATTTAAAACCTGCATATTTTGTTCTATTATACTTTCTTATCGATCGCGAATATCAATCAGATGCAGCGTTCACATTTATATTTAAAACGCGTCTTAATGCGCCCTTGAGGTGATTACATCACAAAAACGGCGCTTTAAAAGTTAGCATATTCCTTCTTCTCCGGTCTCAATCTAATGATTGGTCTGCAGCAAGGCGACGCATCTCCTTTTCCACTCCGCTCGGTCCTCGGCAACTCTCTTCAACTCCGCATAAGAGGTGCAGCCCATATCTCGGCAAATCTGGTCTAGGTACTCTTGGCGAGGTCGTCCTCTGCCAATCGATCCCTCGACCATTCCCTCCAACACGTTATGCAGGAAACATTCGCGTCGCAACACATGACCAATCCATCTTGCGCGCCTCTCCGCTATGGTGTTCAACATGTGCCTACTCTCCTCAACTCTGCTGAGAACCTCTTCATTTGTAATGTGGTCCCTCCATGAAAAATGGGCAACTCGTCGGTAGGTCCACATCTCAAATGCCTCCAGCCTTTTGCGCCCTCTTTCGCCCAGGCACGAAGCTCGCAGCCGTACAGTAAAACACTCCACACCAATGTTTTTAAAAGTTGTTTTCGGAGGTTTAGGTCTATGTTGTTGGACTCGTATATTTTAGACTTCTTGTTGAAGGCCTGGTGGATACGACTATCGACGTCTTTCTTGGATCGACCATCCCATGTAATATATTATTATTATTATTATGGCGGTCGTAATATCCCCGGATTAATCTAAAGAAATGAGTTATGAGATGCCCATCTCTTCGAAGCTGCACAGAGATGATCCCAACATTTCAAAATAAAGAAAAATGCTGTGGGATAGAGCCACGGATAGCTACTATCCTCCCTTGGGTAGAGATACCTCAGTTTTACATCATTGTTCAAGATACAATCAATAAATAATGTTGATTTTTCGATTTGGTATTATTTTTAACTTGTGGACTCTTACGAGGTTGCATAAGCAGGTACACAGTGCACGGCTGTATATTTAGGTGTAACCTTTTAAGATGTTTATTCAACGTTTACCAAAGAACTCGATAGGTGTGAGAATTTTATTCGATGGAAACCATAACGGCATTCCCTCAGAATAAATAGAAACTCGGTTTTAACAAGTGTTCTTCGTGCATACATAAATAAGTGATATGTACAAATTGCGGCAAGACGTTCATTTTCATCCCGTTCGACAAACAGCGCCTCTTGCCGTCATGTCACCCCGGGCAGTTAGCGGCGGCGGGCGGGGGGGCTAACTACTTGTAAACAACATGAGCGCGGTACTAATGTTGACGACCTCTGTTTACTCTGGCTGCGCTTTAACCACATCGGTGAAAGCTGCTCACTACAAATAGTACAAATAGTACTCGTTAGGTACCTCTGCTCTCTGCTCGCACACCCGTAGGATCAACAATGCTCTTTTCGAGCGAGCTCTTCTACGTAACACGATTTATCACCATTTTATTGTGTTTCCGAAATTTCTGACGCAGTTACAAGTTCGGGACTTGAAAATCAACTGAGTTAAGAATTTTAGATAAACTTAAGGCGTTAAGAATTCATTCTAAAACTTGCCGAACGTTTTTACAAAGGACTCCCGTCACATCCTAACCCCACAAATTACGACTCAAACACCTCCAGCCGCCACAAGTTCCCAAAATCGATCCTCCTTCAGAGGAACACTCCGGCCCACACAAATCATGCCCCCGCATAAACCAACAACCCACCTAATCACCTTCCAACAATGCTCTCATCAGACGTAAGAGGAATAGCCACATGAGCTGAACCTCTGTAAGCCAGAAGATCCAAGTCCACTGTGGAATTCCATAATTATGAATTGTTTATAAATTATAACACAATTTTTCCACTCTTGAGTTTATTTTTCTCGACATGTTTCGAAGGCTTTACACCTTCGTCATCAGGAGAACGATATAAACACAAATCCTTTTTATAATAATTCTTTGGTGAAGATGGCAGCGAGCTGCCGAAACCGGTCGTAGTGTACAAACATTAGTAGATTTTAACTAAATGTACATTTTAAAAATATTTTTTACAATTTTATTTTATTTTCATTATTGACAGCTATTTCGTCTACCTATGTTGGCAACATCAGGTGTTACAAAGAACTCACAGTCGAAGATGCCAGCATAGGGTAAATAGTATGTATATAATTACTCATAGCGAAACAGCTGTCGCAACAATTTCGTAGAAATTGATATACGAGAGTGCAGCCTATATGTTGAAAGTCGGAGACTGTTTGAAGGTGTTTTACGTTGAAATGGTTAATGTCACTTGTTTACCACACAGGGTGCAAAGGGTTGCTAAAAAAAGTGCAAAAATTTTCCCCTGCGGTGAACGATCTAATTTCAGCGACAAAAACAAATAATCACTATGACAACTACAATAAACAGTTAGGAGACATTGATGTTTTCCATTTGAACAAGCGAAATTAAAAAAAAATTATCAGAACAACATTTCGGCGTATGTGACCACGATGTTACGTGATATTATAATATATTACTTTTTTTATTTACCTTTATTTTATTTTTTCTTTCCGGTACTACTAGTTTTTTTTAACTCTTAAATATTATGTTTAGCTTTATTTTGTCTTAGTTTAACTTCAATTTCGTTTCACACTGTCATTTGTTAACTTCTTCTTCTGATTGTAGATCTTGGGATCTGTTTATGCAGGATATCAACTTTCTTCCTGTGATGAAGACGACCAGCCTTCTCTCCATCTCTTTGGTGCTCGTCCTGGTGGTCGACGGCCCTCTGGAGTCTCGTGCATCACGATATTAGGAATTCTTGCTGGGTCCATTCTCTCGATGTGGTCCCTCCAGAATCGTCTTCTCTGCCTACTCCATCTTACTATGTCTTTAATTTTGCAGGATTTGCGAATTTCTTCATTGGGTATCCTATCTCTAAGGGTTCTCCCTACAATAGGTCGCAATGTTCTCATTCTGCTACTGACAGTGTCTGCTCTTGCTTCGATTCCGTATGCCATTCTAATTGCCATGTTTTATAAATTCTGAAAACTGTTTATTATTATTTTATATTTGTGGTAACATGTAATTGGCCTTACTTCAGTGAGTAATGTGAATTAGTGAGTTTACCCCTTGATAACTCAATACCACCGCACTAATATATATTCTGATAATTTTGGGATTAACTAAATTCCTCAATTTATGTTTATTCCACAACAGTGAACACTAATAACTAATCTAAATCGTTTAAATTCGGTGTAAATCATCAAAATTTAAACGATTTCTAATATTATGTTTCAAATATTATCTTCACTTCAATTAGCGATGACAAAAATACATTTATTTTAAACAAAGAAGTGATCGTGCAATTGGATAATAAAAACGGTAAAGTTAGAGTAATTATCTTATCTTGTTTTTTCTAGTTAACAGTAAAAATAAGGTTAGAGATTATAAAATCATATTTTGGCACATATAAAATAATAATAAAATAAAGTTGTCAACGCAGACAAAAGCCTATCCAAAAAAGCCAAGATGGCAGTGCACAATGGTGTTCTTGTGCCGACCCTTATGTATGGAAGTGAAGCATGGAACTGGCAAAAGAAGGATGAAAGTAGTATAAATGCAGTAGAAATGAGATCTCTAAGACGAATGTGTTTCAAATCTGTATATGATAGAGTGACAAATGCAAGTATAAGAAGTGAATATGGTGCGAATGAAAGTGTTATGAACAAAATAAGGAAAGGGTCATTAAGATGGTTTGGACACATGGAAAGAATGAGTGAAGACAGAATGGTAAAGAAGGTATATGTAAACGGCGTGAACGGAGCTAGAAATAAAGGCTGAGGAAAACGTGGCACGATCAAATCAATCAAATATTGAATGTCGGTCACGTGAGGAGTCGGAGAAATCGACGTGCGTGCATGACAAGATGTATGAATGTAGAGGAATCGAGAGAAGTATGTCAGGACAGAACAGTGTGGCGTTCCATTCTTTCTGCCTACCCCTCCGTGGAGACGGCGTGATGGTTAGTTAGTTAGTTAGTTAGTTAAAATAATATTTTAAACTTTTTTAGCGAATATAAATCCGAGCCCTACATGTAATGCAATATGGGGGCGAATGAAGAAGAAACATGTTAGTACTTTTGTACTTCCGATGGTCTACAACCGTTTATTTGGAGAGGTGCCTACACTGAGCACACAGATGTGTACTATACTCGTATGTGCGCCATGCCCGTCGCTGGTTGAACAATCGGAATTCCTAACAAGAACGTATCGGAAGCGAGCGGAGAGCAAGAGTCTCGCCGCGCTGTTTGCTCGGCCGCGGTAGGCGCGCGCCCCACGGCCGCCTGTTTACCGACATTCTGACTTGTTTTATTTTTGGAAGTCAATAATATCCAGAGCTGTTGTTTACCCCTCGCGCCAGAATGGCCGCGATTCTATCCCGTACGCGTCCCGATCTCCTGCCGCGTGTTTACGCTACTGCGACACTTGTAAATAAATACTGCATCCACTGTCGGATCCCTCGAAATACACACGCGTTCCCCGGACCTACTCGGTCATCACACCGAGCATAAAACAATACGCACATCACATGTTATATCCTTGGATTGGCACCACTATATGCCGGACAACCCAAGAAGCAACTGGATAGACTACAAGCCATAAGGACAGTACAGCACGTTTATTTTTCGGTGCATCAAAATTCACACATGTAACCTCAATTGACTTCACTGGTTAAAGTGGTAACCTTAGGCGGCTATTCGATTATAAACTGTCTTTGAAGAAGGATGAAAGTCAGATAAATGCCGTACGAAGAGATCACTATTTTTTTTAAGACTGACCCCAATGATTTAAATCAATGGTGTTAGAATTTATTTTACAATCTTCAATATGAGCAGAAAATAGATCATTATCATGAAGAAGGAATCTGGTCGTGTCCAGGCTCGAATCCATGTCCCCTGGATCAGGAGCCAAACGTTCTGTTCCCTAGACCACCACCCGATTATAGATTAGCTAGACTATAGGATAAGAATCTGTGGAAAAACAATGTATGATAGAATATCCAATGAAGAAGTTAGAAAGGAATGTAAAGCGGATTAGTGCGTCCGCAATAAAATTAAGAAATATTCACTAAGGTGGTCTGGACATATGGAACGAATGGATGAGGGAAGAATGGTTAAAAAGATATATACAAGTAATGTGAATGGAGAAAAATTTCGAAGAAGGCCGAGGAAAACATGGCATGGCCAAATTAATCAATACTGAAAGGCGGCCATATTCGAAGTAGGAACAATCGACGAGGAGTTCTTAGGAGATGTTTAGTTCTGACAGTGTCTGCTCTTGCTTCGATTCTGTAAGTCGAAAGCGGTTGCACTAAAAGTGACCAATGTTTGGAGCAGAATAAAGTACACTTCTATGTATAATTAAAATGTGTGAACACAGAGCTAAAACAGTTTTCTTATGTATGGTATATTTAATCTGAAGTAAAGCGTATTGGATATTGCTGGGGTAATTTTAGCTAGGCTTATTATGTTTCGGCTATGAATCACGCATTCTCGATCGCGGCCGTGACTCTCTAGACGAGTAAACCATTTGACGGATTATGATTATGGTATGGAGGCAGGGAAGTCTCAAAAGCATCTTCGTGGCCGGACATAAAATATTCCTCGTTCATTATGCTCTCCTGGTATAATACTCAACGTCGTTATACTGCGGGCGGTTCGAGTACGTTGCCTAATATGTATGCGTGTACACTGTTACAAAGTTTGTTTTGATTAATAATTCACGATAATTAGAAATCCACATTGACTAGAAGCGTATCCTACAATTTACATTAAACTAAAGTTATTTATAAGATAATCAAATGATTTTACTGAAATCTCTTGATGGAAGTTCATTTTAAATAATAATTAAATAAAACGATGTTTTTTAACTACTTCCACTTTTGTCTTTATTTAGACAGCGACCGGTTTCGCCAGGCTCGCTGGCATCGACAGACTGGTCAGACCAGTCTGTCGATGCCAGCGAGCCTGGCGAAACCGGTCGCTGTCTAAATAAAGACAAAAGTGGAAGTAGTTAAAAAACATCGTTTTATTTAATTATTATTTAAAGTTATTTATAGATATTTCAAATGATTGGTTGCTTTAATCGTGCCACGTTTTCATCGGTCTTACTCCTGAATATCTTGTTACGTTAACGTCATTTGAATATACAGTAGAACGTCGTTTATCGAAATACACAAAATAATGAAAGGGTCGTTAAGATGGTTTGGACACATTTAAAGAGTGAGTGAAGACTGAATGGTGAAGAAGATATATGTAAACGACGTGAACGAATCTAGAAATAGAGGAAGGCTGAGGAAAACTTGGCACGATCAAATCAATCAAATATGAAATGTCTAAGAAATGAGTCTAAGAAATCAACGTGCGTGCATGACAAGATGTATGAATGTAGAGGGTTCGAGAGATGTATGTCAGGACAAAACAGTGTGGCGGTCCATTCTTTCTGCCTACCTCTTCGGAGAGTTAGTTAATTAGTTAGTTAGGAAACATCAAATCTAAAAACGTCGGCAGTTATTTGATTTTTTATTTAACACTGCTTATAACATGTAAATTATTTATATGCATATATTTTTAGTTATTATTTTGTATTAAAATCTTCCTTCTCATATATCATTATCAAAATAATGAACTTTTTTTATGATTTTTTACAATATTTTTTCACTTTTGAGTTTTTTTTTCTTGACATTTTACGAAGGTTTTAAAGTTTTATATCGTTCTCCCGATGCTGAAACTGTAAAGCCTTAGAAACATAGAAAAAAAAACTCGATGGTGGAAAAGTTTGCGATTTAATTTATATAAAAAAAAAATCGCCATTATGGAATTCCACTGTGTCAACGCCTGAAGTTTTTCTAAAATCATTATCAGAATAATTTCTTTAAGAAAGTTTATCTTGTACACTTTTAAAGGTAACACAGCGAGATAATAAACACACGCGACCATTGTTTATAATCATTGTTTGTCCTCAGGTGGGTGGTGCTAGCCGGCACGTGGCGCGCACGCGTGGCAGCCCGTGCATCGGGCGCCGGATCAAGCCCAGGGACCTCGAGCCCCGCCAAGGGGGGATCACCGCTGCAGATCGCCGCCTGGGGGCTCCCTGCCATGCAGACTGTGGCCGTGCTGGTGCTCAGAGACGTTGACGGAGATGAACTCACAGGTAGGCTACCTAAGATGTGTATCCTACACATTCGTGCATAAACGAACACGTATGTGTGAAACAACTTTGCCAATCTACTTTTCTTGAGGTACCACTCAATCATTACCCCCTGACACTTCACGCATAAATACGTGAGCTTATATTTAGTCACCTTTATGTCGATATTTCACCAAAATTGCCGAAATTTGTCATAACAATAATAAACTCAAGAAAGCCATTGTATAATATAATATGCAATAGTGAAACTGGATAAAAGGGCGCCGTTGCGTCCTATTGCAAATTTTGGGTGTGTGGTGGACCGCCTCTTTTAATACAAGCTCTTGGCGCTCTGTAGCTGCCTGTCGGACGTGTTTTATATCGCTCTGTAGCTTTATATTCATATCGAGGGATATCTTTGTTTCCCAAAGCTTATTTTTACGTTAAACAATAGCTATAGTTTTATATTTTATATTTTAGTAATACGAAATTATAAATTAACTGTCAGTCAATGTGTAAATGACGTTTTAAAGTTTTAAATATTTCGTTTGTGTAGTTAAAAGTGTAACAGTGCAAAGTGAGACACTTCGCATCCCCTAAGCGAATACAAAATGTGTGCGCCACATGTTATGCTGGTCAGGGCGGCAAGGCGGCCTTTTTAGTGGACCCGGCTAAGCATAATACGAGTGAATATTTATGGGGGTGCTGTAAAAGACACGCTTAAATCTGTTTCGATGTGCGCTATCCACAAACACTACGCAAAGGAAGATTTATTGTTATTATCAGTCGGAAGTAGAACCAGTAAAATTGACCAAAACATCGTCAACATCCTGATATCTCTTAATATTCTTCGTCAACCTGATAAAGATGTTAAGAAGATAAGACACAGAGGATGTCGTGCTGGCAGGAAAGTGAAACGACCACCTCTCCACGTATCAAGTGCAGAATCGACGAAAGGGAACCGGGTATCAGACTCTTTCCAGGAGAAACACATTGGAATTGGAAGCTGGAATGCTCGGTCAATTAGAAATAAGGAAGATGAAATAGATAATATCTTCAAAACGCAAAACCTACATCTATTCACCCTAACAGAAACGTGGCACGAAAGCTCCGATTCTATATGTCTAAAAAATATGCAAGCTCTTGGTTATGTGACGGTAGATGAAGCGAGACCCATAAGGAAAGAAAAATCAAGGGATAACCTTAATTTTACAAACCATGGAGGTATTGTCACCATCGCCCGGCAAGGCTTGCATATTGAGAGAATTAAAATCGGAGTTTTCGAGACGTTTGAACATCTTGGGTGTCGCGTGTCATCGGGAAGATCATCTTTCACCCTTATCACTATTTACCGACCAGGATCTAAATCAACCTGCGTTAAATTTTACGAAGAATTCTCGGAACTTCTACAATTCGCGGCCAGCCTCTCTGAACATTGGATGATTGTTGGAGACATCAATATCCGATTAGAGAGAACCTCATCGTCTAGGGATAAATTCCTAGACATGATGGAATGCTATGGGTCCAAACAATGGGTTACCGAGCCAACACATACCGCAGGTGGATTACTAGATATCCTCATCTCCAACAAAAATGCTGTTAACACTCCGGCAAGTGTTATAGATATTGGACTTTCGGACCACAAAATGATTCGTACGGAGATCCCTTTCCATCCACCACGACCCGTGTTTCAAACTTTCACTTCACGTACATGGCGCTCTTTTAATTTCGAAAAATTTGAAAGAGACTTGATGAACTCACATGTTTGTGAAAAATATAACAATACCCTCGAAATGTCATTAGATGAATTAGTTCAAACCTACTACAATGTTTTTACTTCTCTTCTCGGCAAGCATGCTCCACATTCGACAAAAACACTCCGGGTGCGAGTGTCTAATGCATGGTTTGATGAAGAATGTCGTAGAAGCAAGAGACTAATGCGTAGGTCTGAACGTATGTACCGAAACACAGGCCTAAGCTCTTCAAGAGAAGCCTGGGTGAGATCGCAGAATTCTTTTAGAGACCTGATCAAGAAGAAAAGATCGGAGTACTGGAAATGTAAAATTGAATCGGAAAAGGAAAATCCCCGACATCTATGGAATTCCGTTAAATCAGTACTCGGAAATAATCATCAAGAAAAGGCCTCTACCAAGTTATCTCCTCAGGACTTCGCCCAATTCTTTGAAGATAAAATCGCTGTGATTCGTGCAACGACTTCATCTACAACACCACCAACCTTCACGACATATGAGGGAAAACTTCTAACTAAATTTAATATCACAACACCTCAGGAAGTGATTAAACTTATCTTAAACGCACCCAATAAGCAGTGTTCGCTTGATCCGATTCCGACATGGCTTCTCAAGAGATGCTGTCACCATGTTGCTCCATTTTTAGTCAAAATTTTTAACAAATCTCAACTAACAGGACAAGTCCCCCTTTTGCTCAAGAAAGCTATTGTTTCTCCCATACTAAAAAAACCTCAACTAGATTCCGAAAATCTTAGTAACTTCCGGCCCGTCTCAAATCTACCATTCATCTCTAAGGTTCTTGAAAAAATTGTAGCCTCCCAAATTTCAACTCACCTTTCGACAAATAATATTTTGTCTAAATTACAATCCGCCTACAGACGTTTCCATTCAACGGAGACGGGATTGCTTAGAGTCATGTCAGATTTAGTACTGGCAAACGAATCGGGCAAATTGGCACTGCTTTCCTTTCTGGACATGAGCGCTGCGTTTGACACAATTGATCACTCATATCTTATCCAACGATTAGCGATCACGTATGGTTTTAGAGGTAATGCCATAGACTGGCTAAATTCATATCTGTCGGATCGTTCACAAGCTGTGCAGCTAGCAGGTAAAAAATCCTCATTTACTAATATCCAATCTGGTGTGCCACAAGGCTCTGTTTTAGGACCCCTTTTATTTATCATGTTTACAAATGACGTTGCCAAAATAATAGAATCCTTTGGCCTCCTCTCACATTGCTATGCTGATGATCAGCAACTTTATTTTTTCTGCAACCCTGATGACACCAAACATCTTACGTCAATAACTGTCAACTGCATTGATGCCATATCCAGATGGATGGCATCAAACAAACTTAAACTAAATCCATCCAAAACGGAATTTCTCTGGACTTCTTCCGCAAAGCGTCAACATCTTATCGATCATTCCTCAATTTCAACAGCTGACAATGATATCGTTCCCAAAAACTCCACAAAGCTTCTTGGTGTTTATCTTGACGCAAATCTGTCTCTAAAATCCCAAATTAATAACACGGTCAGCGCTAGTTTCTTCCACCTAAGACGATTAAAATCCGTCAAAAGGAGTATTCCCCATGACACTTTCAAAACTCTTGTAAATTCCTTCGTTGTGTCACGACTTGATTATTGTAATGGAATTTATGCAAACATTCCAAAACAACAAATAAACAAACTTCAATCTGCGTTCAATGCAGCAGCAAGGCTCATTAAAGGCATTCCAAAAAAGTCCCATATAACACAACATCTCAAAGAACTTCACTGGCTTAAAAGTCCAGAAAGAATCCAGTATAAACTCTGCTGGACAGTCTTCAAAGCGCTACATGGAATGGCACCAAGTTATATATCTGAACTCTGTATAGCGGACAGCCTAAATTCACGGAAATCCACACTTCGCTCGGCGAACTCCTCAGCAATAGGAAGATTAGTTGAGCCGAAGCGTTGCCCCAGTACGAATTTCGGGGATCGAGCGTTCGCGGTAGCCGGTCCATCAGCTTGGAACAATCTCCCTT
Source organism: Lepidostoma basale (assembly GCA_022606425.2). NCBI lineage: Eukaryota > Metazoa > Arthropoda > Insecta > Trichoptera > Lepidostomatidae > Lepidostoma > Lepidostoma basale. The sequence continues at coordinate 212,815 of JAHDVF020000715.1, read as the reverse complement.
CACACCTTAGATGCATAAATGATCCGACAGATTTCAGAACTAAATTGAAAACCCATCTTTTTCATATTTCATACCCAATTTAAACATTTATACTTTGTTCTACTATACTTTTAAACCAATCGTTTTTTAAGCGCTCACATTTAGATTTTTAGATTTAAAACACGTCTTAATGCGCCCTTGAGGTGATTACATCACAAAAACGGCGCTTTAAAAGTTAGCATATTATTATTATTATTATTATTAAGTAATGTGTGTTTTTCTCAACATTTTGAATGTATACAAATTCTTGAAGACAAATACTGGATTTTACCATTGCGGATAAATTATTTTTTTATAAGGATTAATTGTATCTCAATAGAGACGAAGATGCAAACTGGAAACTGAATATGGAAGATCAAGGTGTTTACAGGACTTATGACCTGTCATTGGTTGGGTTAAGCGCACGCTTTATGCAATTACAACATTCCCCATTCCACATTTGTTTATGATCATTGTCATAAGTCCTGTAAACACCTTGATCATCCATATTCAGTTTCCATCTTCGTCTCTATTGAGAGACGAAGATGTAAATTATTTTCTGGGAACAGAATATGGTGGCCGAGGCGCTTACAGGACTTATGACCTGTCATTGGTTGGGTTGAGCGTGTTGAGTGTGTTTTTCTATTTAGGCGGCAAAATATTAGAGTTAATTTTTTTAATACATTCGAATAGGTATGTGTACTTTGTATCTGTTGTCTTGATGTTTACACCAGGCCTCAAAGACGAATACCGCGCCTTAGAGTTATCCGTATGTCATTTAAATTTTATCTGTAGATTATCCTAGCCACGTGAGCACTACTTGATCTCGACTTTGTCGTACCGCTCTCTCGACATGAGACGTAAGGAGCGTAATGCACCGACGAACCACAAGGGAGATGTGTTGTTTAATTACGAGATAATCTGCTTTCGAGATTTGGACCCAAATAAAAACATACCGACTACTCCCGCTTGCTCATTTCCATCTAATCTCATACGGACAAAGTGCGTACCGCCCTTCCACTAACAATATGCGCAATTCCCGGCTTGTCCGCTTATCTATTTTTTCATCTCGCCGCCATGTTTGTCGTGACCGCCATTTCGTGCTCACTGCTCTTGAGATGGCCCCTGTTTTCCTCCCAAACATGTCGGGGAGAAGCAACAGCGGCTTCTTTGTTCCGGAGAGGAATCCTCTCATATTTGCATATAATAAATAACATGCAGGGATCTTCTCATTCACCGCCGGCGCAGATGTCATAAAGAGCCAGAGTACCTTCCGTTTCTTTTTCTATGGTTTTGATTGTTCTAATTATTTTTTAAAAATGTAATCACGAATTTTCAGAATACGCCATTGTGATAATTCTCGTCTCAGTGTAGGTACCTACTTTAACATGTATTTAGCTTTTGAACTAAGTTGAATAATTTTTTTGTTTGATAAATAGATTGCTCGCACAATAGAGTAAATGCTTACATTTAAATGGACGTTGCTAGCGGTTTGCATTTGAAACATCAATATCGTATACATGACTCGTTGTATGCTAAGTATTGAATTTGTGAACTATGTGCCTTTTTAATTATAATCGAGACAATAAATTCTCTATTCTGCGCGAGTTCAAGGGAGCCGCAAAGCTGTACGAACAACGACACCAGTGTAAGAGCATTAACAGTTTGGTTTTACGCAATTTATCACCGCAAGCCCCGTTTGATCGATGGACAACTCTGATTTAAGCCAGGGTTTCCGAAACATTGATGCTAATGTTTTTCCTCTTGTTAATGAATAGCGTAATTAATTGCTCTTGGTAGAATCAAGTACAACGGCTTAGAGTAAATCTTTGTCTATATTATACGAGTATACTCTGGATACTTGTTTGTATTGCGCCAAGTTTAAAAGTTTAATGCTTCAAAAGCGACACGCATTGATGTTGTACTAATTACAAGTGTTCTTCTTTTTCTTCTCGGCGATACATCCCAGCGTGGGATTTAGCCTCCTTGGCCATCCCTCTCTATTCTCCAGGTCTTTGCAGTTATCCTCAAATCGTTGGTCCTTATGCTTTTGCCTAGGTCGTTGTTCATTAGGAAGTCAGAGTTCTGAGACGATTGGTTGGTGTTCGTAATCATGTGTTATTTTACCATGCAGTGTGATTAGCCCTGCGATGAACCCTCCTCCTTTATCCGGGCTTGCGACCAGCAGCCTCGAAAACAATTCCTTCATTGCTGGCGGAATCTTCTTCTTTCCCCTTGCCTCTTCCCGTTACTCGGGGTCGGCTTTTCTTATCATTTGGCGCCAGGTATTTCTTTCGTAGGCAGCTTCCTCCTTAAGGGCTAGAGCCTTCATATCCCTCTGCACATTCGTCAGCCAGGTAGTTTGAGGTCTTCCTCTCCCTCTCCTACTAGTCATGGAAAGACACTTTTCACGACATGGTCGTGAGGTCTCCTTATCATGTGACCGTACCATCGGAGCCTTGTTTCTAACAACTTTTGTTTTATAGGGGCTACCTTGAAACTTCCCCTCACATATTCGTTGCGCACCTTGTCTTTCAATGTGACTCCTCTCGACCACCGCAGCATGAGCATTTCTGTTCATGTATCTTTTTAGCTGGCCATACTTCGCTTCCTTCTCGTCCTTTGTCCTTATTGGCATTTTTGGATCACACAGAATTTCAGTCAGCGTTCGCCATTTATTCCAGATATTGTTCGGTTGGTTATGTCCGCTTCAATTGATCCATCCTCTGATATGACCGATCCCAGATACTTGAAAGTTTTTACCCTTGGAAGGATTGTGCCATCTAACTTGACATCTGAGTGTAAGGCGGCATTTGGGTCACACATCATAAATGTAGAGTATAAAACGAATGTGCGGACACAAAACGGATCTAATTCCAATAAGAATTTGATAATTGAATTTAACATTATTTAAAATTAAAAATCATTTCGCCTGAGAAGCATGTTTACAAGAGACGGAAAAACGGAGAAAGACATCGAAAGAAGGGTGCTGGGAATAAAATAAATGGCGCACTCAAAGTCATTACTGCAGATAGAAATATATCCACAGAAGCAAAGATGGCGGTACACAATGGAGTTCTAGTGCCAACCCTCATGTATGGAAGTGAAGCTTGAAGCTGGCAAAAGAAGGATGAAAGCAGGATAAACGCCGTCGAAATGAGATCACTAAGAAGAATGTGCGGGAAAACGTTGTATGGTAGAATACCGAACTATGAAATAAGAAAGAAATGTAAGGCAGATATGACTGCATCATGGATAAAATTAAGAAAGGATCCCTGAGATGGACATATGGAACGAATGGATGAGAGTAGAATGGTTGTACACAAGCAGCGTGAGTGGAAAAAGAAGCCGAGGACGACCGAGGAAAACATGGCATGACCAAATTAATAAATTACTAAAAGGTGGCCACATTCTAAATCGGAATAATCGACGTGCGTGCATGGTACAATGTATGAATTTAGAGGAAGCCCGAGAGGTATGCCAGGACAGAGCATTGTGGCGATCCATTCTCTCTGCCTACCCCTCCGGGGAAATGGCGCGGCGGTTAGTTAGTTAGTTAGTTTTTTATTTTATTTGATTTTTTTTTTAAAACCCAATAGGGTTACATGGATACATTTTTAGATCTTACTATTAATTATGTAATGTTTCAGATATATTTTATATTGTGTCTTTTGGTAGTTCATTGTAAAGTTTCAGTCCATTGTTCAATATCCTTGATTGTCCTGTCTTAGTTCGTGCAATCGGTAAGTGGTATCTGTCGCAGTTCCTGGTCCGGTGTCTGTGTATGTCTGAATTTTTAGTTAGTTTGTTAATGCTGTCTGTTGTCTTTTCCATGTTATTATCCATGTCTTTTCCATTTTAGTTACCTAAAAAGTAAAATATCTTTTCCACCCGAAGCAAGCAACTATTACCCGAACATGTGAGCTATATGTAGATACGGTAGGTACAGGAAACTAGATCCATTAAGTAGATAATTACTCAGGCAGTCGGACTAATCGGATTATGGAGTGAAACAGATGCACATATCCAAAGGATGCTGGTGGCCGCTCCAGGCTGAAGTGGCCGTGCCTTGCGGGGCATATGTGTCCGTATTTTTAGCTTCAGCTCATCGAACAAGGCCCGGTGTCGCGGTCCAATCAATACTGATAACTGTTCCCGCCTTTATCTTGTTGACTCCCGATAACACTTTCCGTTACCGATTCGTACGGGTAAAGGTGATCGTCAAAAGCCGTATTATTATTCGCTTGACTTCTTCAAATCACAAGCTTGTTTGATTTCCTTATCGATTACACAAGGAACTCATTGTGCAAACTTGTGTGTTGTTAGAATGTTGTAAATATTATGAAGTAAGGTGTGTGAGGGGCAAATATCGCGAGTCGTTTGCCATCTATCAATCCTCGCGTCTGTACCCGTGTTGTATGTTCTCAGGGAGTGTTTACTCTTTCCGGTAAATGTGTTTACTCTCGTTCGGAAGGCATTTTCGTATTTCGCTCCGCACTAAATTATGCTAAGAAGCTGGCAGACATAATGCAGAGAGCGGGGTATGCAAACGTCTCGCGGACTGAGCCCACTAAACAATATCCTGCCCTGCGAGCGGCCACGGCTGACTCGTTCCTTTGTCTTCTGTTCGCTTTTCAAATAAATTACATTGCCTGCGTATCTCTTTTTCTAACAAATAAAAAAAAACATCTACGTTTTCAAAATTTTATTTTATCAAAGTTTTCAAATCAGCTTTCCAGTAGGCAGAAATAATGGATCCCCACACTCATACTTCTCTCGAATCCTTCATTCATCGTGTCATGCACGCACGTCGATTTTTCCGACTCTTCACGTGACCGACATTTAATATTTGATTGATTTGATCGTGCCACGTTTTCCTCGGCCTTTCTCTATTTCTAGCTCCGTTCACGCCGTTTACATATACCTTCTTTACAATTCTGTCTTCACTTATTCTTTCCATGTGTCTAAACCATCTTAATGACCCTTTCATTATTTTGTTCATAACACTTTCATTCGCTCCGCATTCACTTCTTATACTTGCATTTGACACTCTATCTCACATCACGAATGAGGAGGTTCTTCAAAGAATCGAAGGAGGAAGGCACCTGCTCAGGACCTTGTCCGAAAGGCGTGCAAGATGGATCGGCCATGTAATACGACAAGAAGGCCTCTTGCATGCCATAATGGAGGGTATGACCGAGGGGACACACTCTAGGGGACGCCCACGCTGAGAGTACCCGGAGGACCTGTTGGTGGATGTGTGCTGCTCATCATATGCAGATTTCAAAAGAGCCACACAAGACAGGGAAGAATGGAAGAGAAGAATATAAGAAATTTGTAGCAAACCAATCCCAGGATTAAAACTTTCTAACTAATAAACATATACAGATTTACCACTTTGTTTATGTATGATATAAGTACACGTTGCAATGTTCTCAAAAGGTTTTTCGCCAAAAATCCAACAAATTATCTATGATATAAGTTATTACACAACACGTTGCAATGTTCTCAAAAGGTTTTTCGCCAAAAATCCAACAAATTATCAATGATGAAATCTTCACGTCATTGGAATTTCGAGCATCTCCGAGAACAGTAGCCGCGACAGCCATTTGCATTAGCGAAGGGTCCGTTGTCTCAAGGAGGCGAGAAGCGAGAACGACCAAGGGCAGCCCGAGGGGACACGATCCTTATCTGCGGTATTCGTTGTTCTGTTCCATTTTCAAACTAACTTAACCTATTCACAAGAGCAACGAATACCTCTCTGGATGATCTGCTTCGTTATCTTGTCAAGGTGCCCTACAGAACCGCGAGGGGCTTTTGTTCAATTGAATTTGCATTTTACCAAATTAAATAACTAACTTTGCAACGAAAATCTTTACTTGAAACTCCGACAAAGAATGATTAAATGTTATATGCGAAACCTGGACTCTGGAAGTGAATGTAATGAACCGCTTGGAAGCGTTCGAGATGTGGATATACCGCAGAATGCTCTGTATACCGTGGACCGATAGAGTCTCTCTCGATACAGAGAGCTGTTGTCGAGTGTGAAAATTAGAAAGGTCTCATATTTGGGTCATGTGCTAAGGGGAGAAAAATACCACCTCCTTCGACTGATATTAATGGGTAAAGTGGAGGGACGCCGGGGAGTTGGTAGAAGGCAGCTTTCCTGGCTGCGGAACATCAAAGAGTGGACAGGAATAATAAGAGTTCAAGTGGCGCAGGATAGAGATGCCTTTGCTGCAGTGATCGCCAACGTTGGGGGGACCTGACGCGGCACCAAAAGAAGAAGAAGAAATAACTAACTAACTTTCGAATGTTCTATAATTATTGTACAAGGAGTCTCAAAAGAAAATTTATGTTGCGTCACATAGCGTTATATGGAGATATTAGACGACCTCTTGATGTCTAAATTGCAAAACTTTCCTGGCTATAACCAAAGAATATGGTTCCAACAGGACGGAGAAACGTCACACACGTCCAATACGTCGGGTGTTCCACCTCAAGCGCTCCGACTAGTTACCTGACCCACTAGTATACGGTATGACTTATTGCGATAACTCCGTAAATATTTATTATTTCATTTTTGTTAAATTATGAAGGGTTTGCTCCCCTTAATATGTGTTTGTTCCTACTTGTTTAAAATTATTACAATGCATAAATATGTAAACTCTTTACGAGTAGATACTACTATGATATATTTTTAATGTACATTTTTAAATCGTATAAGTTTAATGGGATTAATTAAACTCCGTACAAAGTAAGGCATGTACTCGACACGTTATGGCTGGCCGCTTGCATACTATCTATATTGCCATACCATAAAGATTATTGCATCTAATTAGCGAGATTTTTTCCACTTGTTGATTTAGCCATTAATCTTCATCCTTCAATAATTTGCGTGTGTATTTACGCATTAACTTTTTTTATATGCGTGTCTGCTTTGCAATTACTTTCATTCAGCGCAGTCAAACGCTCCCTCAACTCTGCCTACACGGGTGTACTACATGTAAAGGTGACTCAACGCTCTGACACGGTATCGCGCTTATCCCTAGTACATAAACTAATTAGAATAATGTTGACAGCGGCAAGGTATTGCCACAAAGTTTAGATGAACCAGATTTGAATAATGCATTGCTAGCGACACGGTAACGCCCCCGGGAACCCAAGCGAATGTGATTTGATTGCTTGGATATTGTCGGCGGCATAGTACAGCTCAAACACACGTGGACGAACGATCTACCTAGACCGATTATCACCTACGCAGCCCTCATCTGGGGTCACGCAGCTTCAACTTACACTCGAAAACTTCAAATCATGTAAAATAAGGTCATCCGGTTCACGCTGGGCCCTCCCTTTTGGAGCATCACACATCTTCATCTAGAGACCGGAATCCTGACCCTAGAAGAACACATCCGAACACTGGCCGAACGATTCTTTCAGGGGGTCACCTCACATCATAACCCCACTATACAAGAAACCTCTAAACACACCCCCGACACTCATTCTTGCTACAAACGCTAAAAAAACATTCTCCTTCAAAGGAACACCATGGCCCAAACCATTCAACCAATTCCCTCACTCCCGCTCCTGCCTGCCCCACCAGAGAATATTTTGAATACAAGAGAGCGAGAGAGGAATACTTCGATTCTCTCCGAAAGTAATTCGAAATGCACACGCACGATGCGCATGCCCATGAACGTTTCTAGATTATTTTGAATTTTGTTCTGATTATTGTTGTACAGCAGTAGTTTAAAAAACAAAAGGTAGTTTCCTGAATATTTCACCGGTTGCAAACAAAACAAACAAACCATCACACCGTTTCCCCCGCAAGGGTAGGCAGAGAGAATGGACCGCCACACTACTCTATCCTGGCACACCTCTCTAACTTCCTCCACATTCATACAGCGAGTCATACACGCACGTCGATTCTTCCAACTTCTAACATGACCAACCTTTAAAATTTGATTAATTTGGTTATGCCATATTCTTCGTTCTACTCCATTTACATCATTAACGTATACTTTCTTAACCATTCTTTCTCCATCCATCCGCTACATCTGTCCGAACCAACGCAGCGATCCTTTCATAATTTTGTTCATAATCCATTCTTCCGCTCTACATTCCTTTCTTGTATCACCATATATCGTTCTATCACACATACGTCTTAGGGACCTCATCTCTACCGCATTTATCTGCCCTCATCCTTCTTCTGCCAGATCCATGCTTCGCTCCGGTTGCAACTAGTATATATATAGAATTCGTCGTGAAAACATAATAAAATAAAGTTAATCGACAAATTATCGTGGGACTGCAGCGCTTCGTCCTGTGCATTTTTACACGTCTAAGTGCAGTGTGAAAAGGCAGTCATGCTCTGGGAAGCCTTTTGTGCTCGGATCCGAGTTTTCTCCATAAAGGACAAAATATAATACGTAAAGGAAAACGTAAGCCGACAACTGCTACACCTCCGTCTCGGAATTCTATACAAATCTTGGGGACAAAGCTGCGTCCTATGCACAAAGACGCATGGGACAACTCGGAATGAGAGGCCCTCAAATTTAACGGCAAATTAAAATTATTTTAAATACTCATATATATTTTTAAGCTTAAAAATATATACGAGTAGGTATATTATATAAACACGATTGTTTAATTGATTTTACCGAGATTTTTATTCATATAAATATAATTAAAATATAATTATAATACACTTTGTAAAATTTGTACGAGTATATAAAACATTGACAAGTGAACAAGTGTAGCACGGAACTGGCAAAAGAAGGATGAAAGTAGAATAAATGCAGTAGAAATGAGATCTATAAGAGGAAATGTGTGGTAAATCTGTATATGATAGAGTGTCAAATGCAAGTATAAGAAGTGAATGCGGTGCGAATGAAAATGTTATGAACAAAATTATGAAAGGGTCGTTAAGATGGTTTGAACACATGGAAAGAATGAGTGAAGAAAAATGGTGAAGAAGGTATATGTAAACGACGTGAACGGCGCTAGAAATAGAGGAAGACCGAGGAAAACGTGGCACGATCAAATCAATCAAATATAAAATATCGGTCACGCGAGGAGTCGGAGAAATCGACGTGCGTGCATGACAAGATGTATGAATGTAGAGGAATCGAGAGAAGTATGTCAGGACAGACCAGTGTGGCGTTCCTCCGGGGAGACGGCGTGATGGTTAGTTATTCTTTATAAACACCAACCGGTTTCGCTCCCGCCGGAGCTTCTTCAGGGTAACAGAATATACACTCAGTATAGATGGACATGTTTGTGTTTGTGGTTTTGTTTTTAAATTTCCAATAACATAACAAATTTACATGAAAAATAGGAATTTCCATTAACACCATTAGCCGGGGCACCAGATATTTGAAATAATTAAACTTCTTTCAAATATTAACATTGTACAGTATCATTATGGATATTAGTTTTATCACATTTTTATTTAACATAAAAAAAGTGTTTATTTCTTTTGTTTCAATATTATTATTGTTCTTTTTTGCCTTTTAGAAATGATTCATAAAAAAAACAGCGTCTAGTTTTTTTTTTAAACGCACTGTCACTTGGACAATCTCCTAAAATGGACGGACGGAAATGAACGGAATAAACTGAAGGTTGAACTATTTGTTCAATTATTTCCAAGTGCTATTAATTTTACAAAACAGCGCTTTATAAATCCAATTTATTATAATATATTTTCCCCACAGATGGGGAATATTTGTAGTGCAGAGCCAGCAACAGTTGTGCAGTGAAATTTAGGGGTTTTGTATGCAAGCGTTAAGCGTTGAATGCGCTGCCGCCGCAGTCCCGACACACCCGCACAATGCGGCCGGCACTCCCGGCCCCTACCTGACCTGGTCTCTGCTCGCTGACCACACCATGCACCAGACTCTCATGAATTATTATTCGCTGTCAATTTTCACTTTTGCGTTTATTTTTATCCACAAGCCTCGAAGACATTATACGACACCTTCATCATACGAACGGTTGCTTCCCTTTATGAAGGAAGCACCGCGTGTGTTAGAGTAAACGGGGCTTTCACTTCTTGGTTTGATATCACAAAAGGTGTCAAACATGGACAAGTGTACGGAAGAATTAGATGGCATAAACGCTGGTGCGAAAATGAACGATATGCCCATCAGCTGTTTGCTATATGCAGACGACGCTGTTTTAATCGTGGACAATCTACAAGTCCTAGTGTCAAGAATGTACGAAGTATGCAATAAGCATGACCTTGTGACTTGTCAAAGTCTAATGTTATGGTATTTGAAAAGGAAGAATGTATGACGGATTGTGACATAAGTGCGAACGGTGAGAAATTAGAGCACGTTACCGAATTTGTCTATCTGGGAGGCATGTTTACAATAGATGGAAGAATGGAGAAAGATATCGGAAGAAGCATTGGAGCTGGAAACAAAATCAATTGTGCACTCAAAGTCATTACCGCAAATAGAAATATACCGACTGAAACAAATATGGCAGTGTACAGTGGAGTTCTAGTGCCGACCCTTATGTATGGAAGTGAAGCTTGGAGTTGGCAGGAAAAAGGATTAAAGTAGGATAAATGCCGTAGAAATGAGGTCACTAAGAAGAATGTATGATAGGATATCTAATGACCCTTTCCTTATTTTGTTCATAACACTTTCATTCGCACCACATTCACTTCTTGTACTTGCATTTGTCACTCTATCATATACAGATTTGCCACACATTCGTCTTAGAGATCTCATTTCTACTGCATTTATTCTACTTTCATCCTTCTTTTGCCAGTTCCATGCTTCACTTCCATACATTCAAATTTGTTAATATAAATATTGTAGTACACCGTTGTTAACTCTTTACTCCATAAAGTAAATTAATATCCTGCTAATGTACGTGTGTAGACCGCGTAACTACATTCCTGTTAGCATTTTAATTAAACGCGTGTTTGTATAATACCATAATACGCCGGTGGCATGTGCGTGGGTGCCCGGGACTCGGGACTATTCCATGTCAATAATAATTGCATTTATAAATATGCTTGACGCATGTGTATTCCTTAACGAGGAGTGAATTATTTAAACTCGGCAGGGGCGTGCGCGGATCCTCGGCTTTAATTTTTCTCGTATATTCCCGGCTATAAATCAAACATCTCGCCGTCGACACCGACTTGATTGCGGAACAGAGAACAGATAATCGCTATGTGGCCCGTGTGGGCGAAACTTCCCGATCTCTCGTGAACTACGAACACCAAAAATCAATTACTTAAAATCTTGGTCATCTCGTCCCATCTTGATTATTTCACACCGCGCTGACGGGCAATGCTCAAGATTGAGCGTTTAACTTGGACTTGGATCTGCTGGTTTGCAGAGTTTCAGCTCTAATGGCTATTCCTCTTACGTATGTTGTTAACATAATTGGAAATGTGTTTTGGTGATCGTTTTATATGTGCCCCGGAGTGCTCCTCCGAAACAAGACGAGGGGTGATTTAGGGTTTATGTTGTTCTTAGAACTGTTAATTTCGTTTGATCATCAATGTGCTGCAAATTTCACTCATTGGTCCAGAGGTTGCTGAGGGTTTTGATTATTCATCATTCCCAAAAACTCCACAAAGCTTCTTGGTGTTTATCTTGACGCAAATCTGTCTCTAAAATCCCAAATTAATAACACGGTCAGCGCTAGTTTCTTCCACCTAAGACGATTAAAATCCGTCAAAAGGAGTATTCCCCATGACACCTTCAAAACTCTTGTAAATTCCTTCGTTGTGTCACGACTAGATTATTGTAATGGAATTTATGCAAACATTCCAAAACAACAAATAAACAAACTTCAATCTGCGTTCAATGCAGCAGCAAGGCTCATTAAAGGCATTCCAAAAAAGTCCCATATAACACAACATCTCAAAGAACTTCACTGGCTTAAAAGTCCAGAAAGAATCCAGTATAAACTCTGCTGGACAGTCTTCAAAGCGCTACATGGAATGGCACCAAGTTATATATCTGAACTCTGTATAACGGACAGCCTAAATTCACGGAAATCCACACTTCGCTCGGCGAACTCCTCAGCAATAGGAAGATTAGTTGAGCCGAAGCGTTGCCCCAGTACAAATTTCGGGGATCGAGCGTTCGCGGTAGCCGGTCCATCAGCTTGGAACAATCTCCCTTCACACCTTAGAGGCATAAATGATCCGACAGATTTCAGATCTAAATTGAAAACCCATCTTTTTCATATTTCATACCCAATTTAAACATTTATACTTTGTTCTACTATACTTTTAAACCGATCGTTTTTTAAGCGGTCACATTTAGATTTTTAAGATTTAAAACACGTCTTAATGCGCCCTTGAGGTGATTACATCACAAAAACGGCGCTTTAAAAGTTAGCATATTATTATTATTATTTATTATGGAATTAAAACGTCAGTTTTCTAGAAGTTTTATTATATTTTATGGGAATGACATGTTTCGCCCTTCTAAGGCATTATCAAATGTTTGATACATTACATTATCAAATGTTTGATATAAACATTTGATAATGCCTTAGAAGGGCGAAACATGCCATTCCCATAAAATATAATAAAACTTCTAGAAAACTGACGTTTTCATTCGTATTAATTTTTTAATAAGGAGTTTTACATCATTGTTCAAGAAAGTATAAATTATGGATGGAGTTTATCTCGGAACCTTTTTTCTTCCATAGCCTTTTCCCTCTGTATTCATATCGATAAATGTGCTTATAGGCTAGAAACATTCTGTTTGCTACATCTCTGTTCAAACGTATAGTAATTTCTTATTAATCACCTTTATAATATGTCCATAAGAACAGAATTAAGTTAGTTTAAAAACTAGAGTAATTGATAATACACGAGATGAGAAAATTAGCCAAGTCTTTATCAGTGACAATATGATTTGTAAGCCATAACCAACATCGACTAAGAGGACATCATGGAAACGAGGAGGTCCATGACATTAGAATGGCTCCAGAAAATAAACAAAAAGAGCAACTGTCCGTGTTATTATCCCACTGCATATTGGTGATAGATAGTTTACCGCTTCCAAGGATAGATTATCACTATTCAATTTATCCAGATTATTTCAATAATTTACGATTATCCTGCCATTTTATAAAATATCTTTCTCTCCGTGTCTTGTAGATAATTTTTGACAGTTTCAGCGATGTTTGATTTATCGCCCAACCTGTTTGTTGTGATGCCACTGGCGAGTTCGATCGAACTGCTTCATGTTTTCGTTCCGAAAATCGTAGTTCTTCACATTAATTAAACAATATTCAAGAGATAAACACTCCTATTCCAAGTATTCTGTCTTCTTGATGTCAAACTTGGATTCCTGGTTTAGTGTATTGTCTCAAATTGACGCCTTGAACATTGTGTATTTTTATTTTCGGTTTGTGCAGATATTTATTTCATATTAGTGAGACAAATACTCTTGACTTTAGAAAGTATCTTGTCTTCCTAATGTCGAACCATCTCTAATGAATTCCTGGTATTATGTTGTATGTATATAATATTTTACCTGTACTCAATAGATGCTAGATGCCTTAAACATTTATGGTGTTTGTAATGTCTTTTGAGTAAATAAACTGATTTGATTAAAAAATAATACCATTCGAATAAAAGTTCTAAAAAAAACACGGTATATAAAATTCTCTTTCAGAGCGAGTATCGGATTTGAACGTACTCGAATTTGTGAACACAAGAAAATTCCGCATTGAAGGTAGATCGGTCTTGGCTTTTTAATAAAAACGAGGGAGTCTAATAATGGATCAAAGAAACCGGGTGCATGGACCAACACTAATGGCTGGAACGTATTAAGTTCTCGAAACAATAAAAAGGTGCGTTGTACGGCCCATTCTGCGAGTCCACAAAGGAACAGGAAGGGGTTCCTTAATTCGTCAGGCGTCAGGCGTTACCTTACGCAAAATAATAGTAATAAAATAATAATTCCGAAAATTCGTTCCTTACACAAACGAACAGTTTGGAAGATATTAGCTAGCAAATAAACAAGGCATATCGAAGTTAATCAAATATTAAATTTATTTTATGAATGTTCGTGCCATGATTTAGATACTTTTATAAAGTTTGAGAAAGGACCGAAGTTGCCGATGTAGAGTATAAAATAGCTTTGTTGAAGTGGATTTGGGCCGGCCATATAGTAAGGAAAACTGATGATCAGTGGACCAGACTCACCCTGGAGTGGCGACCGAGGATCGGCCACGGAAACCCGGGCAGACCACAACCAAGATGGGTCTGATGAAATAAAAAAAAAGTGGCAGGAGGTCAATGGTACAGAGTGGCGATGGATAGAGAATTATGGAAGTAGGGAAGGGAGGCCTATGTCCAACACTGGACGACTAATGGCTGATTATGATAAGGTAGAGGATTTGCTTAAGTTATTTTGTTTCTATTTTAAACGCATCGTGGTTAGTTGGAAGTTACGATAAACTTGTTTTACAATTTTTATTTATACACAAAGGCCAACGACACAAAGTCGACCTAGTCTTCCAAGAAAACTGGGGAAATATGATCATTTTTAGGATCATCCTTACAGAACTAATTTGTTGTTGACACGACGAAATAGATTTACGCAATCACAGAATAGACACGCCATACGTCGTCTCGTATTTATGGTAGCCTTCAGTTTAGTGATAAGGTGAACATCACCGATGGTAGTGTTGAGTGTGCGCGCGGCATGTCGGTAATGATGTAATTATTTGCTACAACAAGCTGTGAAATCTACTCTGGCGTTCTGGCGCCGGCCTGGATGTCTGGGTGCTCGCTCCCCGAGAGCGAGGGGGCGAACGCGCGCGCCATTCCGCGATCCACTTTTTGTGGGCCCACGACCTCCTGACTCTGTTCCTGCCTCAGCCGGGAGCGAAAGGATTTCTGTCATTTTAATTGAGATGCGCACACTTTTGCTTGTCGGCTTTGTTGTTTTGACACAGTTTTTATTGCGAGTGATGATTTTAGCTAAATCCTTTAGGCGCTGATTCTCCATCATTTACAATTAGTTTTATTATTTCCTTTGGTGAACTTCGTGTATTGTCATTTTCTCGTTTTTCCATATAAAAGTCATTAAATTTGTATACGCGGAGTGAAATGAAAAAGGACACCGGATGGTGGTCCAAGAGACAGAACGCTTGGCTCCCGATCGAGAGACTTTGGTTCACGCTTAGACATGACCCGATTCTTTCTTAACAATGAACTATTTTCTGCTCATTTTTGATGTTAGCATTTTTTGCAATAAAATATTTTAATGACTTTATTTCATTTCTTTGCAGGGACCTGTTTTGTGGGCAACCAGTCGACTCGCTCGCTCATGGCTCTGGTGCTGGTGCCGCAACTGCTGTACCTGGGGGCTGGCTGCGCGCTGCTGCTGCTGGGATTGCGCGCGCAACTGACCGCCCCGCGCGCGCCCCGCGAGCCCGATCGCGCTACCGATCGCCTCGGCCTCTTCGCGCTGCTCTATCTCATCCCCACCACCTGCATCGTCGCCAGCTGGGTGTACGAGTACCTCTACAGGGACACGTGGCTCGCGGCGGCGAGCCCCTCCCTCGCCCCCAGCGTGGCCCCCCGCCCCGCCATCTGGGTGTTCCTGCTTCGGATCCTCATGCTGCAGATACTCGGCGTTATGACGTCCGCTTGGATCTTGTCCTCGAAGGCGTCGCAGGCGTGGAAGCGGCTCTGCGGGCGCATGGGCCCCCCCGCCTACAAGCCGGCGCCCGTGAAGATGGCCGCGCCCAGCATCCCCGTGCACTACTACAGCCCGGCGGTGCACGCGGCGCCGCGCGCGCACCCGCACGCCAAGTACTCCCACCCGCACCGCAAGCCGCGCGCCCACCACGCCTACCCCTTGCCCCTACCCGGGGGCGAGACGATGCTCTGAACGTAGGGCCCGTGAGGTGCTTGACCGTATCATGTATAATTGTGGGTAAAAAGAGTGGTGCTAATTTAACTATTTCTTTACAACCTGTGGTAACGTTATCTTAGTTCCTTAATAAAATGAGACTTATACGAGAATAAGTACTTACGTATTTTAGAGAAATAACGGATTTCTTTGTATATAAAATGTTTTAGATATTTGCTTGAAAGGGCAAAACGACGTATAAAAATAGTTCATATTGAATTTAATATTTTTATAAACCAGTGAATAAAAAATGTACAAATTGTGTCTAGCATAATTTTAATATATTTTCTATGTGCCATTTCAATTACGTAAGTTTATGCAAACACTATGGTTCTGCCGAGATTTTTTTTTAGGATATCTGAATATTGACAATAGCCTTTGATTGTATAAGATTTAGCAAATTGTATATAAATGTATGAAATCTTGAATTTTACTATGGTTTTACTCAATATATATTCCAATATTTTTTAGAACCCACCAAGATCAAATTTAAGCATCAATCAGTATTTTTTATTTGACACGTTTGAGATGTTTACAAGTATTAAAACTAATATAAAGCTCTTATGTACAACTCTTGCCATTTACTTCATATTATAAGATGTTTTAAGTTGGACTTGTATATTATATTCAATTGCATATTTACGATGACAACATATTAAGGAAAAAATAACATTTTGTCTGACTGAAAGAATTTATCAGTATGGTGAATATTGTATGCCATTGCTAAACTCTTTATTTTATAAATGTTTACAAAGTCATGTGCGCCACTGACATACAACTTAATTATTGTGTCAATTTATTAAATGTTAACTCTGTTTTTATAAATACTTGACAATACACTTAAAATATGTTATCATAAGCTCGACAGCTCTGGTTGGGCCTTGAATGAAAGTCTTCTCAATTGTTGTTTGTCTGCTACCTTAGTGTTTTTTTATCTGCAGTGTAGATGTATCGGAGCTGACAAAATCCATCCATCGCGTTTTGGGCCATCCTGGTCTTCTTGGTCCTTGTGGCGTCGTGCCGAAATGTGAGGCATTTTATGGGGTTGTAGTCATTCATTCTTATTACATGACCAGCCTATATCAAGCGCCCCACCTTGATGGAACAGATCACATCTGATTCATTGTAGATGTCATATATCGTAGTTGATTATTGTATTAATGACTCCAACCATTGTTATCTCTCACAGGGCGCTAGACTGCTCTGAGATTCCTTCTCTCAAATGCTGCAATGCCAATTTGTCATTACCCAAGATTTGAAGTCATATTTCAAGACTGGGTTAATGTATACGAGTATATATTTTTTACCTTAAAATTGTGGTGCTTATTTTAACTGTTTTTGGACTGCATAATAACATCTGTTTGCAGATGTTATCCTCTTCCTGATTGCCTCTCGTATGTCGTCGTAACTAGTGACTATGAAGCCCATATACGTAAAGTCTTTGGCCACTTCAAAAGTGTAGTTTCCAACTGTATTGGATTTGGGAGTTGTATATTGTATATTAGAGACAATAATCAATTTTGTTTTGCCTTCATTGACGATAAGTCCCTTTGCCTTTTGTTCTAATAATATGAATGCTTCAAATATATAGTCTTCCCCAAACAGTATTATAAGATTATTAAGATGATCTAATTGATTGTATAATATTTTGATGTATTGATTATAGATTGTAGACAATCTAACTGATTGGCAAATAGCAGCGACCTAGTGTATAGCCTCCTCATAATTAATTTGTGTTTATTTATTGTTTCTTGGACAACATGTTAAACTCCAAATCAAATATTCAAAATGAATAAATATAATTACACTTTGTATTACAACAATTTTTATTTTCACTTAACGCAGACTTGTTTCGGTTAAAAGCAACCTTTATCAATCTACAAAAATGTCTGTGTTAAGGAAAATTAAATGTGTAACCCAAAGTGTAATTATATTTATTCAAATATGAATCCACAACACAAAGTGAAGGCGAATATAGAATAAATATTCAATATTGATGAAAACATCAGTTTTCTACAAGGTTTATTATGTTTGCCCAAAGAATGGGTGTGCTTTCAGGAATGAAAATGCCTGCACCAATCATCTGATGATACAATTTGTATTGTATATTGTGTAAATATTTTTTATGTAATCATGTCTAATTGTTACATTGTATATGTATTTTTATATTTTCATTTGTACTGAGTTAAATAATTTGTAATAATTATAGGCATTATTGTGCCATTTGTCCATATAAAGTGCCTTTAACATGATGTATGTAAAAATAAAATTTCATTTAAAATTACTGGTTTTTCTCTCCCCCTGTTCGATGGTCTGCGAGTTGTACTCAACCATGTTAATAATAACCCGATAGGATTATTATGGAGTTTTTTATTAGCAATATTTTTTCGCTTTGTCATCAGACAAACATAACAGTTTAAAACAAAGTATCTATTTAAGAAAACGAACCCATGATAGAAGACAGCAGGATATCCACTTCATTTTCAACCTGTCAGTAAATACTGATACCTTTCCCGATTTGTGGAAAATCTCCAAGATCAGTCCCATCTTCAAGAGCGGCCCGAGAGAATCAGTTGAAAACTACAGACCTGTAGCAATACTGTCTGCTCCGGCCAAACTCTTCGAATCTATTATTTATAAAATGATTCTCCCTAGAGTTGAACCAATCTTATGATTTTCACAGAATATGTGACAAGGGCTTTGGACAATGGTCACCAGGTTGACTGCTCTTATAATGACTTTTCTAAAGCCTTTGATACCGTCAACCATGATGTACTTCTGCGAAAGCTGTCGGAAATTGGTTTCTCTTCTAAGTTGGTTTTATTTTTTATTAGCTACCTGAGGGAGAAGGAAACAGTTTGCCTCATACGGTATATTTCAATCTGCACTTTTTCCCGTATATTCCGGAGTGCCACAGGGCTCAAACCTTGGTCCACTCCTCTTCACCATCTTCATTAATGATGTCGCGAGGGTTATACAATTTTCGCGATTTCTTTTATTTGCAGATGATCTTAAATTATTCCTTGAGATAAAAAGCCCCGAAGATTGCCTCCATCTCCAGTCAGATATAAATAATATCGTCCGCTGGAGTAAAACCAATCAAATTTATTTCAATATCTCTAAATGCGTAATTTTATCTTTTACGAGAGCATTGCGTACTGTTTATTACAGATACACAATGGATAACCAGCAACTTAAGCGTGTTTCAACGATAAAGGATCTTGGTATCGTTTATGAAAGTAGGCTGACTTTCCATGCTCACATCGAGAGAATATGTGGAGTTGCACTGAAAATGTTGGGATTTATTCTCCGAACTGGTAGAGTTTTCAAGAATCCCTATGTTTTGCGAATTTTGTACAACTCATTGGTCCGGAGCCGGCTCGAGTGTGGCTCGGTGATATGGAGTCCCCACGAGGCGAGATACTCGCTCATGTTAGAGAGGGTTCAGAAAAGATTTCTGAGATATCTCTACATGAGGGAGTTTGGTAGCTATCCGTGGCTTTATCCCACTGCATTCCTCTTGGGCATGCTGGGGACCAATAGTTTACAGATAAGAAGGGATGGGTGCACACTTACCCATTTCTTCAGACTTATCAGGGGATTCTTTGAGAACTCCGTCATCTTGGAGGCTATCCATCTTTATGTTCCGGATGGCTATCTTCGACAGCGTCAGCACAGACTGTTTTATCTCCCAGCATGCAGAACCAACCTGCCTCTGGTGATGCCGGTGGGGAGAGCAATCAAACTGCTGAACATGATCGCTTCGGAGATCGATGTCTTTCATATTCGTGAAAGTACATTCAGAAGACAAATACTCTTGACTTTGGAGAGTATTTTGTATTCCTGATGTCGAACCATCTCTCATGCGTTCCTGGTATTATATATTCCTTATGTTTTACCTGTTCTCAATAGATGCCTTAAACTATAAAAAATGTTTGTAATGTCTTTTGAGAAAATAAACTGATTTGTTTTGATTTGATATTCTCTAATATAACCTTATAATAATTAATAATAATATAATAAATTTCATAATTTATAGAGCGCCATTTTTATAAATTACTCATCTGAAGGGCTCTGTTGAAAATGCTAAATGAGTTAGTTAAAAAATAAACCTATTTAGTATGAGGGCTGCACCTGACGCAGTCGATCAACCCTACTTATCAGGAAAGGATAATTGGAAAAAGGTGCATTTTAAGTCTCAATCTAAACTCTGACTGATTCTCAATGTACTTGAGGTCTGCTGGAAGATTGTTCCAGGCTGAAGGGCCGGCCACCGCGAAGGCAAGTTTGTGCTAGGACAGCGTTTTGGCAAAGTCAATCTACCGATCGCAGAAGACTTAGCTGATGGTAAATGTAGACTGTCTGGCATCCAGGTTTTCGGTGATGCAGAGTTCAGATATATAAGCTGGTGCCATTCAATGCAACGCCTTAAAGACTGTCTAGCAGAGCTTGTATTGTATCCTTTCTGAACATTTCAGCCAGTGGAGAAGCTTAAGATGCTGTGTTATGTGACAACTCTTCGGCACACCCCTTATCAGTCTCGCTGCTCCATTGAATGCAAACTGGAGTTTATTAGTTTGCTGTTTGGGGATATTGGCGTCGACTCCATTGCAGTTATCTAGTCGTGACACGGAAAAGGTACTGATTAATTAATTTTAAAACTGTTGGTGTAAATATTTATTTTTATGGATCTTAATTGCCTTAAATGAAAGAAGCTATTGCTGACTGTTTCATTGATTTGAGTTTTCAATGACGCCAGCACGAGGATTGCCGGAGGCTGCACGGCACAGAAACATCACGCGGATGATGGACCGCGGATGGCGCGGGTTTCCTTCACAGCGACAGCAGTGGCCAGCATCAAGCCCCAATGGTGATAAGCTGGCGCGGCTGGTTAGCACGAGGACGGTGATCTGCGAAGCCGGCGTGGTGGCGAGTTGGCCGCTAATGGCGTCCGCGCCACGAGGGACGTGCGAGGCGGGAATGTCCTTTGGCCGGCGAGCCGCGCCGGCGGCCAGCGGGCACTGGGAAGCCGCACGTCCGCCTCCTCTGGAGTCCTATTTCCAACCCCAAGCGTCGCTACATGCAGCCCCCCGAGTCTGCTCCGCAGGGTGAGGGGTTAGGTCATCCCCCCCCCCCCCAAAGTGTTGCTGTTCACGAAAAATTGTCAATGCACTTATTTAAACACTATTATTGTTTTTCCTACCCACTATTATTGTTTTTCATAGTCTTATCACTAATTAAAATTAAACTTAACTAAGATCAAACAAGCCTCCAGAGAGAAAACGTATTTTCGGTCATGTAAAATTTGTCTAGTGCAATCTCACCTATTATGCCATGAAACATGGCTATATCATGGTCAGATCATATTACTTGTGTTTTATAATTATGAATGATTAACTTCATAATATGTTTATTTACATTAAAATGAAAATTAAACGCCCATTGTAGCTAGTTACTACTTGGAAATTTAATTTCGTTAAAGAAAATGCATGCATGAAAACTCGAATATTTTTGACCAGTATATATTTATTTGTTTTTGTTGTCTTATTATGGCTTGGAATTAGTATAAAATTTTGAAAATACGGAATCAACGGTCTAAGCAAGATCCACTTTTGTGGCTTCTATGATCTATGGTTATCTTTGGTTTTTGTTTGGGTAATATGCCAATATCGCTTGCTGAATAAAGTCGTGAATTTTTGAGAAATAAAAAATACATAACATACTTATATAAATTTTTATAATAAACGACTATGGCGAATTTAGGTTCTTTGTTTCGAATCAGTAATTCGATTTTATGTGGATTTCGGAATGGGTGAGTTTTTGTAATAAAATTCAGTGCATTTTAAGGTTAGGTGTGTTATGGATGCTATCTAAACAACATTATTTTCAGATACAATCCTTCGGCGTGGATTTCCTCTACCAAGTATTCTCAGTCTGCAGAAGATAAATTGGGTATCGAAAGACCAAAAAGGCCGTTAACAGCATTTTTGAAATTTGCTTTTCAAGTTCGACCTACATTAATAGCCAAAAATCCAAACATAAAGACGATAGATGTTATGAAATTGGCCTCCAAACATTGGCAGCAACTTAGCGTCGATGTAAGACATAGTTACTATATTATATATTTACTTTGTTATCAAGTATATTATTGTATTTTTGAAATGCCTTTTGCTGTGAATCACAAACACAATGTTGTAAA
Organism: Lepidostoma basale; assembly: GCA_022606425.2. Classification (NCBI taxonomy): domain Eukaryota; kingdom Metazoa; phylum Arthropoda; class Insecta; order Trichoptera; family Lepidostomatidae; genus Lepidostoma; species Lepidostoma basale. The sequence goes on along the minus strand of JAHDVF020000715.1, from coordinate 190,690 downwards.
TGACAACTTCCTCAATTTATCGTATAATTATATAACGAATACTTGCTTATCTCGGTCTTATTAAAATTTTGTAATTTCTGCGCTTAGGCTAAAACAAAAATTCAACAAGAATGTAAAAAGGAATTAGACGACTACAAAAAGAAAAAAGAAGCGCACGATGCCTCTCTCACACCCGAACAGAAAGAGGAAATCTTCAAAATGAAAGAAGAAATGGCAGCTGCTAAAGAAAAACGGAAATTAAAAGCAGTAAGGGGACAGTAATTGTATTTCAGTATTTAATTCATAAATTGAAATATATTTTTTAAAATCTATTCTCATTTTATCTTTTTGTTGTAAAATTTTAATATTTTTAATATCAATGAAAAGATTTGTTTATTGTAGTATTTTTTATATTACATGGGAATTCAAGTTTCGTCTTGCTAAGGCATTTACACCATTTGATAATGCTTTGGAAACATCTACTATAATAAAACTTCTAGAAAAACACTTCATTCCCATGAAATATACTGAAACTTTTAGAAAACAGACGTTTAATATTAAATATTTGATATGGAGTTTTATATCATTGTTTGAGCATCATTAAATAATGATTGCTTTACATTACTTGAATTTTAGTAATTATTTGGATATTTTATTTAATAAAATTATCATGAAAACATTTTGAATTAAGTTTTTATACAGTATATTGCTATTCGTCGACTTATGACTGCGATTGGTTCTAGCAAACAGTTCGTAAGTCAATCTAGTCGTATGTTAGATCATGCAATAATTTTTTTACATTTGTTACAAATAAGTTAATTATACTTACTTAGACAGTCGTTGTCGTCCACTGCTAGACATAGGCCTCCCCCATACTTCTCCACGTATCCCTGTCTTGTGACTTTTGCATCCCCAATCATCAGCAATTCTACTAATGACATCGGACCATCGTGTGGGGGGTCTCCCTTTGTTTCTTTTGTCTTCGCGGGGTCTCCGCTCTACCATGCTTCTGGTCCATCTATCGTTTACCAATCTGGCAACATGTCCCGCAAATGACCATTTAAGCTTCCCTAACCTTGCGACGACATCTGTTACTCCCAACCTTCTACGTTTTTCAGTATTTCTTATCCGTTCTGAGAGTCTTACATGTAGCATGGCTCTTTCGTGTTTTCTCTGTGTTACACGGAGTCTCCTTATGTTCGACTTGGTGAAGTTAGCGTTTAGTCAATTATACTACAGTAAAAATGTTTTATATTATATTCATAAAAAATATGAAAATACAGGTGTTATGCACAGAAATATTTTGTTGGTCGCTTGTATTTATATTTTGATCTTTGTCTGGATTGTTTGTTTCTTCTTCTCTTCAGATATTTCACGATATGGGCGAACACCGTTCAGTCCTGCGAATCCTTCAATGTTTTCGTCCATTTCTTCAAAATGTGCCAAAAGTTTATCCAGAAGATGTAAACTTTAAGATGGTCCTATGACATTGAATTTTCAGATTGTGGCCGTAAAGTTGAACAGTTTGGTCACTCATTGTTTGGTATGAAAAAAAAATAATCTGCACTCTGAATTTAAGTACAGTATATGTAATTTAATTTTTCTTCTAAAGGCAAAGAAGGAATTGGGGCGCCCAAAGAAACCTCCCACTTCTTACATTCTCTTTGGATTGTCTGTGAAGGATAAAGTCTCAGGGAAGGGATTTAATAATTACCAAGCTGCAGTTTCTGAAATGTGGAATAAGTTATCACCTGCGGAAAAGGCATCCTGGGATGAAAAATCCACAGCTCTTAGAGAGAAGTATATGTAAGTTACTATCTATAATTATCTGTTACCATATTTAAAACTGGTAAAAGAAGGATGAAATTAGAATAAATGCAGTAGAAATGAGATCTCTTAGACAAAAAGTGCGAATGAAAGTGTTATGAACAAAATAATGAAAGGAATATTAAAATGGTTTGGACACATGGAAAGAATGAATGAAGAAATAATTGTAAAGAAAGTATATGTTAACTATGCAAATGGAACTAGAAATAGAGGAAGACCGAGGAAAACGTGGCACGATAAAATAAATCAAATATTGAATGTTGCCCACGTGAAGAGTCTGAAAAATTGACGTGTGTGCGTGACAAGATGTATGAATGTTGAAGAAACGAAATGAGTATGTCAGGGAATAAATTCTTTTTACCTACCCCTTCAGCGAGACGGTATGTTAGTCGGTTAGTTTATAACACTTATCACCTCCCACAAATAAACTGCTACATCGATCTGATATTTATAATAAATTTATATTCTACATGATAAATTTCCAACTTTCCACAATCATATGTAATAAAATTTCAGTTTCTCTTTCATACATTTTGAAGATAATTTCGTATGATAAATGTGTTTTTTTTTTTTTAATTAACATATATTTTTTACTAAGAAACTGAGTGGGTGGTCTAGGGGAATAGAATGCCTGGCTCCTGTTTAAGGGGACTTGGGTTCAAGCATGGAAACCACCAAATTGCTTCTTCATAATGCTCATATCGGAGATTGTGTAATAAATTATAATACCATTTATTTAAATTATCGAAATTAGTCTTTTATTTTATTATTTTTGTTCAATTATCTGAGTAAGTTTTTTTTGTTTTTGAGTGTAAAATATTTACAAACTGTAAATATTCATAATGTAACCCCGAGTAAATTATTTACAAACTGTAATCTATATACCTTTTATAATTATAATGCTTTGAGATTAAATCAGTTAGTTAATACTGTCGTTTATGTTTTAAACATAATTAATATATTTATTCTAAATGTAAAATTTATGTAATAATTTGTTTTAGGGTTGAACTTTCCCAATGGGAACAGAAGATGTTGCGGTTAGGAAATATCGATGTTATATCAAAGAAAACTTCTGAGCAGCGACGTAAATCCACCACCAAATCCGAATAGGAATTCGGGTGTCCCAACTCTGAAAATACTGAAGATAAATCTCATAGTTCTGATAGATTAAGTGTTAGAGCCAAAAAGGTAACCAATTATGTTCCTGTACAAGAAGAATTGGGCTTAAAGGAAGAAGACAAAGGTGGCCAACAAGAATCTGTAAATAATAGTGGAGATCTGAAGAGTATGACGCAGAGTTGGGGCACGGGTGAAACACACTCGTCACCTCAGGGTGATAATCCGACATTGCGAATCGACGAAAGCTTTCCAAAACTATCTGAGAAACAGAATCCTGAATCTAATAAAAGTGTTCTAAATTTTTTCAAAAAGTTTTTTGTGAAATGATTTGTTCTGATGTTATTAATAAGTGAATCTTGCATGACCCCCAATAGACAGTCAATTATTATTATTATTTTATTAAATCGCTCTTTATATCATTACAGCGCTAGCCAAATCGATGTAAAGATAATAGCTATCACATTGATTCTCGTTACATATGAATAGGTAGCTAATCTATCACCATTTTATTGTCACGTGAATTCTTCACCAGACCAAAGACAGTGTGACAATCACAATGCCTTCGCCGGGAATCGAACCCGGGACCTACGGTGTGGTAGTTAAAGCACTTACCACTCTGCCACGAAGGTCGTCGATGTTTTGTAAGGTGCTTTGCGATTTCTGTTAAATTTAATTTCATGTATTTTACGCAAATGTGTTTAAACGTTTTTCAAAAATAATTTGTGAAAGTACACTTCTTCTTCCTCAGCCTATTCCCGTCCACTCCTGGACAAAGGCCTCCTCCATTCGCTTCAATGTCACTCTGTCTTGTGCAGACTGCATCCTGACTGTGAAAGTACACAAAGATTAGTATTTTTTTTGGGGTTATGCCGTAATTATAAGTGACTTCTTTCTTCTGTTGTTGATAAGACGAACCAAATTTTTATTTTTCAAACAAATTTTTGTTTATGGTTAATAATACATCATAAAATAAATGATTCAATGACAAAATGCAGTATTTTCGGGTATTTGTTAAATGATTAACCTTTTGCTTACTGATGCTGTGTGGTTGATGCAAATTGCTTTTAAAAACTTTAACATCTCTATAAGTATAATAAGAAGAAGGCTAAGATTTTCAGTATTCCTTCATTATACATTTATGCGACAATTAAATATTTAATTATTACATTTTATTGAAAATCGGAGATGAATCACAAAAATATATTCAAACGTATTCCAAATGTGGCGCATTGTCTGTTATTGAAGTGTAAAAAATAAAGAATACGAGACCGTCTAACACATTCTCTTCACGTCTCATTTTAGCTACTCCTATATTTGTGAGTACGAGAGTGTGACAAGCTTTTAGTTGTGTAATATCCTGTACAAACATTTCATTATTTGATCTCGAACTGTTTTTTTTATTTTTTTTTATTGAATCATTCTTTGTATCATTACAGGACGAGTCAAATCGATGTAAAGGGTAAAGCTATCGTATTGATTCTCGTGACATGTGATAGGTAGCTAATCTATCGCTATTTTATTGTCACGTGAATTCTACACCAGACCAAAGACAGTGTGACAATCACACTGCACGCCAGAAATTGAACCTGGGACCTTCGGTGTGGCAGTCAAAGCGCTCACCAATCGACCACGAAGGTTCGCAGACAATTCGCACAACGGTTTTTTCAAATGTCGGTGTTTGCTGATGATTTTTCAGAAATTAGATAAAAAATATTATCACTTTTGCATTCGACTGTTGTTAATTGAAGAACTATCGTATGAATACTTCATATATCTGATTTCAAACTCTCATTTTGAATTGTGTAGTGAATGCACAGCACCGCAACATGCTGCTTTTAGCTCAGTAAGTGAAAGGTTAAATAAACTATTTTTATTTAAAAAAAATTAATGTTATGGTAAAATAGTGATATTGTGTTTTTTTTCTCTATTTTACGTACAATTAAAACTTAAATCTAGCTTCAGTATGTCAAATGTATCAACACTTTGTCTGCAGCTAAGTTTGCGCACCTATTAAGACGCGTATCTTGAAATTGAAATACAATCATAACATTTAATTTTATGCATATTTGAAAATGTGTTAAAAAATATGTCACCAAAATTGTGTAAAAATACACTTTATAATATAAAAATAACTTGAAAGTAGAGGTACTTATACCCTTCCTGCAGATGAGTTGATAAAAAAATTAAACCTAAAAATCTGTACTTTGATCTTGAGTTGGTAAAAGTGTGTGTACACATGGCCATAATTTAATAAGAATGTATGTTAAATGGTATCCCAGATTACACATATTTTTTGTTTATACAGTAGAACGTCGTTTATCCGGACTAATTGGCACCGAAGGTGTTCCGGATACTGATTTTCAGGATAATCAAACAGGCGCTAATTCTTTTAGCAAAGGTGTAAATCAACAAATTTTTTCCTTGGCTCATTTATTGATTATGAAATTACAAATTTTACTGCAAAAACAATATTGTATATAGTACATGTACATAAAAAGGCTTACATTACTCTACAGTACTGGAAAAATAATCAGAGATTTTCATCTCGGCTTGTCCGGATAATTGACGTTCCGGTTAACTGACGTCCAGATAAATGACGTTCTACTGTATTGAGGTACAATAAACCATTAGTGTTTGTGAAGGGGCGAGTGCATTCACCTTATGGGCACTTCATGTGTTGGGTGGTTGAGGTGCTTCACAAGTACATCGATCTGATGGTGGTAGGTAGGGTCACCTCTCCCTATTTCTTTGCACCGCTAACTTTATTTTATGTACACTTTCTTTTGATTTCCATGAAATTGAAAATGTTTTGATGTAAACCCAAATGGCTAAAAGATCATCACTTCAAAGACGGGTAAAAAATTATCTAAATATCTATTGGCTAAAGTAACGAGAATCTCACAGACCGAGTTTTCTTCAATAAAATGTTCTCTCCAAAGCCAGTGTACACACTCTTATAATATTTTAATGATGTGGATGTTTTTTTTTTTTAATATTTTTTTGTAGATTAGACTTACTTGTTATTTAGATATGTAATAAATACATACACATTCAATTTGTACTTTGAAATTGAACAAAATTGAAAATGTCTATTAAGAATATTTGTTCTTGTAGTATTGTATAGTTTAAGCAATTTAAAATATCTCTGCGGAGAAAAGTTGCTTTTAAATGTTAAGTTTTTTTTTTTTAATAATATAAGGTTCTTCATACTATCTGAATTTATTTAACAATATCGATTACTTCTTTATGTGTCATGTCAGGTCCCCCCGATATCGACTGATTACTTAATAAATCAACTGAAAATGTAAATTACACATTTGGCATGACATATTTTTATCTTCAAATTATTTACTGCAGGCAGCCAATTTTGTTTAATAAATTAACAAAATTCCAAACAGAACCAATATTATGTGTACGGTGTTTGAAAATTTTATTTTCTTTTTTATGTATATTTTAAAAAAGCAAGTGATTTTCAATAAACGGACATTTCGACTTTCTTAAACCTGATTTCATTTGTTTTCTAAAATTACCTTTTCCATATAGCTTCGCAGATGAAAATATTTTACAGGAAACGTGTGAAGAAAAAGTTTTCTTTGAACAAATTTCTTGGCAGACTGTAAAACATGTTATCGTAATGCATAATTATCTCTTAAAAATACACAAATACAATTTATTTTTACATAAATTAATCTTCCATTTATTAAAAAAATATATATTGCTTAAATATAATACAAGTGTAAGAAAACATTTTGGTTTATGTTTTTGGACAAGTTATACATAAGTAATGAGAGATATGATATGGAGAATCTCCTTGATTCTTAATATATTTTAATTTGGCAAAACTGACATCAATTAGGGTAGTGTTTAAGCTCAGAGGAGTGCTCACGTTCGTGTAGTTATTCCGTACATGTATTTGTCCACTTTGCCACGGGCGGCGAGGGACCGAAGTAGAGAGAGCCTTTTGTTATCCTATCCTTTATTTTATAATCCCTTTTTGCATATTATATATCAAGTTCTCGTTTTCACCATGTGCAAGAGAACAAATACAAATATATACAAACACGCATCTTCAAAATATTTTGAAAAACCTTGAACCGCTTGAATGATTAGCAAAAATTTATTGCCATGTTGAGATGACATGCCACTTAAGGCTACTAGTGAGGAAAGCAAGGTGGGCGGGCTCTTGACAGGTTCGCCCAGGAAGTAATCTGTGATTTCTAGTATCGCGAGAGGTAAAAAAAAATAAGTACTAAATGCGGACTCATTAAATAGACTAACAACATATATTACAAAAGCAAGAGCCACTACGCGGAGTTGAGGATTTCCAATTAAATTTCGTTTTAAAGTGTTATTTTCTACTTCAGTTTTTGTAATGGTGGGTTCAGTGAACTCAAATAGATTCGGGGGAATATCTTCCTGCAGGAGTTGGCTTTGGCTGCTGACGAACACAGAAGAATCGTCGGGGGAATCTCTTGTCAAAATGTTGTGAAAATGTTCTTCACTGGGTTCACTGAGATATCCTAAAAACAAATGATTTTTTTTTATCAATAAGCAGATTTAAATTAGTTATTATAATATACAGGTCTGTTGGACACATTAATTCTAATTTATTAACATCATTTTTAAAATTATTATTAAAAACGCTGTGTTCTGTGAAGCTGGAGCCAAAGAGGTGGTAAAATAAAAATAACCTAAAAAACTATCAAATGAAATAAATACAGATACAAAATTCCGCACAATTTTCTTACACCTATTAGTAAGAGAGTAAAAAACTATAGAAATTATTAACAAAATATTATTGTTTGGTTTCACTGAAAAGACAAAAGGTGCCCTGTCAAAATATCGGAAAGTTGGCACGTTTAGGATAACCAAACTAACCATTTGTGGGAATCGTGTCATCAACTTTTCCAGTGATAATCTGTAGTCTGTTTTGAGAATTCTGCAAAATTTTACGTCTTCTAGCCTCTGCACGCGCTGCGTCGGACATTTTAAAATATAACGCTATATTATTATTTTCAGTCCCAATAACAAGGATGACGCTAAACTTTTGTTGGCAACCATTACAATGAAGATAGTTCTTCAATTGAGTAAATAATATCCGTTCTCCATTGTCACGTTTCAATTTCATTTTCATGTGTATGGAGGTATTTTATTTTTCTCATTTCAATAAGCTTGAAAAAAAACCTGTTTTAAAACATAAGTGCTATTAATACATCACATAGGAAATCTTTGTTTTTTTCTCGTTGGCGAAAATTTAATAAATTTATTTTCAATAAAAAAGTGTTCCCGCTTTCAAATAATGTCCGGTTTAGCGTAGTCAAATTGGAGACTCGCCGGTCTTTTCGCAGTTTGGCGGGCAGAATTTGTGTCGTGCTGTTAATTTGTCGAGTTTTTGTTTAAACCTGTTGTCTATTTTATACAAAAATGGGTGATAAAGGCGATGGAGGTAAGATTTATCGAAATCCACAGTTTGAATTCGTGTTTATTATATTATAATGTGTTTATTTTCATATCGGCATGTAGCCACCAACATCTTCAGACTTTAATGTCAAATGATTAAATTTACGAGTTTTTGCTTATTTCACCCCGAAGTGTTATTTATTTTTCGCAAACTTTGATTGCTGATCGTATTTTATGACATTTTTAGAAACATTTGATGATGCTGTGGAGGAAAGAGTCATAAATGAAGAATATAAGATATGGAAAAAGAATACACCTTTTCTTTACGATTTGGTGATGACCCACGCTCTGGAATGGCCTTCCTTAACTGCTCAGTGGCTCCCTGACGTTACGAGACCGGAGGGAAAGGATTATTCCGTTCACAGGTATTGCATCCATCACTATTTCTTGATCATGATTATTGACACTGCTTTTATAATTTTTTGTTGAAAGGTTCGTTACTATCACATTCTTTGTTCTTTGATTTACTCGACGAATACTGATTTCTTTTGAAATATCACATTGAAATTGATATATTGATCATAGGTACATTTAATAAATATTTTATGTGTATATATCATATCGGAATGAGTTCTCATTCTGTCTTGATAGAAGAATGGAGTTCAGCTGTGTTATCATGTTGCAGGCTGATCCTGGGCACACACACCTCAGATGAGCAGAATCACCTCTTGATCGCTAGCGTGCAGCTGCCCAACGAGGATGCACAGTTTGATGCTAGCCATTATGACAACGAGAAAGGAGGTGAGTTTTTGAAAATACAAAATTTAATAAGTGTCCGTAATCTGGATTTTCAGAAACACTACAGACTGTTGAATTGATGCGTGATTCAGAATGCGTTTTACCGGTGCTAACTTATGTGTTTGAAATAATAACATTGTCTCGGAGATGGGTGGATAAATTAAGAATGTACAAAGAGCAATGTTGGGGGATCAGTATAGCGGACAGGGTGAGAAACAGCCAGAAAAGGAGTGTCGGACATCATCAGAAAAGTGGCAGTACTGAAATGACACTGGGCAGGCCATGTCGCTTGCAGTTCGGACGTTAGAAGGACATAATACCTTCGTTGCTGGCATTCTTGGACTGTGACCTGAAACCCAGGACGTCTCCAACTTCGATGGAGAGATGACATTAGAGAGAGCACCGGTACAACATGGATATGTGTTGTTCACGATCGACAGACATGGAAGCAGATGGAGGAAGTCTACGTCCAGGTGTGGACGAATACAGGCTAATAATGATTCAGAATACAGAATGGATGTTCTATCTTTCATTTAAGTTAGAGAACAAAAATTACTAAAGTTTCAATTCCCATTCAGCAATATATAGTATTCATGATAACCTTTATATGGTAGATATATTCTCATCAGAAATTCTGAAAACAACTTAATGCATAATTTAAAATAAGAGTTCATCAAATAAATTAGAATGCTAAACAATGATATATTGTTTACAAAATCATACAGAAATTTTGGCGTTGATAGTCACTGTCTAAAAGATGATTCATAAGTGCTCGAATTAAAATAATTTCTGTGAAATAAATAGTGTATATCCCTTGTACATACAAGCAAGAGAGAAAGAGATAGTGCGAATCAGGTGAACGGTCCATATCACGTGTAAATAATGAAATATATATTATTTAAATTCATTACAGATGGTAGCATTTCTTGCTAGTATTTTGAAAAACATTGTAGTGGTAAAGGGAAAAAATAATCATTTTTTTGAGCTGTTTTTTTTCTTCCTACAATGGTTGTTTGCAAATTTAAAGTGCTTAAATCTACCCACATGAAAGGTGTACATTTTGAAACATTTTTTATTTGTGCCTAACAAAAATTATTAAAATCTTTCAGAGTTTGGTGGGTTCGGATCAGTTTCGGGGAAGATTGAGATTGAGATTAAGATCAACCACGAGGGCGAGGTGAACCGTGCTCGCTACATGCCCCAGAACCCCTGCGTCATTGCTACCAAGACTCCCTCCTCCGACGTGCTGGTGTTTGACTACACCAAGCACCCCAGTAAGCCCGAGCCCAACGGGGAGTGTCACCCAGACCTCAGGTAAAGCTAATAACTACTATAATGAAGAATTCATAATTGTTTTCAAAGGGTTTTGGTTGGGCAAATTGCTTATACTGTTATAAGAAATTTGACAATAAAGTAAACTTTCATGATATCATCACTTTTCAGATTACGGGGCCATCAGAAAGAAGGGTACGGTCTCTCGTGGAATCCCAACCTGAATGGATACTTACTCTCCGCCAGGTGAGTTACTTAGTTACATGTAACAACACAGTTTCTATGACTTCTTTAGTGCGTCGCGTCCACCTTCCATACAAAGTCAAAAATTTCAAATTATAAAGTATTATTTTAATACATCATAATTAGAGCATATTATTAATTCAGTGACGACCACACAATCTGCCTGTGGGACATCAACGCCCCACCACGGGAGAATCGCGTCATCGATGCCAAGTCGGTGTTCACTGGCCACACAGCCGTGGTGGAGGACGTGGCCTGGCATCTGCTGCATGAGTCCCTCTTCGGCTCCGTTGCTGATGACCAGAAGCTCATGATCTGGGACACCAGGTAATTACATTTTTTATATTGTTACTTAGTGCTAGTGTGTTAAAAAATGGTTAATTTTAAAATTGATTGATTACAGTATAAGTCCATTAATTCGAACAACGATAACTCGTAATTCGAAATTTTCATAATTTGCTCGGTCCGAAAATTGACTTTTCATCGTAAATTCTACCGTTAATTCGAAATATCGCGTATTTCGTAATTCATAAAGTTTTGGGTCAAAATGTAACTACAATTCTAATAATTCAAATGAGACATCACGTGAGAAAGAATCCGTTTCGAGCGCTTAAATAAATACGTTTTTCTCTTGAAAATATCACGCAGTAAAAAAGTGCAAAGCGATAAAATGAGAACACTATGTAAAAAGGATATCTTTATTCTCAGTATCTTTCGTGTATCCATCATTTCTTTTCTATAAATTAGCTATATTTCTTTCACAAAGTTTTCGGAGAAATTCCAAAGCTAGACAAAGCTTTTTTTTGTTGAGACATTACTTCAGAATGAGTATACAAAAAGGAATAAAATTAATAAACTTAAAGAATAAAACAAAACAAAAAACGCGAAAGTCAAAAGCGTAATAAATCGAGTCGAAAACCGAATAATATAACCATAGGGCAAAAACGGATAAAATTTAAAGATGTCTGCTGACCAATCGCAACGTGTCGCTCGCTGACCAATCACGACCGAAATAATGTGTCGAGCACGCGTATTTTGAATATTTTCGACGTGCATTGCGGAAAAAAAATGTACTAAAATATATCGGGACTGAAATAATTACACGCAAATGGCGGGAAAACGTAAATCCGGGTTTCACTGTATTAATTTTTATATAGGTTTTTTTATTCGTATGAGATGCCTGTCTTAATAGGATTCTTTTAACAGGTTCACTGCCAGCCTATGGGGGAATTCCTTTAGGAAAATCCGTTGGTTTTTTTTTTGTGAATTTGGCTACATATTCATCCTAAACAACATTTTTGGGCCATTATTCTGATTTTTTTTTTTTAAGCTTTGGAAAAAAATGCAAAAATGAAAACTCCGCCCATCGGCGGACCTGGCCCATAGGTAGGAAATTTCATCCAATGTGCCAGCTCCGCCCATGGGCGTTTTCGGGTTTTGTCGTATCAGATGATTTAATTACAAAGAAATACAAAGAAATAACTAACACAAATGTAGACAAATGGTTCACTACAGCATAAGGTGATAATTATCAAAACACTTGATACATAGACCCAGTTCATTTGGACACTGGATGCAATGAAATAGCGTGTCCACCCGTTTATTCTTCTTTGAACATTAACGACACACTTTTCGCTTGATACGACGACCATCTGCTCGTTTTTCAGTGATCTTGCTAATGGTATGCAAGCCAGCAGATGCACGAGATCTTATTACTGGTGGCGCCGACTCTGGTAGCAGGGAATTGATGACAGAAAGTCGGAAATCATATAAAGACTTTTGTTTTGCACCAGAATATTTGTTGTAAAACTTGAACGAGTTTCCTAAAAGAAGTTGAATGGTATGCACAAATAACTTCTTATACCACCGCAGGGTCTTTCTTTCACAAGGGTAGTATGCCAGCAGCTGGTCCTGTCGGTCTATTCCTGACATGAAATTGTTGTGTTGGGCTATAGCTTCTTCTTCAATTCCTATGGACTATTAATAATCTTCACTCAGTTCAATTCCTAACTCATCTTCTATGTCACTATCCCTAAGAAAAACCTGAGAACGACGTTGCCTTTTAGGCCGAGAAGGCCCTGGTATGTCTCCCATTATAACTATTTGTAGCTCAGAAACTATAATAGGTAGCGAAAAACCAAGAGCACGTGGAGAAAGTTTAAAATTTTGCGCGCAATTCCGCTATAGAAACAAGTTGTTGCGGTGACTGTCGGACGAGCACTGAGTCATAGAAATCGTACGAGCCCAGTCCGCCCATCGGCGGGCTCGGAGTTATTCGTTTGTACCCTACTCCGCCGATCGGCGGAGCTGGCAGTGAACCTGTTAACCAATAAAAATGTTGATTTTGATTTCAAACCGCCATTTGACCCACAAAAACGTTGTTATGCTATCCAAACACTTTTGTTATTATTATTATGAACACTTGGCATTATAATTATTATTTTGACAGAACGAAAAAATGGCCGCGATGTTCCAAGCCGCAGCAGTTGGCGCAAAATTTTTTTTTTAGTAATCGCGTAATTCGAATTTTTTTGGGAAATCCGGTCCCTTGAATTTCAAATTATCGGACTTTTACTGTAGCATTGATTTAAATCCTTAGATTATGTCTATATATTTTTGTAACCACAGATTAAACAGAAACGGAGAATATTTGTCTCACTTGAGATAACGCTGATGACATAATTCTGTTATCGGAGTCTCCCGAACAACTTTAAGAAATGCTGGAATCTTCTCAAGAAATTGGCCTTAAAATGAATATGACAAAGACAAAAATATTGACTAACACACAAATTGAAGACATTAAAATCCATAATAAAAATGTAAAAGTGGTAGATGAATATGTGTACCTTGGTCATATGTTGGCTTTTGGAAGAGGGGGTCAAGTCAAGGAGATTGATAGGAGGATACAGCTCGGTTGGTCTGCATTCGGAAGGCTGGACAACATCTTCAAGTCGAACACAAAATTTAAAAACAAAAGTGCTGGACCAGTGTGTGTTATCTGTGATGACCTGTGGATGCGAGACATGCACGTTAACTAAAGAAGCAATGCACAAAATCAAAGTTGTATAACGGGCCATGGAAAGATCCATGTTGGGTATCTCACTTAGAGACCATATACCCAACGTTGAGATTAGAAGACGCACCGGGGTCACCGATGTAGGGATACGCATTGCGAGGATGAGGTGGCAGTGGGCTGGTCATGTGTGTCGACGGAATGATGGAAGATGGAGCCAGAGGGTTACTAAATGGAGGCCGAGGTTGGGCCGGAGAGGTGTCGGGAGACAGCTAACTAGGTGGAGCGATGATTTTGTACGGATGGCGGCGGAAAGGGACTGGAGAACACTGGCGAGAGGGAGACTGGAATCCCATTATGAAAACTTTCACATTTTGTCGACTCACTGGTTTATGTTTGAAAGTATATATTTTATATTTTTTAGATGCAACAATACATCGAAACCCTCGCACACAGTGGACGCCCACACAGCCGAAGTCAACTGCCTGAGCTTTAACCCGTACTCTGAATTCATCCTCGCCACCGGCAGCGCCGACAAAACTGTAAGAAATGACTTAATTAATCTTTCAAGATGAATTATGGTTATAAGACATTGTTTACAGATTTGTTAATATTTGTCTCTGTTTTAGGTTGCCCTCTGGGACTTGAGAAATCTAAAACTTAAACTACATTCCTTTGAATCTCACAAAGATGAAATATTCCAAGTGCAGTGGTCCCCACACAACGAGACCATACTGGCGTCCAGTGGCACCGACCGCAGGTAATTTTATTTAATGGATAACAGTGGCTTGATTTTACAATCAAGTGTCGATTTGGAGTTTTGATTATAGTATAGTATGGCCCTCTGTGATTTAAAAATGACCATCACAGTGTCCTGTAACAACAATGGCTCGGAATCATCAACTCATTGGCTGCCTCTAACCCTGATCGGGGTTCTTTGGCTACTCAATCGAAGCGCCACGAACCCCGATCGGGGTTGTCGATGTAGTAAATTGTATCCAGCAGTATTTCAACGGCGTTCGCGTTGAACGGTTGCGGAATACGTCAGCAGTCCACGAGTTAATTAACAGTATATTTTTATTGCTCTTATCGTTAGGATGTTCACAAATTTAAATATATGCTATAGCTGTATCTCGGTCTATTTCGAATGCCATCTCATTTAGAGGACGAATCACCTTCAATACAGAAGAACTTTCAAAGCGCCTTAGTGCGACATTCCTATATTAAAAAATAATCTTAACTAGTCTTAAAAATCTTACGATGCATTCTGAGAGTGTTATAAAGTCTAACATTCCGTGAGAAATAGTAATGGATATAAAAAAGGGTAGTAATTATATTATGAGGTATAAATATTGCAAAAAATATTTTTGGATCCCTTCTAGTTCTTATATGACGGTTTTTCTCTGGGGGTTCCAAATGATAGAACGATACTCCAAATTACTGCAAACCAGCGCTTCATATAGTATACGAATCAGCTTGGACTCCACTACAGCATCCTTGAAATGGGTTGCAACTAGTTTATCATAGCTTTAGAAGTGATAATATTCTTTAGTTATTAGGTGTATAAATTTGCTTCCGCCGTTTTGCGATATATGGCAGTAGCGGTAAGTGGTAGTTGGAATAAATAGATCATAGATGTCATACAATAAGCTAAAGTATTTGTAAACATAACGCCATCGAAATATTAGTCGATTTGTGTCTGCATCATAAAGTTATTCCCGATTAAACATGTCAGCTTACGAGCCAAATTCTCGTCATTTGCGGGAGGTTTTAATTTTATGCTTTAATATGAAGAAATCTGCGGCTGAGGCTCATCGAATGCTCTTAAATACCTATGGTGAGGCCGCTATTAGTGAAAGAACGTGCCGAGAGTGGTTTCAACGCTTCAAGAACGGTGATTTTAACGTCGAAGACCAGCATGGCGGTGGAAGAGAGAAGGTTTTCGAAGATGCAGAATTGGAGGCATTACTTGATCAAGACTCGTGTCAAACGCAACAAGAATTGGCAGGATCATTGGGAGTGACGCAACCAGCCATTTCAAAACGCCTGAAAGTCATGGGAATGATTCAGAAACAAGGAAATTGGGTGCCGTACGAGTTGAAGCCGAGAGATGTTGAACGGCGTTTGTGTGTTTGTGAACAGCTGCTTGCAAGGCAAAGACGGAAGGGATTTCTGCATCGCATTGTGACTGGGGACGAGAAATGGGTTCATTACGATAATCCCAAGCGCAGAAAATCATGGGGATATCCCGGCCATGCTTCCACGTCGACGGCCAAACCGAATATTCACGGTTCCAAGGTTATGCTCAGTATTTGATGGGACCAGCTCGGCGTAGTGTATTATGAGTTGTTAAAACCGACTGAAACAATCACAGGCGATCGTTATCGAACGCAATTAATGCGTTTGAGCCGAGCATTGAAAGACAAACGGCCGCAATACAACGAGAGACATGATAAAGTGATTTTACAGCATGACAATGCTCGACCCCATGTTGCGAAAGTGGTCAAGACATACTTGGAAACTTTGAAATGGGAAGTCCTACCCCACCCGCCGTATTCTCCAGACGTTGCTCCCTCGGACTATCACTTGTTTCGATCAATGGCACACGGCCTAGCTGACCAGCACTTCCGGTCTTATGAAGAAGTCAAAAATTGGATCGATTCGTGGATCGCTTCAAAAGATGACCAGTTTTTTTAACGCGGGATTCGTATGCTGCCTGAAAGATGGGAGAAAGTAGTGGCCAGCGATGGACAATACTTTGAATCATAAATGTATAACCAGTTTTTTACGATAAAGCCTCGAATTTCGGAAAAAAACGGCGGAAGCAAATTTATACACCTATTAATATTTCATATTTTAAATAATTTATAAGATCAAAATGAAATCTGTTTTTTCTGCACTGTAATAATAATTAATATTATTAGATTGCATGTGTGGGATTTGTCTAAAATCGGAGAGGAGCAGAGCATGGAAGATGCAGAGGACGGCCCGCCCGAGCTGCTGTTCATTCATGGTGGTCACACAGCCAAGATCTCCGACTTCTCCTGGAATCCGAACGAGCCATGGGTCATCTGTTCTGTCTCAGAAGATAACATCATGCAGGTGGGCATTCACGATTATTACTATTTATAAAATATTTCCCCCGTAAGCTAAAAATAATCAATTAATTATTATTTAAATATTGCTGTTCTTTCACTATTTCACTAAATGGACAATTTCATTGAAATAATTAACGTAAATTGTTTCATAATTCATGAAAGTAAGATTATACATAAAAATGAATATCATCATTTATAATATGCTAACTTTTAAAGCGCCGTTTTTGTGATGTAATCAAATCAAATCAAATCAGTTTATTTCATCAACGGACATTACAAAATTTATTTTTAAGGCATCTATTGAGAACAGGTAAAATAATATATTATATATAGGCATCACCTCAAGGGCGCATTAAGACATGTTTTAAATCTAAAAATCTAAACATAAACGCTGCATTATTCGCGATCAGTTAGAAAGTATAATAGTACAAAATATACAAGTTTTAAATTGGGCATGAAAAATGATAAAGATGGGTTTTCAGCTTAGATCTGAAATCTGCTGGATCATTTATGCATCTAAGGTATCAAGGGAGATTGTTCCAAGCTGATGGACCGGCTACTGCAAAGGCTTGATCCCCAAAATTTGGACCAGGGCATTATTTCGGCTCAACTAATCTTCCTATTTCCGAGGAGTTCGCCGAGCAAAGTGTGGATTTTCTTGGATTGACGTTGTCCGTTATATAGAGTTCGATAAATATAGCTTGGTGCCATTCCATGTAGCGCTTTGAAGACTATCCAGCAGAGTTTATAGTGGATACTTTCTGGACTTTTAAGCCAGTGAAGTTCTTTGAGATGTTGTGTTATATGGGACTTTTTCGGAATGCTTTTTATGAGTCTTGCTGCTGTATTGAACGCAGATTGAAGTTGTTTTGGAATGTTTGCATAAATTCCATTACAATGGTCGAGTCGTGACAATGAAAGAATTTACAAGAGTTTTGAAAGTGTCGTAGGGAACACTCAGTTTGACGGATTTAAACCGTGTTGTTAATTTGAGATTTGAGGGACAGATTTGCATTAAGATAAACACCAAGAATCTTTGGAGTTATCGGGAACGATATCATTGTCATCTTTTTATTCTTGGTGTTAATGGCAAGCTTGTCTAATATATTGTAAGAATTCTCTTAAAATGGGTCTCATCTTTCATATTTCACTTGCTATTTTGGTGAAAAGTTTAGCTGACTTTGTGTAGTTTCCAGGGGCGCCGGGTGTATGCTTATATTTACACAACACATGGATGTATCTTCCTTGCCCTCAACATCCAAAATGTATCATTAGTTAATTAATACTAATGAAAATGTCTGTTTTCTTGAAGTTTTTTTTTGATAATGCTTTAGAAAGGCGAAACATGTCATTCCCATAAATTAAAATAATACTTCTAGAAAACAAACATTTTCATTAGTATTAATTATTTAATATGGAGTTTTACATCATTGTTCAAGAAATAATAAATGTGTATCATTAGTAATTACGAACAAATGTCTTCCGCAGGTCTGGCAGATGGCGGAGAACATCTACAATGACGAGGAGCCAGAGACGCCGGCCTCGGAGCTGGAGCCCAGCGTAGTGAACCACGGCTGAGTCGGCCCTCCGGCTCCACTCCTTCATCAATTTGTTAAACTCACGTCCTTTGGTTATGCCCGGTGACTGTGTTTTACTGTACTCTAATCTTCAGTTCCTCCGAGCTACGAGAGCTTAGTTTATTTTTTCAAAGTGAACTCCCCGTGTTGTCCCACATCCGTGATCTTTATAATTTTCTCATTTATAATTCAAGTTTACCTAGCCTTAGTTACGGAGTATTATTAAGCATTTATCATATCTCAATATTGGGACATAAAATTATATTTCTTAAAATACACATTAACTTTTATCATTGTGATTGTGATGTGATTTTGTATTTCGAGTTAAAAGTTTGAGTTGAGGTATTTGTCAATTTCGATAATTTATGTAAAATTCAACAAGAAAAATTTCAAGTCCATTGATCCACAAATATCAGCTATTTTTTTTATTTATTCAATAAGTCAGATCAAGAGATTTGTTAGTTCTAGAATTTGCCGGTGAAATTCTTTTAGAAATCAGTGTTTCTCCACGGTTGTGGGGACACATATACATATTCAATTATCCTTTTAGGAAAATTTTCCAATGTCATAAATTTATATTAATTTTATTTAAAAAAAAATGTAAACAAAGATATTATCAACCATTACACGCAAAATACTTATTTGTGGATTTGTTTTTGGTTTGTTATTTACAAGGATGCCCCCAGATCAAATATTATGCCACCAACTGATCTCAAGAGGCCTGCTACGGACATACTAAATTCCATGCAGTGTCATTGAATGGGATTAATAAAAGATAATGTCTTAAAAATATGTGTTTTTATTTAATCATACATTTAGTTTAGAATTTTTCTGTAATTTATAGCTAATATGAAAGATTATTAATGGTTTAATTGAAACACTTACAATACGAGGGTTGCTACTTATATTTCTGGCCTTGGCAATATGGAGTGTTGCCAGGCGCCATCCATTGTTTCCATTGGTAACATTATCATCTTTTAACATAATCTTATTCCTAACATTTTATCATTTGAGCGCCATTTGTTTTTTTACAGTAACATGAACAGTTCATTTTTGGCAAAAAATGTAATTAACCCTTAAACCACCAAGACCGTCTACAGACGGTCATCACCAAAATATAATTCAATTCAAACTCTAAAATTGTTGCGCTTTAACCATCAAGGCAGATTTTCGTCGATAAAATTCCCTACCAAAGTATAAAGGTTTGATCCCGCTTAGTCGCGTAGTTTGATTGTTATGGTCATTTCTGTTAAGACTTTCGGGTAAACGGACGAAATAATTGTTTGTGATTGTGGTGCAAATTAAAATTACAAAAAAAATATATTTTTGAGGTGAGTTGTTTGATCTCATATTTTGATAGTTTGTTATTAGTTTGATTAAAAAAAAGTTTTTTTTGTAAGAAACGCGAGTTTTATGAACACCTTCTACAGACGGTCTTAGTGGTTTGTCTGGAAAAAAATCCGCATTTTATATATTTTCTTTCAAAATTTGTTTTCATATTTTTATTTAATTTTAACGTTCTATTGTAATTTTTTGTGTATTCGGGATTTTAGAAAATGTCACGATGAAACGATAGACAGAAAACGTTCAATCTTTCTTCAATGAGTGATGAACAAATTAAAAACTTCATGGATTCGGTCGAAACTGATGATGAATGCGCAGATTTTAACGACAGTTTCGAAGATCCAGATTATCATTGCGATGAACTTCAACATGAAGATAATACAATAATTAACAACTGCTTGCAACTTATGGACTCTTCCTCGCTTGGAAACGCAATTGATTTTTCACTGAACGTTAGCAATTTGAGTTTGAGTGAAATCGATGAACAAAGGGATGAATACGACGCTTCAGAATGAAATTGTTATTGAATCAATTCCAATACTTCAAGAACCTCAAACAGAAATGACAACCTCAATGCCACAAGGTGAAGTTGCAGTTCAAGCACAACGACCACAGACAGAATCAAAAATGTCGTTTAAGCTAAAGAAAAGAGCTTGATCACCATTACCAAGTGTAGAAGCTTCTGGACCACGTGTAGTACCATCAGCTGGTGGCTTCACTGGAGTTAGCTTGATGAATATTGACAAGGACTCGAAAGAATTCAAAGAAATAATGTGGCGTAAAAAGGTATTTGGGTCGCAATGGACTCAAAATTAAAACTCAGGACATGGCAACCAGGATCTTTTACCATCTTCTGGACATGGCTATAACCAATGCATTCATTTTGTATAGAAGACTCAACGCTGACTAGAATAAAACTGCGGTTACTAATCAGGAAAAAATTAAAGATATGACGATGAAGGCATTTCGTGTGAGTTTTGCTAAAGAACTGTGTGTCTCCCTTGAGAAACGCTCAGTTGGCCGTCCATCTGCCACACAACCAACTTCCAGCAATTGTGTTGGTAAAAAAGCAACTCATCCAGTGTCAAGTGTGAGATTTGATGGAATGAATCATTTTCCTGAATGGGGATCAAAAAAATCGTGCAAACAGTGTAAAAAATCGAAAACACACACATTTTGCATTAAATGTAACCTCCACTTGTGCATTTCTAAAGCAAAAAATTGTTTTAAAGACTATCATGTAAATGAATGACTAATTTTTACCCATTTATCGAGTTTTCGCATTCAATAAAAACCATTTGTTTTACATCAATTATACAGCACCTTGTTTTATTTTTTTAAAGCTAACCCACTAAGACCGTCTACAGACGGTCATTCATCTGTTTCACCTAGCGCCCTCAGGTTAACATTTTTTCAAAAATGGACTTCATATTCATGTCTGTCAGCCTAAAATCATACTAGAACCAAAATTCTCAAGATGGAATTTCTCATATTTCTATTTCAGTGGTTTAAGGGTTAACTCGTGATAATTTTCGTGCAATTATTTTTCATAACTTTCAACATGGATTATCAAGACAAGAGTGCACCGTAAAACTAAATTTTTTTTTAGGATAAAGTAACATACTACAGCAGTGTAAAAAACTGTTAGAGCGAATTTAACCGTGGTTGTCAATAATCGGCTGTTGTAAAATGTATTTGACACAAAACATGTTTCTTTACAAGATGTGGATATAGAGTTGCTGTGCAGTTCCTTATATTTATATCTGAACCCTTTGGTTTTCGGCACTTTTGGGATTAGTATGCCAAAATATCTGCGATTTTGTAGAAAGAAATTCAATATTTTAATTAAGCCTATATAAATAAAAGGCAGTGTGCGTTATTGTGTATTCCTATAACTCTGTAAATCTTATATCAGATCGAGGTGAATTATCGAAATTAAAACAAATCTATTTTTTCTGCATCTGTGATATGAACACCTGCACGTGTACATGAATTTCTGGGCTGGGAGTGAGACAAAAATATATTTAGTTTCGTACGCATGGTGTAAAAAGTGCACAGCCACCATTCTTATGACCACCGTCAAATTTGTAAGCCGTGCCATTAATTTAGTTTTATCTCGGCGCAAAAAAAATATTACCATCCAAGTACAGACATTACGAGTAATGTATAATAAATGTATGTGATCTAAACAAAATTGACAGATATGATGAGATACCCTTAGTGGCTGGCTGCACACTGTTCTTTTTTACGCCGTGCCTATTAACTACAAAATAACACCATTTTTTTTTATACATTTCATGAAATGTTTAATTCTAAATATGCTTTTTTTTATTACAAATATATTAAAATGTAGCACTGACTCACTTCCTTACATTCTGTCTAAAACTTATATTATTCTTTTATAAATCATGGCTTCGATTCGTCGGGTTCGGAACTTCTTGCTAGTGTAGCGAAAGCCGATATATTGGATTTCAGCAACCAAACGGTTAAGAGAAAAATTTACAACAGATAAGAGAAAGAAAGAGAGAAAGATAAAATCTTATACACCAATATAAATTTTTTTTTGAGGACTATAAATATGCAGTATGATCCTTTCATAGGGCTAGTTTCTGTTGAAAATGTTTTCCAAGAGTTTGCCAGCACTTATTGTAATTCGCATCCAGTTTCTGACAAGTTTCTTCCCCCCACTTGGTGATGGCCATACTCAGCGATGACTCGAACATGAATGCCTGGGAAAAGGATCACACATATAATTGATAATTCATAATAGATTTTCTCATCTTTCATTGCGAATATGGCATGCTGACAATACAAATTACTTTTGATTGGTTAGCATGCATGTAGAGTTATTTTGAGTATAACAAGCATATTAATGATTATTCAGTTACTGAGAGTTGAATACTTTTTTTAGCCATAAAGTTTTTGAAATATGTTTATTTCAATTAATTTAAAAAAAATTTGGCAGCACCCGCTTTTAAGTTAAGAGATGACCACGAAAATATCCCAGTAAGAGAATTATAAACCAAGCTTTTAAAATATAATCAAACAGCAGAGCTGCCAAGAAGAATAGGGCTGAGTTGTGCTGCTTGTGGGAAACTTTTGAACATAAACAGGTACCCTTATGTTTGAAATTAAGCGATTATGAATCGTGTGTATAGCCAGTGACAACTTATACACTAGAGACTTTGTCCATTACACAAAAAAGTCATCAAAACCTAAAGTGTGCATAATGATCCATGAGACAGATGCTCGGTATGAGTTAGTTTGTTAGCAGACCGAATAAAAAATGAAGAAATAAAACGGAGTTGTCAACATGGTTCGTAAAGCTACAGGTTGGTACTGGGTGCCCAGATGTTTATTGTATTTAAAAAAAATTATATACTTGGAAAGTATGGTAAGTACCTGGACTAGATTGGAAAAAAAAATTGTTGAGAGCAAAATTAATTTTATATTTTAACTCTTTTTCAACACTTGCCAGATGGCAATGGGTATCGAGTGACCAGTGATGCGCAAGTTTCTCCCTGTTGCGACTTGAACAAGTTGCATATGTACATTCCTAGCACTTTTATTTGTATTATTTGACATTTAATTGATGATAAAACACTATACTTTTAAATTAGTATTTTTTTTAAATACACTTTAATTGGATATTCAGAGTTCAGCACCATGGGTAAATAATGAATTTTAACATCGTAGAGAGTGCTAAGCTCGATACACTTTTTTCAATTTAACATTTTTCAAAATATCCAACATGAATATGAATAAAATTTCCTACAATCTTTCAAATTTGTCTTTCTTTAAGAATGATTTGTCATGAAAATTAACATAAAAAAGCACATATGTAAATTTTGGAAGCAGAAAGTCAGATTTCACCCTTATAGTGCGGTTGGCTATATTTGCAGTGCAAAAGAATGCTTTCAACTGTGGCAGACTATGTTTGTAGCTCATATCATAATGTATCTCATAAATCTTTTTACTTCAGTTGACAACAACAACAAACCATCAAGTTGTTTCACCGCAGGTAGGCAGAAAGAATGGACCGCCACACTACCTCTATCCTGACACACCTCTCTAGCTTCCTCCACATTCATACAACGAGTCATACACGTACGTCAATTCCTCCGACTTTTAACAAGACCATCCTTAAAAATTTGATTAATTTGTTCATGCCATGTTTTCTTGGTCTACCTCGACTCCGTACTCCATTTACATTGTTAACATATACTTTCTTAACCAATCTTTCTCCATCCATGCGCTCCATTTGTCCGAACCAACACAGTGATTTATTTACTTTAGTTTTTTTACTACGAAACTGTACAAAATATACATATTATGATGAACTGGGATTGTTTGTCTGAGTTGCAAATGTAGTCACTCTCAGATAAATACCAATTTTTTTACTGCAAATGAAGCCAACCGCACAATGGGGGTTAAGCAGAATATCTTCAAGTTCACCTGGGTTCCAACGGCTATCTTCTGTGGCACAAGTTCAGCATTGCTGGCTGCCTCGAAGCATTCTGCATCTGGCCCGTGCGGGGTCATCATGGAGTGGAGGGAGGCTCCGCCTGGCAGGAAGCCCCCCTCCTTGGCCTCGTAACGGCCCAAGATAAGACCCATAAACTCACTCATGCAATTTCCTATTACAGAACTTTATTTCAGCAATTATAGGGAGTACATAATATAACATGGATATGTACAGATATGCTGTACAGATATTTTGTGAATTTTGAATTAAACTGATTGAAAAAAAAAGTATTATGGGTACATGTAAATCTTAAAAAAATTCCATATTTATTTTAGCATTAACTAAGTCACCATTGACACGAGGAAGATGAAGCATTAAAGTAAAAACATGTAAAACTCTACTATTATTATTTTAAACATTTCATTTAATGTCTACCGAATTTAAAAAAAATTAGTTTGGTCTAATTATTATTTACTAAAATCCTAAAGGGTTAAGAATTTTTGATAATAATAAAGTATTAACTTTTTGCATGCACATTCAGAATGAAACAAAGCTACTTTGGTATCTGAACTGATAAAGGTGTTGTCAGTATGGATAAAGGAAGAAATCTTACGGTGATAATATGGTGGTCTGAATGTATTTTCCTGCACAGACCACCTTGGAGGGAATATCACAAAGTCGGCTATAGCCACTCCGGGCTTTGTGGACGGGCAGGTCAGCACAGTGAATATGGAGGGGTCCTAAACCAATGTATTAGTTAATTACTTTTCGGATTAACTGATACAATTATGGTGTTTTTATTGCAAAGTACTTACACAATGATCAAATGATACTGAGTTAATGACCATAAAGTTTTTAAGGTCATATTTGTAGGGAACATAGTTGCCATGCCAGGCGACAACATCAAATGGAGAATGATTTTGTTTAGCGACGAATAGTGCTCCTTGATACTTATTTATTATTTGAAATCCTGCAAAAATGTTAAATAAACAGCTTTAAATAAACGATCTTCAGTGTTTCATATTTAGAAGATAAAGTATAATAAATTACCTTTTACTTCCCTATCTTCAAAGTGAGCAACAGGGCTTAAAAAATCTCTCGGGTTAGCTAACCCATTTGCCCCAATGGGACCCAAATCAGGTAGTTTAAAATGACCATCAAATACTTCTAAAATGTATCCTCTAAAACAATTTTTAATTATTATTTGTCAGATTAAAAACCTAAGTGAAGAATGAATCGTCAGAATAACATACCTTGAGCCTCCGTTCACTTCTACGCCAAATCTCATACCTTGCTGAATTACACAAATTTCATTTGGCTCCACATTCATAATACCAAACTCTGTTGTAATTTTTAGCTTTCCTTCTTGTGGCACTAAATTATGAAAATCAGCATTTAAGTCATCATTTGCAAAGTTTGCAATGAAAAAAAATATATATAAACAAGATAAATAAATGTTTAACATAAACATTACCTATAAGAAAATCACCATCACTGTTGTATAGCACAGAATCAATCATGGAGGCATTGCATGCGTAGATATGAATGGCAATTCCATGTCTTGTGTGAGGGTCTCCAGCCCCGCAAACTGTATGTAGTCCTGACACAAAGTCTACTTTAGTGTCTTCATTAGGCATGTCAAATGGGTGCCAACGCAACTATTAATAAAATAGAGGTACATATTATTGAATAATGAAAGTGTATAATAAGAAACTGGAAAAACCTGGAGAATGGAGAGGAGTGGCCAGGGACAGGAGCCAGTGGAATACTGTTGTGGAGAAGGCCAAATTTCACACTGGGATGTAGCGACAAAAAGAACGAAAGTATGTATAATAAGAATGTATGACAGGTTGTGACATATGTATAAATGGTGAAAAATTGAAGCAATTTACTAAATTTACTTATCGGGGAAGCAAGTTTACAAGAGACGGAAAACTGGCTGAAGACATCGAAAGAAGCTGGGAACAAAATAAATGGTGGACTCGAAGTCATCACTTCAAATAGAAATATATCCACTGAAGCAAAGATGGCAGTGCACTGTATTCTTGTGCCGACCCTTATGTATGGAAGTGAAGCTTGGAGCTGGCAGAAGGATGAAAGTAGGGTAAATGACATATAAATGAGATGACTGGTAAGAATGTGTGGGAAAACGAAATATGATAGAATACCAAATGATGAATTAAGGGAGGAATGCAAGGCAGATAATTGCATCCCAAATAAAATTAAAACAGGATAGCTTAGATGGTTTGGACATATGGAATGAATGGATAAGGGAAGAATGATTAAAAAGTTTTACATTAGCAGTGTCAATGGAAAAAGAAGCCGAGGAAGGCCAAGGAAAACATGACATGACTAAATTAATCAAAAATCAACGAGCGTGCGTGTTACGATGTATGAATGTAGAGGAAGCTTGAGAAGTATGTCAGGATAGAGCAGTGTGATGGTCCATCTTCTCTGCCTACCCCTTCTGTTAGTTAGAAAGTATGTATGTAATTTTCCACAAACACAGGAAACAAAAGTTAAGTTTACATATTTTTTTTGGAGATTATTAATTAATTAATAATTAAGAACTTATACCTGATTTGGATTGGGATGTTGTTCATTCCAATTATGAGACAATCCCTTTCCATTAAGATATTTTGTGAAAGTGCTATGAATTACTGATGGACGAATTCTAAAAAATAAGGTTTGAATTAATATTTTTAAGACATTCATTTGTTCTGTGTAACATAGTTATTCAAAGTGAGTTTTGAAAATTATAATATTTATTTATTTAGTTAAGTGCCAATCTTTACTTAATTAATTTTATCTGGTTAAATTAGCAAAAACATTTTATGTACACATTATTTAACTGTTACTTTACATATCATGGGCTAATAATTACTAAAAATAGATATTTCAAAGTTTGGCAGTTTTGAGTTATTTAAATCAATCGAACAATTTCATAATAAGGTATGTCGTAAAGATGGAAACAAAAGGTATCTTGTAAAGATGTTTAATGAAATATAATATCTAAAGTTACTCTCATCTTTGAGTTTCACCTTAAGTTATTTCTTCTATGCAAGAAAAAGACAGCTTCACTTCTCTAGTTTCAGTACTCATAGTAACGGAATGGTCATTGTTTGATCTCTAAACTAAGAATGCCATTTTATATGGTATTGAGACACAAAATACATGCTACTTATTATACCTATGTAATATTTAATATGCATTTTAATTACAAATCAAAAATGATAGATAAATTGTACCTATAAAGCCAGGAGCGCTTATTCTCGTGGCGCGGTGCAGTAAACGCCGATCCAGACAACTGCTCAGCATAAAGTCTAAGGGGGGCCTTCTGTGGTGAGTTTTGTCCCTGCGGCAAGGCTTCTTCATACCCCACTGCTGCTGATTGGAACTCCGAATCGAATCCTGACAAGTACTGTGGGAAATAGTGAAGTACTGTATTATATTATATCCACAAGAGTAATTTTCATCTTATAAAATTAATATGTTTTTAGTAAAACTGCAAGATTACATTATTATTATAAGCAACAATCGATTCAATTATGTAGTTTGCTTTGTCTGCTTCACTAAATATGGCTGTATCAGTCAGCAAAACAAAAAGTCTCACTATATCTAGGCAATCTACAAGATGTAAGCTGACTTGTTGCTGATGTACCTGTGGAGCAAGTAATGAGTTTCAGATATTTGGGAGTAGAGATCTGCATCCATAATGACCTTGATACCGAACAAGTCTGTAAAGCCTCTTCTGTGTCAGGGTGTCTTAAGGTCAGAATTTATAAGACATGCGTGCGACCTATCATGACGTACGCTGTAGAGACGCGGGCCGACACTGTGGGAACCAAGGGTCTACTAAGAACATCTGATATGAAGGTCCTAAGATCAATTACAAGAAAAACTCTCCGAGATCGTGTCCGCAACGCAAACATAAGAAAAACTTATGAAACAGAAGGTATCGTTCGGTGGAGTTGATCCAGAAGAAGATACTGGAGGTAACATGTAGCCCAAATGGATAGTGACAGACTCGCATATACAGCTGCTTATGAAATCCCCTCCGGACACCGCCCACCTGGAAGACCACCTAAGAGATGGAGGGACAGCTGGACCTCTTTTCTGTGTCACAGATCGTCAGATCTATTAAAAGAATAAGCAGCTTTGAATGTTTAAAATTTGAGAATCTGAACAAAATAATAAAACAGATTCACTATGGATAAATTAACAGTTATGAAGGAACAATTATTATAAAAATTATACTAAAATAGCTGTGATGGCACATCTTGGATGAAATGAGCCCAATTGATAATTATTGAGGGATAACATTATTTAATGATTTAAAAAAACTGTGTAGAAATATTGAATAGTCAGATACTATAAGTAAAAAAGCAGTTTAGTGTCTTGGCACTTACATAGAAATTATTTGTATTTATTTTTATAAGAAAATTTATAACTTACCAATAATTGCGCCATTTTTCAAAGCTTTATTTCTTAATAATCTTAATTTGCAACCTAGTGGATTAAATAGGAATCCAACACTCACGGTGGATTAGATTACTGTGTTCAAAATAGGATTCTCTTTACATGAAAACAACCAGTTTTAAATGTTTGTTTTCAAGTATTGCAGTAAACAAGCTTAATATATGCAAACATCCAGTTTTCTCAGTTGTTTATGTCAGTATAAGGTATATTTTCTCGTTCATTTACATGTTGTTGAAGTGTCTGGATTTTAATATAAGGAATTAAATAAGTGTTATTTTAAAGATGTTGATTTGAAGTTGTGATATGTTTTGTTTTCTTTCATTCTCAACTAATTGTTTAGGAGATCATTGCAGCCTTCACCTATAGTGAAAAAATTGATACCTATACTAATTGCTTCTGAATAGTTTTAATTTCATATCTGATAAACTTAAGGTGCTAAATTGTGTAAATCTATTATTATGAATTATTTCCACTGTTGAGTTTATTTCTCTCAACATGTTTTAAAAGTACAGGGTGCGGCAGCATTACTTCCTTTTTTTAAATGCGCGCCATTCAGTCGTTTGATGTCGTAGCGGAGCGATAGTGGTCTCATTCGAGAGGCGGAACTATAAAATTTTGTCCAGACATAGTTTAGTCGGCATCATGCTTTGGAACAGTGGGAGCGTGCGTTTGCCGTTGAGGCCTACTTAACAAACGGATGTTCAAGGGTGTGGGCAGCATAACTTCGTTTTTTCAAAACTTAATAAAACCCATTGTTTGAATCCATTCGGATTTTTATTTTTATTTGTTTTTTATAATGTAGGCACATGCCTAAAGTTTGGTTTTACTTAGTTTTTGAAAATCAAATCAGGTAGGTGACGTTCCCCATTCTCCATACGCTGATTAAACCGATTTCTGGCGTTTGTCATGACTCTTGCCAGCATATCAGGCGTTATCTTGGCAATTTCTTCCTGGATGTAGTCTTTTAGGGTCCCTGGACGGTTCACATAAGTTTGTTGTTGTCGTTGTTATTGTATATTTTACAAAACAATTTATTATTTTAGTTTTTAAGTTTGAGAGTTTTATTTTGTTGAAATGATTTGCCTTATGAGGGCATAATTGTTGATAGTTTTATTCATTTTGTAATTTTCACACCTGTAAAGCTATAATAATCTTATCATTTTTGCCTCTTTTTTTATAACATCCAACATTTATTTACTAAAAAAGGATTTCATTTTAAAAATGGATTATTAAATCTTTATTTCAGCTCTGATTTCAAAATATTTTATAAGTATTATTGTTTTGCCCCCAACGAGTTTCTTAGCTTTATGACTGAAATAAAATTAGCATGTTATTATAGTTCGCAGGTGTGGTGGATATTCTTGATTTGATTGGTTGAAAATAAGACTCTAGTTTTCCTTGACCATCAGGATCTTATTATGCAATAAACTTGAATGCTTAAGTAGGCACTTATCAAATTCTTTCCAACTGTCCATAAACATATAACAATGCATAGCTATATAAACAAATACAAAAACCTCAGATTTTAAGCACTTACTGTTATTTTTTTTATAAACATATTTGAAATGATAAAAGGATAGTCGTCGAAAGAAGGGATGGTGCGGGTAACAAAGTAAATCGAGCTTTAAAAATAGTTATTGGAAACAAGAATTTATCAATGGAAGCGAAAATGGCCAATGGAGTTCTGGTCCGAACCCTAATGTACGGAAGCGAAGTATGGAAATGGCAGAAGAAGGATGAGAGCAGAATAAATGCAGTAGAGATGACGTATGTGTGGTAGAACGATATTCGACAGAATCTCAAATGCTGATATAAGAAAGGAATGTAGAGCGGAATGAACAAAATTATGAAAAGATCGCTGCGTTGGTTCGTACATATGGAGCGCATGGATGGAGAAATAATGGTTAAGAAAGTATACGTTAATGATGTAAATGGAGTACGGAGTTGAGGCAGACCGAGGAAAACATGGCATGACCAAATTAATCAAATTTTAAAGGTTGGTCATGTTAGAAGTCGGAAGAATCGACATGCGTGTATGACTCGCTGTATGAATGTGGAGGAATCTAGAGAGATGCGCCAGGATAGAGTAGTGTGGCGGTCCATTCTCTCTGCCTACCCCTGCGGAGAAACAGCGTGATGGTTTGTTTGTTTGTTTTGAAATGATAAACTATGTTGGAAACATACTTCAGAATACAAGGTTGAATCAAATGATTGTGTATTTCTAACAGAGTAACTTAATCATGTTTTTTTTTTTAATTATAAAAATATTTGTGGAATTTTATTTGTTTCAAAAAGTAATATTTACACTATGATCACCTTGCATACTGCTATCATTTTTGCAAAGGGCTCTCTGTCCTGTGTCGTCCAGAATAATTCCTCAATGCTCCCTATTCTAGTTCAGTCTCAAATTGCGCAGCCAAGATGTTTGCCTTCTGTCAGACCCACGACATTCTTCAATTTTGCCCGTTATCATGAGTTGGAGGGTATTATATCTGTCTCCATGTTTTGGTTATGTTATCCAGATAGAAAATTTTACTAACCTTAATACATTTTAATAATTCCCTTTTGCAATTAACACAGCTCTATTCGATTATTAAATTATGCTATTTGATCTAATTAAAGTATTTGCACATCTTATGTGGGGGACCACACAATAAAGGATGGCACATAATGACCTAGAATGGAACCTTACTATTTTCTGTAAGAAATGGCACAATCTTCTCCAACTGGGAAGATTGGGAGAATATTGAGAGCTTAAATGACAAGAATAAGGACACTCTTTCTTCACTGTTGGGGATTGTAAAAAAGGGACTTTGCGCCGCTGTGTATAATATGAAATAATAAGTGAACCTTAATATATTTTGAGAAATTTAACAATACAAAACAGCAAGAAATATTACATTTTTAGGGAAAGCATATAAAATATTTGTTTGTAATAATCCCTCATTGCTAATACATATGAAGTGCTGGTGATATACCCTTTACATCGATTTGGCTCCCGCTGTAATGATGTAAATAGAGATTTAACAAATTAATAATAATAATAAATATACATAAGAAAATACATATGTGTATTGTAGATATAAAATAAAATGTGTAAAAGGATCTGTGTTGTAGGATCTAGAAGTTTTTCCATGAAATTCATTAATATTTAAGTAATAAAAACAAAAAAAGATGGGAAAACCATATATTTGTTTTGTAAAATTGTGTATTAATTTGCTTGAATGTCCACTGTTTAGATTGCACAAATCATTCTTGAATTATTAACCATATAAGTGCGCGCTTGCATCCATAGTATTTCATTATTATGCAGGCACAGAAGAAAAAAACATAATTTCATCGAAACGTTCAAATAACAAGCTCTCAAAGCCGAGTGCACATATAAAATTTATATAAATATTCAAAATAGGAACATGTCTTGATAGTCGGTAATTTCTCGTCCGTCACGATGGTGTCCTTTCTGCGAATGTGAGGTGGAGAGGGTACACCAGGCGGAGGAGGAAGATGCTTCGTTAATCCTCTCCATCTGCGGTTGGCGTCTCGCCATAGAAACCTGCACCATTAACTCAATTGTTAATTCATTATTTATTCAAATGGTTCTTTCTTTCCTATTTTAGTAACCACAATATCATCATTAAATAAATTAAATAATACTAAGTATGATAATCCTTCTTTTGAAATGATAATCTTAACTTGAAACTCTGACAAAGAATGATTAATTGTTATATATGGTCTGTTCTACTATATGGCTGCGATAATTCATTTGGTCCCCCTCATCAGATAACATTGATACAGTGAGCCGACAATATTTATTTGTCTATCAATATTTCCTTTTATCCCCACTCACATTTCTGTATTATTCTTTTACTCCATGTACCAATAACATTTTATTTTCACTTTAAAGGATCTAATTCCTAGATTATCATACTTTTGAAATATTTAGCTATTTCATTATTTGTTATTTATTAGTGTAGCAAAAAAAAAATCACATTATATTACACATAAGGATATAAGAATACAAATGAATAGAATACAAAGAAATGGCCCGAAAAAGCTTCTTCAATATGAAATCTGTGCTAGGCAATCGAGACCTACCCATCGAATTGCGAATATAAATATTTTGATGTTA
Organism: Lepidostoma basale; assembly: GCA_022606425.2. Classification (NCBI taxonomy): domain Eukaryota; kingdom Metazoa; phylum Arthropoda; class Insecta; order Trichoptera; family Lepidostomatidae; genus Lepidostoma; species Lepidostoma basale. The sequence goes on along the minus strand of JAHDVF020000715.1, from coordinate 157,947 downwards.
CATGCTACCCCTTCTTGTTCTATGGTATGGAAACATGGACTTTAACAAAAGCTATTTCTAAAAATCTGGATGCCTTTGAAATGTGGATATATTATAGATTATTAAAAATATCATGGACAGAAAGAGTCACAAATGAGTAAGTACTGCAGCGAATGAAGAAAGAAAAATAAAGCACATGAAACTGGAATACTTTGGGCACATTATGAGAAATGGTAAATACAAAGTGCTGCAACTGATTGTCCAATTTTACTACATTAAAAGTGAAATAAGAGAAGAAAATGCTTTAAAATAAGGTTTAAAATAAATAAAAATCAGTAATAGTCCATGGTTTTGGCCGAAACACTATGAACTGCAAAATTAAAAAACTTTTCTTCTATATTTGTCATAACTTTGTGTTGTAGATGTTTAGTGTTTTTTAATTTTAATTTTTAAACTTCTGTCAAAACTGACCACATTTGTAATTTTTTTTTATATGTGTATAATATCACTGAGGGGTTAGTCCGAAACATGTTTGGTATTTAATTTTTATTTTTTAAATAAAGTGAGTGTTGTATACTAAGTATATATATATATATATATATAAAAAAGAAACATTAAAAAACTTTGTTTATGTATCACAATATACATATTTTTCGCGACAGCTGTTTCGTCTACCTATGTTGACATCATCATGTGTTACAAAAAATTCCACATATCTTATAAATGTGTTTAAGCAATTAATAGTCTCAGCCTCTCAGTACTCTCGTAGTTTGAGAATTTAGGGTTTACAATTTCTGAATTATTAAAATATGAAAAGGGTTGTGAACAAATTCCTTACTGAAAGTTGAATGCCTCCTGGTGCCGTTCCATCCAAATCATTGATGGCTCTCTGCGCTGCTTCCGGCTTTTCATAAGTAACAAATCCCCTGGAAATAATGTAAAAAAATGCAATCAAAATTTAGATAAAATATACAAATTTAGTTATGGAATGGAACAGAGTTGGGTTATAAATAAATAAAATAATGTGTAACTTGCCTATTTTTTTCAATTTCCATGGATATGTTAACAATTGATCCGATAGATGACATATGTTTTCTTAAATGTTCTTCAGTGATCTTATGACCCGATACAAAAACTGTTTTAGGTTTTTGAGGTTCGACACGTTCTTCTCTGCAAAAATATAAAACAAACAATAATGAGAATCTAACAATTTAAACTACTGAAGTGGAAGTAGTTATTAAAAAATATGGTGTTATTTCTTGTGTACTACTAAAGTGGAAGTGGTTTTAAAAACATTGTGTACTGCTAAAGTATAGGGTATTTCAATAGGGACGCTCCATTCATACTCGCTCCTACAGAATGTTCATGGTGGCGTGCCGTCCTGTTGGAAACATGTTGTGGGTATATCCATAACATCCAGTTTAAGTCACAAGAAGTTGCTTAATATTGATTTGTAGTGCTCGCCGTTGACGGTTGTGCCAATGTAAGTTTCGTTTAGGAAGCAGTACGGACCAATGATTCCGTCATATCAAAATTTGCACCAATCAGTGACTTTCTCAGGATGAATTTGATGCTGGTGTATCTCGTGTGGATTAGTATCATCCCAAATCTGATAATTTGGTTGTTCAGAGATTCAGTCATCCAAAAATGGGTCTCCAGACTTCTTGTCGTTAAAGATGAAATTTCGGCTCGAATTGTGCACTGATTATGAAAATAAATTTTGATGGTTTGCACACGTTGTTCAACGCTTTAACCTTCCATGGTGATTTGTCATACACTACTAAACAATTCACACGGAATTTTAACGGATGTTGCTTTAACAACATGACCGGTATAACATAACAATCTTCGAGTATCCCTAATGAAAGGCCCATATTGAAGTAGTTATTAAAAAAACATTGTTTTATTTCATTACTATTTAAACAATAATGAGGATAAAAAAATACAATTATGGAGATATTCATTCATTCATTCATTTCTCGGCGCTACATCCCGGTGTGGGACTTGGCCTCCTTCACTGACTTCTGTCTCTGGCCATTTTTCTCCATTCCCCAGCTCCTTCCATTTTCTCCCAATCTTTTTCCACGCAATCCGCCATCTTTTCCTCGCTCTGCCTCTTGGTCTCTTTTCGCGGGGCACCCATCTGGATATAATTTGTGGTGTTCTACCCTCTGGCATTCTTTCCACATGGCCACCACACCATAGGCGTTGAGACTTACAGACTCTCACTACTGTTTCCCGGTTAATCAGTTCTTCAAGTTCAAGGTTATTTTAAATTCTGTAAGTCCCATCCTCCAGTGTGGGTCCAAAATTTTTTCTCAGTATTTTCCTCTCAAAAACTGCCAGCCTGCCTTCCTCTCTCTGCGTTAGAGACCATGCCTCACAGCCGTAGGTGACTACCAGTCTTATGATAGTCTTATATATTAATAGTTTGGTATTCCTGCTGAGTGACCTAGAGCCCAGAAGCTTCTTACACCCATGAAAAGATCTGTTTGCTGCTAAGAGGCGAATATTTAATTCTTCTACGATTATGGAGATATATTGATAAGAAAATTATTTCTCACTTTGAAAGTCAAGAAACAGATTTGTAAATATTCATATTTAGTCATACTTCTCTCTAGCTCCCACAAATGTGTCGTATAAGTTGTTGACTCTGGGAGGGGTCTTTTCATCCGGAGGCTCGTGTGCAGAGCTGAAGGGCTGGTAGGACGCCGCACCGCGTTCTGGACCCGGCCCACTCACCGGCCGCTCACGACCTGATTTCAATATTTTAATTATTTTGAAAGTTTCCACCATAATCAGATATGAACTAAGGGGAGGGCACAACATATAAAACCAACTTTGGGATGGAATTTTGCAGAGTTGTAGTACCCTCTGAGAGGGAGCGTTATGGCAATCAACGGGGCGTACCTATTTAAGAATTTAGTAATAAAATACTTTGGAAATACTCTTTTAACAAATAAACATTTTATCTGTCTATCTAAATCTATTTTTAAATTTTTTATTGCGTAAATGATTTAATCCATTATGAACAGCTATATTTGCTTCTTAATTTGAATTTGGATTCATCACTTAAAACACAAGTACATCAAGTATCATTGACCAGCTAGGTATCAGGGCAAGACTCTCGTGGATGTGCTTTCAGAGAGTGTTAAAGTATTTTGGGCACAAAGCCCGGAGAAATCAGGCCAACCTTGAAAAGCCCATCATCATGGGCAAAGTAGAAGGAAAGCGACCACAAGAACCACCATCAAGCCGCTGGTCCGATCAAATCAGGGCACTGACTGGTCCCTCATTAGATTTCATTTAATTTTTTTTAATCATTTATTTGAATAAACATCACAAACATTACAGACATATAATTCCAGATCGTTTGCAATTATATTATAAGAATTTATAAGAGAAACATAAAAAAAAAACCCATTAAGAAGTGAACTCCCAAGTGGATACTCCTTCTCTCCAATGATTGGTAGCTTAGCATACCTAGCAAGATGCAGCCTGGATACTGACGGGTGACAGGAGCACATGGCGTGCCATGGTCAATAGTTTACAGGATGGGCACGAACGACCCTCAATCATGAGGAATACGACTGAGAAGAAGATATGTATTAAAAACCTAGTTTAGATTAGTATTGTCGGGAATAGTCCTTGAAAGATGGTAAGATTCGATTCACGCAATCAAGTATATTTTAATAGATACATATAAAAATATAGATAACGTGCAACCATATTTTAATATTTGGTACACATATTATGGGAGAGGGGGGCGATGGATTTTTGTTTGTAAAGGGGGCAGTGGTCTATAAAATGTTGGGAACCTATGATCTGAAGTTAATCTTTTAATGAAAATTTAATAAGAAAAAATGTTATGTATAATATAAGCAAAAAGAGATATGTATTACCGCCTCTGGGTCGTTTAAAAGTCAGCAGATCAGTTCGTGGAGGCGGAGTTTTGATTGCTTGAATGGCTCCACTTTTCAATAGCTTTCTAGCAATTTCTCGGGCGTCACGTGCTTCCGCCGCCCTCTTGGGGAGAATAGGCTTTTCAGCTTCGGGTTTAGGAGCCTTCAAGGCCACTAGGGCCTTCTTCTTTTTCTTCAACTTCTGATATTTCGCTTGAAGCATCAGCTCTTCTTCAGTAAGACTTGTAGGAATATGTAAATAAACCATTTTTGAATGTGTAAACATGCAACGGTGAATCACAATAATAATGAAACTGCGGTTAAAAGAAACTATTTAGTAATTCCCATGAATTGTTTTAGTTTACGATTGATCATTAACACAAATTGTTTGTTGTTTTTGTCATTTTGACGTACATTTTATATTTGACACATCGTGGCAGAGACAATAAAATGCCCCCGTAATGAATTTTGTATAAACAATAACCATAGAATTTTTTTTAATTTTCTTAAATCATTATGCTGATTGGAGTTTACATGTATTATTTTTCGAAAACCTACAAAATAAGAAAAAAATAATTGAAATCATCAATATTGCATTATTGTAACGAGAAAGTTAGAAACTTAGTTAGAAAGGTGGTAATAGTTTTATCCTTCTGCATTCGTGAATAGTAAGTAGTAGATAGAATGAGATTTACAAAGTGTATGTGAGACATTCGTATATTATTTACTCTAATACGCGAAATTGCTGCACACTACTGTATTTATTACTGTGTTGTTATTTTTCTCCGATTATCGATAAAATACTTACTCTGTATCGAATATAAAAATAAATTATATTATATAATTGAATATTGGATAACTAAGTATAACAGAAGATTGTTATATTCCTAGAGATATTATCAAAGCAAATATATTAATTATCATATAATAATCTGTCTAGTGGTATGACAGTACCGGTACGGTTGTGCCTACAAATAATTTATTACTAATTTTTCTCGAATACGATAGTGGCATCTATGAATCATTTGTTATGAATGTTTTTAGCAAAGTAACTATAATACCGATGTAGTAAATCATATTTTAAGTATTACGTGACGTCATCGTTCTCCTGTTGCTTGTCGACCTCTAAATGTCAGGCTACGATGTGAAAAAAAAAAACAAGATTTTGTGTTTCTTATATATCTTGAAATAATTCCAATAGTGTTTAATAAATTAATGATCTGTTCTGACAGACCGACAGTTGAGTATTTCTGAAAAAACATTAATTTTATTACTCTAAATCCCTCAGTATTGTTTTTTTGTATTCTAAATTGGTATTATATGATTTGGAATTGAATAGTTTTTATTTTGAATTAAAAAACAATGCTACACAACTATTCTGGTCTGATAAGAGAGAGTAAACAAATATGATTTTAATACTGTTGAATGCATTCATTTTCTAGTTCTATATTTATGAGAGTACAGGATGTTCAGTCGGATATGTGACGGACTCTTATGTTAGTCAATAAAACACATGTTAATGGTAGAAGGCTCGTACGTTGGGCGTTCACTAGTTAGGCGTACGAGAGAGGGCACTCACTACAGTCCTCCCCCGCAGAACCATCATTACTCCAAATTAGTTACAAAAATTAATAATGTATTTAAATTTTCCAAGATATAATTACAAAATGTTCTATATTAGAAAATATGATTAGAATAGCTGGAGACATAATAATACCGTTAGATGCAGTTCTGATCACTAAGGATGTAGTAATGATGCAAGCCGGGCAGATGGCGTCTATTAACTTTTGATCTTTGGGCCATTGTTTTGTCCATGCGGTGACGTTTTTGTTTATCGTGTTTTAAAGTATCTTTGAGTTATTAACTGGTGTATTACCCTGATGCCTTATTGGGTCAAGTTATGTTCTGTGGTAGGTATGGTCTTGCATGTGTTGTGGATGTCTCACATGTAATTTGAGATATTGAGTTTTTTTAGCAAGTATTCTTTAGAAAGTTCTTTGTAATCAAAAATTTTGGGAATACTGGTGTTCCGCACCGACACCGACAGCATAGATTGTTTTACCTACCGGCCGCCAGAACCAACCTGCCTCTGGTGACACCGGTGGGAAGAGCAATTAATCTGCTGAACGAGGTCTCCTCGGAGATCGCCGTCTTTCATATTAGTGAAAGTACGTTCAGAAGGCAAATACTCTTAATTCTGGAGAGTATCCGGTCTTCATAATGTCGAACCATCTCTCATGTATTTAAATTTATAATAGTAAACATGATTGTTTAGTGATTTTACTTGGATTTAATTTATATAAATTGTGACAAATTTGTTTCGCCTTGCGAGGGCATTCTCAAACAGCAGTTTGAGAATGCCATCAGTGAAACAAATTTGTGACAATTTATATAATTTAAACTAACTAACTAACTAACCATCACACCGTCTCCCCGAAGGGGTAGGCAGAAAGAATGGACTACCACTAATGATTAAATCCAAGTAAAACCACTAAACAATCGTGTTTACTATTATAAATTAATAATGGAGTTTTACAAAACTAATACCTCAACCATCAACATCTCTCATGCGTTTCTGATAGTATACTTACTATACACAATATATCGCACCGTGAGTGTAAAACCGAAACAAGTGCAAATATACAGTTTGGAGATATGGGAGTCTAAAGACTTCATATTGCTTGGAAAAACTGTTTTTTTTTTTAATAAACCAATGATTTTCAGTTTAAAGTAATATACCTATAAACCGAAAATCATTGGTTTATTAAAAAAAAAACAATTTTTCCAAGCAATATGAAGTCTTTAAACTCCCATATCTCCAAACTGTATATTTGCACTTGTTTCGGTTTTACACTCACGGTGCGATATTATTTTACCTGTTCTCAATAGATGCCTTAAAAATTAATTGGGAAGTATTGATAGTTCGTCATGGAGACGTGGCTTTATTGGGACAAAGGTGCATACAGTAAAGTACTACTAATAAAAATGAGTTTTTTTTTAAATAGAAGAGATCTAGAGAGTACATATAGAATAAAATAATAAAATATATGATATTTATAACGACTTCTCAATATTTTGTCGAGTTAAGTATATTTGAGAAAAAAATCTAGCTATAAGACTTTATAAAACAAATTAAATTATTTATATGAATGAGTACCTACACAGAGGAGATATCGTATTTCTAAATAAGATACATTTATAAGGATTTGTTTTTGGTAATAAAATCACGGTTTACTGGGAAACACCATTCCAATAGTTTGTGGTAAACAAAAGGTTCAATAAAAACATAAAAACAATTTGTTTTTAAATTTAAATTTAATTAACAAGTCAACATTAAGACAACATAATTTTAGAAGCATCTTGGCTATTCATATTCACATTGACGTTTACCTAAAATATAAGAAGATAACGAAAAACTATTATTATTATGGACAGTAGAAGTAATAAATATATCACATATTTGTTTAAGTTATTTAATTTACTTCAGGTAAAGGAAAACAAAATAGATTTTTTTTAAAGAAAAATATATAAACAAATTAACACAATGAAATAACATCCAAGTATATGTAATAACGAGTTGTCTGCTCATGGGAATACAATAGAACTATTGTATGTTTATAAAGTAAATAAATGTAACTAACATACTCCTCTTTTACTTTAATATGTACCAACATAACAAGTTCTTATATTAATTCCAAACAATAAGAATTAATTTCAACAATACTTATATTAAAAATATATAATTACATATCGCAATGTTCATTTATATAGCAGCAACATATTCATATACCTGTCATTTGTTTAAAATATTAATTTGATCATTCTTTTTGTACATTTTTTATTAAAAAACATAATTTTTTGATTCAAGTATTTGATAATTTGAAACAATTATTTAAAAGATTCAGCTTAAAAACAAACTAGAAACGTTCAAAAGATAAGTATTTCAATTTATTGACATTATAAAGTTTATTTTTAGTTTAAAATGTCTGGAAATAATAGTTTCAGTTTGTAAATTACATATAACCCTACGGTAACTTTCAACAATTTTAAAGAATCAGGAGGAAAGACCACAAAAATTATCCAGCAGCAACTCGCGGCCGGCCCTGGAACATACTCATGACTTGAGGTCCTTTCACGATGCGGAAGACAGCTTCATACATTGTTTTCGCAGGGAAGATGCTAGAAAAAGAACACAATAAATCATTACACTAAAGAAGAAACATCGGTCTTATTTATGGCCCCACGCTTGGGGCTATTTATAATTTCTCAAATATTCCCAGATAATGTCAAAATTTTTACTACCAGCGACATCTATTGGTTTACACAAAATTAAATAATTGATCTGACAGTTATGTTTTACAAAAATAGAATGGTTTTCTTTGTGAAGCTTATGGAGTTACTATTGTATTTTAAAATCTGTTCCACCCAATGAAATGTTATGTAATATATTCTATATTACTTAAATCTCTCTACAATGAGTATGAGAAAAAGTGAGGTACATTGCACAAAACTGTAAATTTTTACTAGGTATTGTGTTGGGTCATAATTTGTAAATTTTATTTTCATCCATCAAAAAACCAGAACTAAACACATTACACAGTGAATAAAATTTGCGTTGTCAAGTTGAGAATGATATATAACTGTAACCACAATTTCAAAAGTATATATCATATATTTTTAACCACAAAAGTAAACTGCTTCAAATTCCATATATTATAGAATTCATGCATCCCCGTAAAAGTAGAAACAATGGATGTTATATAAATTATTATTTCGGTTATGAATTTATAGAAATAGTATGTATTTTGTTATTAAAGCTATTAAATTATTAACAAAGCTTCCAGTTATATTCTGTTTTAGCCCATGGTTTTATTCTGTTATTCAATCAATTATTAATCTTTTGTGCATGTAGATTATTCTAATTTCACATTCTTAAGTCACAGACTTATTTGTTTGTGAATTTTTTATTCAGTTTTTTGTCGTGATAATTTTTGCCTCCTGGAATGGTTCAAAATGAAAACACCTGAATAGAATGTTTTGGAAATAAGTGAAAAAGCTTGAAAACTTCCTGATAACGGATGTGTAAAAGCAATTTTTGATAGTGAAGGAAGAGTGTTAACGGAGAGTAAGAAAGATAATTTAGTATTTCAAGGAAATGTATGGTGGTGATACAAGCAAGGATGAAAATTTTGTCAGATTTTGTAAATTTGCTAAAATTAAGTTTTATATATAATATATAAGCTTAAGCAAACCAGTTAACACAGAATTTGATCATAAACATATTTCTTGTATGAAGAGCGGATCAGGTATGTTATCAAAATATTTATTTAATTATTTTCATTTGAGTCTGAAAATCTTGACAGTGAATATGTTGTCAGATTCAGAATATTTATTTAATATTAATATTTATTTAATATTAATATTAATATTTCACAATAGCTCGCAGTGGTGAGCATTGCATGAATAAGTGTAACCAATAAATTAGAGTTATTGAATGTGCATTACTATTTGATTGGGAAGAATATCCTGAGGTTGTTAGGCAGGATGGTCTGGATCCTGTTGGTCTGGATGGACAGCACGATGGAGTCGGCCACATACTCGGGCTGTAGCATGGGATGCATCCAGGGCTTGATGCCCTGGAACATGCCGGTGTCGATGAGGTACGGACACACCAGTGTCAGCTTGATGAAGTCTTGGCCGTGTAGCTGGAGAAATCAAAAGTAAAATCAACATTAGTATTTTATTTATTGTTACTTGAACAATGACGTAAAATTCAATTTAAAAAAATCTATACGGATAAAAACATCTGTATTCTAGAAGCTTTATTATATAATATGGGAATGACATTGTACACATGTTATCGAGAAGAATGCACCGATTGAGTCTACGCAGCGCGGAAGGGTAACATGATATACTTAAAATAATTAAAAAATTAGAAATAATCAAAATCATTTACATAATAATATGTAAATAATTGTTAAAAAATGTTTTTCTCATAAACACTTTATTTTGGCAACTTTCTGATTTGTATAACGTCATTTAGTATTCATTACCTAATCTAAGCATTATATACATACATAGTCATATGCTTAATATGGTAAAAATGGTTCTGGAACACCATTTTTCTAGAAGTTTCCAGGTGAGTTCCAGGTGATAATTCCCAGAATTTTGGGGTTAAAAGCTTAATTATTGTTAAAAATTTATTGAGCAACATCAATTACCATAATTACACTATTCAGCGTCTTTAACTCGGATATACCATACATTATAAACAACAACGTGTTTGATCCTCGCTACAAAGTGAAACATGTCATTCCAATAAAATATAATAAAACTTTTATAAAATAGAAGTTTTCTTTAGTATTACTTATTTTGTTTCAATTGACTCAATTCGATTCAACAAGAGTATACAGAAGTCACTTTATGTGTACAAATATATTTTATTAAAAGCAGATTTAAAAAACATGCAGTATTTAATGCAAACCTATGTTATCAGTCACCCCAAGAGCTAGGTATGTTCGATATTAATTCATAAAGATTTTAACAAACAAATAAACCTCATGCTGTTTCCCTGGAAGAGTAGGCAGAGAGAATGGACTGCCACACTACACACCTCTCTAGCTTCCTCAAAAAAAATTTATACCGCGAGTCATACACGCCATTCGATTCTTCTGACTTCTAGCATGGCTTACATTTTAATTGGATTAATTTGGTCATGCCATGTTTTCCTCTCCTCTGTACTCGAATCACATTGTTAACATATACTTTCTTAAGCATTCTTTCTTCATCCATGTGTCCAAACCAAAGCGGTGATGCTTTCATAATTTTGTTCAAAACACTTTCATTAAATGATATCAGCATTTGAAATCTGTCATACATTATTTTACCACATGTACGTGTTAGAGATCTTATCTCTACCACATTTATTCTGCTCCTATCCTTCTTCTGCCAGTAAAGATTTAAAGTTATGCAAAGCAAATAATGTACACATTCAGTTTAATTTTAAAACAAAATATGAACATTGCACATAAGCATAATGTAGAGTCAAATCTATCCTACTGGAGTTAACAATTTCTTCTAAAGATTTTAATATGATCATTGTGCATAATAGAAATTGACTTACCCTTAGCTCGGTGTATAGGGCTTCGTGAAAAGCGATGGTAGCGGCCTTAGAGGCGCTGTAGTCTGTGCAGAGGTAGGTGCCCAAAATACCAGCCACCGATCCCACTGTCACAATATGTCCCTGCTTCCTCTCCATCATGTCGGGCAGGAAGGCCTTCACTGTCTGAAAATAATATAAACTATTGTTTTATGGCGAAGCTATGACATACGGCATCTGGTGAAGCTTTGACATGTGGATCAGGCATCTTTAGTTATACGAATTTAGATAGATGATTCTTTCAAATTAGGGTGTGTATATAATTTATATATGGTCTGTTCTACTATATGGCTGTGAAACTTGGACTCTGAAAGTGAATGTAATGAACCTGTTGGAGGCGTTTAAGATGTGGATATACCGCAGAATGCTCCGTATACCGTGGACCGATAGGTTAAGTAATGCAAACATACTACAGAGAGCCAGAGCCAATAGAGAGCTGTCGTCGAGTGTGAAAGTTAGAAAGGTCTCATATTTGGGTGGCCTAGGAGAGAAAAATATCACCTCCTTCGGCTGATATTAATGGTAAAATATAGGGATGATGGTGAGTCTTGGCTGCAAAATATAAAAGATTGGACAGTAAGGTAGATAGCGGCACAGGACAAAGATGCCTTCGCTGCAGTGATCGCCAATGTTGGGGAAACCTGACACGGCACCGGAAGAAGAAAATGACATTAATTATTAATTCCAATTAACGACAACCTTCGTGGCTGAGTGGCAAGCGCTACGACTGGTACACTGAATGTCCCAGATTCAATTCCCGGCGATGGAGTGTGATTGTCACATTGTCTTTAGTTTGGTGTAAAATTCACATGACAATAAATTAGCGATAGATTAGCTATCTATCACATTCCATTAGAATCTATATCGCACCGTGAGTGTAAAACCGACGTAAGTGCAAATTTCCATTTTGGAGATATGGGAGTTTAAAGACTTCATATTGCTTGGAAAAACTGTTTTTTTTTATATAAACCGAAAATCATTGGGTTATTTAAAAAAAACAGTTTTTCCAAGCAATATGAAATCTTTAAACTCCCATATCCCCAAACTGTATATTTGCACTTACGTCGGTTTTACACTCACGGTGCGATATGATAGCTATATCCAATACATCAATTTGGCAGTGTAATGATGTAAAGAACTATTCAACAAAATAATAATAATGAAGAAGATTTGATTTAAGACCATCTGTCCACAGAGAGTCCTGATTTTAGGGATGAGTGTTCAAGTGTGTACACAAATTTTTTGATTAAAATCAATACAATAGAATCTTAACAGAAATTAGAATTTTTTGAAAGATCTAAAATCTGCATTACTTTGAATACTTTTTAATAAATTATATTTAATTACTCCACTAGTGTAATTTAAAATGGTATTATAAACAAAATATTTTAACAAAAATATAATTTGGCTAAGACAGTGGTGGGAAAATTCATAAACCAAAATGCAAATATCAACAATACAATATTTTTTATTTTATATAATTTGGCTAAGACAGTGGTGGGAAAATTCATAAACCAAAATGCAAATATCAACAATACAATATTTTTTATTTTATATTTAGATCCTAATTTACGTACGAGAGAACCTTGTTTTCAGAAGAAGAGAAGAGAACATTGAGTTAAAAAAAAAAGATATCATGTTTTATAATTATCTAACATATTGATAAAAAAAATAATTATTGAAATTAAACCTTGAACCTTGCGTTTCCTTGGAATGTTTAGATAAGTCAGGTGTATATTTTGCTGTTTTTCGTTGCAGTGATGATTCCGAATACTTTAAGAATGTCATGTCTGGAAGAGGCACTCAAGTAGCCAAAGATACGCACAGGTAATGTAAAATTTTTCTACATACAGTTGTGTAAACTCCATGTCAGTGCAGAATCCAAGATCAGCCCCAGGTTTTTAATTTACTCGGCCAAAGTACGTGTTGCCAGAATATTTTTATGTTAGAATATAGCGCAGAGATGAATAAAGCAATTGGTATTATGTATCATTGGACTCTTCTAATTCATTGTTTAAATATAAGGTATAGTTTTTTTATGTGCAGTTGTGTAAACTAAATGTCAGTGCAGAATCCTAGATCAGTCTTAGGTTTTTCATTTCCTAAGCCAAAGTACTTGTTGCCAGAAGATTTTTTTGATGGATTATACAGAGATGAAACATATAAATTGGTGAGATATATCTTTGGACTCTTCTAATTCGCCGCTTAAGTAATGCATAAAGTTTTCTATGTGCATTGGTGTAAACTCCATGTCAGTGCAGAATCCAAGATAGTTTGCCGGTTAAGATATTCCAAAGGAGTCCACATTTAGGGGCAGATGCAAATGTATGAGTAAGAATCTTTACCCAGTAATGAGCCAGAGTGTTGACTTTGTATGTGTTCTCGATGGCGTGGTCCGGGAGTTCCAAGAATGGCCGACCACAGACAATGCCAGCATTGTTAACCAGTAGTGTCACTACGCCAACCTGCAATTTAAAAAAATATTGAGCATACGAGGTTTTCATTCTTTGGGTCAGCATCGAATTTACAAAGTATTTCACAGATTTTATGAACATTGAAAACGAAATTATGGTACATATCATTTTCCTAGTGAAAAAAATTTGCATGTCTGGGAAAATCTGCAAAACTCATCTTTCTCGGCCGACGTTTTGGAGATCATTGCAGTCTCCATCATCAGGGTAGTTATAGCTACTGTGAAGATGAAGACTGTAACGATCTCCAAAACGGCAGTCGAGAAAGACGAGTTATATAGATTTTCCCGTGATTCCAAAAAAATATATCGGTACCAACTCTAAAAATGTATGCATGAATATATAATGGATTTTTTTATATTAAAAATAAAGGAATATTGTGAATATGTGAGTGTTGTATACAAAGTATATAAAAAAAGAAACATTAAACATCTACAACACAAAGTTATGGCGAACATAGAAGAATATTGTTTCACTGATATAAGTAGATATAAGTAGATATAAGTAATTTTTGTGAATAGGGTAAGTGATCACGAGGATGTAAATAGGGTAATTTAAAGGATACAAAGTAGAGCCCCTGCTTGATCCAGAGGATAAGTGTATGATCTTGTACTTTCGTAATAATGAGCTTTTATTTCTGCTCATGTTGAGGGTTGTACTATAATTCTATGCATTTAAATTAATGTAAGTAATTTATTGTTTGTTTGTTATACAGTTCCTTCTCCCAGAGATGTTTTAAAGATAATTACAGTCTTCATCGTCAGGGAGATTAATTTAATTCAATTGATTCAACCTCCTAAAAATTTTGGTCACAAAAGAAACAGCAGGATAAAGACATAACCAAGATCCAAGAAATTATTTAAATAACTGTGAGTCTACACGAAGAAATGTGTTATTTTTTTTTTCTTCTCCTTGGTGCTACATCCCAGTGTGGGATTTGACCTCCTCCACAACAGTCTTCCACTGGCTCCTCTCTCTGGCCATCACTTTTCATTCTCCAGTCTTTCTAGTTTCTCCCAGTTCTCTTCCACGCAGTTCGCTCATCTTTTTCTTGGTCTGCCTTTTGGTCTCTATTCGCGCGGCACCCGTCTGGACATAATCTTCAGTCCTCTGCCTTCTGGTATTCTTTCTAGATAGCTAGCCTACCGTAGGCGTCTACAATCTGCAAAAACCCACTAAGTCCTATCTACACTATTAAAATAGAATAATAATATTTTCGTAAAAAAAAAAAAATGTCATAATAAAATAATCTGAATGACTAAATGGAAATTGTTATCCAGCAAGAGATAAGTAATCGGTTGCTATTTATAATTTCAATAATTAAAAAGAAATATTCAAGCAGTGGTTGGGTGAAGCTAGTGGCCACTCACGATAAGATTGAGAAATCTACAGAAGGCCCGACTAACACAAATTTTGCGAGCGTCGTTTTTTTTTTCATTTTAAAAATAAAGTACACAAACGCAGCAGACTTTGTGCAATGTATAAGTAATACACATTGCACGAAATATAATACATGCTTTAAAGTGATGGATACTGAGCAAAAAAGGCGAAAATGCGCTACCGGTTTTTGAAAGAAAGGTGTTGAGAAACGTCTTTGGGCCTTTCTGTGAAAATGGAGTATGGAGGATAAGGTATAACCAGAAGCTTGGAGGTCTTTACAACGAGGCTGAAATAGAGAAGTTTATAAAAATATGTTGTCTTAGATGGTTGGGACACCTCCAGCGAATGGAAGAAAACTGAATTCCAAGGAAGATTCTCAATACACGACCAGATGGAAAGCAAAGTGTGGAAATACCAGAACTGAGTTGAATGGATGGTGTGGAGGGGAATTTCAGGGCAATTGGTGTTACAAACTGATAATGCGGGCGATGGACTGGGGAGAATGGCGAAGAACCCTGGAGGAGGCCGGGCCTCATGGTGTGCTGTAGCGCCGTTGATGATGATGATAAGTAATATAAAATATTTTGTACGTAAATTACCTAACATCAGAGCAACGGGAAATTAAATAAATTCAAACCAGTATACATGAAATATGACAAAATAAAAAAAAACTTAAATAACGTTACGGGTTTCTCTTAATTCAGGGAAGTTATAAAATGGCGCCCAACGTGGGGCTTAGTAATATTATAATACTTATTATAATATTTTTATTTAATTAATACTAATACACAAAGTCAAGCTTGCAAATGAAAATCAAACAACGGATCTGCATAGAAGAATAGGACTGAGTTAGGCTTCTTCTTTTTCTTTAACAGCCGTTGTCGTCCACTGCTGGACATAGGCCTCCCCCATACTTCTCCATGTATGACATGTCATACGGGGGGTGGTTGGCAGAGTTAGGCTGCTTATGGGAAATTTACATTTATTTTTGAAAATGAAAATGAACTAGTCCCCGTACTTATGTTTTTTTTATGAATTTTACAGGAGAGCAAAAATAAGATTTTTATATTATTTAGATTAATTACAATATATAAATACTATTTGTGTTGTCACAGCAACTTTCAATTTTCAACTGTAGATGTGACCTTCTGCCATAATACGAAATTTTATTTTGGTAGATGGGACCTTTGGAAAAGAGCTTTACAGCCATTTAAAAAATGTACAGCTCTCATGTATTGCCAGAACATAAAGTGTGCAAAAATAATACTGATGGTATATTTAACTCAATTTCATAAAAAAATGCATTTGGGACCTTTTGCCAAATAAGTACCGAAATGTAAAATGTGTTATAATTACCTCATCCTTAACTCTCTTCGCTACTCTATAAACCTCGAGCCTATCGGATACGTCGCACATGTATCCATGTACCTCGTATCCTTCGTCCTTGATGATTTCACACGTCTGGTTTAATCCTGAAAGAAGGAAAAATTGCGTTTATTAAATTTTTTATTATGGTGTATAATGTTTCAAAATCGTACCATTTATGTAAAAATTGAGTAATGATATACAGCGAGTTTGCGAAATGGTAGTTAAACAATTATATTGTACTTGAGGTTTTAAATTACCAATTACTCTAAAATGGCTTTTAGTAACCGCTATCTCTACTCAGTTGTTGATTAGTTACGAGTACCTACGTATATTTATATTCACTTTTGTGGTATATCACTACAGAATATTATTATTATGTGGTTAAGTCATTAGTGTTTGTTGTTTCAAATTATAAATTGAAGATGAGATGAAATGTGAGAAAATAAAATGTATCTATCTACATTTTTTTTTTAAAAACTTGAGTAATATTTTAGAAAATTGTAGAGTTGAAATTTCAAGAGTCCAGTTATTTTTTTGTAATATAAAAAAACAACTAACTAACAAACCATCACGCCGTTTCCCCGGAGGGGTTAGGCAGAGAGGATGGACCGCCATACCGTTCTGTCCTGAAATACATCTCTTGCTTCCTCCACATTCATACATCGTAACATGCACGTTCGTCGATTTTTCCGACTTTGAATGTGACCTTATATAACTTGCAATATGAATCGTACCACAAAGTCATAACTATTTGCTCTCCTTGTATTATAGTCATTTACATTAGTTTTAAATGAGTTATTGATAGATTATGGAAAATGTTATGGAAATTTTCCGCACATCCATTTTAAGTTTGTCAACAAACTTAGTTTTTTAATGCCAAACAAACTTTAAGAAATTCACAATCGTAGACTTGATAGTACAACATGTATATCTTCTATTGGACAATATTAATTAAAACAGAAAACCGCCAAAAACTATTATAAACCTTTCAATTACTCAAAAAATACATTCGTTACGGTGATGTGTAACAATTACACATTCGAATGGAATGGTTTTAAAATCGGGAAAAAATATTATTCATTGTAATTGTTTCTATTAAAAAACTAAAATCACTAAAAACCATCGCAAACGCTCACAGTATTGAACAAAAACAGTAATAAGTCTTACAGATAACAACGAGAATTCAAATAAATGCAAAAACATAAAAAAAAACTTATTTATTTTGTACATCTATAATGAAATAATGTATGTTAGGTACTACAAATTATTAAAATAGTTTCGAAAATGTTTGTAACATAAAAACAGCTTATGTAGTATATTGAGTTAATAACGTTAAAAAATTCACGCATAATAATTAAGTCTATAAACTAACATCGAAACATTTGAGTGAGTTTAGAAGAATAATTATTATGTTTGGGTTACATACTATTTTACAACTGCGTAAATTAAATACTCACGAATAAACCGTTAGATTTTTAAGGCAGAAACATACTATTAACACGCCACGCCACCAGATGCCACGTGATGCGTGTTGAGTCGAATCAAATTGTATTGTTTTCTATGGACAGAATCACACTATGAACACCCGACGCGACGCCATGCGCGCACACGCCACCCGATCCAGACGAGCTAGATCGACGTGTTGCCGGTGGTGGGAGTAAACACGCCACGTCGCGTGTTTATAGTATGTTTCTGCCTTTATTCTCAAGACACAATTAAAGCGGATGGAAGATTATTATTTGTTAGCACTACCCACGGAGTCTTATAATGTATTAACGAAGGCACTACATGTTAAATGGAAAGTCTATTGTGCTCTTTCAGTGTGAGAGACGAGAGTGTCGAGTGATCTCCCGCTAGTACATAATGTGAGCAACTCAAATAAAATTAAAAGAGTTCAGCTCTTCTGTATACTTATGTAAAACTTTCATACAACAGTTGTTTAGAATAATCTTTTGTATTACGCGTGTTGAGAAGGCGTACACAAACCTTTGATTCATGCTTCTAAATAAAAGTTTAAATGAAGTTTTTATTTTTATGAAAGTTTCTACATTCCGGTGTGGGATTTGGTCTTCCCTTTGGGCTCCCTCCGCATACCCGAAGCTGTTATAGGCGCAGCGGCGCCTTTCGTCAGCTTCGCTCATGCACTCCCTTGGCCCGCCCCCCGTCCACGCGGGGCTTATATTAAAAAAAAATATATATTTATTAGGGTGTCCCTTATATGGGCAAAATTTTTTTTTTTTGGATTATTGAAACGCATACCCCCTAATTATGTTGAATAGTCTACTAGTTACCCAAATACAGAATTTCAACTTCCTACGTTAATTCTAACCCGTGCCGACTTGCCCTCAAAGTTTTAGAAAATAGCCGCTTTAAGTGTCTCTTAAATATAGTTATAGATGATCACTAAAAACATTTTGTTATATAAATATTGATGAAAACATGTATTTATATAATGTTTTTCTTATAATTATCAAAAAAGATCCAAATTTATATTTATTTACTTGGATATTTCCTCTTTAAAGTCTCTTTTTTTACAGTCTGGGCAAATTTTTCTATGTTCTGGCACACAACATAATATGAACTGCTTATGTTCTTCATCTGCGGTAGTCAATCCATAATAGTATTTTATTATATTAACAGCTCTTTCAGCTGTGTCATTAACTGCTTTTAAGCTAGTAACCTTATTTTTGACTTCCACAAACTTCGCGCTATCTTTCTATGATGATACAATTTCTTGAAGGAAACTACTATCAAGTTTCAGTCGTGAAAATAAATCTTTACTCTTGACAGAAACAAAATCACTCAAAGATTTTCATAAAACAAGATAACAAATACTTGTAGTACCTATAAATAAAACAAATAAGTGCTAATTTAAATACCAGATTAAACACTACTTACGTACCATATAGAGAGACAGACATCTGTTCCTTTGATGGAATATATATCTTTCCCGAATCACCAAAACTTTCTTGTTGTAAGTTTTCTACAATGTTTCCTTAGGTCTGCTCATCAACGTTGTCATCAAACATTAAAAGGACAGCTATTTCTTCTGACAAGTACCACAAATGTTGACTGAACTTGTATAAAACCGCTTTGGAAATTGTCAACTTCTTCGTAATCTTTTAAAAAACAAAAATCTTGATTCGGAGCTTTTATCGCCAAACTACATTCAAGCCAAGGTTTCACATAAACTGCCACAATAAATAAACAGATTTCTCGTAGAGCTTGTTTGTCCTTAGCGCACATTTTAAACTGGGACTGCAGCAAACGTATTTTTAAGGAGTAAATAGATCTTGCCATCCATCGTGCTTGATGCATTGGGCCAGCAGGTCTGATTTTTATTTTATTTTCATTGCCTCCACCCAGAAAAACTAGAGCAAGCTCAATGAGTTCGCTATAATCATCTCGCACAATCGATTTTGCGATTCAAACGCACTTTTGAGCATCAGTTCATATATATGATGGCGGCAAGCAAAGAGTAACAAATCTCTGTCTAGTTTTTGCACACAAGCTCCGTTCAAGCATCCTGTATAAGATGCTGTCGTATCACAGCACATTTAAGAGCATCGGCTTGTGCGATATCGAATAAATTATCTAATTCAAGTTGAAAGTTCTCTTCGCGGCGCCTATGTAAGTCCTGCATCTTCTTGCTATTTTTTGCAGTTCTCGTTAGACCTGATAAAGTTCTACTAACTTCTTAACATAATTAAGAACAGCTCTGGTAGGTGTTCTAGCCTTTTTTCAGAATATATTGTGCTCAAGAATGATAAGATTTGGGCTTTCATTAACAGTCAAATTAACTTCACGTATATTGAAAAATAGAACCGCGAGAACTTGACGATTAGATGGTAGTTTACACCTGTTATTTGGTGATTTACTTCACCAACCAAGAAAATAGTGTTTTAATTGCTTCTTAATTCCATTGACATCTTCGAAATATAAAACAATCCGTGCTACTACCCGACAAGCCTAGACTAAACGATAATAACAACGATAGCGCGCCGCTCCAGTGACGCAATTTGTATGGGACATCTTTGCGCGCAAGTCGGCACGGGTTGCACTGTTCCGAATAAGGAAAAAAAAAATGTTTTCGGATGTTTTAGGCCCAAATGAATAAAATAATAGCCTATGCATTATAAAATTAAAACTTTGAAAAATAAGGGACACCCTAATATTTATATTTGTGTAACAGCAAACAGTGGTGAGATTATGTATGTCTCAACGCCTACGGTGGGCTGGCCACGTGGAAAGAATGCCAGAGGGTAGAACACCACAAATTATATCCAGATGGGTGCCTCGCGAAAAGAGACCAAGAGGCAGACCGAGGAAAAGATGGGCGGATTGCGTGGAACAAGATTGGGAGAAAATGAAAGGAGCTGGGGAATGGAGAGAGATGGCCAGAGACAGAAGTGAGCGGAGGACCGTTGTGGAGGAGGCCAAGTCGCACACCGGAATGTAGCACCGAGAAATGAATGATGTATATTTGTGTAACCAAGGGGGACCCAGACCACATTTAAGCTACTCTACTCAGCTTCATTCTCTACAACAGTCCTCCACTGGTTCCTGTCACTAGCCATTCCTCTCCATTCTCCAGGTCTTTCTAGTTTCTACCAGTCTTCTTCCACGCAGTCCGCCTATTTTTTCCTTGGTCTCTTTTTGCGTAGGAGTAGATTAAATGTGGCCTGGGTCCCTCTTGACTTCTTGTATATAATTTTTCTAACGTTAGTCTCGCATGGACGAGGGACAATCCTAGGGATTGATAAGAGAGGCTGATGAAATGCGCTGTTCGCCTATAACAGCTTCGGGTAAGCGGTGGGAATCTTCTATGTCTTATGTCCTAATTCCAGGTGCTCTGTCCTCTGGCATTCTTTTTACATGGGCAGTCCACCGTAGGCGTCGAGATTTACGGAATCTCACTACTTTTTCCTGGTTAATCAGTGCTTCTAGCTAATCAGTACTTCTTCTAAATAATTTGATTACCACATTAAACCAAAATTCATTGAATATTTAATTTTAACGCAGGGAATATCTTCATAACTCTTAAGATTCTATATAGACGGGTTTTGTTACTCAAAGAATACAAACACTAGTGAATATTATACTTCATTAACACGTGCAAATTGAAACGAGTATAACAGAGGAAGTAAGTAAGAAGCTGTCCCTGGGAGTGTGATTATAGTAAGAAAATGAGCTTGTGCACTCTGTAGTAACTGTAAATCCGTTATATTAGTAATGTGGTTTCAAGGAAATATGGTTTGAATCCAAGCTTCAACAAGTAGTGGCAGAAAAATCTTTTTGGAAATAAGAAAAACCTTTTTAACATTACGATGTATCTGAACGCATCAGTAGTGTTTGCATTTTATAGGAGTTTATGTAGGTATATTATTGAAGTCCGTTCAAGGTATTAAAAATATTGTTCGTTGTATTAAAAGCTAAGATGGCAGTGCACAATAGTGTTCTTGTGCAGACCCTTATGTATGGAAGTGACGCATGGAACTGGCAAAATAAGGATGAAAGTAGAATAAATGCAGTAGAAATGAGATCTCTAAGATGAATGTGTGGTAAATCTGTATATGTTAGAGTGTCAAATACAAATATAAGAAAATAATGCGGTGTGAATGAAAGTGTAATGAACAAAATAATGAAAGGAAAGAATTAGTGAAAACAGAATGGTGAAGAAGGTATATGTAAACGACGTGAGCGGAGTTAGACATAGAGGAAGGCCGAGGAAAACTAGGCACGATCAATTCAATCAAATATTAAATGTCAGTCACGTGAGGAGTCTAAGAAATCAACGTGCGTGCATGACACGATGTATGAGTGTAGAGGAATCGAGAGATGATGTCAGGACAAAACAGTGTGGCGGTTCATTCTTTCTGCCTACCCCCTTCGGAGAGACGGCGTGAAGGTTAGTTAGTTAGTATTACCTCTGATTCATTATGACAGTTTAATATTCTATCCAAGATTTATTAAGAACACTATTTGATATTATTAACTATCAAGAACGGAAAATTAACAAACTTTTTAATCGTTAAGTAACTTTAAAACACTTAATAGTTATTATAGAATATATAATCATCAAAACAAGAATTATAGCATATTAAAAAATAGTGACGTCGAAAGAAGGGTTGGTGCGGGTAACAAAGTGAATGGAGCTTTAAAAATAGTTATTGGAAACAAGAATTTATCAATGAAAGCGAAAACGGCCGTTCACAATGGAGTTCTGGTCCCAAGCCTAATGTATGGAAGCAAAACATGGAACTGGCAGAATAAGGATGAGAGCAGAATAAATGCGGCAGAGATGAGGTATGTGTGGTAGAACGATATATGACAGAATCTCAAACGCTGATATAAGAAAGGAATGTAGAGCGGAAGCAGGTATTATGAACAAAATTTTGAAAGGATCGCTGCGTTGGTTCGGACATATGGAGCGCATGGATGGAGAAAGAATGGTTAAGAAAGTATACGTTAATGATGTAAATGTAGTACGGAGTCGAGGCAGACCGAGGAAAACATGGCATGACCAAATTACTCAAATTTTAAAGGTTGGTCATGTTAGAAGTCGGAAGAATCAACGTGCGTGTATGACTCGCTGTATGAAAGTGGTGGAAGCTAGAGAGGTGTGCCAGGATAGAGTTGTGTGGCGGTCCATTCTAACTGCCTACCCCTACGGGGAAACGGCGTGATGGTTTGTTGTTGTTAAAAAATATCCATACATTATTTTTACTGATTAAAAAATGCAGTATTGTGAAGGATGTAGAGGAAATCACGCCAAGCACTTCTGTCTTGATAGGAATTAAAAATTGTTACTCACCCCTGCAACGTGCAATTAGAAATAATGATATATTATTTGCGTGTTTATTTTTACGTTTGCAAATAGCTATGCCATTTTCATAATGTCCTCATTGCTTTCAAAGTACGGAGAAAGTTTACTAAATTCAATTAAAGATATATGACACAAACACGCCCGTTCGGATGGTAGAAACAAAGTGAAGAGTTGACATTTTAAAACTAATCTACTCGTATATATTGTGAGGATTCCGATAGTGAGCGGTACCGCCCCCCCAGTGGGGGCTGAAGCCTTCTAGGGGGGCGATCGTACGATCAGTAGCATTTGCAGGGCGGTCTAGGGGTCTGCGGGTCTATTTACAATAAATTAATTAGATAATCGAATGATTTTACTGAAATCTCTTGATGGAAGTTCATTTTAATAAATCTTCTTCTTCTTCTTCCTCTTAGTTTAGGTCGTATGACCTGTTTGTGACGGTGGGCTGTCCTGGGATGATGATGTCCAGCCATCTCTCCATCTCTTTGGCGGCTTTCCTGGTAATCTCTGGCTGCTTGGGTTTTCATCTTTAACAATTTTTGCAATTCTTGTATTCTCCATGCGGTCCATGCGGTCTCTCCAAAAGCGCCTTCTGCTTATTCCCCATCTTAAGATATCCTCAGCACCACAGACCGACCCTATCGTTTCATTTCTGTACTGATCTCTGAGCGTTTTACCTGCGATGGAGCGTAGGGTTCGCATTTCTGTTACTCTAAGAAGGTTCTTAGTTCTATTGAATAAATTAAATAAATCGATATCTTTTAACTACTTCTACTTTTGTCTTTATTTCGACAGCGATCGGTTTCGCCAGGCTCGCTGGCATCGACAGACTGGTTACTGTTATAAACGGGCTCCTTTATATACATACTGATCGGGGGTAGTAAACATGATTCTATACAAAAATAATATTAAATTAATTATGTAAAATTTACTGATAAAAGTTATTTAAGAGCATTCTGATTTCAATACAATGGAATTTAAAGTGATTACAACTGACATATTTATTTGTAATGTTCGAAAACTTCGGAAAAACAGTGTCACCAGTCTGTCGATGCCAGCGAGCCTGGCGAAACCGGTTTCATTTAATTATTATAGAAATTGATTACATACATATATTTAAAAAAATAAGATTTTCTTGATTTTGCGATTGAATCTTCATTTAAAATTTTAGGTTTCCTCGATGGCAACCTTCTTTTTCAGAGAGTGCGAAAGAATCTCACCCAGAATTCGGTCATGTTCATATTTTGCTTCGTAGTGAGTAGATTTAAAAATTAACTGATTTCATTTGTATATACTTTGTATATGCAGCACTAACTTTAAAAAAAAATTAAATTAAATATCAGATATGTTTCGGACAACCGGTCCTTCCTCAGTGATATTATAAAGATACATAATTAAAATATTATAAAATTGTTTACAAATATGATCAGTTTTGACTTTATAATAAAGATTTAACTGTTTTCGTTTGAATTTTGAAATAACGAATTTGAAATGTGGGAAAGTTTTCCAAATGACTGCTATATATTTGTATCAGTATTCAATAGACCCTGTGCTATGCCTGAGCTGCTTAGAAAAAAGTGTGGAAGTCACGATTCACATTAAGGTAATAAATACACCATTACATCTGCGTATTAATTTTATGTACACACAGAAACACGAAATGAATAAATAATATAAATTAATTTGAGTTAATAATGTTTATATTGATATTTTATATTTTTCTATCTTAGTTAATTGATGAGCTCAAATAGGATACCACACATAGCTCTCCATGGAACGCCAAACGGACAACGCCGACTAGGAAGACCCCCGAAACGGTGGAGAGAAAGCTGGAGTTCAGCGTCTCAAGAGGACCCGCCTGAAATAACAGACTCTTGAGTCTACCAAAAGTGAAGAAGAAGAAGAGGAGTTAATTAGTAAGTTACTTAACTAACTAACTAACCATCACGCGCCGTCTCTCGAAGGAGTAGGCAGAAAGGATGGAAGAATGGAAACAAAAATGTTGCACTTTTCTTTCCTGACATACTTCTCTCGTTCCCCGATATCGTGTCATGCACGCACGTCGATTTCTCCGACTCCTCACGTGGCCGACATTTAATATTTTATTCACGTTTTTCTCGGTATTCTTCTCTTTCTACCTCCGTTTACATCGTTAACATACACTTTTTTCACCATTCTTTCTTCATTCATTCTTTCAATGTGTCCAAATTATCTTGATGATCCTTTTTATTATTTTGTTCATAACACTTTCATTTGCACTGCATTCACTTCTTATATCTTTATTCGACACAGATTTCCACACATTCGTTTAAGAGATCACATTTAAACGGCTTTCGTCCTTCTTTTGCCAGTTCTAGGCTTCACTTCCATACATAAGGGTCGGTACTAGAACACTATTGTGCACTGCCATTTTTGCTTTTTTGATAGGCTTTTAATAAATTTATAATAGTAAACATAATTGTTTATTGGTATTACTTGGATTTCTTCACACCTCCGTGGTGCATAGGGCCTCAAGGAACCTTCTCCACCCGACTCTATCGCATGCCTGATGCCTAACATCATCCCAAGTTAGGCCTGCTGCCTTAACCTCGTCCTGCAGGGCTCTTCTCCAGGTGGCTCTAGGTCTGCCTCGCTTTCTATTTCCCCCATAGGGGACCAGTCTAGTGCGCCTTGAGCGATGCAGGCTGGGTTCCGTCTCAGAGTGTGACCGATCCACTGCCATTTACGTCTTGGATTTAATATAATATATATAAGTTATATAAATAGTGACAAATTTGTTTCGCCTTGCGAGGGCATACTTAAACTGAACCTAATTGCCAAACAGGGTTTACGGCGATATTTGATAACCTTGGTGGCTATGTCACCCACCTTCAACTTATTGATGGTTGAGGTATTAGTTTTGTAAACGTTATTTTTTTTTTTTTTACGGCTTTTAATTATTATACTTTAACAATAAATAATCCGGGGAATTTAAAATATACATATTACATATACACAAACACGTATGTATTTAGAAGTATTGTGTTTTTCAAGGGAGTCAGTCAATCTTAAAATATTTTGAAATGAGTAATTTATAATTCAGAGCACGATTTTGAAGATTACACTTCATATTTCAATTGTTCATCTACGTATCACGTACTCGTGGTCTTGTTGACTTGACATAAAACTAAATTGTAGAGGTCATGGTAGATTTCTTTAACTGGTTGTCACATAAACTAATCTGATTCTCTTGCGTGTAGCCTTTCGTCATACACACAGGTCATGCGTTAAGATCTAGATATGAAATATCATACAATTATAGTTCGTTGAGTAGTCTTTTAAATCTAAAATACGATAATGTACAAATTTCAACACTAATTTTTACTAAACATTTAAATAACTTTTATTACACGTGATTAGCTACTCATCACATGTCGTGAGAATCAATAGCTAAAAAGTTGTATTAGATTCAAATAATTATTATGGAAGCGAAGCATGGAAAAGAAGGATGAAAGTAGATAAATGGAGTATAAATAAGATCTCTATGATAGAGTGTCGAGTGTCGAATGAAAATATAGGAAGTGATGTATTAATGTTGAGGGAGCGAGATAAGTATGTCAGGAAAGAAAAGTCTGGCAGTACATTCTTTCTGCCAATCCCTTCGAGGAGACGGCGTGATGATTAGTTAGTTAGTTGTATTAACTTATATTGATTTGATCGTGCCACGTTTTCCTGGGTCATACCTTATTTCTTGTTCCAGTTACATCGTTAATATAGTTTATTTACCATTCTTTATTTATTTATTCTTTTCATGTATCCAAACCATCTTATAACGTTTAATTTTTCAAAGATGTTTGACAAATAACTCACTAATGCTTGACCGAAAAATTAGAGTTGCAATTCTTTTTTTGGAAATACGTTTTTCTATACAAATAACAATGATTTGCGTATTGCCCCCCAAGACAATCAAATTGCCCCCCGGTGGGGCGTACGCCCGTACGCGAAACACTGCTCTACCATGTATATAATAAACACACACTCGTCTAAGAGATCTCAAATCTACTGCATGTATAGTACTTTCACCCTTATATTCCCAATTTCATGCATCACTTCCATTCATGATAGTCCACAGGCGTGAAACTTCCAGAAGCGTGGTGTCCATAGCACTCGCTACTTCTGCTATATGGCTAACCCGGCACTGATTATGGTATATACTATTCACCGCATCTGATTTAAGGTTGTTTGGATTACAAGCAGAATATAAATTTAGTAATTAGACAAGCACAATGACCACATCCATAAACCAAAGTGTCATTGCAGAACGTTTTATTGTGTGTTATGACGAATGCGTGTCTTAAAATGGCAGTTAGCTGGCGAGTTCGCGGTGAATCTCGCGACATTTATCGCCGAGAGCCGCGGTTGGCGGTGGCATCATCAGATTATTTGCGGTGCTATTAGCATTGAACCTATCTACGATGGGTATTCTACCCACATACATACCGCACGATGGGTTTATCTGCTCGAGACTGATGGCTTCCGTTGCGCGAGAGCCAGTGAAAGTCACAGTATCAAATAAAAGTAATTATTCTACCAATGAACGGTCTAACGTTATTACGTAAATTAGAACTTACAACATAATAATATTAGTTATAGTAACTCCATACATACTGGAATAATAAATGTACAAGGTGTCTCAAAAGAAAGTTTATATTTAGTGGATCGATAAAAAAAATGTAAGCCATTTATCGATTTTTTTTATATAAATTATCAAAGTACACAATGGAAATTTATATTTAAAAATAATATCGTCCAAATGTATGCGCTCGCGTTCGCGGCACTCATTTAGTCGAACAGTAAAATTTCTTATGACGGCTCTGCAGATAGGCTCCGTGATGGCTGGCATTTCGTGAGGTGAATATTTTCATTAAGAATTAATTGTATCTCAATAGAGACGAAGATGCAAATTATTTGGAAACAGAATCAGGGGGCATGGGTTCAAGCCTGGACACGACCAGGTTCCTTCTTCATAATAATGAGCTATTTTCTGCTCACATTGAAGATTGTAAAATAAATTCTAATATCATTGATATAAAAAAAAACGGAATATGGTGGTCGAGGCGTTTACAGGACTTATGACCTGTCATTGGTTGAGTTAAGCGATCGCTTTATGTAATACAACAATCCCCATTGCGCCCTTCTACGAACGCTACGTGTGACAATTATTTGAAAGTTGTATATATGCTACCATGTTGAGAAACATTTCACATATTTTAGTTCAATCTACACTAGCGCCATCTATTGAGACTAGAGGTAAGCACTAAGCAGGAAATCTTTATTAACGTAATGTGAAAGGCTATCAACCCAATTATCACATATTACTAGATAACGCCTGGAGAAAACTCTCCAATTTTTATATGCTTTTTAATTTTGACCTGTTTTTATATAATGTTGAATATTTTCTTTCATATCGAAAGTCAGTTTATTGGCGTAAACTTTACATTTGAGATAATCCCACAGGAAAAAAAACATAGGGGTTAAATCAGGACTACGTGGAGACCAGTTTATGTCACCTCTCCTGGATATCAATTTGTTAGGGAAAATTTCACGAACTCGTGGTAGAGACGTATTGGACGTGTGTGACGTTGTTCCGTCCTGCTGGAACCATATTCTTTGGTAATAGGCAGGAAGGTTTTGGGATTCAGGCACTAAAAAAGCGTCTAACATCTCCACATAACGTTTCGAATTAAAACATAAACTTTCTTTTGAGACACCTTGTATTACATTCTATGATTAACTGCTATAACTGTGACGACACAACTCCTAGGACCATACGCAGTTGAGAAACTTTTGAGGCAAATAAATTACTTAGAAAAAAATATGATAACCTTTATAAATTAACACATTGACTGTGGACTACTGACTGGGACAGTGGTAAGAGGAGAATCCAAACGGTGGACCCGTGTCCAGGTCAGGCCCTATACCGTTCGGTTATAAGTAAGTAGGGAGGGGTTTAGCCATCAGGGAACGGTTTATCAGTTCCTAAATACCTAAAACCTAACGGTATGGGGCCTGACCTGGACAAAGGTCAACCGTTTGCGTTCTCCCCTAATCACTGTCCCGGTCAGTGGTCCGCAGTTAAAGTATTAAAAAATTAAAATTAATTAAAAATAGTTATTATTATATAAATATTTATTAAGCAATAAAACTGATACGGGCGGTTGCCTCTCTCTATGAAGGAAGCACTGCCAGTGTTAGGGTAAATGGGGACATCACGCCTTGGTTTGATATCACAAAGGGTGTTAAGGCCTGTGTGATGTCCCCATGGTTGATCAATTGTTCAATCTGTATATGGATAAGTGTATGAAAGAACTGAAAGGAATAAAAGCTGGTGCTAAGATGAGTGATTTGTCTGTAAATTGTCTGCTTTACGCGGACGATGCCGTTCTCGTTGCGGATAGTGCGGACGAATTACAAGTCTTGGTGAGAAGAATGTATGAGGTATGCAAGTCAAACGATTTAATGATGAATGTCGGAAAGTCAAAGGTGTTAGTTTTTGAAAGGGAAGCAAATGAGGGTTTGTAACATAAGTGTGAACGAAGTGAACTTGGAGCAGGTGAGTGAATTTGTGTATTTAGGTAGCATAATCATAGCGGATGGCCGAACGGATAGTGAAGAAGGGTTGGTGCGGGTAACAAAGTGAATGGAGATTTAAAAATAGTTATTGGAAACAAAAAAATATTAATGAAAGCGAAAATGGCCGTTCACAATGGAGTTCTGGTCCCAACCCTTATGTATGGAAGCGAAGCGTGGAACTGGCAGAAGAAGGATGAGAGCAGAATAAATGCGGTAGAGATGAGGTCCTTAAGACGTATATGTGGTACGATTTATAATAGATTTTCAAATAAGAAAGGAATGTAGAGCGGAAGAAAGTATTATGAACAAAATTATGAAAGGATCGCTGCGTTGGTTCGGGCATATGGAGCTCATGGATGGAGAAAGATTGGTTAAGAAAGTATACGTTAATGATGTAAGTGGAGTACGGAGTCGAGGTAGACCGAGGAAAACATGGCATGACCAAATTAATCAAAATTTAAAGTTTGGTCATGTTAGATGTCGGAAGAATCGACGTGCGTGTATGACTCGTTGTGTGGAGGAATCTAGAGAGGTGTGTCAGGATAGAGTGGTGTGGCGGTCCATTCTCTCTGCCTACTCCTACGGAGAAATGGCGTAATGGTTTGTTGTTGTTGTTTTTTTTAAGCAAAGCCTTAGTGGAGTCATCGTACTATCATAATTTTACTTAAATTAATTTTTGATGATACATAATTAAAATTATATGAAGATGTTAAATTTAACACATTTAATTTATAAAGTAATATTTGTAGTCAAATTATAATATTACCAAAAACATCCGTGTATTTAGAAATTTGTCAATAAAACTTCGTACTCCCTTCGTAGTGGTCTGCCTACATTCCTTTTTTCATCTGTGAACCTCGTTGATATTATTAAGCACCACGTTGTGTCGTATTATTATGTGCAATTTAGTAGTAAGGATATACGTTAAAAGGTTTATAAGATGCATTCTAATAGGAGCTGCAATTGTAGTTTACCGTAGTTCAAAACTATTTTTTTGGACTGCAAATATAGCCAACCGTTCTATAAGGGTTAATAATCAAGTATTTGACGATTCTTAGTTTAGTTTTTCGAAGAATAGAGAGTATTTGTCCCCTGAACGTACTTTAACTAATATGAAAGACGTAGATCTCCGGGGAGACCGCGATCTGCAGACTAATTGCTCTTCCCACCGGTGTCACCAGAGGCAGATTAGATTAGATTAGAGGCACACAGAGGCAGATAAGTAAAACAAACTGTTTTGTCGCTGTAGGAGATATCTATCGGGGACAAAAATACCAATATCCCCCAGCTCGGCCAAGTTCTCGAAATATCCCCTGATTAATCTGATGCCCATCTCTTCGAAGCTGTAAAGAATTGGTTCCGAGCATTCCCAAAAGAAATGCCGTGGGATAGAGCCACGGATAACTACCATACTCCCTCATGTAGAGATACCTCAGAAATGTTTTTCTGAATCCTCTCCAGCATAACGGAATATCTCGCCTCGTAAGAACCCTATGTCACAGAACCACTTTCGAGTCTGCTCCGAACCAACGCGTTGTATAGGACTCTGAGCACATTGGTATCTCTGAATACTCTTACGGTCCGGACGGTGAAGTCCAATATCCTCAGTGCAATGTCACAAATCCTCTCGATATGTGCACGAAAAGTCAGCCTACTCTCATAGATGATCCCGAGATCTCTCATCGTAGATACATGTGCTAGTTGCTGGCTGTTCATCGTGTATCTATGATACACAGTTCTCAATGCTCTAGTAAAAGATAGAATAACGCACTTAGAGACATTGAAATGCATTTGATTACTGTGACTCCAGTTAACAATATTATTAATGTCCGACTAGAGGCGAAGATAGTCATCAGGATTGTTAATTTTCTGGAATAATTTCAGATCATCGGCAAATAAAAGAAATCGTGAGAAGTTTGTCACCTTCGCAATATTATTATGAAGATGGTGAAGAGCAGTGACCCTAGGTTAATAATGAAGTACGGTCAGGGGATAAATACTCTCAACTTTAGAAAGCATATTTTCTTCCTAATGTCGATCCATCTAATGCGTTTCTGGTATTATGTTGGATGTATATAATATTTTATCTGTACTCAATAGATGCCTTAAACATTTATGCCGTTTGTAATGTCTTTTGAGTAAATAAACTGATTTGATTTGATATCAGTTCACAAATGATTTTCGTTTGTCGGCACCGCTTTATGTATGAGTTAATTCTATTTCATTATTTATTATTTTGTAAGAAAATGTTACGTACATATAGTATACTATAATATTAACATAATAATTTCGTTTTCTCAATACATTCATAGGTATGGAACAGTACCTAACGTACATAGTAATAGTTGAAACGAATTATGAATATTTATAGTATTGCATTTGTTCCCGCGCACGTAGGAATCGTTAAGAACAACTTAGAAAACACCACTTCGAACACGTTTTTGATTTTTGACTAGAGAACACGTTTTTTCAAATATTTTAGTAGCTTAACCTTTATAGGAAATGATTATTTCTACTGAATTCTCACATCTGCCAGATGCTGTTAAAGTCGCATCGCTGATTGATCTGACGGTTCTTTAGTCAATAAAACAAAATCTATTAAGCAAATCTAGCCGCCTCGTCTCGGATATATACTTGATTCGACAATTAATTAATAAAGGAGGCGCGGAATGTGTATATATTCCGAATTTGAATTCAAACACGCATACATTAAAATCCTTTATGATTTTCGGATTGATATTTTCTGAATAACATCTCCATTTCACGTCCATAAGAGGAAGTGAGTAAAATTTTGGTGTCGTCTGTATTTTGAATTGGAAATTAACCACAGGTGTTTAGTTCTTTGAAGAATCGTTTTGGAATAAACAATTCGATTTTGTAGCATAAACTGGTTAGTGGGTCACCCAAACAGACAATACTGTTTTAAATACAGTTAGTATAATCGTCTAGTTACGCGTATATCCATGCCTATGTAGAAGAACATGACAAGTTATAGAGCCACAAACGTAAATTGGCGGTGGTGCAAATGTGAACTAAACGCTCAATGTCAATGTGACAGATTTAAGTTTTTGTTTACTTCGTCGCCGTGATTTTTAGTTTTCTTTATTAATTTGAGACTAACAATGCCCAAAGTTATAAAAATCAGTATAAGAGAGACTATTCTTAAAGTTAAAGCCTTTTTGTGAAAAAGAACAGTGAACATTTGAACCATTAATTCCAATCGAAAAAGTCAATGCGCGTGTTGGTAAAATGACAGATAAGTGTTGTTCTCCGTACAGATCAAATAACCGATTTATGATTAGTATAATAATAATAATAAAAATATTTATTTCACATTTTGTATTGATTTTACAGGTGTAACTAAACATTCGGTCCAGATAATTGTTACCGAGGGAAATACAGCCACGATTACTTCAACAAAAAATTAGCACACCTGAAAATAAGGGTTTCCCCTTCGGTTTGTCTTTTCAGACAAAACAATAATATAATAAACAAGATGTTTGGCTAGATGAAAACGAAGAATTTCTTTTTTTAATTGATAGGGACACTGAATCATCAAACTCTCCAGACGAGGAATGTGATGATGCTAATGATGAAATCGGAGTTCATTGATGGATCACAGTGAAATATTTACGGAAGTAAAGATTTTCTATCCTTTAAAAACTTAGTTCACTGTACAATCGTAATCAGTAAGAAGTTTTAAATTTTAATGTAAATATATTTTTTTCACATAAGTTAAAAAAATCACAATTAACAATAACAAATTGTTCTCCTTCATACACTATTGTCATACACTAATAACCAGAATAAAATTAAAAATAATCCAGAAATGTTTTCAGGCGTGCGCATCGTGTGCATTTCGAATTACTTTCGGAGAGAATCGAAGTATTTCTCTCTCGCTCTCTTGTATTCCAAATATTCTCGTACTCTTTCTTAATGAAATCTGATTTTTTTTGCATATTTATATTATGATTGATGAATTCGAGGTCTCTCTTATCGAGGACATAACCGAATTTATACATTGTTATGAATATTTATTGTTGAAATAAGTTTATCACATTTCCGCGAACCGTGGTGCAGAGTTGCAAGTTCAATTTTAAACATATTCACGTCGTTTCTTCCGTGCATAAAAAAGATCCAAGTGTAACTAATGAACAATTTAAACCATCATCGCTGGAATTCTATTATTTGGACTCAACAGCCAAAAAATGTTTTAATTGATAAGATAATACTATTATGGTTGGTGTGGGATATTCTTCTGTGACTACATTGACACCGAAACGAAACGCCAAAAAATCACTTATGATTTTATGGCTCTCAGGGCTGAGAGACATAATGTCTGAAGTGATGTTTCGGTCAAAATTAATTATGATGATCAATGTCAGATTTTCATAATATTTTGAATGCATCAAGCGCAATTTTTATTTTATTTTATTTTATTTTTCTTTTACGTAAACAACAGGTCGCTTTAACCCAATTACAGTATACAATTTGTTTAAGCTGATATATTGATTCTCGTGACATGTGACAGGTAGCCAATCTATCGCCAACAAAGACAGTGTGACAATCACACTGCCATCGCCGGGAATCGAACCCAGAACATTCGGAATGGGAATCAGAGCTCTTACCACTCTGCCACGAAGGTCGTCTATTGTATGTATTAACGGTGACTTCGTACTATAACTACATACTCTGTGCTGGATATTTTATGTTTTTAATGGGTCTTGCCACTTTGCCACCAATTTTATGATTTATCCTTCGGGTGAGGATTTTAGGGATGGAATAACTTCCAACACGATTGAATTTTTATGTATAGAACTTTATTTTAAGACGATAAACAATAAGAAATTACATAGGAAAAGAAGAGTTGTAATTGTATCTGGACGTGTTACTTTTAAGGAAATGCAATTGTATCTGATTTAATCCTAGATGCGGTTCGGCTTAAATAGTGTGCATCTCTTTGTTCGATGACACATGTAGGTACCTGTAGGAACAGATCAATAACCTCGCGTTCGAGCCCTTATATTAATAATATAAACAAACTAGTCGGACAAAGACGTGGGAACAGATCAATTAATATATCCCTGAATCCCCAAATGTTTACTTAGGTAATATAAACAAATATTGATTGAAAATATAGAGACGTAGGAAAGTGATTTGTGGTAACGGGTGGTTAGGTACATAACAGATACACTATACGAGTATACTGGATATTGTGTCGATGATAACATAGAACGTACGATCAACATTCACTTAAGACTCAATGGCTCTCAGGTACAGATTTATAGCATGCTTGTTTAATTTTTCTTTAAATTTGATGTCTTCTCTTAGACAAATGTGTGTTTATGTGGTAAAAGAATTAAAGCGTTGTGAACAAAATAATGAAAGGATCATTAATATGTATGAAAAACGATAGTTTTCAAGGAGTTTTATTATAATGTTTATGTATGACATGTTTCGCCCTTCTAAGGCATTATCAAATGTGACGAAACTTCAACTCGTTGCAGTTTATATACACTAGTGAATGGAGCAGAATATGGTAATTAACGAAAATTGATGTGACTTTATACATTTTTAAGAAATAATATTTTGGGTAGGTCCAGAAATATTGGAAAGTGTTTCTTGGAAATGCGTTAAGAAATTTTATGACAATGGTTACATAGTTAGGGGATACTAAATGATATTATATAAATCAAAAATAAGTTATTTGAGGTGGGACGAAATAAAGTGTTTCTAAGAAAAACATATTTTTACAAATTGTTTACAATTGATTTTACATATTTCAAGGTGACTAATGATTCTAAGTATTATATATAAAATTGCTTATTAAGATGGTTTTGACACACGGAAAGAAAGAATGTTAAAAAGTACATGTAAACGACGTAAACGGAACTAGAGAAAGAGGAAGATCACGATGGCACGATCAAATCAAAAAAATGTATACTGTAATTGGGTTCAAGCAACCTGTTGTATACGTAAAAAAAAAAAAAAAAAAAATCAATCAAATATTAAATGTCGGCCGCGTGAGGTGTCGGAGAGATAGACGTACGTGCATGACACGATGTAAGAATGTTGAGAAATAAATTATTAGTATATCAGGAAATAACAGTTTGGCGTTCCATTTCTGCATATGCTTTCGGGGAGACGGCGAAAAGTGACTACGTAACCCGAAAATATTATGAACGCGTATGATCAAATAGCCGAATAATAATGCAAGTGATTTGCCCAGCGTGTTTGGATTTTGGCTGTTAGAAAGGCCGCTCTGAGGGGTCAAGCACCCCGGAGAGATTGCAATAGTGTTTCCATCGCGTTCCTTGCTGTTCTCTTTCATCAAATTAAGATAGTGATTACGGACAGAGATAGCGTCGTAAACACAGCGATCGGTGTGTCTGTATAGTCCGCCGGTATTTTCCTACCTGGAGTTGGCAAGGTTATTGTTTTAAGTGCGAAATAGGTTTATCTTCATGACTTTTTTGGCATGGAACATATGCTTCAAATTTATTGAAACTTTGGCTCCATATTAAACATTTATTTAAGTAAATACAGTAAATTTTTAAAAGTATTCCATTGGAAAATATTGAAGATATCAACTGCCACCCATCGGAGGTTACCATCTGATGTAGCTGTTTGTGTAAACTCTGAAGACCACATTTTTCATCTTTAATCAATAGTTCAAAAGGGTAGTAGAACTACGATGGAGTATGTTTTGCTGGAAAATATGCCTCTACAAAATGTCGTAAGGCGCCATGTTGCATTCACAACAGCAACACTACTATCAAGTCCAACTCTCTAGCGTCCACGAGAGGTCTTTTTAAAGACCCCGCGAACCCCGGGCAATGTGGTACATATTACTTAGTGCTATAGCAGATAGAGAGAGGACGAATGGCGAGCTTCCAGCGCCATAAAACTGGATACACCCAGCTAAGGGAAGGTAACCCCGACAGAAAATCCTCCAGAGAAGGCAAGGGGATACCACTCTGGATATTTTCCCCCAGGTCATCACTATGAAAGGTGATAGTCAACGTTGGGGAGACCTGACAGGACATAGAAAGAAGAAGAAGAATCAATAGAAGTTAAAATTCACTATAATGTTAAATAACAAGGATATGCCTCTCTCCTAAAAGGAACCTCTATTATCTTTAAAAAAATAGAAATGGCATTTTTTAGACGTGTTTAAAAAACAATTATCAATTATTTCCATTTTTAAACCGTTTTTGCCATGAAAAAAATACTTTGGGCAATGATATTAATCAGAATTGAAGTTCATATAGAGCGCAAATGTATAAAGAAACTAAATATCAAATTTTAAAATGAATTAGAACTTTTAAAGTTAGAGTGTACACAAATTTAAAAAAAGTCGTTTCGAGAAAAATGCGTTTGAAAATAGCGACGAATATAATTAAACATGAAATAAATAGGTAGATTTGGAACTATAAAATATTATGGGGTTAATTCTATCCAAAATTGTACTAACATTAGCAATAAATTTTAAAGACACCAGATCCTTCGGATTCATTCTATTCTATAATATGTAAAAAAAATATTTATGAAATTCAATAACAACAAACCATTACGCAGCGAGTCATACACGCAAGTCGATTCTTCCTTCTTCTAACGTGGCCGAACTTAAAATAATGGACGGGAATGACAAGAATTCAGAACTTGTTCCAAGTGGTGCAGGACAGAGATGCCTTTGCTGCAGTGATCGTCAACGTTGGAGGGACCTGACACGGCACCGATAGAAGAATAGAAGAATATGTAAATTGATTACATTAAAAAAATTGGCATGAAATTAAAGTGAACATATGCATTTAAACTTTTCCATAAAGCAATTATCTAATAATCTGATGAAAAATATTGAAGGCTTATTTTTATGTACGTGTTTTACTACATGAGAAGGTTAAAACATGTATAATTTTTCGTTGTTTCCTTTTAAATATAAGCTAGAAAAGATTAACGAATCGCATAAAAACTGTATTTTTTTATTACTATAACAGCCGAAACATAAAATTTAAATATATTTTAAGTCATTAGAAGAAAAGCAACTTTATGACTGCATTATCAATTCAAATTTTAATAATATATATTCAGGAAATATGTCATATAATATTGATGATAACTATGTTGGTTTTATGTTTAAAATTGTGCAATCTTTGAGTCCATAGGTTGTCGGTTCACAAAATACGAGTTTTAGCCTCGGACGTAACATTGACAATGTTTAACCATTAATGTTTACGCGCCATAATAATGTATAGTAACAAGGCGTTACTTTCTTGGTAAATCTGGATAGTTCCGATGTAACATGATCGTGATGAACGAGGAGCAGGAGCGGATCCAGATATTTTTTACATATATTTTGTTTCGTGGGAGTGAGAGAATTAAAGCAGAAACATACTATTAACACGCCACGCCACCCGATGCCACGTGATGCGTGTTGAGTCGAATCAAAATGTATTGTTTTCTATGGACAGAATCACACTACGAACACCCGACGCGACGCCATGCGCGCACACGCCACACGATCCAGACGAGCTAGATCGACGTGTTGCCGGTGGTGGGAGTAAACACACCACGTCGCATGTTAATAGTATGTTTCTGCCTTTACTCCCATACACCCAGCTAAGCTTTGAGATGTGGTCCTATAGAAGACTATTAGGAATTTCCTGGAGAGACCACATCACGAATGAGGCAGTTCTTCAAGGAATCGAAGGAGGAAGACACCTGCTCAGGACCTTGTCCGAAAGGCGTGCAAGATGGATCGGCCATGTAATACGTCAAGAAGGTCTCTTGCATGCCATAATTGAGGGTATGACCGAGGAGACAAACTCTAGGGGACGCCCACGCCGAGAGTACCTGGAGGACCTGTTGGTGGACGTGCGCTGCTCACCATATGCAGATTTCAAAAGAGCCGCACAAGACAGAGAAGAATGGAAGAGAAGAATAGAGGAAATTGCTGCAAACCAATCCCAGTATTGAAACCAGAGAAGAAGACCCAGCTAACCTATGGCGCTAGTCTGTGTTTCTCGTCTTCTTCCTCTTAGTTTAGGTCGTATGACCTGTTTGTGACGGTGGGCTGTCCTGGGATGATGATGTCCAGCCATCTCTCCATCTCTTCGGCGGCCTTCTTGGTAATCTCTTGCTGCTTGGGTTTTCATCTTTAACAATTTTTGCAATTTCTGTATTCTCTATGCGGTCTACGTGGTCTCTCCAAAAGCGCCTTCTGCTTCTTCCCCATCTCACTATGTTTTCAACACCACAGACAAACCTTATCGTTTCATTTCTGATCCGATCTCTGAGGGTTTTGCCTGCAATGGAGCGCAGGGTTCGCATTTCTGCTACTCTAAGGAGATTCTTAGTTCTATTGGTATCGGCTCTGACCTTTATTCCGTACGCCATGATGGGGCGAACGCATGTCTTGTATATTCTGACTTTACTTTCGGTTAGCATGTGTTTGTTCCTCCATATGGTGTCGCGCAAGCAGCCAGCCACGGCTGTCGCTTTGTTGGTTTGTGCTAGCACCTCGTCATATAGGCCACTGTAGCTACCGATCTCTACGCCTAGGTAAGTGAATCGCATGACTTGCTCAATAGGTGTGTTATCGATGATCAGCTTACATTTGAGAGGCTCTTTTGATATTGTTAAGCACTTCGTTTTACTAATAGAAATCGTCATGTTATATTTTTTGGATGTGAGGTGGAATTTGTGGAGCATTCTCTGAAAGTCATCTTCATTCTCTGCTAGTATTGAAGCGTCGTCAGCATAGGTGTTTCTCAATGTACGTAATATTAAATGTTTTGTATTATATATTCTCTTCAACTATTGTAATTTTTTTTATATGTTTACCACAGATACCTCTGATATTGTGATCGTGATCACTAAGGCGGGGGTGTGTGGGAGTGGGAGGATTAATCCCATACATCAGCTAACCTATGCAAGTAGGCCGGCTAAAGCATAGCGCCACTTGGAGACAAGGACGCCGTCTTTGCTCCCGGTTTTACTATTGCATCCTCCGGTCAGGCAACACGCATTCACACGCTCGCTCTCGCCCTAGCTATCTCTTATACATTTGTGTCTGCGCCGCAATAAACAAGTTTTTACCAACCTGTGACTTTCATTTGCACAACTGAACCATATCCCGACTACAAATTCATTGAAGAATTATGCAGCAAACTCAAAATTAATCAATAAACAACATGCGATCGCCTTACTTATTGTGTACTGGTAATGTTTAATATATTACATTTAATTTGTTGGATTAGAGCATAGGTTCCCAAACTTTTCTGGACTGCCGACCCCTCTATAAAAAAACACACGTCCCTTCTCCATAAAAGTTACACTAAATATTAAAATATTGTGTACATTATATTTAACCCATACGAGTATATGAATTATTTCGTCTATGTTCGCCATACTTTGTGCTTTAGATGTTTTATTTGTCTTTTTCTTTTTTATATACTTTGTATATACAACACTAACTTAAAAAAAAAAATTACACATTATACATGTTTCGGACAACCGGTCCTTCCTCAGTGATATTATAAAGATACATATTACAATATTATAAAATTGTTTACAAATATGATAAGTTTTGACAGATGTCATAGAGATTTATTTTGGAACGTTTATGCCTTTGTTATAACAAATATTATGAATTAATTTAAAATTTAAAATAATAATTTAAAGTTCTTATTGGGGTTCAGGTAATTACTTACAACAAGGGAAATAAATCAAAGATTAAACTAGACGTTAAATTTATTTAATTTTATTAAAATTTTTCTCTATTTTTAATTGCTTTTTTAATTTCTAAAATTTCGAGATTGCTCAAAGTTATATTTCTATTATTAAGTGTTTATTGTAATTTTATGCCACGTTTTTAATTTAAATAATAATTATGAATTAGAATTAAAATAATAATTTGTAAAATATAATTTTAAACATCATTTTTAATAGCTTTATCAAAAGCTTAACTGATTGTCCGATACTAAATATTTTATTTTATTAACGCTCGTCATGTTGCTTGTTTGCGCCCTCCCTGAATCGGGCCCTGGTTACTACATTAAACAAACAGACGAGGATTGGTTATCCTTGTCTAGAGTGC
The DNA here is from genome assembly GCA_022606425.2 of Lepidostoma basale. NCBI lineage: Eukaryota > Metazoa > Arthropoda > Insecta > Trichoptera > Lepidostomatidae > Lepidostoma > Lepidostoma basale. Next base: position 117,152 of record JAHDVF020000715.1, on the reverse strand, counting down.
AAATATGTAAATATTGAATCAAATTTAATTAACACGTGTTTCTAAGATCGACGATTTTTATTTAATTTTAATAAACTAATTGGTTATTTTCATTGCTTTCCTATGCATTTATTTTTATAACTTTGCATTGTTTATATTATTATATTTATTATTTCATGACAAAAAGAAGAAATCACGACAGTTTGCAACATTAGCGTGAATGGTGAAAATTTGGAGCAAGTAGATGAGTTCGTGTATTTAGGTAGTATGTTTACAAAAGATAAATATATTGATAGAAGGGTTGGCGCAGGCAACAAAGTGAATGGTGCACTTAAAGTTGTCATCGCAAACAAAATCCTATTCAAAAAAAGTAGAATGGCAGTGGACAATGGTGTTCTTCTAACAGACCCTTATGTATGGAAGCGAAGCACGGAACTGGCAAAAGAAGGATGAAAGTAGAATAAATACAGTAGAAATAAGATCTCTTAGACGAATGTGAAAATACTCTGTGTATGATAGAGTGTCGAATGAAAATATAAGAAGTGAATGCGTTGCGAATGATGGTGTTATGAACAAAATAATGAAAGGATCGTTAAGATGGTTTGGACACATGGAAAGAATGAGTGAAGACAGAATGGTAAAGAAGGTATATGTAAACGGCGTGAACGGAGCTAGAAATAGAGGAAGGCCGAGGAAAACGTGGCACGATCAAATCAATCAAATATTGAATGTCGGACACGTGAGGAGTCGGAGAAATCGACGTGCGTGCATGACAATATGTATGAATGTAGAGGAAGCGAGAGAAGTATGTCAGGACAGAACAGTGTGGCGTTCCATTCTTTCTGCCTACCCCTCCGGGGAGACGGCGTGATGGTTAGTTAGTTAGTTATTATAGTTAGTATCAAGACAGAAGTGCTTGGCGTGATTTTCTCTACATCCTTCACAAGAGTGCATTTTATAATCAGTAAAAAAAAAGTATGAATATTTTTTAACAACAACAAACCATCACGCCGTTTCATCGTAGGGGTAGGCAGTTAGAATAGACCGCCACACTACTCTATCCTGGCACACCTCTCTAGCGTCCTCCGCATTCATACAGCGAGTCATACACGCACGTTGATTCTTCCGACTTCTAACACGACCAACCTTTAAAATTTGATTAATTTGATCATGCCATGTTTTCCTCGGTCTGCCTCGACTCCGTACTCCATTTACATCATTGACGTATACTTTCTTAACCGAAATATCTCCAAATTAACAGGAGCACCACATGAACCAAACCAAATTTTAAAAACATAGGTGTTATCATCTTAGTCTTATTTCATTTTCAAATACTATCTCACTAAACATACTTTAGAATCTTGTATAATATACCAGCTGTATAACCCGGTTTCGACCGATTTCATATTATTTTTTATTCATAATAATTATTTTAGCCATTCTGAGATTACAACTTTTTGACAATACCTTGCGTTACACCATAATTTTATTTCTCATTGATTATCAGCTATGACAGCGATCATGGGTAGTTTTTTGAGTTTTTAAAGCACACACATACTGACATCACCGTTTGTTTATGTATATAGAAGGATGATATTCAACACCTTTTCCATTCTACCCCTCTAAACAATCCTGGCGTTAATAAAAACGAACTGTGAAATTTGCAACGAAATTTGTCCAGTCGTTTTTGAGTTTATAGGGTACGCACATACTTAAGTCGCATTTTGTTTATGTATAGAGAAGGATAAAATTTAAAACCATTTCCATTCCAACCCCCTAAACACTCCTGGGACTAATAAGAACAAACTGTGAAATTTACAGCGAAATCAGTCGAGTAGTTTTAAAGTCTATAGGGCAAATCTATACGAACATTGGCTTTTATTTATAAGGTAGATATATATGAACACAGTTAAAACAATGAATATGACTATATTCTCTTCTTCTTCTTCTTCTTCAGCCTATTCCCGCCCACTCCTGGACAAAGGCCTCCTGCATTCGCTTCCATGTCACTCTGTCTTGTGCAGACTGCATCCAGGTTATTCCGACGTGTCTGTTCAGATCATCCTTCCACCGTAGTTGCGGTCGCCCTGCACTTCTCTTTGCCGTCCACGGTCTCCAAGTCAGCAGTTTTCTTGTCCACTTTTCGTCTGAGCTTCTGGCTACGTGACCTGCCCATTGCCATTTTAGAGTCGCCACTCGGTAGATTGTTTTTTTCTCTCACCGTATCGTTTCTGACTCAGTCTCTTAGGCTTATGCCTAACATGGCTCTTTCTATAGCTCTTTGGGTCACTCGTAGTTTCTCGGCACTTTTTTTGGACAATGTTACAGTTTCAAGTCCATAAGTACCAACTGGCAAAACGCAGACTTCATAGACCTTTCGTTTTAGGTTAATCGGTATTTTCCGGTTTTTAAGGATATAACCCATGTTTCCCCCATTTCCCCATGACTATATTAAGAACTTGTATATAATATGTACACGATATTTCTTCCTCGAAAGTGAAACAAGTCCATAATATTATGTACATATGTACTCTATTTGGCAAGGCAAATGGTAATTGAAAATATATGAATACATTAGAAGCGATAGTTTTCAAATGTCACGTAAAATTTTCTAAACAGTTTACTATCATTATTCAAAGTGATGTCCATACATAATGAATTCAATTTAAATTGATTTCCTCTATATTCATCACCACTTTGGGTTGTGGATTCACATTTTTTATTTCTTAAAAAAAACACTGTATTATCACAACCCTTTTTACAAACATATTTTAGATCGGACACAACCTTTATCAGTGTAAAATTTTAAGCAATAAAATGCGAAAATCGTTCATCATCCTATCATCGTCAGCCATTAGTCGTCACGTGTTGGACATAGACCTCCCTTCCCAACTTCCACAACTCTCTATCCTTCACCACTTCACAGTTGACCTGTCACTTGTTTGGTGTCATCAAACCATCTAGCTTGTGGTCTGCCCGGGTTTCTGCAGCCGGTTCTCACTATATCTTCTTCTTCGCGTGCCGTATCAGGTCCTCCTGACGTTAGATATCATTCCGGCGAAGGCTTCTCTATCTTGCGCAACCCGGAACAGTTCCTCCACATGTCTCATCCCGGTCCAGTCTCTTATGTTGCACAGCCAAGACGTTTGCCATCTACCAGGACCACACTGCCCCTCAATTTTTCCCATCAGTATTAGTTGGAGCAAACTGTATTTATCTCCCCGCAGAATGTGACCCAGATATGAAATCTTACGGACCTTAACGTCCTTTAGCAGTTGTCTACTACAATTGGCTCTCCTCAAAACCTCCAAATTGCTGATGAAATCTGTCCACGGTATGCGAAGCATTCTCCTGTGCAACCACATCTCGTATATCACAACATGGCCGGCCCAATTCCACTTCGTTACTTATATAAGTCTTCTTCTTTTTCCTCAGCCTATTCCCGTCCACTCCTGGAAAAAGGTCTCCTCCATTCGCTTCCATGTCACTCTGTTCTGTGCAGACTGCATCCAGGTTATTTCGACGTGTCTGTTCAGATCATCCTTCCACGTTGCCCTGGTTGCCCTGCACTTCTCTTTGCCGTTCACGGTCTCCAAGTCAGCAGTCTTCTTGTCCACTAATATAATTATTATCATAATATATTATATAATATAAGTAATCGTTACTTAAAACAAGTCTACTGTTTCAGAATGTACGTAAATCAAATAGTTTTCAATATTTATAATATAATCAAAAACCAAATCTAAATGTGTAAATTGAAAAAAGAGGGATTGTTGATCTCCAATGAGGCGTACAGCTATTTGAATCTGTATTTCCTTACGTCGAAAAAAAGAGCGTGGAAATGGAAATAAGGAATAACTAAAAGTATGCGTGTTTCTCTAAGGGGCACTTCAATTGCGATAGAATTAAAAAATGCGCATATGAGAAGAAACCTGTTTAATAAAAAAGTTAATTACGACTAGTATTTTTAAACATTATTAAATAAGGAAAGAGATTTGTAAACGTGTAAATTTTTACTTTTACTTATGTTACTCAACGTCAATACAGGTAGGTACGGTCTTGTGGGTTTGGTGCGTTAAAAGTACGTTCACTTAATTACCAAAGGTACTAACATAAAATAAAAGCACACGCGTAATGCCCATCATAAATGCTTAAATGTTTTCAATTTACATTGCATTTAGCATAACGTGAAATAAAATGATTATTTTCATACTTTCAAAAACATGTACAAAGAAATTTGTTGTGTGTTTTAAATATTAGTGATCCGATGCTGCAGAATATATTGCAATATAAATATTAAATAATATATTTCAATATACATATTATAAAGAATATATTGCAAATAGTTCTTTACAAAACTTTGATTTTTGTTTATAAAATTAAGAGTCATATGGTGCCTGCATATCTAACTAAAAATGTAGCATATAGTTATGAAATACATGACTACCTACTTTACGAGAGGTCGTGATAGATTCCGACTCCGGAGACCCAGACATGAAAGTACAGAGAAAGGTGTTTTTTAAAGAGGATTTAAAAACCTTAAAAAAACGGCCGTTTTCATCATATTTATTCCTTAAAAAATAATTATAATTATTAATTTTGGTTAAGTTCTATGGTCAATCATTGGAGTATTTAAAGGCTTGGTCGTATTAGGTAAACTAACTAAGTAACCAACCATCACGCCGTCTCCCCGAAGGACAAATGATGGACTGCCACACTTTTCTTTCCAGACATACGTCTCTCGATTCCTTAACATTTATACATCGTGTCATGCGCGCACGTTCTCGGACTCTTCACGTGGCCGAAATTCAATATTTGATTTATTTGATCGTACCACGTTTTCCTCGGTCTTCGTCTGTTTCTAGTTCCATTTACATCGTCAACATATATTATACATTTATACCAACCTTTCTTCATTCATATTAGGTAAATAATAAATAAAAATGGTGGAAGAGATTTGTTCTCGGTAATAATTTAAAAACCGATCGATAAAACTAACCGATTGAATATAAATAATATGTGAAGTATAACTAAATATATAGGGTGTTTTTTTTAGAGGTTTGGTTTTTAAACTGGCAACACTGATTCTACAGACTGTTAATTTGACAGTTGATTGCCATGTCAGAACAGCGCTTGCAAATTGTGCAAAATTATTTCGAAAATCATGGTTCGGTTCGCCAAACTTATCGTGCACTACGTCCATTTTACGGTTGACATGATCGTCCATCCGAGCAAGTTATTTGGAAGACCATGGATCGTTTTCGCACCACGTACACTCTAGTGGATAATACGCATCCACAAAGACGACAAACAGTGCGCACAGAAGAAGTTATTGCTGCTGTGGAGAGTAGTGTTGAGGAGAATCCGTATGAGTCGTAAAAAAACACCCTTTACATATAAACTGTTAAATTAAAAACTTTGTTTTATGTTGATAGTGTTTCGGTCAAAACAATGGACTATTAAAATATACATATAAGGGTTGGTGCTGGGAATAAAATAAATGGCGCACTCAAAGTCATTACTGCAAATAGAAATATATTCACAGAAGCAAAGATGGCAGTACACAATGGAGTTCTAGTGCCAACCCTCATGTATGGAAGTGAAGCTTGGAGCTGGCAAAAGAAGGATGAAAGCAGGTAAACGCCGTAGTAATGAGATCACTAAGAAGGATGTGCGGGAAAACGTTGTATGATAGAATACCGAACGATGAAATAAGAAAGAAATGTAAGGCAGATGACTGCATCATGAATAAAATTAAAAAAGGATCCCTGAGATGGTTCGGACATATGGAACGAATGGATGGGAGTAGAATGGTTAAAAAGTTGTACACAAGCAGCGTGAGTGGGAAAAGAAGCCGAGGACGACCGAGGAAAACATGGCATGACCAAATTAATCAATTACTAAAAGGCGGCCACATTCGAAGTCGGAATAATCCACGTGCGTGCATGGTACGATGTATGAATGTAGAGGAAGCCCGAGAGGTATGCCAGGACAGGCCATTGTGGCGATCCATCCTCTCTGCCTACCCCTCCGGGTAAATGGCGTGATGGTAAGTTAGTTAGTTAGTTATATTATAAAAGTTTTTTTTATTATTTACAATGAACTTCTGCCAAGAAATTTAAATTAACAACAATAATATTTTATAACAAGGTTAATGAGACGTGCATGTACAATTATGATTATTTTAAATTATTTTCAATTAGCAGTCAATCGTTGGGGGTGGTTAACTACTGGTCCATTCTCCCTAATTAATAGGATCGTTCATCTAGTTGCATAAGCTTCTGCTCTGGTTTAGGACCCACAGTTTCGGATAATTACGACGAACGCACTCATCAGGTTTATTCGTGGTGAAAGTAGCGTGGACTGGTGGGGCTCATTACGAATCGAATCTAAAAAACATCTTGAATGAATTTATTGTGAAGTTGACCACAGGCGCCTTCTCCGGCCAACATTCCAACCTTCTCCGAGCAGAGCGCAGCTGCTGTCGATACCCCGATATGTCTTCTGTTCCATTCACAACAGGTTATAAACATAATTACGATATAGTTAAAATTAAATAAGAACTTACACAATAATAATCATTGTGCGTGTAAATGTAGATGTAGAGATAAAATGCAGAATTGAGGCAGCAAGAGCTACGTTTGATAAAATGAAATCACTCTTCTGCAATGATAACATAAACTTGAAACTCCGCCAGAGAATGATCGAATGCTATGTGTGGTCTGTTTTATTGTATGGATGTGAAACGTGGACCTTAAAAGTCAACTCAATGAACAGACTGGAAGCATTTGAAATTTGGCTCTATCGCTGAATGCTCAGAAATCCCTGGACAGACATGTTTTTTTTTTTTTTCACGGGTGGAAGGGGAAATACTCATCAAATCAAATCAGTTTATTAACTCAATAGACATTACAAACAGGAAAATGTTTAAGGCATCTATTAAGTACGAAGTCATGTATACCCTATGGCTTGCAGAGTGGGTTACCAATACCGAATTCCTGAGGCGAGCTAGAGTTGACAGAGAACTGTTATCAACTATCAAGGTTCGGAAGATTTCACGTGTGGGTCATATACTGCTTGGGGAAAAGTACCACCTTCTCCAACTGATATTGGAGGGGGAAATTGAGGGTCGCCGAGGGCCCGGTAGGAGACAAACGTCCTGGCTGCGAAACGTGAGGGAGTGGACCGGCATCCGAAGTGTGGAGGAGCTGTTCCGAGCGGCGCAGGACAGGGACAGGTTCGCCGAGGTGATCGCCAACGTTGGGGGGGACCAATAGGGCACTTGAAGAAGTGCGTGTAAATCTTTGCGGCTGGCAGAAATAGGTTATCTGGTATTTCAGATATATCCATGTCTCTCGGTATCCACTTCAACTGACGTTTCGAGAACGTTTTAGTCTCAGTTTTTAGAGAAGTATCTTATTCTATCTATTGGACTTGGACTTGGATCTTCTATCTTACAGAGGTTCTGCTCTAATGGCTATTCCTCTTACGTCTGTAGGAAACATTGTTGGAAATTTAATTGAACAGTTTATAATGTTAAGGTATCATAGTATTTCGACCAAAACAATGTACTATTTAAAAAACATTCTGTTAATTTATTTTTTAGATCTGACCGGTTTCATCTGTTCGTTTTAATGGTGCAAAAATTATTAACAATAAAATAGTAAATATTACATTTTTTGTTGGAAATATGTTGAATTATCTTATAATAACGGTATACGTGCGTGGTGGGCGCCGATTGCTCTTTGTCGTCAATGTGGATTGCAAGAGAATATTAGATTCGCAGATAAGACGTTCACTTTTATCATTACCGTATCTCCGTAATTACAGAGATGGGAAAAATCCGAAAGCGGTAAAGTCATTCAATGTGGCCGTTACCGTGTCCATCTTGAAATTTGTTGATTATTTAGAAATACGAGCGTACCGTATTTATGTATTTATATAAGAATACAGACAAATTAATAAAGATGAAACTCAATTTCAAATATAAGACATACTAATTATAAATAAAACAAAACAAAGTTTTTTAATAACTACTTCCATTTTTGTTTTATTTCGACAGCGACCGGTTTCGCCAAGCTGGCTGGAATCGACAGACTAGGGTGTCCCAGTCTATCTATGCCAGCTAGCCTTGCGAAATCGGTCGCTGTCAAAATAAAGACAAAAGTGGAACTAATTACTAAAAAATATCGTTTCATTTAAATCATTAGATTATCATAAGACAAACTATTTTAAATAGTCCATTGTTTTGTCCGAAACACTATGATACTTGAACATTATAAACTGTTAAATCAAAAAACTTTGTTTTATGTATCACAAGTGATTTTTTATATTACACGACAGCTGTTTCGTCAACCTATGTTCACAGCTTGATTGTAACCCCTGATGATGTCAACATAGGTTGACAAAACAGTTGTCGCGTAAAATAAAAATACAATTGTGCTACATAAAACAAAGCTTTTTAATTTAACAGTTTACAAACTATTTTAACTATATTCATTTGTTTTTTTACGTAGTATCTCTTAACGATTTTTTAAATGTCACTTGTTTTAGAATTGGACCAAAGTCCAAAAAAATTATCTAAAGCGTACGAAGATCCACTTCTTATTACTGTTTCTCTTACGTCTGATAATAACATAGTAGGAATGATAAGAAGTGATTTGATAGATTGTTGATTTGTGATTGTGTGATTCGGAGAGTCTAGAAGAAGGTGAATCGATTTTGGGCGCATGTGGCGACTGGAAACATTCACCGAGTCATAATTTGAGAGCTCTATTATTATGGGGTTAGATTGGGTTTCTGAATGTAGTTATCTATCATCGGAATTCTCGATTTTAAAGGCAGTTGTGTGAACCTGATCCATGAATAAACCGATGGCTCTAATCTTGTCAATATCAGATTGTATTATTTTCTTCCTCTTCTTCAACTTGTTGTAGACTTAAGATTATGTTACTACATGATGGTGATGTTAAACTACAGCTTTCTCTCCATCGTCTTGGGGGTCTCCCTGGTGGATGCCGTTCATCTGATATGTTATGCAGAGCCATGTATGAAATTCTTGTGGGCTTCCTGTGGACATACTCCCATTTCTGAGGTATTTCTACATGAGGTATGGTAGCTATCCGTGGCTCTATCCCACGGTATTTCTTTTGGGAATGCTTGGGGCCAACTCTCTGCAGCTTCGAAGATATGGGCATCTCATTTCTTTGGATAACTCAGGGGATATTTCGAGAACTCGGCCGTGCTGGAGGGTGTTCGGCTTTTTATCCCTGATAGATATCTCCGACAACGACAGCATAGATATGTTTTTACCTACATCAACCTGCCTCTGGTGACACCGGTGGGAAGAGGAATAAATCTGCTGAACGCGGTCTCCTCGGAGATCGACGTTTTTCATATTAGTGAAAGTACGTTCAGAAGGCAAATACTCTTAATTCTGGAGAGTATCCTGTCTTCCTTATGTCGAACCATCTCTTAAGCGTTTCGGGTAGTATACTATACACAATATATTATTTTACCTGTTCTCAATAGATGCCTTAAAAATAATTTTGTAATGTCTATTGATGAAATAAATTGATATGATTTAATTTGATTTAACATATTAATACCAGTACCATCGACGTTATTGCCCCCATCTGATCACATTAAGGGTCGAAACCTTTGGGATTGTGGTGTTCCTTAGACGATCAAGTAGAATCTCCCTAGCAATAATAGTGTTATCATTTACGTTGTACTCGGAATACTTAAGTTTTTTGTATTATATTCCAGATATTAAAGTTTCAAATTCAAAATAAATTATGCTGCTTGATTTTCTTTTATATTCGCCATACTTTGTGTTGTTACGATGCTTTATTTCTCTTTTTCTTTTTTATATACTTTGTATATACAACACTTATTAACAAAAAAAATTACATAGACATGTTTCGGACAACCAGTCCTTCTTCAGTGATACATATTATAAAGATACATTTTAAAAATATTATAATTTTTTTATAATATTTTAAAAATTTATCTTTATAATATGAAGAAGGACTGGTTGTCCGAAACATGTCTATGTAATTAAAAAAATATATATAAGTGTTGTATTATATATACAAAGTAAATAAAAAAGAAAATGAGAAATATGCTGCTTGAACTTCACAAATGATACTTCTATCATAATTTCGTTAATGTGTCATGAAAAAAACTTTGAGAGCAAAAATTGCATTGTACATCAAAATGTTTTATCGTGTTTTATAATATAATATATGCTAATAACAGTGGTCTGTGCTCTGTGGTATACGTATATCTCACAAACATATGAATATAACAGCGAAACAATATTTGACGAACATAAATATTCATAATATATTTAAAAAAAGATTATCAATACACGTACAAGACTTATTTTTGTAAGTAAATATATTTATTTAATAGGAATCTTTCAAAATTACTTGTAAGACCAAAAAAATATTTGCTGGATACGAACGTACGAAAAAGAACACGAGCTAATATTGATATTTCTCGTTTAAAGTTAATACAAATCGCTGTGTACATTTTTTGTTATCTGGGTCTGTACGAGTATGTACCAAAAAAATAATGCTAAAATGACTTTACGTTGTGTCAACTTATGAGTAAAATAAAAATGTTTTCTGTTTAAAACCGCAGGATTAAACGCAAGATAGAGTAATTAAAGGCGGGCCAGACTGTGATAAACATCGGTTTCCAACCAACGAGCCAGACTATCTATCTCATTCTACGCCGGGTAAAATAATGCGAGGAAGAGAGATAAACGTACCATGTTTGTTGAATAGTTTGAAAGGATAACCGTATGCAGAAACATCCGCGGTTTAACTAAAATCGACGTTTTTACTACGTCTAGAACATGGTTTAAGTTTGAGTAATAACATTCAGTATACAAATTTTGGTTTCAAACCAGCTTGTTTATCACAGTGTGGCCCGCCTTTTACATTGCATATGCAATTAAATTATATGTAAAAATTAATAAAAACCTATCAAAACAATGTAAAATGGCAGTGCACAATGGTGTTCTTGTACTAACCCTTATGTAAGGAAGCGAAGCATGGAACTGGCTATATAAGGATAAAATTAGAATAAATGCAGTAGAAATGAGATCTCTAAACGGATGTGTGGGAAATCTGTGAATGATAGTGTCAAATGAAAATATAAGAAGTGAACGCGGTGCGAATGATGGTGTTATAAACAAAATAATTATTATTATTTATTATTATTTTGTTGAATCGCTTTTAACATCATGACAGCATGAACCAAATCGATGTGAAGGGTATTATTATAGCTATCATAGTGATTTTCGCGACATGTGATATATATAGCTAATCTATCGCCATTTTATTGTCACGTGAATTCTACACCAGACCAAAGACAGTGTGACAATCACACTGCCCTCGCCGGGAATCGAACTTGGCCACGAAGGTCGTTCGTGAAAGGATCATTAAGATGGTTTGAACACATGGAAAGAATGAATGAATAAAGAATGGTAAAAAAATTATACGTCAACGACGTAAATGGAACTAGAAATAGAGGAAGACCGAGGAAAATGTGGCACGATCAAATAAATCAAATATTGACTGTCGGATACGTGAGGTGTCAAAGAAATCGACGCGCGTGCATGACACGATGTATGAATGTTGAGGAATCGAGAGAAAAATGGCAGGAAAGAAAAGTGTGTCAGTCCATTCTTTCTGCTTACCCCTTCGGGGAGACAGCGTGTTGGTTAGTTCGTTTAGTTAGTTTTATATTATATTACTAAAACTCCGTTAACGCGTGACTGACGGCACTTGAGGACCTTTACTTTAATTCAATCGTTGGCAGTCACATATTACTGTCACGGCGTGTTACGTGTTAACTTGAATAAGATTTTTATTTCAATTTAAAGGAGTCACCTCCAATTTAAATATCATAAAATTCATAATTACACTTTATGACTGTCACAGTATAAAAATAACAAAATTTGAGTTGGTTTTTAATATTATTGTTAACCTTTGGTTTCAAAGGATCAACAAAGCAATGTCATATTAAAAAATAACCATGAAAACATTTTTAAAAGACTAATATATCCGAGGAAGCTTCAAAGTGGCCCCTGTGACGGAAATGGCGAAGGAAGGTCATCTGCGATGTTACGGGTATATACGAGGTGTGGCAATTAAATTCCGAGAATTTAACTGTGGCGTGCGAACCGGCAACACTGCATGACTGTAATCGGGCTTTTGGTTCGTTAATAACGGCAGGTGTATGGAGATGAGTATCTTCTCAGATACTCATCTCCATACACCTATAGACCCGTAGATAAAGTCTAGAGTGGGTGGAAGAAGGTGGGGAGCGCCCAACGAAAGTAAGGATGTCAAAATCACGGCTGAAGGCAATACTGATCATTTTCTTCAATGTTCATGGCATTATTCACCGTGAATACGTTCTTAGGAATAGGGCCAGACAATGATCGGAAAGTTCTATGTTGAAGTCTTGGAGCGGCTGCGACAGCGTGTTTTCCATAAACGACCTGAAATCGCACCATTATAACGCGCTGCTCATTCCTCTTTGATTTTGAGGGAATATTTGGCGAAAAAAGTATCCCAACGTTGCCGCATCCACCTCACAGCCCCGACTTGACCCCATGTGATTTCTTCTTGTTCCCTAAAATGAAGAGTCACCTCAAAGGAACCCATCATGGCAGTGTGGAGGCCGTCCAGGAGGCTGCGACCGTCGTCTTGAAAGGCCTAACTTTAGAAGACTATCAAGGCTGCTTCCAAACATGAGAGAAACGTTGGAAACGTTGTTCAGAGTAAGGAGGGGACTACTGTGAAGGCTATTAAAAAATTTGGTTGCTAACTTTATTTGCCTGTGTTTTATTTACAAATTCTCGGAATTTAATTGCCACACCTCGTATATACAGAAGGAGCGAAGACCCTATCGTTCAAAAGTCACACGAGTAAGGACCAAATGCTATATGACTATTTTATCAATAACACAAGATTATCTAACTCAGATCGCGTGCGAGATATCCGAGTCACAATGGACTCGAAACTCACTTTCATGAGTCACATTGATGTCATTTTAGATAAATCTTATAGAACAATTGGATTCATATTACGTACATGCAAACCCTTTCAGAACATCACAGCCCTCAAAGTTCTTTATACAACCATGGTTCGTTCACTACTCGAATACGTATCTCCCGTTTGGTCTCCTTACTGTGCATATTCAACGCATCGAAAGAGTCAAAATTTTTTTCATTAAACACATTAATTTCAAAATGAGGTCGTTTACAAATTATAATTCTGCCCTTAATTTTTATTTTTTGGACTCTCTCGAAAATAGGCGAACAATTAACGATATGATGTTGCTTCACAAAATCGTTCACTTTAAAATAGACAACTCTGAACTTCTTAGTAAATTAATACTGAATACCCCTATGCTTCGCACAAGACACACTGCGAACCAAATATTCCACCTTCCTGCTTATCGGACTAACTACGCTCAGAGTGCGGCGGTGCACCGGACACGCGACATGTACAATAAGTGATTTAATAACATCGATATGTTGCATCTTAATGAAAGTAATTTTAAAAAAATGGTTGGAGCAACCCTTCGGGGCGAATGAAACTAGTTACTCTACTTTTTCTTTTCTTGTCTATTTCTTTTTTCACGTTTTAAAATTACATTTCATCTTTAATTATTCGTTATTACTAGTTCTACTTGTTTTCTCTTTAACTCATTAAAATATTCAGTTGTTATATAATATTTGTGGTAGCATGTAATTGGCCTTGTTTTGTTGTCTCTGTGTATTTTTTCCTTCTTATATTTACCAAAAATTAAGCATTTATTGTTAGTTTAAATAGTTTTTGGCTAAAACCTGACAAACATAGGTTCTTATTAACCTTAATAATTATTACAATAATGCATTTACTTTATTTAAAACGTTTTAGGTTAGGTCTTGAAGTATTTTGATTCCATTGGGCAACAAGTAATACGAAATTGTGCAATCTTTGGTAAATCGGTATCTCGTGGTATCCTTCTACAACCGACGTTTCGGAGATCGATGCAGATTCCATTTTCAGGATAATGAATCCTGAAGATGGAGTCTTAAAAAAGCTTTAATACATCGATTTAAGAGCACACTACTAGACACGGATATACCAAAAATATATACCTGTATCTACCAAGCGTGGAAAACTACTAATTCAAAAATCTTACAAGTCTAAGAAATGGTGAGTTGATTTGGTAGTTAAAATGAAAATGAGCGACCTTGTAGATTCGCATTGATTTTTCTGTAACCAATTATATAGATATTTGTCATTAAATGTTTTAATATAATACATGCACATAATAAAGCATGGCGACTTGTTTCTTTTAATATTTTTTGAAAGTTGCTAATTAGTTATTCGCTCAAAAAACCTTTTAGCTTATTTGTCATCTACATATCAACATATGTATACAAACGTGACGACATGTCTGCGATGTAGGTAGATCGAAACCAGTTTTATAAACATCAAACTTTGAGTAGTGACAGGAAACATAAATTCGAATTTCGAAAATCAATTTAATTGCCAGTATATCAAAATTATATTTTTTATTATTCTTTTGCATAGTATCTTTTTTGTTTGCTTGAGAAAAAGCATTGGAAAAATATACATTAATATGAATTTATATGTATAATAGACTACAAAATTTAAATGTTTAATTATATAATATTTACATATGTCTGGTTTTAGATAATAAAAATTATATGTTCTTTGATGCAATCCATTCGATTGCAGTCTATCTGTCTATCGTTAAAAGTATTATAAAATGAGTGAAATCAGTATCTATTTTTTAAACGAATTAGATCACTTTAGTGACAGTGTTGCAACATCCAGGGCTGCCACATCGAATATCTGGGGTTCAATTCGCGCGATGATATTGAGAAAAAAAATCTCACTGTCTATGGTTTGGAACGTGACAATAAAAATGGCGATAGACAAGCTACCTATCACATGTCATGAGAATCAATAGCTAAAAAGTTCGATTCGGGTTCGATTTGCGGCGATGACAGTTAGAAAATAAAACTCACTCTGTCTATGGTTTGGTAGAATTCACGTGACAATAAAAATGGCGATAGACAAGCCACCTATCACATGTCATGAGAATCAACACCTAAAAACTGTATACATAATGGGTTTATATCACTTGTATATAAAAATGTGGAAACCAACGAGGAACCACCACATTAAAAAGGCCCAAGTGGCATCCCAAGAACCAGCGAAACATTAATAGACTTTGGTAAATATCTATCCCTACGAAAGAAACAAAAAAAAATGAAAATTTAAGATTTTTTAAGAAGCTGCAATTACGGAAAAATAGATAAAAACAACAACAACAACAAACCATCACGCCGTTTCCCCGCAGGGGTAGGCAGAGAGAATAGACCGCCACACTACTCTATCCTGACACACCTCTCTAGATTTCTCCACATTCATACAGCGAGTCATACACGCACGTCGATTCTTCCGACTTCTAACATGATCAACCTTTAAATGCCGCGTTTTCCTCTGTCTGCCTCGACTCCGTACTCCATTTACATCATTAACGTATATTTTCTTAACCATTCTTTCTCCATCCATGCGCTCCATATGTCCGAACCAACGCAGCGATCCTTTCATAATTTTGTTCATAATATCTTCTTCCGCTCTACATTACATTCTTGTCATACATGCACGTCGATTCTTCCGACTTCTAACATGACCAACCTTTAAAATTTGATTGATTTGTTCATGCCTTGTTTTCCTCGGTCTACCTTGACTCTGTATATTATCCATTCATATCATTAACGTATACTTTATTTTGTAGATAACATTGAAAAATTCCCATTTTAGAACTATTTATCCGAAATGAATTTTTATTCTTAACATTTACAATGCGTAGTAATGTTTTACATGATACCAGTAACGTGGTTGGAATAAATTGTATGTTTGTTTCTCTGATTGAATTATTTAAATGTTCAAAATCAATTTATTTTCTCAAGCAAAATGTGGTGTTGAAGCCATAGTGAAATGGGGAACAAACAAGAGTGGTTTTGGATGGACCCTGTGGACAGCATGGAAAATAGTCGACTTGTACAATATGTTAAAAATAAAAACTCTAGCAGCAAGAGACTACCGGGAAAACTACTGAAGAGATCAAATCAAATCAAATCAGTTTATTTACTCAAAAGACATCACAAACAGCACAAATGTTTAAGGTATCTATTGAGTACAGATAAAATATTATACACATACAACATAATACCAGGAACGCATTAGAGATGGTTCGACATTAGGAAGACAAGATACTTTCTAAAGTCAAGAGTATTTGTCCCCTGAATGTACTTTCACTAATATGAAAGACGTCGATCTCCAAGGAGACCGCGTTCAGCAGACTAATTGCTCTTCCCACCGGTGTCACCAGAGGCAGATTGGTTGGTGGATGGAGAGATGGACGTCATTACCAAAAGAGTTTAACGGCCCGAACAGGTTATATGACCGAGACTAAGAGGAAGAATATAATACAAGAAAAATAGCGAGTAAGTTAGTATTATTTTTGTTATTGTTTATGAAGTCCATACCTTCTTTGTTGATGTCCCAGACGACGACTTTGCAGCCGACTCGCGCCAATCGCTGACACAATAAGCGGCCCACTCCAGAGCCGCCACCCGTCACCACGGCCACTTGTCCTCGCAGGTCCTTGAGAGTGCGCATCCCCAGTAAGTCCAGGACCGTGCCGCCAACCATCTCAGCCAAGTGCCACGCCAGCATCACCATGAACACGATCAGGTCCTTGATCATTGCCAGCACGCGCGGCATCGAATCGGACGTCTCAAGGGCCATGTAGTTCGGCATCTGAATAAACGTAAATAATATTCAATATGAGTGAAACAATGAAGGTGTACACAAGCGTGTACAGAGGGACTTTAAAGGGTTAAGTAAAAACAAGTTAACAACCCTGAAATAATCTATCATCATACGCCAATCTAAATAAACACAATCAACATTTAATATGAGTTACACTGTGACGGTGTACACAAGCGTGTACAGGGGTCCTCATGGGTTAAGTAAGGATAAAAGTTAACAACCCTGAAATAATCTAACATCATTTTAGTTCCATTTACATCGCTAACATTTTTTTTTACCATTCATTCTTTCCATGTGTCCAAATCATCTTAATGATCCTTTCGTTATTTTGTTCATAACACCATCATTCGCACCAATCTACGATTAAATCCAATCCTCTTCTTCTTTTTTTGAAAATAACCGAATGCTTTGAAATTTTCTTATTCATTTACCGATCGCTGTGAAATTTTGACACAACGTTGCATTAGAATACGCGCGTGTTTTTATATAATCTTCTTTTATATTTTTTTTATTTACCGATTGCTTTGAAATTTCGACAACTTTGCATTAGAATAGGCGCGTGTTTTCTTTCTTCTATGTACTCTTCTTTTCTTTCTTAAATTTTTTTTATTTACCAAATCTTCGAAATTTTGACACAACGTTGTATTAGAATACGCGCGTGTTTTATATTACTTAATAATGAACGTAAGATCATATCACTCTGGAGAGGTTACCCGAAACTAGTTCCCGCAACTTCACTGTTAAAATGGAAAGTTAAGGCAGTGCGTTTTTCTTCATTTTATCCCATCAAATCGAGGTCAGTAGCGCTTGTTTGAATGCGTCTCCAATTCCGTTCATTGTGGCAGTCCGCTGTTGCGTTAGGTTAAAGTCAAGGTCTTATAAATTCTAAAATGATAAGTGCGACATCTGGCAAAACGCTGTTAGCCTAGAAGAGAAAATAAATACGAAGGACAAACGCAATCGTTATCTTAACTCTTCATTACACGGTGTATAAAATTAAAAAAAAAATCAAATCGAAAAATCAACATATCGCAAGCTTCATAGTAAACTGACCGATTATGGTTTAGGTCATAATTGAGTTAACATTAGACAGAGGCTTGTGTTAACGCTATCCAACGTTTCGCGTTAAAATTAAGTCAGAATCCCGCCAATTGACCTCCATTACATTATATCGGTCTTTTTCATTCGTACGTGTTTTTCGACTGTTTTTGTTAAAACACCGACTCATGTCAGATTGAGCAAAACTTGTTTTTTTTTTAGTTAAGCCAGTGTTCTCTTAAGCGTGCGATATATTATATTTGTATACAACATGTTAATTTCACACATATATTTATTGTACCCTACACTCTAAATTCCCATCTACCTATTTAGGGGTTACACCACACTGAAAATTTAAAAAAATCAGAGGAGATCAAAAGGAATCAGAGGACATCACAGCAATAATAGAAGACCTCATGTACGGTTCAGGAATCGCAGACTTAATGTAATTTAAAAAAATAATTTATTTAAAGACGTTTATTGCGTTTTTCTCGAAACTACTTTTTTCAAAACGGTGTACACGATATTTTCCGATCTACTTACCCGATTTGGTTAAAATTTACAATAGTTATTTTCCATAATATTATCTACAATCTGACGTACGCTTTTTTGGTTGGGTGTCATGTTCAAAAGTTATATATTTTTTAAATTTAAAATTTGAATGAAAATCCATATCCCTACGTCACTATTTCTATTACATTTCTTCATAATAAACTTTTTTTTGGATTTCGGAAAATGCAAAGATTTTCTAAACAGGGCTCTACATATTATTATTATTATTTTGTTGAATCGCTATTGACATCATTACAGCGCGAGCCAAATTGATGTCAATATTAGAGCTACATATCATATTGATTATCGTGACGTGTGATAGGTAGCTAATCTATCGTCATGTTACTGTCACGTGAAATCTGCACCAGACCAAAGACAGTGTGACAATCACACTGCCATCGCCGGGAATCGAACCCGGGACCTTCGGGGTGGCAGTCAAAGCACTTACCACTCGGCCACGAAGGTTGTCAATCGGCTTGTATCTCCGGCTTTTATTTTTTAATATTAAATATTGTAAATTGTTTATAAAAATACTATGCATAAGTAAAAAATAAAGATTATTTTATTATATACGAGCTCGTATAATGGCTGTGTTATAAATGAAAAAAAATATATATTTATATATATTTTCCGAGCGCCAAGGTGGTGTAACCCCATAAAGTATACGAGCCATCGTTTTTTTTGTAAACCATAGTTTACAAAAAAAAACTTTTTTTTGTTTTTAAAGTTTGGTTGAAGGTTGACACTTGTTTCGATTACAGACAGTTTATTAGACACATTTTGAGTTAAATTTTTTTTATTTTATTAATTTACTGGTGGAACAACGCGTTAAAAATACAGATGTTTGTGAATAATTTGCAGGTATTGAAACCGCTTGAAGAAACAAACACTTCAACTGTATTTGTAAAGTTTATTTTTTCCGACGGATGAGTTGTAAAAATGCTATCTTTGTTTTGAAGTATTTGTATTTCCAAGATATAAATACATTATAAGCAGATGACTAGAGATAGCGATATAACAGAATTGTGTGTTTTCGATTTCTTTTCTCTCTGGTGCTATCTAACTCTTCGCACTACACACATATATATATATATATATATATATATATATATATATATATATATATATATATATATATATATATATATATATATATATATATATATATATATATATATATATATATATATATATATATATATATATATATATATATATATATATATATATATATATATATATATATATATATATATATATATATATATATATATATATATATATATATACATATATGTACATATATATACAACAAGGCGCAACAGCGGCGACAGACACATACGATATTTTTATTGAAAAAATGAGACCAAATCTCAGGTCTATTCATACATTATGGACTCTCTTGAAAATAGGCGTACTCTTCATGATATGATGTTGCTTCATAAAATATTTCACTTTAAAATTGATAATTCTGAGCTTCTCAGCAAATTGTCACTCAACGCCCTCTGTCTCGCACGAGACACACCGCGAGTCAAGTTTTCCATCTTCCTGTTTATCGCACTAACTACGCTCAGAGCGCAGCATTGTATCGCACCTGTGACAACTACAATATGCATTTTGGAGACATTGATGTTTTCCATTTGAACGAGTGGAATTTAAAAAAATTATCGGAGCAACATTTCGGCGTGGATGTGACCACGATGTTACATGATATTATAATATATAACTTTTTTTGTTAATCTTAATTTTATTTTTTATTTCCAGTACTATAAGTATTCGTTTCACACTGTCATTTGTTAACTGTTACCTATTACAACATTTTGAATGTATACAAATACTTGTAGACGAATACTGGATTTCACCCATTGCGGGCTATCAATTCAAGAATTAATTGTATCTCAATAGAGACGAAGATGCAAATTGGAAACAGAATATGGTTGATCGAGGTGTTTACAGGACCTATGACCTGTCATTGGTTGGGTTAAGCGCACGCTTTATGTAATACAATGTTGTATGTCAACTGTATTTTGGAGTATTGTTAACAAAATCTGGTTTGCAATGGGTTAATCCTATCATTTTCTATACTTTTTGAATATCAATCAGGTTTTGAATAATAGTCAATCTCTCATCAAAGTTCCGCCAATCAGCATTGGAGCCGGTTCGGAATTTAAGATATTGTGGCCAAATTAGTCATTCGACATTAAAGCCAAATTAGTCATTTTTAGTGAAGTATAAAAATATTCTCTTCATATTAAAATGAAGAAAATAAAAAACATTTTTCCTGAATGTTATAAGTTTTTGATATTTCTTACTTTTTATATCTTTTTAGAAATACGAGTATGTACATTTATAGGAATATGGCCTTCGTGGCCGAGTGCTAAGTGCATTGACTGCCACCCCGAAGGTTCCGGGTTCGATTCCCGACGTGGGCAGCGTAATTGTCACAGTGTCTTTGGTCTGGTGTAGAATTCACGACATAATAAAATGACGACAAATTAGCTACCTATCATATGTCACGAGAATCACTATGATAGCTATACATCGATTTGGTTCATGATGTCATGATGTAAAGAGCGATTCAACAAAATAATAATAATAATGATATTACATATCACAAGCATATTATTTCTATTTTGTTGAAAAGCTATTTACACCATTACAGCACGAGCCAAATCAATGTAAAGGGTAAAGCAATCATATTGATTATCGTAATATGTGATAGATAGGTAATCTATCGCCATTTAAATGTCACGTGAATTCTACACCAGACCAAAGACAGTGTGACAATCACAGTGTCATCGCAGGGTACCGAACCTTCAGTGTGGCAGTCAAAGCTGTTGCTGTCTGCCACGAAGGTCGTCAATATACGAATGGCTGTGTAATTATAGGAAAGGTATAAGCGGTATGTAAAAAGATAAGAAATTAGATAAAAACATGTTTTTGACTTGTGTCACTTTAGAAATAGGTACTATAATAGTAACATATGTCACCTAGCACCAGTGCCGGATTAGCTATATAGCCATATAGGAGAAGTAGCGAGTGCTACGGGCCCCGCGTTTCTGGAATTACCACGTATATAGACTCTCATGTATGGATGTGAATCATGGACCAGGGAAAATAAGGGTGAAAGTACAATATATGCAGTAGATATGAGATCTCTTAGACGAGTGTGTGTTTATTACATACATGATAGAGTGTGAAAGTAAATGTAAGAAGTAAATAAAGTGCAAATGAAAGTGTTATTAACAAAATAATAAGAGGGTTATAAGATGGTTTGGATACACGGAAAGAATAAATGAAGAAATAATTGTAAAGAAAGTATATGTTTACGATGTAAACGGAACAAGAAATAGAAAATAGCCCAGGAAAACGTTACACGATCAAATCAATATATAAATCGATGTGCGTACATGAGATGATGTATGAATGTTGAGGAAGCGAAAGTATAATATATCAGGAAAGAATAGTGTTTGTCCAAACCTTCGCGAACGGCGTGATGATTAGTTAGTTATTAAAAGTTGTGTTTTATTTTATTACAATATTATAAATATTATTATTATTATTATGTTGAATCGCTCTTAAGATCATTACAGCGCGAGCCAAATCGATGTAAAAGGTTAGCTATCGTATTGATTCTCATGACACGTGACAGGTATCTAATCTATCGATATTTTATTGTAAGTGTATTGTCACGTGAAGTCTATACAAAACCAAAGATAATGTGATAATCACACTGCCATCGGCGGGAATCGAACTCGGGACCTTTGATGTGACAGTCATTGCGCTTGCCACTCGGCCACGAAGGTAGTCGTACAAAAACCAGGGCCTCTTGGTAACATTTGCTACAGGCCCGTGCTGTCCTAATCCTGCACCGCCTAGCACGCGTCATAGCTGTACCATAAAATACACATTCTAAATTGTCACTTTTCTGTCGAGATTTACTGTCAACATTTATTTTTTCATTCTTTGATCGATCGATTGCTGGCTACTGTATTAACGCGTCTTACGCAATGTAAACAACCGGAGAAAGTTCTTAAATCGTCAAAAATAGCAGTTGGTTCACTTTTTTTACTTCGACAACTTATTAGATACACATGTACTCGTATCTACCTATACTTACTTACCTCCAATGGCCATGCAACTCTTGAAGAGTTTTAACCACCTTGATGATTTTCCGCCAAGGTCCTCGATCTTGCGCCTTTTGATCCCAGCAGTCCGATTTGCCCAACCTAGCCAGATCAGCCAGAACATTGTCAATTAGGCGCTGTCTAGGCCTTTCCAGAGGTCTTACTTCAGTCGGTCTAGACGCGTACAAGGTCTCTTCGGCTCGGCATACGTGCCCAATCCATGCTAGGCGACCGGCTCTCACGGTGCTCGTTATAAGGGGCTGTTGGGTCATCATAGATTGGTACTATGCCTCCAAGTTCCCGCTGCAACACCAGGTCTTGGTCCCAGGATCATTCTCAGTATCCTATTTTCAAACTTGTTGTTAGAGTTATTGTCCACGACTCAGAACCATGTCACCACTGGCTTGATAATGGTGTTATAAATACGCAGCTTGGTGTGTCTGGATAGAAGCTTGGACTTTAGGAACGTTCTCAAGGAGGCTGCAGCTTGTAGGCCTTTTTGAACTCTGTGTTCCAACTCCGCGTCCATATCATTGGCTTCCGTCATGACCGTACCGAGATAAGTGAACTCTCTGACTTGCTTAATTTTGTCTACCTCCATGCAAATATCTCTCAGTGGTGAGGCTAGGCCATTATAATTCCTGGAAACAATCATCCACTTGCTCTTATGTGCGTTGACCTGCAAACCAATTCGGGCTGCTGTATCCTTTAATTTTTTATCTACTTATATCATAATATAAATAGACAAAAATCCGGAAATCGTCAAGAAAGAGTACGAGAATATTTTGAATATAAGAGAGCGAAAGAGGAATACTTCGATTCTCTCCTAAGTAATTTGAGATGCCCACGATGCGCATGCCTGAGAACGTTTCTGGATTTGTTCTGAGTATTGTTGTATGCCAATAAATCACTGTGGTAAATACTTTCTCTAACCTTACTTTGAAAATGTTACTGGATTGGTTTCCTGTTGTCTTATATTTTTATATTGATTATTATTTATGTTGATACGTTTTGAAGGTAGCTATATCTTCGTAATAGGGAAAATGATATCTTGAGCCCTTTTAAATATATCTTAGGTACGAGTAAAAATTCGTAGTTATATCTCGTATAGGTATAACTACGAATTTTTATGAATTAAAAGACTGAATCCACTCAAAAGTGGAAAAAAACAGTGTTTTAATTCATAAAAATTCGGCTTTATGGAATTCCACAGTGTTAACGCCTTAAGTTTATCTAAAGGTATAACTATATTTACTATATCCATCCGAGGGAAGAGTTATTTCTGAAACCGGTCGTTATAAAGGTAAGAGTTATGCATTACATAAATAATGGTTGTATTTTTTAATGAGTTTTTGTCTCATATTCGACAAGGCTCAAAAAAAATCTTACGTACCAAGGAAATTAAGCAAATATTAAATACTTATCGTTAAAAAAAAGGTTGAAATCGTTAAAAAAAATTTGGTGAACGGACTTAATTAGCTTGCTTAAGTATGTCTAATTTATGGTAATAATCTGTTCACTTTTACGACTTTGTTACATAGGCCATTAATCAAAATGATTTTCTAACATAAAAAAATTTAAATATTCATTTTAACTTTTTCTAATTCTTTGATTGTGTAATAAGTGCATGTAAAGCTAAAAAAATATCTTTGTTGAATTAAGACATAGATTCCTAAAGTGAGTGACACTGCTGTGAAATTTAGACTTTCTGGAACACAGAGGATCAGCTTCAATGATTATTCCTTTTACGTCTTCTGGAAATGCGTTTAGGTGGTTGTTTAAATAAATAATAAACCATATTTTAAACTAAATGATGAACCTTTTTCGCCAAGTATTGTGGTGATTAAAACAGTAAACTAAGCACCGACAATAAACTCCTGATATACAAAGCGGTCATAAGGCCGATCTTCACTTACGCAGCCCCAATCTGGGGCTATGCAGCATTGAGTCACATACGAAAACTCCAAAACAAACAAACAAACCATCACGCCGTTTCCCCGCAGCGGTAGGCAGAGAGAATGGACCGCCACACTACTCTGTCCTGGCAAACCTCTCTAGCTTCCTCCACATTCATACAACGAGTCATACACGCACGTCGATTCCTCCGACTTCTAACATGACCAACCTTTAAAATTTGATTAATTTGGTCATGCCATGTTTTCCTCGGTCTACCTCGACTTCGTGCCCCATTTACATCATAAACGTATACTTTCTTAACCATTCTTTCTCCATCAATGCGTTCCATATGTCCGAACCAACGCAGTGATCCTTTCATAATTTTGTTCATAATACCTTCTTCCGCTCTACATTCCTTTCGTATATCGTTCTACCACACATACGTCTTAGGGACCTCATCTCTACCGAATTTATTCTGCTCTTATCCTTCTTCTGCCAGTTCCATGCTTCGCTTCCATACATTAGGGTTGGGACCAGAACTCCATTGTGAACGGCCGTTTTCACTCTCATTGATAAATTCTTGTTTCCAATTTTTGGTCCAAATTCTGCAAAATAATCTGTTTATCGCTTCATGGACCAGGATCACACAACTGCATCTAGAATCGGGAATCCCGATGATAGATGAATTCATTCTGAAAATTGCCGAACGTTATTACAAAGGAATCCCTTCACATCCTAACCTCACAATAAAATATCTCTCAAATTACGACCCAAACACCTCTAGCCGCCACAAGCGCTCAAAATCGATCCTCCTTCAGAGGAACACTCCGGGCCATACAAAGCATGCCCCCGCGTAAACCAACAATCTACCAAATCACCTTTCAACAATGTTCCCATCAGACGTAAGAGTTGAACCTCAGTTATTCAGTAAATTTTTTTTAACCAAAGGGTGTTTGTATACTTGAATATTGTGAACGCGCATACGCATTATACTATTGTCAGATCGAAAACATGCCATTGTTGGGCCATTGTGAAGGCGAACGATAACACAATGAGACTCAGGCACTGCAGATTACCGATAGCCCTCGACGTGACGAGTATAACAAGCAGCCGCATGAAAGGAAATGTTAACAGATTTACCGTTCCATCCGCCCGATCTACATTCACATTATTGTCACTCATTGTCCCGACAAGATGTCAAGTGCCAAGGAGGCATGGAACAATCACGATATCTAAAATAGATTCAGGGCTGCGGTAAGGAAAAAATAATATAAATAATTTTTGGATAAAAAACACAAAAAACGCTTTTGTTTGTAATTTATATTTTCACTTTTTATTTTGTAAAGTCAATAGCATGACTTTTAAAAATTACCCATATTATCGCTAGAACTGGGATACAGGATGGGAGAGCAAATTGTCAAGGTGGTCTTTTATGCAGACGATGCTATAATCATAGCTGAAAACAATAATGACTTACAAAAATGCTTGAAAGACCACATCACGCCTGTAATAAATACAACATGACGATCTCTATCGAAAAAACAAAATGTATGACTTTTCCAAAACACCCAAAACATGTAACCTGGTTATAGAAAATCAACCCATCGAACAGATCAGGACCTTCAAGTATCTAGGCATAGACCTTGTGGTGGATTTGAGCTTTCCCCGAGGAACCTAAGCAGAATCCCTCCTAACTTTCCTCCACGGATGGTGGAGCTTCCTCCAGTCATTCCCTCTTCATCCACTTGTACGGAGCTTACAGGTGTTTTACCTTACGCGAGTTGGCCTTCGTGATCGTCTAGAAATAATACCGTATGACCCTTCGTTATGACCGATGTAATCCAAGTCCTTTTATTTGGCGATTACTGATAATTTCATTCTAAAGCTAATCGTTCCTAACCCTTCCGAATATTCTAAGCAATCCTGACAAACCCACGTGTAATCAAACTATATGTCACTCAATATTTCCTAGGAACATCTAAACCAAACAACCTAAAATATCTCTAAGTTTACAGAATATAATTCGAAATGTTATCTCTAGAAAATGTGGCAGCCCTGGAAGAAACATTCACAAATAATTTGGAACAAATACGATGTACAGTAATTTAAATCAGAGCGTAATGTAATAATGATGCAATAAAGAACAGCTTCCTGAAAGGCACAGGTTATATAACAATTCGGTGTCAAAATATAATATATTAAGTATATAAGGAGTGTGGGGGATAACTGGGATATAATAGTGTTAGTATCGCGGGGAACCAGTCTTTTCGTCAGACTGATGATTTTTCTCCACTGCTCCACAGCAGAATCGTCTGGAGACCAGACGATCTACCTCCCAACCCTTAATCAGTGGACCTGGGGATTCAAACCCATGAACCTGGCCATCACCCTATCAGGGGTTTTCGAAGTTCGGTCCACTCACCTTCGAGACAATCTCCACCAATAGACAGATAGCAGGGTCTTTCACCATACTACCTTATATTTCGTCTTTCAGTGGGGTCAAAGAAGTGCGCGATCCCAACCTCCCCTAACTGTCTTCATTCGTCAGCAGTCGGTCCACTCACCTTCGAGACAATCTCCACCAATAGACAGATAGCAGGGTCTTTCACCATACTACCTTATATTTCGTCTTTCGGTGGGGTCAAAGAAGTGCGCGATCCCAACCTCTCCTAACTGTCTTCATTCATCAGCAGTCAACCATATTTATGTAGCATAATTTGCATGGGTCGAAGTTTATATGTTTATTTATATAGAAGATGGCAAATTTTGTTAGAACGCTACATGTCCATAACTAAGATTTCAGTATTCGATGAGTTAGTGAATACCTGTTTCGGGCGCGATGCGTTGGCCCGAGGGTTAGTGAGCTATATTACGTGCAGTATAGGAAAGGTATCGATATATATATATATATAGGTATATATATTTAGGTACATGTATGTAATATATAATCGTAAGCATAGTATAATCATGGAGTAAGCCGAACGCATACGTTCCAATTTCCTGAAATATAAATTCTTAATTCTAGACTTAGCTTTCCGTCGATCAGCTCTGGACACCGATTCTATAGTATTTTTAAATCTGCAAATGCCGCACCCCTCGTACCACTATACTTGTATACAAAATAAAATGAAGTTCTTGATAATCAAAACAACAAACACCCACTGAATTTAATACCAAAAGCGACCGCTTCCCGTCAGGTCAAAAGTCAACTGCCCCGAGCTACCTCTCTCCCTGGCCCACTACCCTTCCCCGCTCCCCGCGCCCCAAACCCATCCCCAAATCTTCCCCCTCGTCCCCCTCTGCTTCCCGCACCACTACATCCATCCCACTTGGTTAGGTGTTATATTTTCTAGTCATTTGAATTTATTTTCGTACATCTGAATTCACGTATCTCTCTCTACGATGGTTCAATACCATCACAACCTGGTGGGAGGAGCTGATCTGCGGGAAGAATTACAAGCCCAAGTATACAAGGCAGCTGCAATCTCTGGAGCTCTAAAATCCACAATATAGAAAAACAAAAACATGGCCATTAAGAGTAAGATGAGAATCTATAAAGCATGCGTAAGACCAATAATAACATATGGCGTCGAAGCCAGGGCAGACACAGTTAGGATGAAACAAGTGTTGAGGACTTCCGAGATGAAGAAATTGAGGACGATAGCATGCAAGACACTGAGAGATCGCGTGAGGAACACCAGAATAAGGTAGATATGTGAGGTTGAGCATATTATAAGATGGAGCAGACAGCGAAAAAGGGACTGGTACGGTCATGTTCAAATAATGTACACCACCAGACTCCCCTATATTGCATTGCATAATCAGCCTCATGGAACTCGTCCTCGTGGAAGACCTCCTAAAATATGGAAGGACGGCTGGAAATCTACCACATAGGAGGAGCAACACTCTGGAGAACAGACCACATAGGTCTACAACAAGGAAGAAGAAGAAGAAGAAGATAAAGAAGAATTGAATGTGTTATGCGCGTGCAAAAATTTTAAATTCGAATGTTATTTTTTCTTACCAGATCTGCCTCTAATCTCGTGAATATTCTTCCTTGTTCTCTTTTCAAAAAGATTTTATGCTAGAAAATGCCTATTTTGCTGCACTTGTCAAAGACAGGGGGTGTTTGATCCGCTTAGCATCGGTTTCAAGACGAAGAATTGTACTATTGGACACCAATACACATCCCTAAAACATTCAAGATCCGTAGAATAGTCGGATCATAATTAAATTTAACAATTCAAGAGTTTCTTCTATTTACGCCATACTTTGTGTTGTTATGATGGTATATTTCTATTTTTATTTTTTATACACTTTGTATATACAACACTTTTATTAAAAATAAAATTATGTAGACATGTTTCGAATAAACAGCCCTTCTTCAGTAAAGATACATATTTATAAAAATATTCCAAAATTGTTGTTGTTTACATGATCTGACGGATGTTATAAAGTTTTATTTTAGAACGTTTATGCTATTGTTATAACAAATATTGAGATTCAATTTAAAATTTAAAATAATCATTTAAAGTTCTTAATAGGGTTCAGGTAATTACTTACGAAATAAATCAAAGATTACCATATAAATTTATATTTCTATTATTAATATTTGTTGTAACAAAAGCATAAACGTTCCAAAATAAATCATTATGACATCTGTCAGTTCACGTAAACAACAACAATTTTGTAATATTTTTATAAATATGTATCTTTACTGAAGAAGGACTGTTTGTCCTAAACATGTCTACATAATTTTATTTTTAATAAAAGTGTTGTATATACAAAGTGTATAAAAATAAAAATAAATCAAGAGTTTTTTTTTTTCACGAAACGTGATGTTTGAATCGCAAGTTTTACACTTCACGTGTTGTGACATGACAGAGAAAACCGCAGTGAATATAATTTTATAGAATCTATGACTATAACCAAATTGACAATTGATAAAAAATCTTCATCAGAAAGTTTAAAATTCGAATTGCTCTCAGTCTTAAATCTATTAAACGGTTGTCTTGATGTCGTATTGCTCTGACGCCGCGTTGGATACGATATTTTAGTATCTTTCTTGCCCTGGTACACTTTTTCGCCACTAATTGTGGCTTATAAGCACTCTATTACAGAGATTAACTATTAAAAATCATAACAACAGACAAAACCGTGACTTCAAACAAGGAAATTATGTCATTTGTACATGTACTGACGCTAAACTAACATACGAGTACATTTGTATGAAAATAATTCTAAATAAACATAAACTAAACTAACATACATTTGTATGAAAATAATTCTAAATAAGTTAGAAATGCCGTTCACAATGGAGTTCTGGTCCCAACCATAATGTATGGAAGCGAGGCATGGAACTGGCAGAAGAAGGATGAGAGCAGAATAAATGCGGTAGAGATGAGGTCCATAAGACGTATGTGTGGTAGAACGATATACGACAGAATCTCAAATGCTGATATAAGAAAGGAATGTAGAGCGGAAGAAGGTATTATGAACAAAATTATGAAAGGATCACTGCGTTGGTTCGGACATATGGAGCGCATGGATGGAGAACGAATGGTTAAGAAAGTATACGTTAATGATGTAAATGGAGTACGGAGTCGAGGCGGACTGAGGAAAACATGGCATGACCAAATTAATCAAATTTTAAAGGTTGGTCATGTTAGAAGTCGGAAGAATCGACGTGCGTGTATGATTCGCTGTATGAATATGGAGGAATTTAGAGAGGTGTGCCAGGATAGAGTAGTGTGGCGGTCCATTCTCTCTGCCTAACCCTACGGGGAAACGGCGTGATGGTTTGTTGTTGTTTTAGAAACAAAAATAAGATTATAAACCGTTAAATTATAAACTCTGTTTTTATGTATCACAATTTGTTTTATTTTTTGCGACAGCTGTTTCGTCAACCTATGTTGACATTATCGGGTTTTACAATAATAAATCAACTGTTAAATATTCGTTATTTTTCGATCCTTTATGTGTATTTGTTCCTACGTCAATTTGAAGAATTTCTTTGATAATTTTATAATTTAATAGTTTATAATGTTGAAGTATCATAGTGTTACGGCCAAAACAATGGACTATTTAAAAATAAGATTAGAATTTACCTTATCAGAATTTTCTTAGTCGTTTTTAAGCAGTCCGACGCAAAGATCTCGAAAATTCAATGAAAAAATTATTTCAAGTAATTAACTATATAAGGGAATATCTCTCTCTCTGGTTTCAATCCTGGGATTGGTTTGCAGCAATTTCCTCTATTCTTCTCTTCCATTCTTCCCTTTCTTGTGCGGCTCTTTTGAAATCTGCATATGATGAGCAGCGCACGTCCACCAACAGGTCCTACAGGTACTCTTGGCGTGGGCGTCCCTTAGAGTTTGTCACCTCGGTCATACTCTCCATTATGGCATGCAAGAGGCCTTTTTGTCTTATTACATGACCGATCCATCTTGCACGCCTTTCGGACGAGGTCCTGAGCAGGTGCCTTCCTCCTTCGATTCTTTATATGTGAATATATAAGGGAATGAATATATAATGGTATAAGGGAATATATATGTGGTGTAATCCCAAGCATCGTAATGCTTTTGACACTTCATTATCTTTTTCTTCTCTTTTATTTGACTTCACTTTGTATTATGGTTTCCCATTTAAATAAATAAATTTACACTTCGTATTTTCACAAC
The DNA here is from genome assembly GCA_022606425.2 of Lepidostoma basale. Lineage (NCBI taxonomy): Eukaryota > Metazoa > Arthropoda > Insecta > Trichoptera > Lepidostomatidae > Lepidostoma > Lepidostoma basale. Next base: position 85,997 of record JAHDVF020000715.1, on the reverse strand, counting down.
ACTGTACTTTTCCGAGACACGTTTTATTATTATCTGTTAAAAATATATCACAATGAAGTTCAATGATGCGAGGATATGTTAATGACAATATACGATATGTTAATGACAATATCGTATAATTACATATGTAACCAAGTTTTCATCGAGGATTCAACCCTACCAAATTCGTTTTGAGCAGAGATCTCAGAACTCTTATTTTAAATGAACAGTTTTAATTTAAAAGTGTTTAGAAATTTTCAAATACTTTTCACGATTCTTGAATCAACACGAAATGGCGGTTTTAACAAGCGTATAATGGCGTTACAATATCGTTGTAATCGCACATGTGATGAGAAGAAACTTTAGAAACAAGATTTGGATTAACTTATTACGTATCTTAAAATATTGATAACATCAATAGATATTTGAAATGTATTTTTTTTCTCTTTATATTATTAACATATTATTGCTCTAACGAAACTTGACAAGTAAAACCATGGATAATGAATTTACACGAATTTTGAATAATTCCAATTTGTAACCATAGAGGGAAAATATGAATTAGTCGATGACCGAACAATTAAAAAAAATATTCGTCGGTTAGACATCTGCATACACTTTAAAAATCGTTATTAATTCTTCTACTGATTATAGAAAAAACTGCTAAATCTCAGTATCAAGAAGTTATTTTGCATAATATTATGAGAAAATGTTTTTAATTCATAATTCAACAAGGTACATAAAATTTGTTTATGGGACTTCATTTTATCTATGGTTTACTATGAATTGCACACTGTTACATTTGAAGAGTATTTTTTTTCTACATCTTCCAATATTCTAAAAGTTTGAATAAATTAATCAATAATATGTAATAATAAATGTATATTGAAACTAATCGTGATCATTTTGAGATTTTAATTCTAAAATACTTTCAGGTATTTATGTATATTAGTTGCATAAAAATAATACAAGATGGCGCTTTCATAATATGTATTGATAGTATTTCGTATAAAATAAACTTATAAATCTTTATACAGAAGTATTTTAGATGCGTAGATAACTACTGCGAAATTTATTCGTTACAATAAAGCCAGTCTTGTAGAATTCACTTGACAATAAAAAATGTAATAGACTTGCTACAAATCACATGTCACGAGAATCAATAGTTAAATATGATTAATAACCTGTTAAATAAAAAAAATGTGACCACCTCGACGACCCTCTAGTTTAACGAAAATATTAATTCAACTTAATAATAATATCAATGGTCTTTATCTCAAGGACAGGAAGGCCCAAAATGCGATGGGTGGACTCTGTCAGCGCAGATGAATCATCACATCTTCTTGTTCTTCTTGAATTGCCTTGTCAGGCCCCCCCGTTTGGCGTAGGCCTCTATGTCCTGTGCCAGACGGAACAACTCCCCCACCCTCCGAATTCCGGTCCACTCTTTGATATTCTCAAGTCAGGACATCTGGGGTCTTCCTACACCGCGCCTACACTCAATCTTCCCTTTCATCTTACTTACTTACTTAGACAGCAGTTGTCGTCCACTGCTGGACCTAGGCCCCTCCCATACTTCTCCACGTATCCCTATCTTGTGCCTGTTGCATCCAATCGCCAGCAATTCTTGTAATATCATCGGACCATCGTGTGGGGGGTCTCCCTCTGTTTCGTTTGTCTTCGCGAAGTCTCCACTCTACCACCCTTCCGGTCCACCTATCGTCTACCAATCTGGCAACATGTCCCGCAAATGACCATTTAAGCTTCGCTACCCTTGCGACGATATCTGTTACTCCCGATCTTCTACGTATTTCAGTATTTCTTATCCGGTCTGAGAGTCTTTTTTTTTTTACGTCTTACGCCTAGCATGGCTCATTCGTGTTTCTTCTGTGCTACACGGAGTTTCATTATGGTTGACTTGGTGAGGGTTAGCGTTTTTGCTCCATATGTCAGTACTGGAAGTACGCATTGATCATACATTTTGCGTTTCAGACACTGGGGAATCTTACTACGTATATTAAAGAACTTCTTCAGATTGCCAAATGCCGCCCACCCAAGACCGATTCTTCTCTGAAGTTCAGCAGTCTGTCTTCCTTTTCATAATGATCTGAAATCTACACTACAGATAGCACACTGAGAGGCAGCAGACATACAAGAATAGAGAAGTTACCTGGATTCAGCCAAGGCCTTCCTAAAGTTGTGGATCTAATGATGATGATATTAATGTCAATGTATGCCGAAGGTAGCTATTAAAACGGAAATTTATGTTTTCAGTTCAACGTTTTTGTAAAATATTCAAAGCATTACAATTTTAACGGCTACCACAACAATGTGAACGTAATACAAGCGGTAAATAAAATATGCATTCATGTTACAAACTAAAATGCAGTATTTTTGACGAAATAGAAGTTTTAATAGGTTGGCCTTTGTTGGTTCTATATTTTGCCAACATGTATATAATATATTTTTAGTTTTACGAATCTGCGGTATGTTCTATTCTTTTTACAGATAGTTAAAATCTATAGGGTCCAGTCCACTTCAAGTGTTGCCATGTGAAATATTTCCTTGACTTATATTTTTAGTGCTATTTTCTGAATTAAAGAACACTTTAAGAAAAAACATGCATGACACGTACCTATTTGAAATCAGATATATTATAGTAAAAAAACTTTTTTTTTTAATTACAAAAAAATAAAAATCCATGTTTCAGTTGTAACTATTCAAAACGATCGAATATTGGAAAATCAATATTGGAAAATTATTATAAATATACTTAAATATAATTACTCAATACAGAAGATGAAGTTTTGAAAACTTCCGAGATGAAGACACTGAGAGATCGCGTGAGGAACACCAGAATAAGAGAGATATGTGAGGTTGAGTATATTATAAGATGGAGCAGACAGCGAAAAAGGGACTGGTACGGTCATGTTCAAAGAATGGACACCACCAGACTCCCCTATATTGCATTGCGTTATTAGCCTCACGGGACTCGTCCTCGTGAAAGACCTCCTAAAAGATGGAAGGACAGCTGAGAATCTACCTCACAGGAGGAGAAACACTCTGGAGAACAGACCACATAGGTCTACAATAAGGAATAAGAAAAATAAGAGTAGATGATTATGTGTGTATAAAGGAGGAGGCTTCATCGTAGGGTTAGTTACCATGCATGGTAAAATATCACATGATTATGAACACAAACCCAATCGCTTCGGAACTCGAAGTCCCTTAAAAACCTGGAGAATGGAGAGAGATGTCCAGGGTTAAGAGCCAGTGAAGGACTGTTACAGAGAAGGTTAATAAATCCCACGCCGGGATGTAGAAGAAAAATAAGAAGTGAATTTACAGTATCAACAATACCATTTCCGTAACACTATTATTTATTTATATTTATTTACACAAATGAGAAAATATAAAATAATTGATGACCTTCGTGGCAGAGTGGCAACAGGTATAACTGCCACACCAAAGGTCCCGGATCTATTTTCGGCGATGATAGTGTAAAAAAAATCACGCTGTATTTGGGCTGGTAGAATTCACATGTCATGATAATCAATATAAAAAACTGTATACAGTAATTGGGTTAAAAAAAACTGTTTTTTTTTCAAACAATTTCAACCATGCTTTTGCATGCAACAGTATTTTTTTCTAACATGCTTAATTAAGGATTATGTAATTAATAGTTAAAAAACGGATTTTGCAATAATCTAAGCATAGATTCGGACAGCATCTATTATGATATAACGTATAGATCATAGGTTCACAAACTTTTTAGACCCATGGCTCCACCTGGAAATTAACCTTTTTTTAAACTGAACAAAACTGAAAAATTTAGTGAACCTATTTTTTATATATTATACTTACTTATATTGTTATAAATAAGATACGCCGATACTTAAATTGTTGAGTAATTAAGATTTATTAAATAATCTTAATGAGAAAGACGAACCTTATGTACTGTCAATAACGAACCTGGTGTGAAATCATCAAAAAATATATTCAACTATGAAATTATTTTTTTAATTTCCGAAAGGTATTTTGGAAATAAAACAATTCGAAAAATACATTATAAAGGTAATTATTATTAGTGAATATATCAGAGAAAATGTAAAACTAATACATGTGACGTACTCGTATATGATTATTTGAAACATCACAAAATCATAGATGATATTTATTTTTAAGGTGATTTTATCAAAACTTTTATTTTGTAACAAATTATATACGTATGTACATCGTGTAGTAGGATTTTTAAAATTTTATTAGGTTATACATTTTAGCACCTCATGGCCCCCTTTTTGCTTCCCAGGGCTCCCCTACTCCCCCAGGGCCAGAATTACCCCCTCAGTTCTCTCCAGGGCCCCCTGCCGCCAGGGGGCCAACTTTGGGAACCTATGAAGTAGATCAGTGATTTCCTAAGTGATCTGTATAGACACCCAGAGGTTTACGACAATAAAAAAAATTTGGGGGTCCATGAGATGTAAATGGGGGTCCACGAGATGGTTCAACTAAATTGAAAGCGAATATTGAAACGCAAAACGAATATCGAAATCGTTAGCGACATTTTTTTAGCTCGTTTCGAACTCCGGCTTTTTTGTTTCCGATTTTTTTTTTGGCCTGAAAAAATACTATTTTAGGAAGGCAGGGGGGTCTACACAAAATACAAGAAATCAGCAAGGGGTTTACGTGACAAAAAAGTTTGGGAACCTCTGGAGCAGATGAAAAACATTGCAGTGGACTTAAAAGTTGTATAAAAAGAAGGTGATAGGAGTTTATTCGTTCCCTCAATGATGAATACGTTCAACTTTCGAATCATGTCGAGATAAACATATCCAAATAAAATAAAAACGGTTTCGCAATTCACAAAAATGATTATTGCAACCCTGTGTCTATAAATAAGGCTAAACAAAATTGATAGCTTAAAAAACTAGTTTGCACGAAGCCATGTTTGGCAAGCTGGATTCATATGCATATATTTTATTATATAAACTAGTTCATTTACAAAACCTGAATTAACATTTAAGAGATTGGTTAATATGAATTTTATACTAACTATATCAAAGGGCTAACGTGGATGTTATGATGTGTGAATGTAGAGGGAGCTAAAGAGGTATCTCAGGAGAGTGCAGTATGGCGGTCCATCCTCTTTGCCTACTCCTCCGGAGACATGACTATTAATATGAGATTATAACTTATAATATTTGTTTTCTCTTAAATATTGTATTGTCTTATCATAAAGATAAGTTAGTTGGTATACACTTTTTATAACATGTGATTGTTAGTTAGTTCATGTAGTGTTCAAGTCTTAAAGATAATCAATTTTGAAAAGCTAAAACACTTGAATGATTATAATACAGATTTTCGTATTTAAATACAAGATTAAAAATGCCTTTGTATAAGATTCAGCTCAATTAATTAGTTTGAGACGATGTTGAAGATACTAAGCTTTAATTATAGCACTTCTAAAAACCTTGAGTTAGTTTTTCCATAAACTAGACACGCACAAAAATCCATTCAATAATGTAAATGATCGTTCAAATTGAGGATAGTACAGAAATCAAGTAACATTTTAATTACAAGTTGAGTTGCTTTGGTGATGCCAGTAGGAATTGCTCTTCCTACTGACATCACCAAAAGCAGGTTGGTTCTGCATGACGGAATAAAGAACATTTGATGATCAGGAACGAAAAGGCCAATTTGTTCCAGAACATAGGATTTTTCAGATGATGGCGCGTATGAAGCTGAATAATCGTGTGTCAAAATACGAAGCACCTTAACTGTACATTTTAATAAACTTGAAGAATCACGGAATTTCATTATGAATTTCTTCGATACAAAGTTATATTTTTGTACGCAAAACATGATATTAAAAAAATATAATTCATTTTTTGGTATCGTCATAAAAAATAAAATTATTGATCAGCATGTCATCGATAGAAACAAGTGGTAGTCGTAAGGAGCAATGTCTGGTGAATAAGGTGGGTGGGATAGAATTTCCCATTTGAGCGTTTCTAAATATTTTTTGACAAGTCTTACAACACGGGGTCGGGCATTGTCATGCTGTAAAATCATCAAGCTGATTATTTCTACTATAATTATTTTGTTGAATAACTCTTCACATAATTACAGCGCAAGCCATGACGACGTAAATAGTGGATACTAAGATCATCAAATAATAGATATATGATGGTTATCTTTATGATGCTCATATCATTAGGGTGTTCACAAATTTGGTATGGCTGCATCAAAATAGGTCTATTTCGAATGCCACCTCGTTTGTAAGACGAATCGCCTTCTATACATGATAACTTGTTCGTCATTGTGTAGCAATTCAAGGCATAAAATAAAATGCCTCCTTTCTCCGCTATAACTATGCGGAACGTAAAGATTTCTCTCAGTATCCCTAGATCGCAAATAGCCCCGGATAACAATTTAAAAAAGCTCCTAGTAAGATCATTCGACGCGTTTGAATTATTATAATAAGAGACACACCTTTTGACACTAGACGAATACATTATAGCTGATTGATGTTTTCAAGAATAACCTACAAAGTTAAAGTCTAAATAAATTATAAAATATCGATTCTTTAAATAAACTTTTATTCTGCATATTTTACATGCATAACAAGTATCTTGTGTTTTTATTTATCAAAGGTAACCTAGAAGTCATTTTGCTTATTAATTTCACCTAAATGCGGTGGTCAAACAAGTATGAATATTTCGAAACATTTACATTAATTATGTCTTGGCATTATTATTCATTTTCCGTTATTACAAATCAGTTGTGAAAAAATAATGTTATGGAGTAAAAGTTATTCAAAAGTTGGCAGTCCATTCTTTCTGCCTACCACTTCGGGGAGACGGCGTGATGGTTAATTCGTTTGTTAGTTTTGTAATATTTTATTTTTTTGCGAAAGACAATAAAAACATATTTTTACAAACCCCACTTAAGCGAATCATGGCAACCATTTATTAAAAATAAATAAAAGATTTTAATTCGAATATCAATGAATTTCAATGCAAATTGGTAAAGGTCATTTATGAAAAAAACATTATATTGTACCTAAAAAATTAACATCTTTCATAACAGATCAAAGGTGGTTTGTTATAATTCTCAATATATCATATGTAATACGAGTGTATCAAGAAGAGCTGATTCAATTTCATATTAAAACGGTTGTTATGACCGCACTATTCTTGTAGAGATGCAGCCACCTGAATGATATTATTCTAAGTTCCTCGATCCTGCACATTTACTTTACAATATTTCAGTAATAATTATATATTCATCAATACAATATGTTAAATAAACATTTTCACTTCATACGTGGTAAAAAAACGTATATTTTTCCTTGATTTAAACATTAAGAAATGTATAAATATTAATTCTCAAGGTGAAAATTGCGTTTGTAATAATATAGATTGAAAACTAGCATATTGTACATAATGTTACCGTCTTAGATATATCAGAAAACCCTTATAGTCTATCTTTGAAATCTTAGTCTGGTAACATTTCCCGCAAATTTATTTATTTGTATTATACGCATACCGAAGAATTCAGTTGGGTTGGGTGGCCTTTGGAAAATTACGCCATGTTCTCACCTCTAAAATACCACAATGCCTCAAGAAAGTCTTCAACCAATGCGTCTTGCCAGTCATGACGTACGGAGCCGAGAAGGATCCCAAATATGTCAACGTCAGTGAGGCAGTACTCTATCCAGAATTTGTTATATATTTTTAATGAACATCGCCTCACTGACATTAAAAATGTCCAAATCCGAGGCGATTAGATTTAACATGCGAATCGCTCTTCCTAATGGCATCCCAAAAAGCTGGTTGGTTCTGCATAATGGAGCAAATAACAAATGATGTCGGCGCTGTCGCAGGTAACTATCAGGAATAAAAAGACCTATTTGCTCCAGAACATGGGGGTTCTCAATAGAGTCCCGAATCAACTGTTAACGTTACTGTAGATCCTTCCCTCCACAATTCAAGAGTGTTGTATCTTAACATATCCTAGAGAAATGCCGTTGGATAGAGGGTTCGCCCTCTCTCATGTAGAGGGTTCTCGAGAAAATCTTTTGAACCCTCTCCAACATGAGAGAATGCTGAACCTCATGAAGATTCCATATCACGGCACCTCCCTCGAGCCCAAATGACTATTTAAGCTTAGTCGCACTTTCGACTACATCCGTTTCTCCCGACCTTCAACTTAATTCAGTGTTTCTTATTCGATCTGAGATTTTTATATGTAGCATGTCGCTTTCACGTTTTCTCTTTGGTACACGGGGCTACATTATAGTCGATTTGGTTGTTGATATAGTCGATTGTAAAGGTTCGTTTACAATGTAAAGTAACCGTAACGGCACGTTTTACTAAATGATATAATAAAATCGCCGTCGGAAGAGTCGATAAGTGTCAGTTTTACGTCTGAGAGTCACTTATCAACTCTCCCGGGGGCGATTTTTCATAGCATTTGAGATAACGAGTCGGTGAGATTCAAGGCTACGTTAGTGTCCAGTATAAATGGACCTTAAGAGTTTCTGCTCCATATATGTAATGCGTTTGAGACTTTTTCAGTTTTCCCACCTAATATATAATAGTATATGTTGACCACTCAACCACCCAAAAACAACAGTCTGGTTTTCTCTGGAGAATAAAACCCTTATACATAGGACTATGCAAATGGCTAGCTTGGTGTGATGCGATTGGTGTATTGCAGAATGAACCGAAACTGTATATTTTACTAAGTGTGTAAGTATGCATATTCAAAATGATCTGTTTACCCTCCAAGGAACCGGTTAAGACGATGCGGGGCTTGACTTTGACCTGGGTAAATTCCTATTATATTTGTTTGTTTATTTATTAAATTTTCACCAAGCAGAATACCTACCGACCGACGTTCTCAATTTCATGAAGATTAATTAAACTCCATATTAAATAATTAATCCTAATAATAACGTCTGGTTTTTAGAAGTTTTATAATATTTTATGGGATTGACATTTTCGCCTTTTTAAGGCAATATCAAATGTCAAAGATGTCATGTTTATTAAATATTCTAATGCGAATGAAAAAGTCTGTTTTCTAAAAGTTTTATAATAATTTTTGGAAATTACATGTTTCGCCTTACTAACGCATTATCACATGTATGTTGTAACATTTGATAATGCCTTAGAAAAGCTAAACATGTCATTCCCATTAATTATAATAAAACTTCTAGAAAACAGACGTTATTAGTCGTATTAATAATTAAATATGGTTTAACATCATTGTTTAAGAAATAATAAATAAATTTAAGGTAGCTGGCATAGCTACCCAAACGATTCATTATATTTATGTTAGAAATACAGTTAAGAATTAAGAACTATAGTTTATGTAACTAAAACCCACTTAATGTACTATTAATAACTAACTGAATCACTCTCCATTCGAACCACCTAATTTGTGATGCGACATGTTTTTTTTATAAAACTGACGACACTACTAGAGAGAGCGAAACCGCCTTATTATTTAAAATAGATTATTAAAACTATTCAAACAAACGATAAATGTTTTATATTTATTTTCTCAATATTTCCATAGAGCTTATTTTTAGTTCGCTATCACTCTTTGTCCAAAGCAGGGTATTATTATAAATAGTTTTCTATTGTTCAACCATACATTTTTGAAATTCTTTTTATAATGTACCATTAACATTTGATTATAATCAAACAATTTGTTCTGCGTTCCACTTTTACCGTTTTACTTTTATTTCATATTGATATGGTAGAAGTAAACAGTGAAAATATAAAATACAAAAAAAAACCTTCGTAATATTATTTTGTTTAATTTCACTTCATTTTATGGTTTCGACCGGTTTCTGCAGCTTTATTTTTTGTTCTTATATTATCGGCCTAAACTTTTTGGTTACATATTATAATTTCAAAGTATCTTCATACTTAAAATGTTATTAATAAAAAAAAAACTAACCATAACGCCGTTTTTCTAAAGGTGTAGGTAGAAAATATAGACCGTCTCACCGTTATTTCTTGAAATACTTTGATCGCTTCCTCAACATTCATACTGTGTCATATTCACACATCGATTTCTCTGACTCCTTACGTGGCCGACATTTAATATTTGATTGATTTGATTGTGACAGGTTTTCATATGTCTTCCTATATTTCTCGTTGCATTCTTTCCATGCGTCTTAACTATATTAAAGAACATAAAATTATTTTGTTAATAAGGTTTTCATGGTTGAATGGGAAAAGAAGTCGAGGAAGGCCAAGGAAGACATGGCATGACCAAATTAATCAATTACTGAAAGGCGGCCATATTTGAAGTAGGAACAATCGAGAAGCGTGCATGTCACGATGTGTGAATGTAGAAGAGGCGCGAGAATTATGCCAGGATAGAACAATGTGGCGGTCCATCCTCTCTGCCTACCCTTCCGGGGAAATGGCGTTATGGTTAGTTAGTTTTAGTTAGTTAGGTTTTCATTTGCACTGCATTCATTTCTCATATTTAAATTTGATACTCACTTCACTTTCATAACAGGAATACCATTGTTCATTGTTCAATACCATATTAGTTTTCCTAAATTGACTTTTGTTAACGATGATATATATAAGTGGCCATTGGCTTTGTTGTCTGGCTCAATCTTCCTAAGCATCTGTCTCCATTCGACATCATCTGTAAATATATGTTACAAATTCATCTACATCAGAATTCCACCATACAAGGTAATGTTGCAGACTATCATGCTTTCTTGTTTTTTGAAAATCTGTACCGTTTTCTTATTCACATACATGATCATATATATTATATACCTCACACATACTAGACACCAGAACATGAGTTTATAAAAAAAATCATTAAATGTATATAAGATGTAAACTGTAAACTTTTCCTTGATACTTAACCACCCTTGTGCGGTTGACTTCATTTGCAGTATACACATGGTCTTGAACTGCGGTTTGGTACATTTACAAATCAGACAGATAATCTAAATTCATTATAATATTGCATATAATTTAGTAGTAAAGAACTAAATTAAAAATGTAAAATAGTTACATTCATAAAGTAGAGCTAAATACGAATCTATAAGACAGGCGTACGTCCTATAATGACATATGGAATAGAAACGAGAGCTGACACCATCAGAACAAAAAGTCTCATATGAACCACAAAAATGAAGACTCTCCGATCCGTTGCGAGAACGACACTCCGAGACTGAGTAAGAAATTCTGAAATAAGAAAGATTTGCAATGTGGAAGATGTCGTGCGATGGGGAAGACTGAGAAGACGCTACTGGAGAGATCATGTGGAAAGAGCATGTTCTGAAAGAGTGATAAATCGCAAATAAAGTACCAACACGAAATCAACCTCCAGGAAGACCACCCAAAAGATGGCGAGACAGTTGGACATCTGCATCCCAGGAACAGGTTCCGAGAAATAACAGGAAGCAGTCCTAAATAAAGTCCTCTATATGTTTGTATATGTATATTGAAATCGCTGTTTATTACACCTAATAAAAAAAAAACTGAATAAAAATAATAATAACATACACTAACTAACTAACTAACTAACCATCACGCCGTATCCTCGAAGAGGTAGGCAGAAAGAATGGACTGCCACACTTTTCTTTTCCGACATATTTCTTTCGATTCCTCAACATACATACATCGTGTCATGCACGCGCGTCGATTTCTCTGACTCCTCGCAAGGCCGACATTCAATATTTGATTTATTTGATCGTGCCACGTTTTCCTGGGTCTTCCTCTATTTCTGGTTCCATTTACATCGTTAACATATAATTTTTTTACCATTCTTTTTTCATTCATTCTTTCCTATTTTTCCAAACCATCTTAATGATCCTTTCATTATTTTGTTTATAATACCACCATTCGCACTGTATTCACTTATTATATTTTCATTCGACTCTCTATCATACGCAGAGTATCCACACATTCGTCTAAGAGATCTCATTTCTACTGCATATATTCTACTTTCATTCTTCTTTTGCCAGTTCCATGCTCCGCTTCCATACATAAGGGTCGGTAGAAGAACACCATTGTTGTTAATAACATACATGAACTGCAAAAGTTGTCTGCCGTAGTTTGAAACTATTTTTTGGACTTCAAATTTACTAAGCCGCACTATAAGCGTTAACATACGTCATATAAGCGAATTTTAATATAATATTTAAAATGTATAAATAGTCCGTATGTTTTTTATGGTATTAAGTGTTTTTCCGATATTTAATTTGAATAGAAAAAAACGTATACATTTTGCAGATATTTGTTAAAACGAAAAATGTGTATATTACGACATAACTCTTAATTCATGTTTTTGGTTTTATTGCATCGTTATAATGGCATCGTTATATAGATACTCATTATAACCCGATAACATTTATCTATTTAATGAAATTATTAAATACGCATACTAAATGAAAATGATTGTATAAAAAAGCAACAAAGAACGCAAAGAAACTATTTATTCATAAGCATTCGACTCCATCACACAATTATGTTTTTTTTTGTTAATAATAAAAAAATCAACATAATTTGAGATGAATAAAAAAACAGTACTTGACTTTCTTTGTCACTTCATAAGAGACATTATTTTTTAAATATTGTTTACGGAATATTTCTCATGAGAGTTTCTATCATAAATAATCTTCTTCTTCTTCATCTTCTTCCTCAGCCTATTCCTGTCCACTCCTCGACAAAATCCTCCTCCATTCGCTCCCATGTCACTCTGTCCTGTGCAGACTGCATCCAAGTTATTTCGACGTGTCTGTTCAGATCATCCTTCCACCGTAGTTGCAGTCGCCCTGCACTTATCTTTGCCGTCCACGGTCTCCAAGTCTTCTTGTTCAGTTTTCATCTGAGCTTCTGGCCACGTGACCTGCCCATTGCCATTTTATGCGTTCCTGGTATTATATATTCCTTATGTTTTACCTGTTCTCAATAGATGCCTTAAACTATAAAAAATGTTTGTAATGTCTTTTGAGAAAATAAACTGATTTGATTTGATTTGATTTGATTTGATTTAGAGTTGCCACCTGATGGATGATGTTAGTGACCTTTGTTTTTTCTCTCACTATATCGTTTCTGACTCTGTCTCTCAGGCTCATTTCGAACATGGCTCTTTCCATGGCTCTGTGGGTCACTCGTAGTTTCTCGGCACTTTGTTTGGACAATGTAACAGTTTCAAGACCATAAGTACCAACTGGCAGAACGCAGGCTTCATAGACTTTTCGTTTCAGGTTGATCGGTATTTTCCGGTTTTTAAGGATGTAACCCATGTTTCCGAAAGCTTCCCGGCTGAGTCCTTAGTCCGTATTATACATAATAATAATAATAATAATAAAATAGATATATACAGTTACGGATCGAGTGAATTAGCGCCCGAAGCGTTAAAATATTTTGAAAAACATTGTTTCGAGATAACTCGCATTAAGTTATTAACACAAAAAAAAATTGCACATAGAATTAAATATTAAAAAAAATGTATTTTTTTTTACATGAATTGATTTATTACTTGAAAATTAGGTTATCGACATTGCAGAAAGAACAGCACAGCTAAAATGGCAGTGGGCAAGACAGGATAAGCTCAGATGGTCATCTAGAATCCTGAAGTTGAGGCCTTGGGACAACAGGAGAGGCATAGGAAGACCACAGAAAAGATGGACGGATGATGTTATCCAACTTACAGACTGTAGAGAAAGAGGCCTATATCCAGCAGTGACGTAAGAATGACTGAGAAGAATAAGAAGTTCTTAATAAAGCAGAAGAATAATAAGAAGTTTCATAGCGCCTAATTAAGGGTTAAGTTAGTCCGCTTCCGCTTAATTCGTCGCTGGATAGACACATATACCTTGACCAATATTTAAATACATTATCTACCGAACCTAAAGCAAATGACAAGCATCAAAATAACGCTCGTCATTAATTCATTTTCAACGGATTACATATTTTAGGCGTGAGGTTCACGCCCATTAAAACTTTCCTTGAGGCGTGTCTTTCATATTAACTTAAAACTCATTTCAAAAACAAAGAATTTCCTAACAACGAAGTTTCGGCAAATATGTACATACTCTAGTCGGTTTGAATATTGTTTGAAATGGAAATTTTCGTTATGACACAAGCACTAACCATAGAGAAACACTAAACACACCATAGAGAGGCGCTGTCCTTAGTAGATTACTTGCAATGCTGTCTTGAAAGTATTTACCAGGCCGTAATGTTGAATATAATTGTGGGTCCAATCTGATCTGACAGCTGTCAAATGTCAAAAAATTGTAAAAAAAAAATCGTGTCTTTTTCGAAACAATTAATAAACATAAACATTTTTAATATTGTAATTTCATTCATATTGTTGGTACTTTACAAATAGGGAAGATTCTACATCAAATTATTTGAAAATGTTATGTAGAATTGACACTGTCAGAACCAAACATCTCTTGAGTAGCAGAAATGAGAATGTTGCGACCTATTGTGGGGAGAACCCTTAGAGATAGGATACCCAATGAAGAAATTCGCAAATCCTGCAAAATTTATGACATAGTGAGATGGAGTAGGCAGAGAAGATGATTCTAGAGGCACCACACCGAGAGAATGGATCCAGCAAGAATTCCTAATATCGTGATGCACGAGAGGGCCGTCGACCACCAGGACGACCACCAAAGAGATGGAGAGAAGGCTGGTCGTCTTCATCACAGGAAGAAAGTTAATATCCTGCATAAACAGATCGCAAGATCTACATTCAGAAGAAGAAGACGGTGTAGAATTTTCAGCGTAGAGAGGTTAAGCAGCCAAATTGATAAAGGAGTAATTATACTATCATAGTCATATTTTCCATTAATTTCACAATTTTTAATCTAAATAAAATGAATAGTAACTTCACGGATTACAATACTACATACAGCCTCATAAATTTCCGTGGTGTAAATATTGCTTATGGTGCTTACGGACTGGTAAATACATTCAAGGCGGCATTGATTAGGTACTTGTCAACTGAGTTGCAGTCCCCATGCATGGAAACGAAAAGTAAAGTTGGCACAGAGCGGGCGAAAGTAGGATTGACTCCGCAGATATGACATCACCGAAAAGAATGCATAGTAGCAAATTATAAATAAACATTTGAAATTGGAATACAAGGCGTGCGAATGGAATAAAAAGTAGGGCTTCAGGGATGATTGACCACGAGTATGGGTGATTAGGAAAACATTTTAAACTTAAAAAATATTAATAATTTGGTTAGACTAACTAACTGACACCATTTCTCCAGAGGGGTAAGCAGAGAAGAATGACCGTCACACTGTTCTATCCTGACATACCTCTCACTTCTCTTCGTTATTCATACACCATTGGCTCTAGAACCCATTGTGCACTGCCATCTTTGCTTCAGTGTTTGAAACAAGTAAAAGCTATTACCGAAATAAATACATATTAGAATTAAGATTGATCCATAATATATTTTGTATCAATTTTTCTGATTTATAAATATAAGAAAATTAAATGAAATGAAAACACTAAGTGTTTTAGTTTCATCAATAATTATTTGTTCTATTAATAATTATTATAACTAATTATCCAAGACACTGAGAGATCGCGTGAGAAACACCGGAATAAGAGAGATATGTGAGGTTGATGATTTATTAAGATGGAACAGACAACGAAAAAGGGACTGGTACGGTCATGATCAAAGAATGGGCACCACCAGACTCCCCTATACTGCATTGCATAACAGCCTTATGGGACTGGTCCTTGTGGAAAACCTCCTAAAAGATGGAAGGATAGCTGGGAGTCTACCTCACAGGAGGAACAACACTCTGGAGAACAGACCACATAGGTCTACAACAAGGAAGAAGAAGAGGATGAATTATCCAAATAACCATCATGTCGTCTCCTCGAAGAGGTAGGCAGAAAGAATGGACCACCACACTGTATATATTTCGTCTCCTCAACATTCATATATCGGTACGTTGATTTATCGTTTATAGTAACATTTAAAATTTAACTGATTTGATCGTGCCAATG
This sequence comes from Lepidostoma basale, assembly GCA_022606425.2. Lineage (NCBI taxonomy): Eukaryota > Metazoa > Arthropoda > Insecta > Trichoptera > Lepidostomatidae > Lepidostoma > Lepidostoma basale. The sequence continues at coordinate 69,987 of JAHDVF020000715.1, read as the reverse complement.
TTTCCTCGGTCTTTTTCTATTCACATCGATAACATATAGTTTATTTGCCATTCTTTCTACATTTATTATTTCCATGCACCTTAAATATCTCAATGAACCTTTCTTAATATTGTTCAGGTGCATGGAAATAATAAATGTAGAAAGAATGGAAAATATGGTACTACGCATACACGAGTAGATTCACTACACATTCCAGAGAACTCATTTTCACTTAAATTAACATTTCCATGTTTCCTCTTTATAAAAAATGATTGCTAAAAGAATACCATTGTTATATAGCTTTTTCGGTTAGAATATGTTAACGGTGACGACTTTAAGTGCATTATTCACTTTGTTGCCTACCCCAGCTATTTTTTCAATACCCCCCTATAATCGTCTATCCTTTGTAAAAATCTTATTCTTCTTCTTCCTCATCCAATTCCCGTCCACTCCTGGTCAAAGGCCTCTTACATTCGCTTCCATGTCACTCTGTCTTATGCAGATTGCATCCAGGTTATTGCGACATGTCTGTTCAGATCATCCTTCCACCGTAGTTGCGGTCGCCCTACTCTTCTCTTTGCCGTCCACGGTTCACGGTCTCTAAGTCAGCAGTCTTCTTGTCCATTTTTGGTCTGAGCTTCTGGCTATGTGACCTGCCCATTGCTATTTTAGAGTCGCTACCCGGTGGATGATGTCAGTGACCTTTGTTTTTTCTCTCACCGTATCGTTTCTGACTCTGTCTCTTAGGTTTATTCCCTAACATGGCTCTTTCCATGGCTCTTTGGGTAACTCGTAGTTTCTCGGCACTTTGTTTGGACAATGTTATAGTTTAAGACCATAAGTACCAATTGTAAACATACTTCCTAAATATATTAATTCATCACTTGTTCCAAAATTTTACAGTTAACCATAATTTAGCATACTAACTTTCTTTCCTGTTCTTCGAATACAATTACCTTATCGGCATATGAAGGCATTAGAAATTTCATATTGTTAAATGTCTAATTACAGAGTTGTTTTGTGAGATATAAACAAAACGAATTATTGTAACATTTTAACACACACTTAACTTTAACACAACTCAAACGATAATGAAAATATATTTTTTTGTTTAAAATGAATATTTAGTTAAAATCCACGAATGTTTGTGCCTTCGGTCGGTTTCAGCAGCTCGCTGTCATTTGGAGGCTTACCAGAAGATGCCAGCGAGCTGCCGAAACCGGTCTAAGATACAAACATAAGTGGATTTTAAGTTTTTAACTAAATATACCGTTAAAATAATTTTCAATAATTATTTTTGAGAAACCATGAAATTTCAAAATATATTTTTAAACGTAAACATTAATCGTTTAGAATATAAGAATCCTAAAAAGTAATTTTGAAATGATTGAGTTATTATATAGAAAATAAAGCACATTCGATGTAAATATTCACGTTTTAACAGGTTTATAAAAAGATTTAGATCGAATCGAGAATGAACTTTTGTGTATCATATTTATTTTTGCGTTCGCCTGCACTGATTATTAAAAAAATTAAATCAAAAATAATCTGTATTATCTTCTGTTTACGTAATTACTTGCGTTAAGATAATCATTTTTATAAAGTAAATACGTGACAGTTATATATTGTAAAACAGTTGTAAACAATTTAATTATGGGACAATCCTTCATTTAAAAATTATAAGAATAAATGCGATTAACAAAACTGTATGCGATTAACAAAACGATACGCGAAGTCGAGGGTTCGTAAGATGGAAATGCCAGAGGAGGAAGATGGTTCAAGGGCCGTAAGAACAGCAAGGGACAGTTTAAATCAAGAAAGCCACCCCAAGAACGACTTTTAGAAATATGGAAGGATAGCTGACAGTCCATCTCTCTTGATGGAACTTGACGCAGAGAGTAAATAAAACAAATGAGAGAAGAAGAAGATACACATTGAACGTTTTAGATGACTCATTGTTATGGCTTAATAGATTATTCCAAAATGTTTGTAAAAGCAGAATGCACATTTATCCGTAACTTGTTAAACTACTCTCATTCAAAAATAGGTTATGGTAATTTATTGATTCTTCAACAATGATGTAAAACTCCACATTAAAAAAAATAATACGAATAAAAACGTCTGTTTTCTGGAAGTTTTATTATATTCTATGCGAATGACATGTTTCGCCTGTCTAAGGCATTATCAAATGTTTTTATTCGTATTAATTGGGTATGGTAAACATATAATATTTTTTCGATACGTATTTAATATAAAACTAATTTACTGTTATTGCTTGTAAAATTACTATAAAAAAACATGATTAATAGTTAGAAATAAATGTTTCATTTATAAATTTATAGTCAATGCGTATTAATTTAATATTCAAAGTAAAATGGAGTGTTTTTATGTTTTGTGACAAAGTAACAAAGTTTATGTATTTATATTTTGATCTTCATGTTTGTGTACCCAATACTTGTTTACAATACAATTAATTATTAGTTTATTAATTTTTATACGGCATTTTAATCCATCTATATGAAACATGTTTGAATATATTTTTTTTGTATATTTATTAAAACGGTACGAAAAAGAAATATTTCAGTATTTTATTACTGATATATAAGATCACTGTTTTGTGTAGTTAGTAATGTTATAATAAAATGCATTTACCTTTGCAGCGTATCAAGAGAACAGAAAGAAAACAAATCGAAAACACTGAAAAACCGGCAAATCCACGCGGCTGTCACCGGTCACGGCGCAGTGGAAGAGTTCGGGTGTATAGGCGACCACCGAGAGCGGAACTAGCGGCTAGACTCGTGGGCCAGCTCCGAAAACGAATTTGCCGCCAAGAAAGCATACAGCCAGCGCCACACCGCGGAGAAAATTATTATCTACCCACACATGCGGTGAAACATTGGGCGTTTTATAAATATTCGTTTTATTTTGTGTTGATAAATTTTATCTCAAAACTTGTTTTTTTTTCTTCTAAATATATATATTTATGTATAATAACTGTAAGCTATGGCAGTGCGCAATTCTGTTATTGTAGTTTTGATTATGTACCATATGTAAGTGAATCATGGGCTTTGCAAAAGAAGTATGAAAGTAGAATCTCTTGAATTAAAATTTTTATAGAGTGTCGAATTCATTCTTCTTCTTCATCTTATTTGCCTAATTCTTCCCTCCACTGCTGGATAGGCCTCTTCCAATTTCCTCCACTCGTCTCTATTCTGCCCCCTTTGTATCCAAGATTTTCCAACCCTTTTGACAATATCATCGGTCCATCTCATCGGTGGCCTTCCGACACTTCGCTATTTGCCCATGGTCTCCAACTGAGTATCCTGGGTGCCCATCTGTTGCCACCCTGTCTAGCCAAGTGTCCAGCCCATTGCCATTTCAATTTTGCCATTCGGTCCATGACGTCAGCAACCTAGTGCGATATCTGATTTCTTCATTCCTTATGCGGTCTCTTTTTCTTTTGAGACAAACCGGTATTTCATCATTTTCAAAGACATGTCTCATTCAGTGCGATTGAAAGCTCTTCTTCTTCTTCTTCTTAGTGTTAGTCTTGTGGCCTATTTCTTAAGAAGAATTGGCCTCCTGCGAGGTTGACTCTGTCGATTGAAAGCGTTATAAATAAAATAATAAAACGTTTTAAATTTATTTGATCAAACAATAATAATTATAACATTCTGAACAAGTGATTTATATGATTTGTTCTTCTTCTTCTTCCTTTTTGTAGACCTATGCGGTATGTTTTCCAGAGTGTTGCTCCTCCTGTGAGGTAGATTCCCAGCTATCCTTCCATCTTTCAGGAGGTCATCCACGAGGACGAGTCCCATGAGGCTGATTATGCAATGCAATATAGGGGAGTCTGGTGGTGTCCATTCTTTGAACATGACCGTACCAGTCCCCTTTTCGCTATCTGCTACATCTTATAATATCCTCAACCTCACATATATCTCTTATTCTGGTGTTCCTCACGCGATCTCTCGGTGTCTTGCCTGCTATCGTCTTCAGTGTCTTCATTTCGGAAGTCATCAAGAAGTCTTTAATGATTTAAATTTTATAGACTTAAATAATAATACATTTTATATTACATTATTTGACATTACTAAAATTCGCATAATCTTATACTTAACTAAAAAAAGATTCACGTTATTCTCATAAATAATTCACTATACAACTTTTAGAACTTACTGTTTTCCTGTCCACTCTCTTATATTTCGCTGGAAGGATAATTGCCGTCTGCCAACTCCCCGACGTGTTCTTATTTTGCACATGTTTATTAACCGAAGGAGGTGGTATCTTTCTCCCATTGGCACATGACTCATATGAGACATTTATAACCTTCAAACTTGATAACAACTCTCTATTGGTATAAGTGGTAGTAAGTATTCCAATTGATTCAGGTATGAGAAACATAGACGAATATTAACGAATAGTTCACATGGTTCGGCGAATGTGTCGGACAGTCATTAGAAGCGCAGAGTCAGCCAGAAGCTCTCCGGCAACTTTCTATTTCATCTAAGAAAAGTACTAGACACAAGAGCGGATACCTGCCTAAGCACCTACAGTGGAATAAGTAGGTACTATCTCTGTTATCGACGTCACAACACCTGTTAAAAGAGTACCTACTCGCATTTGCATAATGTTATTTGTACCCAGAACACGCTCAGAGCGACTAGTGGTCAAAATTAAGTGATATGCTCCACAATTTTACTAGAAATGTATTATTTATGTATATTATAGATTTAATTGTTGTTCCACCTTTCTATATATGATTAACGGTCAAAATATCCCAAACACTCACTGGGTGCTAAAAAATAGCATTTTTCAAAACGATAAAACAACATTAAAAATACGAAATATTAAGAAATTTTTTTTTTGTAGATACTAGTACACACTGTTCTCTTTGCGAGTAGCATTCACATGCGGCTCAAGTTTATACTCGCTGAGATGAGCGAGTATAAACATGAGTCGTCGAGGAGACTAAACCTGAGTGAACACTTCTTCATTATAACTATTTAATTCAAAGTCATTATTTTCACTAAATTTGTCAATATCACTAAAATTAGAATAATTCATTTCAATACTAATCACCCTAGCATGGATTGGGCACGTATGCCGAGCCGAAGATACCAGAGCAATCAAGACGCTGTACGCGTCTAGACCGACTGGAGTAAGACCTCTAGACCTAATGGACAATGTTCTGGCTGACCTGGCTAGGTTGGGCGAATCGGACTGCTGGGAGCAAAAGGCGCAGGTTCGAGGAGCTTGGCGAAAAATCGTCAAGGAGGTTAAAACTCTTCAAGAGTTGTATGGCCACAGAAAGTAAGTAAGTAATACTAATCAACAATATTGTTCACATTGTATCTAGTGTAAACTTGGCTTTAGCGCTGAAATTTTAAAAATATGCTGTCATGACCGCATCGACTCACATTTCTGAACACACTGACATTAAATATTGTGTCAAGACTGTAAGGGTATATTTTTAATTACGCAATGATATTTTAAAGGTATTTGACTCATTGTTATCTGCCGAACGCGCATGGCGCGTTTTTCGAACCGGAGGAACTGTGGATAAACGCGCCTGGCACGTACGCCGCACCCAACGAGTTAATAAAACCAATTCTCAAAATATACAAATCATTCAAAATAGGTCAATAAGAATTTTACTGAGATGCACTAAACGCGCACGAATTGAAATTCAATGCTTGACGATTTAAAAATGTTATCATTCAGACAGAGGGTTTCTTTATATACGCTTATTTTTGATAATAAATTGAGGGGTGGTCTTCTATCGAAATATTTGTGTGACCAGGTTGCTTACAACTATGAAGTACATGGGTACCCTACGAGTAACAATACAAATTTTAGAATCAACAAATCTATCATAATATTTTCAAAGAGATCCTAAAATATTTTTTTTACGAGTTTCGTATTTCCATTTACACCGTTAACGTATACTATCTTAAGTTCTTAACCATTCTTCTTTCATCCATGCGTTCTATATGTCCAAATTAACGCAGTGACCCTTGTACTTTCTTCCTTATATCAGCATTTTCTATCGTACATCGTTTATCACACGTACTAAGGGATCTCATCCTTCTTCTGCCAGTTCCATCCTTCACTTCCATACATCAGAGTTGGTATAAAAATTCCATTGTGAACGGCCGTTTTTGCTTTTATTGATAAATTTTTGTTTCCAAGGCAATTAAAACATCCAGGAATAATAATTGTGATAAAGGTAAATGATTGATAAATCGTATCTTTATCGTATATTTATAGACTGATATACCGTTGTTTTGATTGGATGCGCTTAAATAATTATTAGCCTTCTTCTTCTTCTTCCTTGTTGCAGACCTATGTTGTCTGTTTTCCAAAGCGCTGCTCCTCCTGTGAGGTGAATTCCTAGCTATCCTATCCTATCAGTCCCTTTTTTGCTGTCTACTTCATTTTACAAAATCCTCAACCTCACATATCTCTCTAATTATGGTGTTCCTCACGCGATCTCTCAGTGTCTTGCCTGCTATCGTCCTCAGTGTCTTCATTTCGGAAGTCCTCAGAACTTGTTTGGTCCTGACTGTGTCTGCCCTTGCCTCAACGCCAATAATTAGTGACAGTTATAATTTGAATTGAACAGAATTATTAGAGTAATTATCAGATTTTTTTGTAATGTGTAGATAGACGGGCGTCTTGGATATTTTTGGCAAAGTGATAAGTGATTTCACATAGCACTCTTTTCTCCTTAGTGAAATTGCATGTAAGTAAATATCAATAGATGGAAACGATACATCATTCATCAAACAATTTGCTCAAATAATTAGTTTCGATTTATTACATTTTTATCAATATATCGCCATTTTTTTCGCTTAGTATTGCAAAAATCAGTGGGAACTTTGTAAAAATACTTGTACGCATTACACTTTCACACTATGTTTATATACCTACTTACTTACGATATTTTAATGTTCTCTGGCAATTGAGAATTAACATATGTAAATAATTTGTTTAATAAATAATAATTATTTTGTTGAATCGCACTTTACATCATTACAGGGCGAGCCAAATCGATGTAAAGGGTATAGCTATCATATTGATTCTCGTGGCATGTGATATGTAGCTAATTTGTCGCCATTTTACTGTCACGTGAATTCTTCACCAGACCAAAGACAGTGTGGCCAACACACTTACATCGCCGGGAATCGAACCCAGAACCCTTGGTGTGGCAGTCAAAGCACTTACCACTTGGGCACCAAGGTCGTCAATATTCGACCGCTTTCGTGGGAGAGTGGCAACAGCCATGACTGCTAGACATAAAGTCCCGGGTTCGATTCCCGGAGATGACAGTGTGAAAAAAAATCGTGCTTTCTTTGATCTGGAAGAATTCACGTAAGTATAAAAATGACGATAGACTAGCTCACTAACATGAGAATCAGTAGCTAAACAGTTGTATATGGTATATTAAGTGGGTTTAAATAAACTTTTTTTATACAAAAATGTGGATAGAAACGGGAAACTACCACATTAAATGCTCAAGTGGGACCCCAAAATCAGCAAAAGATATTTGATTTTACTGCAAACATTGGATGGACTAAAAAAAATCATGAAAACGTTGTATTAATCATGTAGATATATGAATGTTACTTACTTACTTTTACTTTGCGTATGGCGGCAAAAAAAAATTTTTTTCTGGGCCATTGGTGGGGTGGGGGGTATCTTCTGGTGGGGCAATCCTCCACAATGTGCTGGATAGTCTGGCTCTCCGCCCCGCAGTCACATCCAGGAGATGGAGTAAGTCCCCATCTATGCATGAGGAAGCCGCACCGTCCCTGCTCTGTTCGGATCCTATTTAGGGTCGTCCACAGCCCCCTTGGGAGACTGAAACCTGGCGCCTCCTGGTGTGGTACAGCAACTAGTTGGTGATTTTTCACGGCGTGCTCCTCCCATATGGACTTCCAATTTGCCTCAACATCCCTACAGCGATCATCAACCGTCCAGATGGGGTTTCTAGACTTGAGACGCTTATCAGGGTGTTGGAATATGTCCTTGAAAGCAGGAAGAAGCGGGTTGCTACGCACTCTATCAACCATCTTGATTGATGCCAGGGATCTACGCAGAGGTGGAGGAGTGATATTAGACAGGACTGGGAGCCACTGGACTGGTGTAGACCTAACGGTTCCTGTGATGGTGCGCATTGATTTGTTGAGCTCCACGTCCAGCTTCCTGCAGTGGTCACTGCGAGCCCAGACAGGTGCACAGTATTCCGCCGCACTGTACACCAGAGCCATTGCCGAAGTCCTCAAGGTCCTGGCGTCACTACCCCATGTAGTACCGGCTAGTTTTGAAATAATATGAATGTTGAGGAAGCGAGAAAAATATTTCAGGAAAGAAAAGTGTGGCAGTCCATTCTTTCTGTCTTCCCCTTCGGGGAGACGGCGCGGCGTGATGGTTGGTTAGTTAGTTAGATATTTGATAATGCCTTTGCATGGCAAAATATGTCGTCACCCTTTCTGTAAATATCCCTTTCAAATTGACTTTTGCAGCTTCGTAGTATCTTATTTGAATCGTCGCAAACTACGTGTGTTGACATGCAGAGGGTACTTACTTGAACAATATAAGGCACTTCCGAAAGTTCATGCAAGCGAACACTTTGCTTTAGTTCTGATAAAAATGTGTAAATTGCACCGCCATCTGTTGTGAGATACTAAAAGTATTTTAGAAAGACGGCGATGACATATCACGATTTCTCGTTATATTCAGAATAGTTTATAATTTTAATCGGTAGGTGTAATAGTTGAAGCTTACCCCTTTATACCAAATTCAATTATTACTGTTTTATTTTTTACATACACATGAATATTATATCAAATTCGAAAAGACATTGTGGTTTTGTATATATGGTGGAATAATGATGAACAATCTTTTAATGGCGTTTTCACGTTCATGGGTAAAATATTGCATTCTGCGACAATAGATGGCACTTTTTACAATTAATAAGAATATTTTTCGAAATCAAATGAGTTTATGATATGTGGCACCTTCGGTAAGATAAAGGCATAATTATTGTTAAAAAATCTCAAAATGAGTTAAGTATGCCAATGTATTTTAAAAACATCCCTTTATCTGGAGGAACAAAGTCGCTCATTACGTTCCGTCTCATTTAGCCAAAGGGCGATAGTGTATGATCGATATAGCCACAATAACACGATTAATATTATTTATTTAATAAATAGTCTCTAATGAAAAATTACAAAACGTGCAATTGTGCCATTGTCTTACAAAAGGTGCGATGTATATTTTTTAATCAATGGACAAACTTATAGTTTTTTTTAACATTTTTATTTTAAGGGTAATAAAATAGATTATTTCTTTACTCTGACGATTTTTTTTTCACGTGCCAACCGAGGGAATCCGATTCTTATTCAAAATAAAAATAATGAACAAGTTCCAAACAAAATATTTATAGGTCTATATTTATTTAAAACAGTCAAAATTAATAAAGTGCTTCATATAAAAGAGTATTGATTTTAAAAAATCTTAAGTTGCAAGTAGCAAGTTCGTTTTCTAGACATTTTATTTTAGTTATGGGAATGAGATGTTTTGCCTTGCTAAGGTTTTATGAAATGTCTTGTTTCTTGAATCCATAATAAATAATGAATACGAATGAGTCTGTTTTCTAGATGCATGTTTTTTGAGTGGGAATTATATGTTTTCCTTGCTAAAGCATTACCAAATGTGCCATTAAGATAAAATAAAATATAACTTTTAGAAAACAGACGTGTTAATAAAGTAACTTCTAAGAAATTTCATTAACAAACGTAAAACGTTATTAAATATACGTTTTTTTACTCGTTATCACCAAATTTTAAGTTTCACTGACATATAAATACAAAGTGATTGTATAAATATTTAAAATGGATAATAAGAATTCGCTTTAACATAATAGTTTAAAAAAACGTTCAGTTTAAATTACGGAATCATCCATGTTTCATATTTACAAAACCGTTTTTATGTGTAAGTTTATAATTGTATTCATTGACACTTATACGTTAATTGCTTTAAATAAATCATTATAATTGTTTTAGTTTTTATTAACGAACAAATTAGTTAGTATAAGCATTATGCAGATTAATCAATTTTTATGATTTTATATATCGCAATTAAATAAACTGATTATATTGTACATAGCCATTCGCAATTAAATAAACTGATTATATTGTACATAGATAGAGATTAATAAGTACCAGAAGTAATATTTAGTTAAATTAATGATTAAAGAATTAATTGTTTCTTGAACAATGATGAATAACTCCATATTAAATATTAATGATTTTAATTTAAAGTTCTTGGTGGAAGTTCATTGTAAATAACGAAGTTAAAAACAAAACAAAACAGGAAATCAGAAGGTGGCAGCGAGCTGCTGAAACCATTAGAAACTAAACTTCAAGCGGAATAAAACATAATATACTTATTGTATTATAATATTATAAAGAAGTTTACATATTTTGAATTATTTAAATATAGTTTTCATTAATATTAAATAATTAATACAAATGGAAACTGATTTATTGTTTGTTGAACTATGCCTTAGCAAGGCGAAACATGTTATTACCATAAAATATAATAAAACTTCTAGAGAAAAAATGTTTTTATTCATATTATTTACGAATTAAAACGTCTATTTTACAGATGTTTTATTATTCTATGGGAATGACATGTTTCGAATTATTGTCTATAATTTATAATGGCCTCACAAGGTGAAACATGTTATTCCCATATAATATAATATAACTTCTAGAGTACAGATTTTTAATTCGTATTAGTTACGAATGAAAACGTCTATTTTATCGAAGTTCTATTATTTTACGAGAATGACATGTTTCACCCTGCTAAGCCATTATAAATTATAAACATTAATGCCAGACATTTAATAGTGAAACATTTCATTCCCATAAATTGTAATAAAACTTCTAGGAGAGAGACAGACATTTCATTCTGCAATAATATTAAGTAGCTGCAATAATCGTAAATAGCAAAATTTTAATAAAATTCAGGCAATTGTATTTGTAGCAATTGTATGATATGTTATTGTCCTCAGTGGTATTCCAGCAACATCCCGCCTTTTGTCATACCTTCACAAAAGTTTAGAAATCCTCACGAATATGAACCACGGCGACCTTAATTCATTGTTTGCATAGCTTATAGAAATGGTGCATTAACCTGCTTAAACATAATACGGCATTCTTACGTCTTACGTCACGCCCATTATCATCACGTGAAACCGTTTTCATCATTTTTAGTTGCTTATTCCACGTGGGGGGACAGGGAATGATTAATTTGAAGTTCCGACATTCAAAACCTATCTCAATTCATTTTTGGAAATGCCACCATTGTGTTGTCTCGCGGTAAACCCTTTGTGGCACGAAATTAAAGAAAATAAAAAGACCCACGTTACGTCACAAAATTGGTTTAAGCTTATAGATATAAAATAATAAAATATTTTTTATTTAACCACGGTATGGTTATTTGAAAAAATATATATTTGAGTCCAACAACATAGACCTAAACTTCGAAAACAACTTATAAAAACATTGGTGTGGAGTGTTTTACTGTACGGCTGCGAGACTTGGTGCCTGGGCGAAAGAGAAGGCAAAAGGCTGGAGGCATTTGATATGTGGACGTATCGACGAATTGCTCATGTTTCACGGAGGGACCACATTACAAATGAGGAAGTTCTCAGCAGATTTGAAGAGAATAGGCACATGTTGAACACCATAGCGGAGAGGCGCGCGAGATGGATTGGTCATATGTTGCGACACGAATGTTTCCTGCATGATGTATTGGAGAGAATGGTCGAGGGATCGATTGGCAGAGGACGACCTCGTCAGGGATACCTAGAACAGGTTTGCCGAGATATGAGCTGCACCTCTTATGCGGAGTTTAAGAGAGTTGCTGAGGACCGAGTGGAAGAGCAGATGCGTTGCCTTGCTGCAGACCAATCATTAGATTGAGACCGGAGAAGAAGATGGTTATTATAATCGATGCCAACTAGTTTCGCTTGGTCCCAAGCTTCATCCGGGCAGTATAATAACTAAACAAAAACACAAAATTTACACGTACATATAATAATAAACTTTGGTGAAGTCGGGGGGGTGAGAGAGGGAAAGGGACAAGCAAAAAAATGTTTGCCCTTGAAATAGCAAATTTTTAGGATATGTAATTTAATGGAATTATCTGTGTTAGGTAGAAAAAATACTAATAATGCTTATATGAAAATACCTCTTCCTCCTTTTCTTCTTCTTCATATTTTTCCTGAGTGTTGGCCTTGTGGCCTGTTTCTTAATAGGGATTGAATTCCTGCGATGTCGATCCATTTTTGTAATGGTCTAACTTGGAGTCGCCTATCATGTGGTTGTCCATGTAACACAACGTGAGGGAGTCTAAATGGATCCATTTTTTGCCCGTGTGTATACCAATATCTTTTCCTTTGCCTCCTCTACCTAACGACATATTCAACCTCACATATTTCCCTAATTCTTGGGTTCCTTATTCTACTCGTATTACGTAGTGTTTTCATTTCTAAGACTTTGAACGTGTTTTTTGGAATCGTGATGTCCGGCTTTTATATTCTACGAGTAGATCTCTAATGCATAAAAACATAATAATATAATAATAATTTAATTTCGGCCAAAATTTCAAGTGTAAGTCAAAAAACATTCCACTATTCATATCAATTCATTAAAAAGGTGGAACATTTTACCACCGTGCTTCAAAGAGTTAAGTAAAAATGAACATCGGAGATAAAAACCAGATTCTGTGGTTGTGGACATATACATCCATCTATTACATATATATGTAGCCATAAACTACAATAGTTTCACTTCCTGCTGACTAAGACTTGTATGATTTTGGATTATCCAACGTTTTTATATGTCTCTTTTGTTCCCGTTGAATAGCCACAGACTGCATTATGCCTAATGTAAGTTTAATTATATTTCTTACGTGTCCTTAAAATATTGCCATTATTCTAATTTGAAAAACGTTGTTCTTTCACAAAACTTTTAACAAACATATCTAAGATTATAGATGTCCTTCCTCAGCATAGTAAGTTTCCTAGATAGGAAAATTTATAATAAATAATAAAATAAAGAAATAATAACTCTAACGGGACTTTATGAATTGAAATATACAAGTTTAGTAAATAACCAGCAAACTTAAATTTAAGAGCACATAAGATATATCTCTCACAATAAGTTTTCGGAATTTGTAAACCATCTCATCAAAAAAATATCATTTGTTTTTATTTTCATCGACCATTTATCGTTCTCAGAATTATGACATTGTTATTCTAACATAAATTAAAAGATCTGATTTTAATTTTTCCTGTTCATTTCCATATTTCACAACTCGAAAATTAAATGTTTTTATTATATGGGTTTATAATCGTGTTTTTATCATTGTACTATACTTAAAAAAAATATTTTAACTAAATCAACCGAACAAGTATTAAGTAAATGATGCAATTCTTGAGTTCTTCCCATATACAATGTATTTTGATGTCAAAATATATACTGAAGAGGGAATATACGCACATGAAACATGCTTTTTTAAAAAATAGTCCATTGTTTTGGCCGAAACACTATGATACCTTAACATTTTAAACTGTTAATGAATAAACATTGTTTTTTGTATCACTATTGTATTTTATTTTACGCGACAGCTGTTTCATCGACCAATGTTGACATCATGTGTTGCAATAATATATCAAATGTCAAATTTTCGTGATTTTTCGAATGAAACAGCTACGCGTAAAATAAAATAAAATACAATTGTGATACAAAAACAAAGTTTATTCATTAAAAGTTTAAAATGCTTTTTTTTATTTGTTGTATTTATAAAAAAAAATGAATTTTGTGATAAAACAAATTATTTACATTAATCCATATAAAACAAAGTGGTGTTAGTTACACCATTTATTACTCAAGAACGGCACGACTGATTTTGATGATCTTTGATTTGTTAGATTGGTCTCCGTTCCGAATAGCAGATTAACTATTATAACATCGAAAAAAATCGACCCGAGTGCATCCCATCCAGCAAATATAATAGTTTAACAGAAAGTAGTACAACAATGCTACGCGAATCATTTCGATTCGCTTCAATAAAGCAAATCCCCTGGTGACACGTGAAATACATTCATATCAATGTAATTCAAGTATTCATTTTAACTTAATAAATAACTGAATTTAATTCAACTAATAAGTTAACACAACATTTATTGATTCTGAGGCGGTACAAAGTTCGTCGGGCAGCTAGTTTGATATAAACCTACCATTTCTATTTATACAGCAATTTGTTTAATAACTATTTGTGGTCAAAGTTTACAATGAAGGAATGTAATATTCTCATAACACATAAATATATTTGGTTAATAAAAAAGTTTATTACAATATAAACTTAACTTTCTTATTATTATTATATTCGTGAGATTTGATAGACATAAAAAAGGTTATTGATTATACTATGAGGACCTCTACATTTATTGTCGTATTTTTAATATATTTTATTATCCTGTTTGGCTATGCTTATCGCAAAGTACACTTTTTTATATGCTATTTTTTTCACTTGAAATTTTACTTAACACATTTGTACAAGTCATAATATAATTCGCATTCAATTAGTTATATTCAAATTTACATTAAACGTGCCTGTTTGCTAAAGTTGATAAAAATACTTTTTACTATATTTAAACTCAATGATTAAAAAAGAGACAAGTCTTCTGACAGATTTTAAAAAAAGTAATTCCCAATATGGTTAGAAATAAAATCTCATTATTAAAAAGGAGAAGCGTCCATGATTGAATTTAGACCCCCTGCATCAAAAGTCCAGCGTTCTGTTGTTATGGCCATCACCTGGATAAATCGAAATTAAATGATACCTTCAAATTCTTCTTCCGGTGTCATGTCAGGTCTCCTCGACGTTGACTATCACCTGAGAGTAGGCGTCTCTGTCCCTGGCAGCTTGAAACAACTCCTCGATGCTCCTCATGCCAGTCCAGTCCCTTATGTTGTGGAGCCAGGAGATTCACCTCCTGTCAACACCTCATTGATCCTCCATTTCCCCCTCAATGATACCTAATAATATAAATGATTATTTAATAGGTTTTTTACGAGACTGCATTAAAAAGAAAACATTGACAATTTATTTAACAAAAAATTAAAACGATTTTTCTGAATAAAATAAATTTACGCGGTAGAATATTCATTAGGGAAACAAAATTTAATTCAAATTATTTGCTCAACAAAATCGGATATAGTGAAAATCGAAAAACTCACTTTTCTTGGTTTATAAAAACACGTGTAACAGTGCAGCAATTGAATATATTACCATGAAACCTAGTACTACCGACCAATAAAATGGCATTTCTTTTGGGAATGCTCGGAACCAATTCTCTACAGTTTTGAGGAGATGGACATCTAATAACCCATTTCTTTAGATTAATCAGGGGATACTTCGAGAACTCGGCCGTACTGGAGGATGTTGGTCTTTTTTTTGTCCCCGATAGATATCTCCGACAGCGACAGCACAGATTGTTTTACCTATCGGCCGCCAGAACCAATCTGCGTCTGGCGACACCGGTGGGAAGAGCAATTAATCTGCTGAACGCGGTCTCCTCGGAGATCGACGTCTTTCATATTAGTAAAAGTACGTTCAGGGGACAAATATTCTTGACTTTAGAAAGTATCTTGTCTTCCTAATATCGAACCATCACTAATGTGTTCCTGGTATTATGTTGTATTTATATAATATTTGACCTGTACTTAATAGATGCCTTAAACATTTATGCTGTTTGTAATGTCTTTTGAGTAAATAAACTGATTTGATGTGATAAAAAAAAATCATCATTGTACTCTTGGGGTTTTAGATGAAAATTTCACCTTATTATTTTATCACAGTATTACATCCTAATATTTGTAAACAAATCACATATTTAATAAATTATTTTAAATTTTACAAGCATTGTTTTTCATTAAAACTCTGCCCATGCCCTCTGCACTGGTATGAAAGCATTACATTTTAAATTATACGAAGAAGTCACCATTTCATAATAATATAACATTATGTTGTGTACCTCAATTATCGCGTTGCGAGAATTTTTATGTTGATGTATTACAAAACAAACTAATATAATTGCATCAAAAGTAAACTCGTTTAATAAAAAATATGACGTAGGTTAACCATGAGTCAAAAATCAAACACGTGAGTATTGACAGCAAGGTCAGAATCTATAAGACATGCGTACGACCTACCATAACGTATGCCCTATAGATGCAGCCAAATACTGTGCTAACCAAAGCGCTTTTAAGAACATCTGAGATGAAGGTCTTAAGATTTATTACTGGAAAAACTCTCCGAGTTCGTGTCCTTGATGTAGAAATAAAAAAACTTACGTAATATTAAATTATAAAATACATTATTCCGTGGAGTAGATCCAGAAGAAGATACTGGAGGGACCATGTAGCCAGAATGGATAGTGTCATCTCGCATGTAGATCAGCATACGAAATTCCTTCTGTACACTGTTCACCTGTAAATTGGAGGCAATGAAGGTGCCTTCACGTGTCGTGTTACGATAACACTTGGCGCCCCTGGAAACAACAAAAAAGTCGGCTAAACCATTCATCACAATGGCAAGAGAAAGAGAGGAGGATAGCGCTTTTAGCGCTACCTCTACGATATTTAATATAAAGCTTTCTTGATATAAGATACGAACGAGAAGAAGACGTGGAAGACCACCTAATAGATGGAGGGACAGTTGGACCTCATATTCTTATAGGACAAAAAATATGTGTTTATCTAATTATTTAAGCATCACGCCGTATCCGCGGAGGCGTAGGCAGTGATAATGGATTGCTATTCTGCTCTGTCCTGACATATATCTTGAGTTCCTCTACATTCATAAATCGTAACATGCACGTTCGTCGACTTTTCCGACTTGGATTTTTTCGTCAGATCTACTAAAATAAAAGGAGGGAGGAGAAGTTTCAACGTAAATACTATTGTTTATTAAGCTTTTGACATAGTAAAATGTTGATTATTATAATAAAAATTTATGTTCGAAGGCTAACAAGGTAGAATATGAAAACATGCATTTGAATCTAGATTTATGACAGTTGCATGAGTCTTGCGCAAGCATATCCACGTAGTTTTTACGTAATAACTGTAACAAATGCCCACATTATCAGGAAGGTCAGAAATATTTTGGATAGGTTTTAAATTAGACATACACATATGTACATACTTCTTTTTCTTCTTCTTCTGCCTTGTTGTAGACCTATGTGGTCTGTTCTCCAGAGTGTTGCTCCTCCTGTGAGATAGATTCCCAGCTATTCATACATCTTTTAGGAGGCTTTCCACGAGGAAGAGTCCCCAAGGCTGATTATGCAATGTAATATAGGGGAGTCTGATGGTGTCCATTCTTTGAACATGATCGTACCAGTCCCTTTTTCGCTGTGTGCTCCATCTTATAATATCCTCAACCTCACGTATCTCTCTTATTCTGGTGTTCCTCACGCAATCTCTCAGTGTTTTGCCTTCTATCGTCCTCAGTCTCATAATTTCGGAAGTCCTTAAAACTTGTTTGGTCCTTACTGTGTTTGCCCTTGCTTCGACGCCATATGTTATTATTGGTCTTACGCATGCTTTATAGATTCTCATCTTACTCTTACTGTCTTCGTTTTTCCATATTGTGGATTTTAGAGCGCCAGAGATTGCAGCTGCCTTGTTAACTTGGGCTTGTAATTCTTCCCGCAGATCAGCTCCTCCCACAAGGTCTATCCCTAGATACTTGAAGGTCCTGACCTGTTCTATGGGTTGATTTTCTATAATCAGGTTACATGTACATATATACTTAGTTTGATATAATTATTTCATGTATTTTCTTCTTCTCCAGCCGTTTGTGATCGTCCACTCCTAGACGTAGGTTTCCTATCGTATATTCTTCTCCCTTCTATCCTGACCGATTCGCATCCAGGCACTTCCCGCACTGGGCGTGGACGCCCAACTCGCTTTATCAACCTTGGGCACCAGCACAGCAGTCGTCTTGTCCACTTTACATCTGGGTCACGTAAAATCGAATGTTCTCGCAATTGTGCACAAATATGATATGAACTAATCAGCATCATCATCATCAGCCGTCTGTCATCCACTGCTGAATGTAGGCCTTTTCCAAAGCACGCCACCGCCCCTTATCCATTGGCGCTTCCATCCATTCATGTCCATGAACTAATGCATGAGTTAAACAAAGCTTTTAGACTATTCTGTTTCAACCTTTTTAGTGTCGCGACCCCTAAAAGTGGAGAAGTCCTTGCGAACTCCTAACCAAATACTAACCTTAAACATTTATCAAGGTTTTACATTTCTAAAACTAACTAACCATCACACCGTCTCTCCGAAGGGGTAGGCAGAAAGAATGGACTGCCACAATTTTCTTTCCTGACTTACTTCTCTCGCTTCCTCAACACTCATACATTGTGTTATGCACGCACGTAGATTTCTCCGACTCCTTACGTGGCCGACACTCAATATTTGATTTATTTGATCGTGCACTGTATTCTTCGGTCTTCTTCTATTTCTAGTTCCATTTACATCGTTAACATATACGTTTTTTAACGTGATAATAATGAAAATTAGAAATAATCACTTTTAAAACGTTGAATAAAACCACTTTATTTTGAGTCAGGAGCGCCAACCGGTTTCACTCTGTAACGAGCTTCGTCAGGGCTATACACAAACAGTTTGTGTATATCCCTGACGAAGCTCGTTACAGAGTGAAACCGGTTGGCGCTCTTGACTAAAAATAAAGTGGTTTTATACAACGTTTTAAAAGTGTTTAATTCTAATTTTAAATATGTCAAAGCACCAAGTAATAGCTTCTTTCCAAAGTGATAATAATGAATTAGTACGAATGAAAACGCTTGTTTTCTACAAGTTTTATTATATTTTATGGGTATGACATGTTTCGCCTAGCTAAGGCATTTGATAATGTGATCGGTACAAGAACACCATTGTGAACTGTCTTTTAAGCTTTAGAGTTTGCTTTGTATTTTATTCCCGTACTTCGCTTCTTTGAAAAGTAAAAGTATTGAAAATGAGGTGAACGCTTGTAAAGAACCTGTAGCTAGAGTGCGAGTGTCGGAAAGGTGTCACAATGTTCCATTGAAGTTGTAGTAACAAAATAAAACTGTATCTACCGTTCACGGCGAACAGTTCGCCGGGACGGGAACCTACTTTACATAGATTTGTGGTTTTGTCTAATGATTCTCGAGGACAAAAAGATGTCACAGTAGCGTATCTAAGCAGTTCCATTGCTCCATTATGGTAATTAAATATATAACCCTGTTAACTGACTATCTTATAAAATGTTCGCACGAGTTAAAATGGGTCATGGAGCAACGAGGATAAAAATATATAATATATATTGTACATTATTATTTTAATGAAAAAAAAAATAAAAAGTACCTTTATTTAATTAAATACCCCTTATATTTCGGCATCTTCTGGTCAGACATCTTTAGCCATCTTCTGGTAGACCAGAAGATGGGAGTGAGCTGCCGAAACCGGTTGAAGTCAGAGCATAAGATGAATTTAAGTAAATACATATTTTATTCTTCTATATTCGCCTTCACTTTGTGTTGTGGATTCATATTTGAATAAATATAGTTACACTTTGTATGACTATACTTTTTATTTTTACTGAAGTCAGACATGTTTCGGTTACAAGTAACCTTTATCAGTGTATACAGGTTAAAATTGTATACATTGATAAAGGCTACTTGTAACCGAAACATGTCTGAGTTCAGTAAAAATAAAAAGTGTTGTAATACAATGTGTAATACAATATTTATTCACATATTTCATTATTTTTTATTATTTTCATTATTGAACATTGAACATTTACCATGAAATTACAAATAATAATATGCATGAAAACGCATGTTTTCTAGATGTTTTATTATAGTTTATGGAAATGAGATGTTTCGCTTTTCTCAGGCATCATCAAATGACATGTTTTGCCTTAGAAAGGCAAAACATGTTATTTCCATAAACTATAATAAATTCTCTAGAAAACAGACGTTTTCATATGTACTTGTATTAATTGTTTAATTAAATGAGGTTATTTCACAATATGAATAGAGATTAGCTCATTATTATGAAGAAGGAATCTGGTTGTATCTTGTCTTAAACCTAAGTCCCTTTGATTAGAAACCAAGCGATCTGTCTTCTAGACCACCACCGGTTTATTATTATATTATATTAATATTATTGTAAATATTAATATTTTTATTAGTATCATTACTTTGTTGAATAACGTCTCCTTCTTCGGCTTTCTTGAGATCTTGCGATCTGTTCAGATATTAATTCAAACTTATTTCAACGATAATTGGTCCTGCGTCCAACATTCTCTCCACCTCTTTGCTCGTTCTGATGGTCGAAGGCACTCTGGAGTCTAGTGCATCACGATCTTGGGAAACCTCGCTGGGTCCATCCTCTCACCCTGGTCTCATCTTCTCTGCCTGTTACATCTCTCAATGTCATTTATATTCCAGATTCTGCGAATATCTTAGTGGTAGGTATAAAAGCATTCTAATCAAGCTATGTCGCAATGTTTTCATTTCTGACGTTCTAAGAAAATGTTGCGTTTTGACATTGTGCGCTTCAATAAACGTTCGCATATTTATAACGCAAGCCAAATCGATGCATAGATTGGAATACGAACATATAACGAAATATGCATAGTACCATGATAATGGATATAACCTTTACGTTGTCTTATTAATAGCGTGTACAGAAATTCGAAGATGAATAGCCTCTAACACAGGAGAACATCGAAGCGCTTCTGCGCAGCAATTCGGGACATAAAATATGATAGGTCTCTTTGCACTGATATAAATGTTGGGAACGTATAAATTTAGTTCTCTCAGTATTCCTGGATTTTAAATACCCCCTGATAACAGTTTAAAGAAATGCTTTACTAGAAGTATCAAACGATATGTTTCAAGAGTGTTATGACAAGTCCACTGATGAATATTATTATTTTATATTTAAAAAAAAGGGAACGATTTGTACAACTTCGAGACAACTCTTCAACTTTTTCGTTTACAACATGAGACGCCATTAAGTTGTCAGCGTTCCAAATTTAATTTACCTCTTCGTGAAATGATAATACTGTGAAAGTATTCTTCTTGTTCTTCTTTTTGTCCTGTCACACCTCCGTGGTGCATAGGGCCTCAAGGAATCTTCTCCACCCGACTCTATCGCATGCCTGATGCTTAACATCGTCCCAAGTGAGACCTGCTGCCTTAACCTCGTCCTGCAGGGTTCTTCTCCAGGTGGCTCTAGGTCTGCCTCGCTTTCTCTTTCCCCCATAGGGGACCAGTCTAGTGCGCCCTGAGCGATGCAGGCTGGGTTCCGTCTCAGAGTGTGACCGATCCACTGCCATTTGCGCCTAGCGACTTGTTCTCTAATTGGCTTTTCGCCTGCTATAGTCCAGAGAACGGCATTTGACACTGTTTGGGGCCAATAGATTTTGAATATTGAGCGAAGGCACCTATTTATAAACACCTGGAGTTTACCAATAACGTCTGCGGTAGACTTCCAAGTCTCACATCCGTACAGCAGTACGCTTTTAACGTTACTGCTGAATACTTGGAGCTTGAGCTTTCTCGTGAAAGTATTAAAGTAATAATAATTATTTACGAGTTGAAAGACTTTGCACTCAATTTTCAAACCTGCTCTTAAATAAATACGACAAATGTTTCTCGGGTTCTTGGGTACATCCATGCCTTTGTCTTTTTTGACCGACCGCGACGTTTCGGAGATTATTGCAGATTACCATGAAGATGTAGTATTCAAGAATATTCGAAACGTCGCCGAAGATGACAGCACGAGACACTGGGATACATAATATCCCAGAAATATTAAATCAATCGTTAAACTCTACGTATATGATACATAAAACGTCATTTAGATATGTCGACATTTAAAAGGGCCAAACGACGAAAATATTATGATACCCATTTTTTTTATAAGAAGTCAAACAATTACTTATTGAACTTCAAATAAAAAAATAAATAAAAACTTTGAAAAATAAAATATACGAAAACGTGTGGCGATGAGGTTCGCAACCCATTACACGGCGTCTCCCGCGGGGCGAAGAGAGAAGGATGGAGTGCGCATCGGTTAAAATGAGACAATCCATTATTTCTGCCTACCCTTTCGGGGAGACGGCATGATGGTTAGTTAGTTAGTTTAAATAATAAAGTAAAGGAATATATATCATATTCTTTTACAACTTTAGTTTCTTATTTAAATTAGGTTAACCTACCCGATTTACTATCGATTTTGTTCTAAGTTGTGCTTGTTCAGGATAACAAAACATACTCAGATTTTTCATTATGCTTATGTAGCTTCTCTTGGAGTAAAATCGATTGGTAGAACAAAAGGTATATGTATAAACAAAATATATCCGGCTCGAGACCACAGAATGTCCGCGTATATTTTGGACATTCGGGAACACCCATGCCACCAGAAAGGCAACGCTCACTCGAGTCATTAGAACCTATGCAAACATCATTGCAATTCCAGTAAGAACTATTAAAACTAGTTTCTACGAACGTGCTTTCAGCGTTGCGAGTCCGTTGACGTGGAATAATCTAAGTATGAAAATAGCGATCTTAGATTGAAAAAACCTATGAAGACTGAACTGTTCGGTCAGTTTTTATACAATATTTCCTTGTGTGCTCTTGGGTAATAAAAATGACTAAAAACGGAACACTTCAAAAATAAATAAATATAGAAGCGTTTTTTTTTTAAATTGCACTAATAATTAAAAAATGTTTCATAGAAACAATGTATTTTCAACTCAAATCTAATCAGTTAATTTACTCAAAAGACATTACAAACAGTATAAATGTTTAAGTCATCTATTGAGTACATGTAAAATATTAAATAATTCAACATAATACCAGGAACGCATTAGAGATGGTTCGACATTAGGAAGATAAGATGCTTTTTAAAGTCGAGAGTATTTGTCCCCTGATCGTAACTTTCACTAATATGAAAGACGTCGATCTCCGAGGAGACTGCGTTCAGCAGACTAATTGCTCTTCCCACCGGTGTCACCAGAGGCAGATTGGTTTTGGCGGCCGGTAGGTAAAACAATCTGTGCTGTCGGTGTCGGAGATATCTATCGGGGCCAAAAAGTCTCTCATAGATGATACCGAGATCTCTCATCGTAGATACATGTGCTAGTTGCTGGCTGTTCATCGTGTATCTATGATACACAGTTCTCAATGCTAAATTAATTAAGTATGCTAAAATCTGTTTCACGATTGATCTTCTAGTGAAAAATCACTTTGCGTTGTGGATTCACATTTGAAATAATTTTAGAAATCATTGTATTTTCCCAAATTTTTTTGGACTATTCTCAAATATGTTTCACACTCTTCCACAGTATAGAAATATTTCTACAATAAAGAAGAGCGCCTGTGTCCCGAAACGTGTTTGTGAAAAGCGCAAAAAAGTTATGTGAAAAAACAATGCTTCCAAAAAGAAATTCAAAAATGTATTAATAAAAATATTAATTTATTTATAAAACATATTTTTTCTAGCTACTTCACTGTCTAGTAATCATCTTCATTCATCTTCTTCGTCTCGTGAATATAGCATTGAAAACTTTCTGTCAATTTCCGTATTCTACTTTTCTTTAGGCAACCAGTGAACTAAAACTGACCATTAATGTAATGAAGTCTTCATAAATAAAATAATACTTTCTTCCATCACAAAAGCATGGCAATGTTGCAATAGTACTTGCATTTCTGAAATCGATCAAGCTTTTTACCGACATTTTTGAAATACGTATTATGTTCGTAAAGTGGCTAATTTGAGATTGACATTTTAATGAAAAAGACAAAATTATGTGTAATAAAAAAGTGGCATATTCATTTTATATTTAATTTCATATCTAAAAACGTAGAAAAATAGTCATTGTTTAAAACTAATTTTAGTTCTGAAAATATTTAAATTTAGAACACTGTTATTACGTATTCAATGGAGTTTGTCGCGACAGCTGTTTCGCCAACCTATGTTGGCATCATCAGGGGATACATACAGAGCTGTTTGTAATATCTGATGATGCCAACACAGGTTGGCGAAACAGTTGTTGCGACAAATTCATTTAAATATATACGTATTAACAATTTAAACATTTTACCGTGTTGTAATATCATAATAACAATGGATTATCTATTTTTTGTTCACAATTTTAAATTTATTTTAAATCATACTTACAAATTAATCACGTCTCTTGTAATTTTATATAAAAAAAATGTTTTTTGTATTTTTGAATAAACTAAACAACATGTGGTAAGTTATGGTTAAACAATATGTTGAAATTATAATATTAACGAATGCACAAGAAAATGTCTTTATAAGAGGGGAATAGAATTCATATTACATGTTGTAAGTATCAACGAATTGCATTTAAATATAATAAATAATTCAAAATGGTTCCTTATATTTTAGCCGAACATATTTGATAATGTGACAGCGCGGTCTTGACATTGAGGTTATGTTTTAGCCTTCTATAAGCTCCCTCAACCGACAATGAGTAGTGTAGTGTCGCGAACGTCCGCAAAGTCGTCCTTTACGCGCGGAACTACAATGTCCAAAGAATATTATCTTTCATTAAAATCGTCCCTTGATCATTGGCGATCGCCACAAATTAAAACGTTAAAAAAACTGTGCGTATAATGCGAGTGCGAGCCATTTGACAAAGCTTAAGGTCGCGAAAAATCTTGGTGAATTCCGTGTAAATACGAGAGGGGCGGACGCCATTCGCGTCAGTCGGTTTCGATCTTTCGTTGTGGCTGCGTGTAGGCCGCGAGTACGCCGCGCTTGCGCACCATTAGCCAATCACAGTCCTTCCCGCAAAATTTCCTAGCTTTCCCGGTACGAGCAGTGTTTCGAATTTTGAATTACGAATAAATGAACGCCGGGTTTTTAATAAAAGTTGAATAATTTCAAGCGACGAACACTTTGATTTTGAGTTTTGGGCAACATTAGATCGGGAAATAAAAAATATATCAATCACATTGTTTTGTGCAGCGTAAAGAATATAGTTTACTTCCGTATGCGGTAAGCATGTTTATATATTATTTCTTTAATTATTTGATAATTAATAAAAACTTGGATACAACAAAAAATATTAAACAGAACATGACAAATTTATTCGCGGTTATTTATTGTGTGAAATTAAATAATTTATAATTGAAGTACGTGAAATGATTTAACACATAATCACACCAAACGCATTCAAACCAGTAAAATTTGCTAGAAACTTACTAAAATAATTTATTTTAACCGTCGTATTTTTAAGTAAGTTTTATTTTAAATGGGAGATTTACAATACCGCAAAAATATACTATATTATATAAATATACTATATTTTTGCGATAACAAAGATGTTGATTAAATCAACATATTTTTAGAAAAATGTGGCAATAATTTTTTTTATTACATTAAAAAAATTACACACTCCTTTTTCTGTATCAATGTTAAATATTTCTGTTGATTATTTTTATGAATTATATTTTTTAAATCAGCATTCAAATGCTTTTAAACAACTTTAATAGCAATATGTTATTTAAATTCATCACCATTTTGTCGACGCCAGCGAGACTGGCGAAACCGGTCGCTGTCGAAATAAAGACAAAAGTGGAAGTATTTAAAAAAATCATTTTATTTAATTATTATATAGATATGTCAACAATACAAAAGTTGCCAGTTATTAACTATGTAATTTTAAACACTCTTATAATATTAGAATTTGTTAATTTAAGTTTTATGAAATTGTTGTGAAATCGGGTGTTAAAATCAAATACTTGAATTTTTTTATATGTCTTTAGAACATCACACTATTTATATCTTTAGAGTAATCTTAATTAAAAAAAAAATATTTGTGTATTATGTATGTTTACTGCAAATTTTGTAAAGCCGTAAATTGGTTGTTATAAACGGTTTATAATACCATATTTTACGGACTATAAGACGCACTTTTTTCTTAAAAAAAATAGCCTCTGAAATTCGAGAGCGTCTTATACTCGAAATAAATATAAAAATGGCCAGTGTTTAATTTAAAATTCAGTATTAAAAATGGCCATATCGGCCGTGCACCGATGCGGTATTTAAATTTTTATGAGGCTTTTATTGTATATATTATAAAATTAATACCATACTTGGACTGTGTTGATAATTAAAATATTTATACAAATTTTAGTTTTATTGTGTCCACAATCTGTATATGGACAAGTGTATGAAAGAACTTAAAGGTATAAATGCTGGTGCTAAGATGAGTGATCTGTCTGAAAATTGTCTGCTGTACGCGGACGATGCCGTTATCGTTGCGGATAGTGCGGACGAATTACAAGTCTTGGTGTCGAGAATGTATGAGGTATGCAAGTCAAATGATTTAATGATGAATGTCGGAAAGTCAAAGGTGATAATTTTTGAAAGGGAAGGGCAAATGACAAAGCGAAAACGGCCGTTCACAATGGAATTCTGGTCCCAACCCTAATGTATGGAAGCGAAGCATGGAACTGACAGAAGAAGGATGAGAGCAGAATGAGAGTTCGGACATATGGAACGCATGGATGGAGAAAGATTGGTTAAGAAAGTATACGTTAATGATGTAAATGGGGTACGGAGTCGAGGCAGACCGAGGAAAACATGGCATGACCAAATTAATCAAATTTTAAAGGTTGGTCATGTTAGAAGTCGGAGGAATCGACGTGCGTGTATGACTCTTTGTATGAATGTGGAGGAAGCTAGAGAGGTTTGCCTCTCTCTCTGCCTACCCCTGCAGGGAAACGGCGTGATGGTTTGTATTGTATTATTCAAGTCCGGAAGCAACAACTACCTGAATAATATCGATGACTTGCCGTTTTTTGAGCAATCACGTATTGCTGTACATTATTTGCCGACGAGGCAATTATTTGTCATTATCTATTTTTTGTGATATAATACAAAAAAGTATTCGCGTAACAAAAATACTCCATCAATTAAAACGAACGTTTTTTTTTCATCCTAGTTTTACACGCACGATAGGTAATTTACTTAAGTTATAGACATTTTAAATGATCATGTCATTACATTAATTGTTTTAATTGAAAACAACGTAAAAAAGACAAATTAATAAATATGTTAAAATACTTATAATAGTAATACGACCTTAGTGGAACACCCTAAGGTCTCTGGTTCGACTCCCGGTGATGACAGTGTGATTGTCACATTGTTTTTGGTCTAGTGTAGAATTCACGTGACAATAAAATGACAATAGATTAGCTTCCTCTCACATGTCACGAGAATCAAAATGATTACTATACCCTTTACATCGATTTGGCTCGCGCTGTCATGATGTAAAGAGCGATTTAACAAAATAACAATAATATATTTTTAAATTTAAATTCAGAACACATATTGCAAATCTTAATGGCCCTTGCACAAGTATGGATTAATGTATTATAAATTATATCAAGTAGATGCCCTTTATATTATAAAACATGTGTCGAGGTGATTACACCACGAAAACGGTGTTTTAAAGCATATAAGTATAATAATAACAATGATGATAAAAATAGTAATATTAGTAATACTAGTCATAATTATATTAAGTACTCATTAAATAATGGCTAAGCAAGTCGAAACCAGTCACCCCTATTGAATAAATTAAAAAGTAATAATAAATAAGCAATAATAATAATAATAATGTTTTTTTTTACAACAGGTCGTTTGAACCCAATTACTGTATACTGTTTTTAGCTAATATATTGATTCTCAAGAGACGTGACGTGGTAGCTAATTATCGTCATTTTATTGTCACGTGAATTCTACACCAGATCAAAGACAATATGACAATCACAATGCCATCGCTAGCTTATATAAAATTTTTCTCAAAAATACAATTTTTTTTAAATTTATCATTCACAAACCAACCCGTTCTTGCGATTTACATATAAAATATGTTACAACGAGAATTCAAGAATCGATCACGTTTTATGGGAGATTACTGGTTACCTGATAAGTATTGACTAAGAGATGAATATGCAAGCATCATACCCATGTACAAATGAAATGCTAGTAATGATTTTTCGCAAGAAAATTGTGGAAAATCACTAACATAATTCATGAAGTAACCTTTACAAAATAATATTTGTAAAAATAATATCACAATAATTATAATATTCTTACTTCACTTGTGATATTTATCCTTACCATACGGTGATGTGTATCTAGTACACATTTCTTCAAATAACTCTAAACTAAATAACCATCACACCGTCTTTCAGAAGAAGTATGCAGTAATTATGAATCGCCTCATGTTTCTTTCCCGGCAAAATTTTTTCGCGTCCTCAACATTCATACACTTCACATGCCGGACTCTTAATATTTGATTTATTTTATTATTCCACTTTAATATCTCTATTAATATCATAGAACTTGAAGAACTAATTAACCAGGAAACAGTGGTGAGATTCTGTAAGTCTTAACGCCTACGGTGGGCTGGCCATGTGGAAAGAATGCCAGAGGGTAGAACACCACAAATTATATCCAGATGGATGCCTCGCGAAAAGAGACCAAGAGGCAGACCGAGGAAAATATGGGCGGATTGCGTGGAACAAGATTGGGAGAAAATGGAAGGAGCTGGGGAATTGAGAGAGGGTCAGAGGCAGAAGTCAGTGGAGGACCGTTGTGGAGGAGGCCAAGTCCCACACCAGGATGTGGCGCCGAGAAATGAATAAATGAATATCATAAAATTGAAAAATAAACTGTGTTAACAATTTTGATGTAGAGTGTTAAATGCAAATAAAATAAGTAAATGTAGTGCGAATGTAAGTGCTATGAGCAAAATAATAAATTTTCATTAAGATAGTTTGGACACAGGTTAAGAATAGAATGAAAAATAATTGACAAAGAAAGTATATGTTAACGATGTAATCAAAACAATAAATAAAGAATGACCGTGTAATACATGCCATAATCAAATCAATCAAATATTAAACGTCCACCACGCGAGGAGTCGGAGAAACCGATGTGTGTGCATGATATGGTGTATGAATGTTGAGGAAATTATTCGTGATGGTTATTAAGTCAGTTATTTTTTTATTTAAATGAGTTTATATTATACATACGAAACTTGTTTTTATAGATAAAGTTGAATTTATCAATGAAAGCGAAAAAGGCCGTTCACAATGGATTTCTGGTCCCAACCCTTATGTATGGAAGCGAAGCATGAAATTGCAGAAGAAAGATGAGAGCGGAATAAATGCGGTAGAGATAAGGGCCCTAAGACGTATGTGTGGTAGAACGATGTACGACAGAATCTCAAATGCTGATATTAGAAAGGAATGTAAAGCGAAAGAAGGTATTATGAACAAAATTATGAAAGGATTGCTGCGTTGGTTCGGACATATGGAACGCATGGTTGAAGAAAGAAAAAGTATTCGTTATCGATGTAATTGGAGTACGGAGTCGAGGTAGGCCGAGGAAAACATGGCATGACCAAATTAATCAAATTTTAAATGTTGGTCATGTCAGAAGCCGGAAAAATCGACGTGCGTGTTTGACTCGCTGTATGAATGTGGAGGAAGCTAGAGAGGTATGTCAGGATAGAGAAGTGGGGCGGTCCATTATCTCTGCCTACCCCTGCGGAGAAACGGCGTGATGGTTTGTTGTTGTTGATGTTGTAAGTTATTTTAGTTAAAGAGTATTCAGAGTTTATGGAATTTAATATTATTAATAGTAATATGATTTTTGTACGTAATGTTCGAATGATACGTATTATTTTAGAAGACATCTTATTTGCATAAACTAGTTTGAATAGTACGTAGATATATGCATTATCCTTTATCCTGTTAGTCAGGGTCGTTTCGTAAAGAAACAGGAAGCAATTGCAAGGATCTTTTGCTACAACATCGCTGTATTTTACTCTACCCGGTTGTCCTTAATATTTTAAATAATTGAATACTTGTATACTTTGCAAGCAAGAAACATCTATAGTTATAACTTGTCGAAGTTGTTACTACCAGAAACAATAATATTATATTTTTTAACTACTCGTATATATAAATTTTCCATGATTTTTAAAATGAATTAAGATACTAATAATACGAATGAAAACGTCTGTATTAATTGTTATATTTAATATGGACCGTTATGTATGGAAGCGAAGCATGGAACTGGCAAAAGAAGGATGAAAGTAGATACTCTGTGTATGATAGAGTGTCGAATGAAAACATAAGAAGTGAATGCGGTGCGAATGATGGTGTTATGAACAAAATTATGAAAGGTTCATTAAGATGGTTTGGACATATGGAACGAATGAATGGAAAAAAAATTATATGTTAACGATGTAAATGGAACCAGAAATAGAGGAAGACCGAGGAAAACGTGACACGATCAAATAAATCAAATATTGAATGTCGGCCATGTGAGGAGTCAGAGAAATCGACGCGCGTGCATGACACGATGTATGAATGTTGAGGAATCGAGAGAAATATGTCAGGAAAGAAAAGTGTGGCAGTCCATTCTTTCTGCCTACCCCTTCGGTGAGATGGTGTGATGGTTAGTTAGTTAGTTAGTTTAATATGGAATTTTTTAGCATTGTTCAAGAAACAATAAATGACATAGTTATTTCTAGAAATATACATATCATTTTGACATGACATTTTTATACGAAAACTAGTGACTAAAAATACGAGTGAAAACGCCTGTTTTATAGAAGTTTTATTTTATTTTATGGGAATGACATGTTTCGCCTCACTGCCTATTTGATAATGCCTGAGAAAGGAGAAATATGTGATTCCCATTAAACATTCTAATACTTTTTAGAAAACAGACGTTTTTATTATTGAGTTTACATCATTATTCAAGAAACAATACATATTTAAGAATTTCTTCTATGTTCGCCATACTTTGTGTTGTAGATGTTTTATTTGTCTTTTTTTTTATATATACAATACTTTGTAAATATATAATATTATATTTACAACACTATTAAAATTACATATCAGACATGTTTCGGACAACCGGTTCTTTTTCAGTGATACACTTTAAACATCTGTCAAAATTGATAATATTTGTAAACAATTTTATAATATTTGAAATATGTATCACTGAAGAAGGACTGGTTGTCCTAAACATGTCTGATATGTAATTTTAATAGCGTTGTATATACAAAGCATATAAAAAAAGAAAAAGACACAAAATTAAGAGTCTGTTGTTTACATTTTTAAGTTTATTTTTCTCGATATGTTTTTAAGGTTTTATACCTTCATTACCGAAAAACTATATAAACAATTTACATCGTTCTTCCGATTATGAAGGTATTAATACCTTAAAAACATGTTGAGAAAAACTAGAAATAGAAAAATATAGTGCTTTAATAATTAAAAAAAATCGTCATTGTAGAATTCCACGGCGTTAAAGACTCGAGTTTATATTAAAAAATAAACGAGTATATTGCGTTATATAATAATTACATATTTAGTGAAATTAGAGTGTCAAAAAGAGATTCCATATTTATTCCATTATAAAACATTACGCTGCAAACCCGCGCATGCGTATTAATGTTAATCAGAAATTATCATTATCGCAACATGCGACCACAATAGTCAAATCCCATGATTGATGGTGCATTGGTAAGGAGAGAAAACACCGACGCGATATATCATTACTAGGCTTTGGATAGGAAGATAATCGCACGTGTTTGTGGAATTAATTGAGATAAAATTGCACAATCTCCGCGCAAAGGTCAAATTCCTCATGCGTCTGTATTTACCTGAGTAAGCTTGATAAATTTTACATAATGTTAGGCAATTGTTAAAAAATTTACAGTCGCGAAATGGGCCCATAGCTGAATATTTTATTAACCTTTCGTTAACGATGCTGTATTCTTATTTCATATTGTTGTTATTTTTTATCGAAAATCGGAGATCAATTACCAATCCAATAAAACGATATCGTTTGCGACGCTTTGGTAAATGGTATATATCAACGATTAATGAAGAGGCAAATGATCGGCGTGAGTCCCCCGAGACAAAATAAGAAATGAAGAAATAAGACGCCGAACCAAAGTTGTCGACATCATGGATCGTACGGCTAAATTATAGTGGCAATGGGCTGGGCATATAGCAAGACAGCTGTGACCTTAAATTCCAAGACTTCCAGAACATAGATGGAGGGATGCGATTAAAGAGATTGGTGGTACGACGATGCATGTTTCCCAATATCGACAGACATGGAAGCAGAAAAAGGAGGGCTACATTCAGTTCGTGCATTCGTTATGCTATCTTTTACTAGAGCATTGAGAACTGTGTATCATAGATACACAATGAACAACCAGCAACAAACATATGTATCTACGTTGAAGGATCTCGGAATCATCTATGAGAGTAGGCTGACTTTTCGTGCACATATCGAGAGGATTTGTGACATTGCACTGAGGATGTTGGGCTTCATCATTCGGACCGGAAGAGTTTTCAGAGATCCCAATGTGCTCAGAGTCCTATACAACGCGTTGGTTCGGAGCAGACTCGAAAGTGGTTCTGTGATTTGGAGTCCTCACGAGGGAGTATGGTAGTTATCCGTGGCTCTATTCCACGGCATTTCTTTTGGGAATGCTCGGAACCAATTCTTTACTGTTTCGAAGAGATGGGCACCCATTTCCTTAAATTAATCAGGGGATATTTCGAGAACTCGGACGTGTTAAAGGGTGTTTGTCTTTTTGTCTCTGATAGATTTCTTCGACAGCGACAGCACAGATTGTTTTACCTACTTGCCACCAGAACCACTCTGCCTCTGGTAACACCGGTGGGAAGAGCAATTAGTCTGCTGAACGCGGTCTCCTCGGAGATCGACGTCTTTCATGTTAGTGAAAGTACGTTCAGGGGACAAATACTCTTGACTTTAGAAAGTATCTTGTCTTCCTTATGTCGAACAATCTCTTATGCGTTCCTGGTATTATGTTGTATTTTTTTTTTATATTTTACCTGTACTCAATAAATGTCTTAAACATTTTGCAGTTTGTATTATCTTTTGAGTTGATAAACTGGTTTGATTTGATTCAGAAGTGGATGGATACAGGCTTGTGTTGATGATGATGTAACCGTTAGCCAATTAAATAAAAATGTTTTTAGCATAATATTTAAAATATTACCACTTTTGTCTGTTGTTAATTAAAGGAATATCATATAAATATTAGAATTTTTCAAATTTCATACTCTTATTAATAAAAAAGCAGTGAATACGCAGCACCGCGTGGATTTTTTTAGCACCAGAAAATGTCAATAAAAAGAGTCAATTTTGCACATAATCATCATCACAGAACTCTTCGATTAAAATTAATTAGATTATTTATATGGGCCAATAGAGAGCGATTGTTGAGTGTGAAAATTAGAAAGGTCTCATATTTGGGTCATATTAATGGGTAAAGTGGAGGGACGTCGGGGAATTGGTAGAAGGCAGCTATCCTGACTGCGGAACATAAAAGAGTGGACAGGAATAACATGAGTTCAGAACCTGTTCCAAGTGGCGCAGGACAGAGATGCCTTTGCTGCAGTGATCGCCAACGTTGGGGGAACCTGACACGGTACCGAAAGAAGAAGATATGGTTCATATAATATTATATTATCTTAATAGATAAGAGTTAAAACCGTTGTATTGAGACCAGGCTGGGAGCGTATAAACATTACAAAGATCGAAACAAGACTTTTACTTCCTCTGTTCGGCAAATGGGTATTTTTGTGCACACAAATGAAAGTCAATGTTAAGGCCGGCAGCACACCAGCGTTCTCCTCTCGGTAAATTTATTCAAATCTGGCGCTTTTTGCGTGCTCGATGATCTCGAGTCTGTGTTTTGTGCGCGCCCGGCCTAAACAGATTTCTTCGCTCGGTGCTTCGGTACGTCCCTCTTTTTTAGGTTACTAAGCTTTTTTATACGGTTTGCCATTTACATAATACATTTTTATAACATAAAGACGTATATATCGTACAATTAAACGAATCACGCGACACAAAGAACAATAACATTTAAAAACAAATAAAATTCTCACTTTCTTGTACTTATTACACAAATGTTTCAACACTCTTGAAACTCGTCGAATGAACTTTCAAGGAAAACATTTTTTTAAACTATTATCGAGGTATTTACAATCCAGGAATACTGAGAGAACTAAATCTATCCGTTCCCCATAGTTATTGCAGAGCAAGGGGGCATATATTATTTTATGCCCCAAATTGCCGCACAGAGGCCCTTCGAAGTTCTCCAGTATTGAAAGCGATTCGTCTTTTAAATGAGGTTGCAAAAGAGATAGATCTCTTTGGATGCAATTATGGTGAATTTGTGAATACCCTTAAGATAAAGGCAGCAAAGAAATAACTGACATTCCTATTCATAAGGTTCAATGTACTCGTACATTTCCTTTGATATTATTTTTTTTCACCATTTATATCGATTTGCCTTGCGCTGTAATGATGTAAGGACTTTTTCAACAAAATAATTATAATAATAATGTTTCGGGCCGCAGACGCCCTTCTTCAGAGTAAAATTTTAAATATTTCAGTCTTAAAATTTCCATACCAATTCTTCCTAGAAGCCTAAAGTCTTCATCTCTCTTGAAATATTTGTCAGATGGTATCAAATATTTTTCTTTATTTTTATATGATTATAAATTCCGTATATCAGAAAAAATATATACATAAAAAAGAAAAACACTTGACCTTTTAAAACCAATAAGTTGTTCTATGATGACCTTCGTGGGCGAGTGGCAAGACATATGACTACGAAGGTTCGACTCCCGGCGATGGCAGTGTAATTGTCACACTATCTTTGATCTGGTGTTGAATTCACAATAAAATGGCGATAAATTAGCTTCCTATCACACGTTATGAGAATCAATACCTAAAAATTGTATAAAGTACTCGCAATTAGGCTCAAAAATGGAAAATCTACATGAATCATATTAAAAAGGCTCAAATAGCATCCTAAGAACCAACAAAAAATGGTAAACTTAGCTGCAAACCAATCCCTTGGATTTAAACTAAAGCAGAAGTTAAAATAATAACAAACAGAACTTAATTTAATGCTTAGTTGTCAGTTTTATAAGCTGTTAAAATAAAAGTAATTCGTTGTCAAATAGTACTTTGTTTACAACATTATAAATTATCCTAACAAACTAATATTTCATCATGCCATATATTTGAAGGCGTAAGCAGAAAGGATGGATCGCCACACACTTCCTGATATACCATTTCTACATCCGTATACCGTGGCGGCCATGTTCAAATATGACCGCCTATTAGTATTTAATTTATTTGATTACATTGTATTTAATTCGGTATTTTCTGTTCTTGTTCATAAAACGTATCTCACGGACTTGGAAACCTGATTTGATTCCCTGATAGCCGACTCTGCAACAGGAAAATCTAAAAAAATTGCTTTTGGTTATAATAAGATCCAGATATAATAGATAACTTCAGTATTGCAAAGCCCACAGACTGGAATGATGGTATAGACTACTACACCGCATTTGAATATCAATCAAACAGCCAAAGATATTTCTGGAATAATCTTAAAAATTTTCACATTGCAACAATTTTTTTCAAAAAATTTATTCTTGACAACAACAACAACAACAAACAATCACGCCGTTTCCCCGCAGGGGTAGGCAGAGAGAATTGACCGCCACACTACTCTATCCTGACATACCTCTCTAGATTCCCACACATTCATACAGCGAGTCATACACGCACGTCGATTCTTCCGGCTTCTGACATGACCAACCATTAAAATTTGTTTAATTTGGTCATGCCATGTTTTCCTCGGTCTATCTCGATTCCGTACTTCATTTACATCATTAACGTATAACTTAACCATTATTTCTCCACCCATGCCCTCCATATGTCCGAACCTACGAAGCGATCTAATCATAATTTTGTTCAGAATACCTTCTTCCGCTCTACATTCTTTTTTTATATCAGCATTTGAAATTCTGTCGTACATCGTTCTACCACACATACGTCTTAGGGACCTCATCTCTACCGCATTTATTCTGATCTCATCGATCTTTTGCCAGTTCCATGCTTCGCTTCCATACATAAGGGTTGGGACCAAAACTCCATTGTGAACGGTTTTATAAATTATATTCCCGTATACACTTTCGATTGGATCTTCTAAGATAGGTACTGAGGTCTAATATTGTGGTTATTCCTTTTACGTTTGATGGCAACATTGTTGGAAAGATAATTTGGTGAGTAATCGATTAATGCGATGGTACTGAGTGTTCCTTATAAGGAGGATAGATTTTGGGTACTTGAACGGCTGGGGGTGTTCAGATCATAATTTAAGATTTTTTTATTTCAGGGTTAGGATGTGTTAAAACGTTCGGCAAGTTTCCGTAATTGTGTAACTAACCTGCTAGTTGAAATACACTATCTTACATTAAAATATACATATACACATACATATGTATATCGTAATAATTAATACAAATGAAAAAACTTATGTTTTTCTAGGAGTTTTATTATATTTTTTGGGGGTATGACATGTTTCGCCTTTCTAAGGCATTATCAAATGTGGCTATACTTGGGCGTGTTACTCTTTATATACTCTATTGAGAGGAGCATAGTATGGCAAATTAACAATGATGTGGCTTTTTACAATGGAAAAGATAATTATTGGGTGGAGTCCAGAAAATAGAAAGTGTATCCTGGAACTCATTATGAAATTTTTAACTGGGGTGAAATTTTTGTAACATGCCCAAGTATAGCCACATTTGATAATGCCTTAGAAGGGCGAAACATGTCATACCCCCAAAAAATATAATAAAACTTCTAGAAAAACATAAGTTTTTTCATTCGTATTAATTATTTAATATGGAGTTTTACATCATTGTTCAAAAAACAATAAATATATGCATATCGGTTCTACTTTTTATCGTGTATCAACTATTTGTATAGTATCAATATTATAACATTTATTTTACCTATATTTTTAACAAGAAGAGTAAGAAACAATTTAAAAATACACTAAAAACTTCAATGAAAATGCAATTTTTAGATTACTCTAGAGGAGGTCTCAAGATTAACATGTCCAAGACAGTAGACCTACGAGTGTCCACAAATGACTCCACCCCAATCTTGCTCCACGGTGTCCCCCTTGTGACCACGACCAGCTTCTGCTACCTCGGTAGTATGATAGCAGGCTCAGGAGGTACGGAGGAGGATGTAGCCAGCAGACTTGACAAGGCAAGGGAAGCTTTCGCTATGTTTCGCCCTGTATGGCGCTCCGGTATCATTTCGAGAAAGCTCAAGCTCCAAGTATTCAGCAGTAACGTTAAAAGCGTACTGCTGTATGGATGTGAGACTTGGAAGTCTACCGCAGACGTTATTGGTAAACTCCAGGTGTTTATAAATAGGTGCCTTCGCTCAATATTCAAAATCTATTGGCCCCAAACAGTGTCAAATGCCGTTCTCTGGACCATAGCAGGCGAAAAGCCAATTAGAGAACAAGTCGCTAGGCGCAAATGGCAGTGGATCGGTCACACTCTGAGACGGAACCCAGCCTGCATCGCTCAGGGCGCACTAGACTGGTCCCCTATGGGGGGAAAGAGAAAGCGAGGCAGACCTAGAGCCACCTGGAGAAGAACCCTGCAGGACGAGGTTAAGGCAGCAGGTCTCACTTGGGACGATGTTAAGCATCAGGCATGCGATAGAGTCGGGTGGAGAAGATTCCTTGAGGCCCTCCCTATGCACCACGGAGGTGTGACAGGACAAAAAGAAGAAGAAGAAGAGGAGGAAGTGGTAAATCGGTAATAAATTGTGCTTGTTATAGCTATAAGAAAACATTTTTTGGCCAACCAGAATATAGAGGATATCGTCAAGGATTTTCCTCGTAAAATATACAGATTGATAATGCAATATGCACACCATCAACTGCTTAAAAATACATTAAATCACTTGTGCCGTTATTCCCATCAATAAACGAAAACAGTTTTCGTATTATTTTATTTCTTGAAAAACTCCATATCAATTATTGAGCATTTATAAAAACATCAGCTATATTAAGATACTAGCTGACCCGGCAACGCTTCGCTATTGCTAAATTCGAGTACATAAATAAACCCAATATATATTCAACAAATACAATTAAAGTTCAATAACAATTCGTTTATTTATTGGATTAAATGCCATGTGTATGGATGCAAAAATGTGTGTCTATATCTTTAAAACAAAGTTTCAATCCAAGCAAACTCGCTGTGAATTATAAACTTGAATACATATTACTAAGGTAATTGAAAAACTATTTTTTGAATATTTTATATGAAATTTAATAATCAAATAAACAATATTATATCACATTTGCAGAAAACATTCATTATATTAAAGAAACAAAACTCTTGATTTTGTTGTCCATGAAATTCACATCAGAGCCAATAAAGTAAGTTTCTACGATCGTGATTTCGGCACTGCGAGTCCGCTGGCGTGGAATAGTAATATAGATGATAATACTACAAAAGCCTCCCTTCCCGACTTCCACAACTGTATCCCTCGCCGCTCTGCGCCATTGACCTCCTGCCACTCGTTTAATGTCATCAGACCATCTTGCTTGTGATCTGCCAGAATTTGTGTAGCTGTTTCTCTTTCGCCACTCCAGGCCAGAAGATCTTATCACCCGTTGTCCTTGCTTTATGACCGATCCCATTCCATTTAAACATTAGTTATTTTACACGCTGCATCGGCAACTTTGGTCCGATCCTTGATTCATCAATTTTGGGCCCTGAATTAAAAAAAAAAAAATTTGAATTGCCATAAGGCGGACACCGAAGAGACGCATAAGGCAAAATTTAAATTTCCATACAATGAATGAATTACAACTGTTTTTCACTTGTTTGCTGAAGATATTCTTCATATAAAAGGCAGTTCATGCTATATGCATAATAATAATAATAATAATTAGGCTAATTTGTCAAATTAACTAACTAACTAACTAACCATCACGCCGTCTCCCCGAAAGTGTAAGCAGAGAGAATGGACTGTCACACTTTTACTGATGCGGCACTCCATCCTTCTCTTTTCGCCCCGCGGGAGGCGCGGTGTGATGGGTTGCGAACCTCATCGCCACCAATAGGCATCTCCCGCGCACACTTCGATCGTCCAACACCCACAAAATAAATCTAAAACAAATAATATAAAATACAATGATATAAAATAAAATAACAAAATAAAAATAATTTTACACAAAATGTTCTTTTTAGACGGTGCACATATTGTCTATTTAATTTATAATATGTTCCACGTATCCACTGTTTTTTAATTTAGCACATAATGTAATAACACATAATGTTTTTTTCGATGTTGCACATGTTGACTTGGACGATCCGGACATTTGTGTTTATTTAATTTATGTTACACGTATCCACCATTTTTTAAATTATCTGTAGTAAGGCACTTAACCAGCAAGAACTTGAAAATAATATTGAAGAAATGATTCAAATTGTCATTGGAACAAATGAAAAATTTATTTCTACACCTGTCAAAATTCTTTACAAAAACGATAAAACTAATAAAACCTTTTAATCTGATTAATTTGTCAAATTAATTAAACTAATCAGATTTTAAAGGTTGGTCATGTTAGAAGTCGGAGGAATCGACATGCGTGTATGACTCGTTGTATGAATGTGGAGGAAGCTAGAGAGGTTTGCCAGGATAGAGTAGTGTTATGGTCCATTCTCTCTGCCTACCCCTGTGGGGAAACGGCGTGATGGTTTGTTTGTTTGTTTAATTTGTATAATCGCCGTTTTCGTGAATAGCTCACCTCAAGGGCGCTTTGACATTGTTTTTAGTCATGAAAGGTGCATGTGACAACAGCGAAATCACGATCGTAGAAACTTAATTTATTGGCTCTGATGTGAATTTCATGGACAACAAAATCAAGAATTTTGTTTCTCTAAACATATGAATGTTTTGTGCAAATGTGATATAATATTGTTTATTGATATACAGACAACCGTTGTTAACATTTTATGCGATAATTTGAAAAGGTGGGTTTTTAGGTGATATTTAAAGTCTGTCGGATTGTCAATGCATCTGAGGCGTGCAGGAAGCATATTTCAGGCGGACGAACCTACTACTGTGAAAGCCCGAGCAACACAAAATTCAGATATACTCGTATAGGTGGCACGTTGGTTTGACATCATTATTAAATCATTAGGGAGTTTATTAAATTCTGTAGAGGCTATAAATTGTAAGGATTTTACACCGAATCTAGTTGAACGCAATGCTTCTTATTCTGTGAGCGCGTATCATGTTGGTGTACGTCCGTATTGAATATTGGTCGAGTATTAGAGCGCGTTGATGACTTTATTATTTGTATTATAGTTTTAGTGATCTCTAATTTTGGATGGATTTGAAATGGAATTATTTTCGTCTGAGAATATAGGGCCCTTACATGAGTGTACCACGGTAGACGGAAAATATTTCTAACAGCCCGATTTTGGATCACCTGAATCTCATTAGCTTTCTTCTTTGTAATAAAGCCCCAAATACAGGAAAGGTAAGACAGATGAGAATGTATCATGGAGTAGTAAACATAAATTGTCTATATTCTTATGTAACGAATTAAACCAATTAATCCAATTTAAACCTGTACATACCATTCCAAATTAGTTCATAAAGATAACAACATTGTCTTGTGATACGCATATATCGAAGTGTGGGATCCATCCTCTGGACATGCGAACTCCAGTATCTTCTGCGTTGTTTTCCCCATCCTCTGCACATGCGCAATCCATTATCTTCTGCGTTGTCTTCCCCATCCTCAAGCAAATGAAATAACCTGAAATCAATTTCATTATCTTTGAATATTTTAAATCTCAGCATAATGTAGAATTTAATGGTCAAAAATGGAATATTACTGGACTCTTCTAACTGAGGCAGCTAATGCTGCATATAAGGATATGTTTACCTATCACAGCATTTGTTTTCAGAGAAAAACTAAAACAGCTGAAGTAACTCATAGTGTATTTGGGTATGTGTGCTGCTGGAATTACTCAGTGGAATGGAAAATAAAGAAGAATTGCAACATGCAGATGCACCAATATGGCTCATTATCAAAATAATTTCAATCCCAATACAAAAATATCCCCATTAGACCAGTGGTCTCTCACAACCAGGCAATTATTTTATCAAAACTTAATATCTAATCCCAAAGATATAGATTTTCGCCCTGCCAGAACAATTTTACATTAAAACAACATTATTAAAATAGATTATACCAATTAACTAATTATTACACAACGAAACGTCATAGCCTTGTGCTAAAGAAATAACAAAAATTTTACAAAAGCATTCATTACAACCAGACTCCTTCATATAAATTGTCTATATTCTTATATATACAAAATAAACCAATTAATTCAAAATTTAAACCTGTACATATCAAAATATAAACATTGAACTTACGGAACTGATAATCGCCGTTTTCGTGAATAGCTCACCTCAAGGGCGCTTTGACAATGTTTTTAGTCATGAAAGGTGCATGTAACAACAGCGAAATCACGATCGTAGAAACTTACTTTATTGGCTCTGATGTGAATTTCATGGACAACAAAATCAAGAATTTTGTTTCTCTAAACATATGAATGTTTTGTGCAAATGTGATATAATATTGTTTATTGATATACAGACAACCGTTGTTACCATTTTATGCGATAATTTGAAAAGGTGGGTTTTTAGGTGAGAATTAAAGTCTGTCGGCTTGTCAATGCATCTGAGGCGTGCAGGAAGCATATTTCAGGCAGCCCGAGCAACACAAAATTCAGATATATAGGTGGCACGTTTGGGAATGTGCTTAATTATTGTCTATAAACTGTAAATTTAAAAACTTTACCTGAAATTAATAATGGAATTTTCATATATGAATGAAAACTACTAAAAGTAGCTTATGTGTAATGTAAAAATGAGCCGGTTTTCATTCGCCACTCCAGGGTACATCTAATTCACTGATCATCCGTTGTTTGATTGATCTAATTCCATTTTAACGAAGTTATTTTGCACGCTGCATCGGTAATTTTCGTCCCATCTCTGATCCGTTACTTTATTTTCCTAGAAATAAACGGAAAAAGTCATAAGAATTGTGTCATTCATTCATATTGTAATTCATATTGTATATCATTAGAACTTTCTTACCGTTGCTGTGGTAATGTAACAATTTCCCTGACCAAAGTATGCGTATAAAGAAAACAGCAAAATAGAATAAACTGAAAATATATTTATGAATTAGAAATATAAATATTATATTATACTTACGGAAGCAAGTTTCTTCATATTCTTGTAGAGC
Source organism: Lepidostoma basale (assembly GCA_022606425.2). NCBI lineage: Eukaryota > Metazoa > Arthropoda > Insecta > Trichoptera > Lepidostomatidae > Lepidostoma > Lepidostoma basale. Next base: position 27,567 of record JAHDVF020000715.1, on the reverse strand, counting down.
TTCGACGTCCAATATTTTATATTTTCGCTATCATCCTTTGAAATAACCTGAACAATTTAATTATCATTGAATATTTTTAATCCCAAAAACTTCATAACCTAAAAGTACCGAAACTTCATACCTACAAAATATTACGACGTACAAAGATATTGTGACAGTTCAGAGACCACGTGACCAATCGAACGGCTAGAACTCTAGAAAACGAATATCATTAAGTAATCACCGTCGAACGTAAGAGAAACGAATAAGTTTCAGCCACACGAAAAAATAAAATTTCGTTCATAACCTCAAATTGACGCGTAAAAATTATACTCGCCAAAATTAAGAAGTATAATTACCTGTCTGCATTAGTGTACATTAAAATATGGCCAATAAAATAGACTGTACCAATTAAACAACCAATTATTTTAGTACGTAATAAGCAAAACGTATTAAGTATTATACATCCCAAAGTAAAACGCAATATATTGGACTGTCAGAAAGCAAAACACATTGTTGCCACTACACAAAATTACATGGAGACTGAATTCTCTCCAGACCGTGTCAAACGAATATAGACTCAAAAGATTGATACTCAGGTGATACGAACATTAAGGTCTATATTCGTTTGCACTACGAAAATTTTCAATTAATTGATTAATTTATAAAGTTAATTAGAGCTCGATTAATAACGAAAATATGCCTATGACGACCGCTAAATTCCAATTAGTCCATTCCCCAAGATACAGAAGGATCTGATGAGGAATCACCGAGAAATTAGGAGACACACACAACCCAGCTTGTGTTTTATTTATATGTAGATAAGTTTTGTTGCAGTATGTATCAAATGTTAACTGTGAAATGCCACCTGATATTGCCCAAGCAAGGCGAAACATATCATTTCCATATAAAATGTTATAATAAAACTTCTTAGAGACGTTGACGTTTTTAACAATTTCAAATAAATTTCATGTGACTTTTTTGATCTGCAATATTAGGAGGTGATTTCATTTCATATTTTTCACTGGAATCAACTTCACATTGAGATTTATGTGACATCATTATTGCGCAAAAACTACGATGAATTATCTATAGATGTATTTATTATTTCTTGAACAATGATGTAAGACTTCATATTAAATCTATACTAATAAAATTCATCATGTGAGTGGGAAAAGAAGCCGAGGACGACCGAGGAAAACATGGCATTACCAAATTAATCAATTACTAAAAGGCGGCCACATTCGAAGTCGGAATAATCGACGTGCGTGCATGGTACGATGTATGAATGTAGAGGAAGCCCGAGAGGTATGCCAGGACAGGGCATTGTGGCGATCCATACTCTCTGCCTACCCCTCCGGGGAAATGGCGTGATGTTTAGTTAGTTAGTTAGTTACTAATAAAAACTTCTGTTTTCTAGTAGCTTTATTATATTTTATAGGACTGGCATGTTTCGCCTTGCTAAGATATTATCAAATGTAATGTACGCCATTCATAGGAATTGATAATGTATTAGCAAGGGGCTAAACATTAATAATGCCATAGCAAGATGAAACGTGTCATTCCCATAAAATATATAAAACTTCTTGAAAACAGATGTTTTCATTCGTATTAATTATCTATTAACCCTAGAACGGACGGGCAAAAAAAGTCACGTAAGTGAACGGGCTGGGCCTGACAGACCCAATAATAAAAAAAACTTTAAAAAAATTCAAATTATTTTTATTGATCCAAACAGGTTTTCCTATCAAACCTAGGAATGTTTTCAGTAGTCTAACACTATTTTATCAAAATAATATTGCTCACAAACGATGGTATAAATAATTTAAATAGTCTTGAAATTTGAATAAAAAAAAAGATTGATTTTTTTTAAATTACATGAAATGCTATAATTTTTTAAATTTTTATTGGGTTTGATTTTACATACTATATACACGAATGATGTTAACGGAAAAATATTAAGAATTAGTATTAAAATGTTTTTCGAGATGTCAAATAACTCAATTTTTACAGCAATCGCTACACAACATTTCACTGTGGTTTAGACATAACCAAATTTTACACTCTCTGCAAAAGTACTTTGTTTTGCTGTCTTTACACTGGGAGCATCTTCCACGTTTTCCTGGAGCAGGATCATCTTTAGGTTGAGCTTTGTATCCAGAAAACTTAGTTGCTAACTGACGAATCTCTCGTGGTAGGTTGTTTTGCTGAGCTCGCATGGTCAAGTAAGGTTGCAGCATCTGTTTCGACAAGTCCTTGAGAAAATCATGCCTGCTGATGGACTGTTCATTTCATGCATTTAGAGCAGCAATATTCATTGCGGCAAAAAAACAAAGTTAATGGCCAACGTCTTGTTCCTCTTGCAACGCTGTATTCAGCACACATAGCATCGGCTACGTCGACACCTCTCTTAGTTGAATTGTAATATATTATTATGCTGGGCTTCTTATTTTTACCAGTAGAAGAGTCAATTTCACTGTCGTTGTGCATGGATGACAGCAAAATAACACTTTTTTTTCTCATGGGTACATAAAATACTATCGTTAAATCTTTTTGAAAACCAAAAATGCTTGAATGTCGTTCCCTTGTTGATTTTGGAAGAAAGCTTCGAGGTATTTGAGGCTTGTTCTTCCTCAATCCTATACTTGTTTAAAATTGACAATAGTTTTAAAATGAGTACAAGCAAAAATAAAAAAACCGCCCTAGAACACAAATACAGCTATGTCAAAAAAGTCACGCGAGCGGACGGGCCGGGTCTGACAGGCCCACAAGATATTCAAACGCCTGATAACTGATGACGGAGAGTTGGGTTGTCAAATATGCGACACCAGCGCATTCTGTGGACTCTTTTAGGAAGGTACTCAGAAAAATGGCGGTCTGCAATGCCTGTGACCTTGAATTCTAACCTTATATAAAAAGTCTGGGCCTCACAGACCCAGCCCGTCCGTTCTAGGGTTAATGTATTAACACATACTGGACGCTAGCTTTTGTATCTTTTGTATATGTTATTCTATCAATATTTAATTTAAAAAAGGCACTGTGTATGTTAATTAATTGGTAATATTTAACTGACAAAGTAATTACGCGTAGATTCCACAAAACAAGATTCAACATGATTCATCGTGTCACCTCACATGTGCCATACGACCGCAGCGATAAAATTCTATTGTCACGTAAGAGGTGACTTGCGTCCGTTAAGTGTTAATATCTTACCATTTACATTTTGATATTTTATTTTTATTGTCACCGTGTCATTACAGAAATTGATTATTTTATATTTTTCGTTCCGAAATGTACAAGATATTATATTACACATTATTTTAATTATTTCTGAAATCACGTTAAATCGTATAACCTTACGAGTGATTTCATTATTTATAAATTGCAAATTAATTCTGAATATATTTACCATTACTATTTTGTAACGGAAATTTGCATTGACATTCGTGGTGGTGAATGCTTCGAATACCAGTACCGCTAGATTTTTTATTGTAAATATCACAGTGTTCTTTGCCAATTTTTAAATAATAACTCTTTTTGAATTTTTGGCACGTATCTCTTATCCACCGATATTATGAATATTAAAATAAATATATATTTATTGTAACACCTGAAGATGCAACATTGCTTGATGACACACACAACAATCGAGATATAGTGTTCTGATTAGGTGTTAAATGTTTCTTGGACAATGATGTAAAACTCCATATTTAATAATTAATATTATACTGGATTTATTCAAAAGAAAACACTGTTTAATATTCCACTATACTATATTTATAGACTACACAACATGTTTCGGAGTTACCTCCATTTTCAAGTGTATATACATATATATCTTGTCAAGTATCTTGTCTTCCTAATGTCGAACCATCTCTAATGCGTTCCTGGAACTTTGTTGTATTTTTATAATATTTTACCTGTACTTAAAAGATGTCTTAAACATTTTCCTGTTTGTAATGTCTTTTGAGTTAATAAACTGATTTGATTTGATTTGATTTGACTCGTTAGAAGAAGAACTTGAAGTCGTATATTTACACCTGAAGATGGAGGTAACTCCGGAACATGTTGTGTAGTCTATAAATATAGTATAGTGGAATATTAAACAGTGTTTTCTTTTGAAAAAATCCAGTGTAATTACAATGGAATTCTACAGTGTTAACGCCTTAACTTCCAAGAAATTAATAATTAATAATTGATACAAATGAAAACGTTTCTTTTCTAGAAGCAGTATTAGAGTTTATGGAAATAACATGTTTCGCCCCATAGAACATTAGCAAATGTTTTGTTAATACCTTAGAAGGGCGACACATTTGATTTGACACATTTTCTGATGGTGAATATATTTTTTTTGCGCTTTCTTTACCTCAGGTAGCGCGGTTATTACCCATGGCTCTTTTCTACTGAATTCTTGCTAGCTTAGCATAAGCATAAGCTTAGCTAGCAATCATTGGAGAGAATGAGGAATATCCACTTGGGAGTTATACATATATAGAGTATACATAACTCGGATTTCCTGAGTGATGTAGGTCAATTTGTCCCTGATTTACCTTCATCAATGACAGCACAGATTGTTTTATTTGCTACGCTGCAGAACCAACCTGCCAATGGTTATGCTTGTGGGTAGAGCAATCTCATTGCTTAATCGGGTCGCCTCGGAGGACGACATATTTCGTGATAATGTTAGTTGCCTCAGGGATGCAATATCAATGTTATGATTCTTTCTAATTCTTATTCTTTGGGTTTTATTTGTTTCTCTTATAAATACTTATTATGTAATTGCAAACGATCTGGAATTGTATGTCTGTAATGTTTGATATTTTTAATCAAATAAATGAATTGAAATAATGCCTTAGAAGGGCAAAACATGTCATTTTCATAAACTATACTTAAGCTTCTAGAAAAGAGACGTTTTCATTCATATTAATTAATGGCGACGAGGTTCGCAACCCATCACACCGCGTCTCTCGCGGGGGCAAAAAGAGAAGGATGGAGTGCCACATCGGTTAAAATGTGGCAGCCCATTCTTTCTGCCTATCCTTTCGGCGAGACGGCGTGATGGTTAGTTAGTTAGTTAGTTAATCAGTTTAAAAACTAATTACAACTACGAGTGTTTTTAGATTGTGTAAAATACTGCCAATTGCATAAAGAAATAGATTGTTTAGTTGATTCTATTGAATAATGTTATATGTACGTATTTACCGCGTCAATATCACGGGCATTTATTAATTGAGGAAGGTATAAACGAATTATTCGCTTCCAAGGAACTTCCTCTTACTAAAACAAAGTGTTCCTCGGTCGGCTGTGGCTCGATGTAGTTCGCGAGAGATTCCTTTCTAAATGTACCGAGAACCGTTTTTGCTGGGAGTCGATTGCACTTTCACGGTCGCCTGTGAATCGATTGACCTTTTTAAAGCACTTTCGCTGCCGACAGAATACAACGACGCCTCCGTTAGCTGTACTGCACCGTACTTGTACGAAAGGTATCAAGCAGGTAGAGTCCGTTCACTTCAATGAGATTGTTTGCAATAGTGTGAGAGACAGTGCGTTTACAAAAAAATAGACGCTGTTTTTATTTTATTTTTTCTTCTTCTTCTTTTAATAGATCTGACGATCTGTTAAACAGAAATCATGTCTCGTCGGAAAATGAGGTCCAGCTGTCCTTCCATCTCTTAGGCGGTCTTCCAGGTGGGTGGTGTCCGGAGGGGATTTCATAAGCGGCTGTAAATGCAAGTCTGCCACCATGGTCCCTCCAGTATCTTCTTCTGGATCTACTCCACCGAACGATATCCTCTATTTCGCAAGTTTTTCTTATGTCTACGTTGCGGACACGATCTCGGGGAGTTTTTCCAGTAATTGATCTTAGGACCTTCATCTCCGATGTTCTTAGTAGTCCCTTGGTTCGCACAGTGTCGGCCCGCGTCTCTACAGCTTACGTCATGATAGGTCGTACGCATGTTTTATAAATTCTGATCTTGCTGTCGATACGATATGAATATAAAAGACAAAAAAATATTTCAATAATATTTTATATTCAAACATTGAAATAATGAAACGTGTTTTTTTTAAATAAAAATTCTATTAGCTTCAATTATAATAATCACTAAAATAAAGTTCATTAAATTTTCAATGTTGTTCATTGATTTTTTAAGGAAAAACAAATTTGGATGTGACTAATATTCATAACGATTTTCCTGGCAAATTTGTGTTGTTAATGGAAATTCAAAAACAAAACCATAAACAATGACATGAATTTCCGCCGTTGAAATTTTTTTTTTTAATGTTGTACACTCCGCCCACTATGTCCCGAGAACCAATCAGTTAGCGTTCGATAACCAATTTATGAGGTATTACTAACACTATTGGAAATCATCTCCCTGAAGTGAATAATCTATATTATACCCGCACGCCAGACTTGTTTGACAAACGCTTATTCTGTACATTCTTGTTGATGGAATATTCTAATACTAATATATTTCGAGAACTCGGCCGTGCTGAAGGGTGTTCGGCTTTTTGTCCCTGATAGTTATCTCCGACAGCCACAGCATAGATTGTTTTACCTACCGGCCGCCAGAACCAACCTGCCTCTGGTGACACCGGTGGGAAGAGCAATCTGCTAAACGCGGTCTCCTCGAAGATCGACGTCTTTCATATTAGTACGTTCAGAAGGCAAATACTCTTGATCAGTATCTTGTCTTCCTAATGTCGAACCATCTCTCATGTGTTTCTGGTAGTATACTATACACAATATACGAGTATTATTTTACCTGTTCTCAATAGATGCCTTAAAAATTAATGATGTAATGTCTATTGATGAAAAAAACTGATTTGATTTTGTATAAAACAGGCCGTTTCAACCCAATTACTGTATTAAATATGTTTTAGCTATTATATTGATTATTATCATGACATCTAATAGGCAGCTAATCTATAGCCATGTTATTGCCACGTGAATTCTACACCAGACCAAAGACAGCGAACCAAACACACTGCCATCGCTGGGAATATATTCCGGGACCTTCGGTTTGGCAGTCGTAGCTCTTGCCACTCTGCAACGAAGGAAGTCTTCTTCACTATATTATCGTTTTCTTAAAGATGCAGACAGAAAAAATAGGCTTATTTTTTAGCTACCAATGCAGCGTTAAATTCATGCGCGTAGATTTTTCTAATCTTCGCATTGCCAACATTTTTAATTCTTCCTTTAAGTGCAATGAATATTCAATTTTGAATTATGTTTTTTTAATTTAATGTTTTTTTTTCAGATTCTGAAACATTGGATTTAATTAACAAAAACAAACAACGAAATCCGTTGAATTGACTGAAATAAAACAGTGTTGCAAATGTAAACAAGTGTTTTTCATACGTCATATTACTTAATTAAAAAAAATAATTAAACGTTATAAACAAAATTAATCAAAGTATTCCAACACGAAAGGTTTATTACGATCGCTCCGAGTTGGTTCTTATGGTTAAACTCACCTCGATAATAAAACACTTTCTAAAGGCACAACGCGAACGCCGAGACAGATTGTGAGATGAGGTACGTATGATCCTTCGTGTAGCAAAAAAAATCAAGGTTCTAAATTTAAAATACATTAAATAACGAATGTAAACAACTTTTTAGTTCCTAAACATCTGGTTTAGTTCGGGTTAATGACATTTAAATAATCTATTACGATATTTTAAACGCACTTCAAGTTCATTATATTCCGGATGTACCTATCTGGCATTTAAAACAGTCGGAAGCTGTGAAAGGTCGTAATAATTATATTTAAAATAATATTTTTTAATTTTTAAAATGAGTAACGCAAACGGTAATTCTAATGGACATGCCGCGGCGAAGTGGAGGCGACCTCAGCGGTCGCTGGGAGAAGAGATCTTGGACGTGCTGATGTTCGTGGTGTCGTGCCTGGCTCACATCGCCCGCGCGCTGTGGTGGCTGGTCATGGGCCGCAAGCACAAGGAGCTGGCCGGGAGCGTGGCGCTGGTCACGGGCGGCGGCAGCGGCCTTGGGCGGCTGCTGGCCTTGCGCCTTGCGCGCCTGCGCTGCACCGTCGTGCTGTGGGACATTAACAAAGAAGGTAATTTCAAAATAATAACTCCCTATTCTAGCTTTAACCCTTACCACTCCTTTGTATTTTCTACAAAATACAGAATTACATACCAAGAAGGGGAAAAAATATGATGTACGAAGCGTATGTAAAAAGCCGACTGACATATATGATTCCTTTCTGGGAGACAGGGAACCAAAAGGACATCTCCAGACTCCAAAGACAACAAAATAAAATAATAAAATTAGCACTTAACATTGACTACCTTACCCCAACCACACAAGTTTACAGACAAACAAAACAAATGGACATATCAGACCTGACCAAATATGAGACCTTAAAAATTGTACACAGAGTGGCCATGGAAAAGACAACACACAGCAGCTACAAATTAACTAAAAATTCAGACATACACAGACACTGGACCAGGAACTGTGACAGATATCACTTACCGAATGCACGAACTAAGACAGGACAATCAAGGATATTGAACAATGGACTGAAACTTTACAATGAACTACCAAAAGACACAAGGAATCTCACTACAACTCAATATAAAAAATATCTGAAACAATACACAATTAATAGTAAGATCTAAAAATGCAACCGTATAACCCAATTGGGTTTTAAAAGAAATAAATTAAAAAAAAAAAAATGCCAGCTGACATCGCTATATGTACCTACGCTACAACTCAGTTGTCGGCTGGCGGCCGACAAGATAAGACTTGCGCGCGCGGTGTATTTTCGCGCTCAAAACTTGACTTTCTAGTGATTATTCGTTAAAAAAAACATTTAATTTCACGTTTTAATAAGATTTTGACTGTTTTCCGTTTTTATTTTACTATAAAATAATCCTTGCAAATTCACATAACCTAAAATGGCGGGAACTTCGCGTGATACGTTATGACGTCAGATGAGCGATTAGAGTACAAGCCCCACTTCATTGTGAAACTCGACAAAGGTTCTAAAGACTGTACTGTGTGCAGTAACAGAAAGATTCCAGGGGGAAGACGGGAAAGGTGTGATCTCACATGTTATGATTTAAACACGTTTTTAAAAGAATATTTAATCTGCCAAGACGGAAATATTACAAAATACAGTTCATAGGGTCCACAAAAATATGAAAACTGAGATAGTGTGTAGTGTTCGCACGACGCTTATTCAATTACAAAATTAACCTGCTACTCTTTTAAGATAGATTTTCACATCACAACGTCGACATATTTTCTAAGAGTCGTCGCACGTTCTAAATTGAGGTATGTTACTAAGACAACCCATAATATTTCTAAACATGCCTGGCATGGCATGCTTTAACGGTGTTATAATATTTTTACTATCATAGTTGCAACCCGTTAAATATTCACGTAACTACTTACTTAGATTTTCTACCCTTTAAAACTTGGTTCACTGTTCAATCGTAATCAAAAATTTGTTTTAACTTTTAATGTAAATCCTTTTTTTCACACGTGTTAAAAATTTCATAATTTATTCCACACCAGATTGTTCTCCTTTGTTTTCTACACTACCAACTGTCATACAACAATAATTAAAATAATCCAGAAACGTTCTCGGGCATGCGTGTAGTGTGCATTTCGTATCACTTTCGGAGGGAATCGAGTCTTCCTCTCTCGCTCTCGTGTATTAATTTTTTTTAACTAACTATCACACCGTCTCTCCGAAGGGGCAGACAGAAAGCATGAACCTCCACACTGTTCTTTCCTGACACACTTCTTTCGATTCCTCAACATTCATACATCGTGTCATGCACGCACGTCGATTTCTCCAACTCCTCGCGTGGCCGACCTTCAATATTTGATTTATTTGATCGTGCCACGTTTTCCTCGATCATTCTTTATTTCTATTAAAGTTCCGTTTACATCGTCGAAATATACTTTTATTAACCATTCATTTGTTCAATGTGTCCAAACCATCTTAATAATACTTCAATCGCACTGCATTCACTTCTTAGATTTTCCACGCATTCTTCGAAGAGATCACTTTTTTATTATTATTATTAACATTTTGTTGAATCGCTCTTTACATCATGACAACAAGAGCCAAATCGATGTAAAGGGTTATTATAGATATCATAGTGATTCTCGTGACACCATGTGATAGGTAGCTAATCTATCGCTATTTATTGTCACGTGAATTCTACACCAGACCAAAAACAGTGTGACAATCACACTGTCCTCGCCGGGAATCGAACCCGGAACCTTCGGGGTGGCAGTCAATGAACTTACCATTAGGCCACGAAGGTCGTCACTTATACATAATACTGCATTTATTCTACTTTCATCCATCTTAGTTCCATGCTAGTTCCATGTATTCAAAATTCAATTATTCTATTCTTTCTTTGATTACAACCGTACGGGTTTTTGCCTATTTATATTATGATAATAAAAATATTTTATGTACTCGTATTCTTTTTATTTAATTTATTTATAAGATTTAATGTGGGAGTATCGTGAGAGGACTCTCATTACTGATACCCCACTATTCATGACATGAGTTCTTATTACTTACACTATTTAACATTATTATAACCAGTAAATATACTTATTGTATATTAGTTGTATACATGTATATTAGTTGTATATAACCGAGATTTTCATATGATACAGAACATTATATGCAATAGAAATTTAAAAGCGTTTTTATGTGTTCGTATTGGAAGATAAGACATTTTTTAGCACGAGATGTAATCTTATATTGGAAAGCAATACGATTTGGAGCAAGTGAATTTATTTTACGCAGATCTTTATCTGAGACAACGCCATAATAAGCTGTCTTAAAACCGCCATGTAGAACCAACCTGTCTTTGGTATGCCGGGAGGAATAACAATTTGCGTCTCGGATTTTTTCCCATCTAGCACTACCGGAAATAGCGTCACTCAGCCGTATTTCGGTGTTTAAAAAAAACATCTCTTTTCCCGTTTTTTATGTGGCTAACATGTTTTTAGATTGTTCATATAATGTTATATTTTAACACTTTGATTGCCGGTCCATTTAGGATTCATCACACTAGTTTGAATCCACGGGATAGGTTTGCAGCAAAGTGTAACATTTTTACTGGGTCTTGGAATGCCACTTGGGCCTTTAAATTGGTAGTTTTCCGTTGCTTTCTACATTTGTATACAGCAGGTTATTTGAATACAATTACTGTGCACAACTTTTTATTTATGGGGCATGCTGGGGACCGACAGTTTGCAGATAAGTAGGGATGGGTGCCCACTTACCCATTTCTTCAGACTTATCAGGGTTAACATTCGAAACATAAAATTTAACTGTATCTCAATAGAGACGAAGATGCAAATTGGAAACAGAATATGGTGGTAGAGGCGTTTACAGGACTTATGACCTGTCATGGGTTGGGTTAAGCGTACGCTTTATGTAATACAACATTCCCCATTGCGCCCTTCTTACGACCACCACGTCTGACAAATTTTTGAAAGATGCATATATGCTACAATGTTGGGAAACACTTCACATTTTTTAGTTCAATCTACACTATCGCCATCTATTAAGATTGGATGTAAGCATTAAGCAGAAGATTCTTTGACAATTCCGTCATCTTGGAGGGTATCCATCTTTATGTTCCGAATGGTTATCTTCGACAGTGTCTGCACAGACTGTTTAATCTCTCAGTATGCAGAACCAACCTGCCTCTTGTGATGCCGATGGTGAGAGCAATCAAACTGCTGAACATACTCGGTTCGGAGAATACAAATACTCTTGACTTTGAAGAGTACATTGTATTCCCAATGTCGAACCATCTCGCCCGCATTCCTGGTATTATATATTTTTATTATATTCTACCTGTTCTCAATAGATGCCTTAAATTAAAATTGTTGTTTGTAATATCTATTGAGAAAATAAATTGATTTGATTTGATTTATTGATTCTCGTGACATGTAATACGTAGCTAATCTATCGCCATAATATTGTCACGTGAATTCTGAACTCATAACCTTCGGTGTGGCAGTCATAGCTCTTGCTACTCTGCCACGAAGGTCGTCTGATGAATATTTTCTATTAATTTTTCAATACACGCTATTAAATTTTCTTTCCAGATTAAACTAATTGGTCAAAATTGTGCTTATTTCAAATGCGACAAGCTGCGTTCGCAATGGCCATATATTTTGAAGACCTGTTCTCAAGAAATCCGCTATACTTTGTTTATGCTTTTTATATAAACCAGATTTTATTTATCTCTGATCACGGTGGTTAAAAACGTATACTTTTTTGGTTAGTATTTGTGTCAGATTATTTCAACGATGAATTTATGTTTGAACGATGAACTTCAATTGTCCGTAAAGAGGTTTAATAATAATAATATATATCATTCGGTTAAATGATTTCTTAGTTTAATGTAAGACCGGTTTTCAGGACTTTCGAGATGAAGATACTGAAGATGATAGCAGGCAAGACACTATGATATTGCGCGAGGGACACCAGAATAATAAAAAATATGAGACTGATGATATTATAACATGGAGTAGACAGTGAAAGAGGGTCTGGTATGGTCATGTCCAAAGAATGGACAGTACCAGGCTTCTCTACATACTAACAAACCGTTATGCAGAGAAGATGGACTGCCACACTGCTCTATCCTGACATACCCTCGAGTTTCCTCTACATTCATATAGTAAATCATACATGCACGTCGATTCTTCCGACTTCTAACTTGGGCGACCTTTAAAATTTGATTAATCTGCTCGTGCCATGTTTTCCTCGGTCTTCCTCGACTCCGTACTCTACATTCACACTGTAAACGTATACTTTTTTAATTTATACGAATGAAAACGTCCGTTTTCTAGAAGTTTTAATCTATTTTATGGGAATGACATCGGCCTTCTAAGGCATTATCAAATGTGACGAATATTTCGTCCTACCTCAAATAACTTATTTTTGATTTATAAAATATCATTTAGTATCCCATAACTATGTAATCATTGTCATAAGATTTATAAACGAGTTCCAAGAAACACTTTAAAATATTTACCTACCCAAATAATTCTTTGTTAAAAATGTATAAAGTCACATCAATTTTCGTTAATTACCATATTCTGCTCAATTTACTAATGTATATAAACTGCAACGAGTTAAAGTTTCGTCACATTTGATAATGCCTAAGAAGGGCGAAACATGTCATTCCCATAAAATATAATAAAACTTCTAGAAAACTAATGTTCGTATTACATATTTAATATGGAGTTTTACATCATTGTTCAAGAAACAATAAATATACTTTTTTAACAATTATTTTTTTGTACATACATGTGTTCTATATCCTTAAACCAACGCCAACGTAGTGATCCATTTATAATTTTGTTCACAACACTTTGTTTTATTCAACATTCTTTCCTCATATAAGTATTTAAAATTCTGTCATGCATCGTTTACCACATGTACGTCTAAGGGATTTCATCTTTACCGCATTTACTCTGTTCTCAACATTCTTTTGTCAGACACATACTTAATTACTTTACTTAAAGGTTAGGACCAAAAATTCTATTTTGAACGGCCATTTATTGGACCGCTTATTATAATATTATGAATTAACGTATACTTGCGTGCATAGTGTATTTTATATTTTTTATAACAGCCACTGAAGTAGTGGTAACATGTGTACAATACAAGTGGGTTATAGTGTGTACACAAAAAGTAATATTTGCTTTAACTTAAGAAAGTATACACGATAATCGATCATTCCGAATCTTTGAGGAACATGGAAGAGAAATGTGTAGAGCGTATTTGTATTAGTGAAAATCAAACACACTTGTGTAGTGTGTCAATCAAACGTTTGATTATCGAAGCCGAAAAATCTAATGTTATTTCAGTACTTACTTGTACTAGTTGCAACCCGTGAAATATTCACGGAAGTAAAGATTTTCTACCCTATAAAAAATTGGCGCCCAGCACAATCGTAATCAGTACTACGTTTTAACTTTTGATGTAAAACATTTTTTTCGCACACGTTAAAAAATTCACAATTAAAAACACCAATTATACTCCTTTTTTTATAGACTAACACCAAAGATTTAAATCAATGATATAAGAATTTATTTTACAATCTTCAATGTGAGCAGAAAATACCTCATTATTATGAAGAAGGAATTTGGTCGTGTCCAGGCTCGAACCCAAGTTCATTTGATCAGAAGCCAAGCGTTCTATCCCCTAGACCACCACCCGATTTTGTTTTCTACACTATTGTCATACAACAATTATCAAAAGAAGTTTAAAAATAATACAGAAACGTTCTTGGGCGTGCGCATCGTGTGTATTTCGAATTACGAGAATTGAAGTATTCCTTTCTCGCTCTCTTGTATTCAAAATATTCTCATACTATTTATTGGCGACATCCGAGTTTTTGCCTATTTATATTATGATTATAAAATTTTATAAAAACCTATCCAAAAAATCTAAAATGGCAGTGCACAATGATGTTCTTGTACCGACCCTTATGTAAGGATACGATGCAGGATGGAAGTAGAATAAATGCAGTAAAAATGGGATCTCTAAACGAATGTGTGGGAAATCTGTGTATGATAGAGTGTCAAATGAAAATATAAGAGGTGAATGCGGTGCGAATGAAAGTGTTATGAACAAAATAATAAATGGTACATTATGATGGTTTGGACACATGGAAAAAAAAACAAAGAAAGAATTGTAAATAAAAGTATATGTTAACGACGTAAATGGAACTAGAAATAAAGGAAGACCGAGGAAAACGTGACACGATCAAATTAATCAAATATTGAATGTCGGCCACGTAAGGAGTCGGAGAAATCGACGTGCATGCATGAGATGATGTACGAATGTTGGGAAATCGAGAGAAGTATGTCAGGAAAGAAAAGTGTTGCAGTCCATTATTTCATTAGTTAGTTTATTATAAAATTTTACACTAATATGTGATTTTCGTTGTCAAGATTATCTTTGTTAGACGATTTTTAGTTTTAACAACTTAATTAATTTTTATTTTTATTTTTACTGAATATTTAAATGTTAAATCAAACAATCAATTTTAATTAACGTGCCATTTGGGGACTAATTAATTGCAATGCGTCATTGATTAAGCAAACAATTTACCAATTAGTCAAATATCTTATAGATAAACAGAAGTCTAATAGATTTGGATTGTCTTTTTTTTTCTTTTTTTCTTGCATTTTAATATTATATTGATGATTAATGCTGGATATTGCATAACCAGGACGCAGTTGGCAACCGATAGGGCGGAGTGGAGAAGAGTCGTCGCTATGTGCCAGGGGCCGGAGAGACGGAGAGGACGGGGTCCAGCCGTAGGGGCACAATATTCTTGTCCAGAGTGTGACAAAGTCTGTCATTCAAGGATAGGACTATTAAGCCACATCAGGTGGCACAGAAGACAAACCTAGATATTTTTGTGTTCCTTATGCTCGTACCCATGGGCAATGGGCATTATTATTATTATTATTATTATTATAGAATGGAGAAGGCAAACCCGCTCAGCCACTTAGCTATGGAAACTAGTAGCAAAAAATACACTTTAATAATAGAAACGGTGAAAAGTTTTCGGTCTTTTTTTTCTTAGAAAATTAAAGATGGATATTGCCCTTTCTTACTTTATTATGGAAGACTCTTAGGGGGTACTACAATCCTATAAAATCCTACCCCGAAGTGAAGTTCATATGTAGAGCCCTGTTTTGAAAATCTTTGCTGATGGTGTACATGATTTCTTTATTATGCATTATCCGAAATCAAAAACACAAATTGTTAATTATTAAGAATTGTAATAGCTATCGAGTGAAGTACGAATATGGATTTTTTTTTAGAAATGGCAGCTGTTTACATTCAAGTTTTGAGTTAAAAAAATTATAACTTTTGAACATGACACCCAATCAAAAAAATCCTATATCACATTATAGATAATATTATGGAAAATAATAATTGTAAATTTCAACCTAATACGGTGAGTAGATTGGGAGATATCGTGTACACCGTTTTGAAAAAAGTAGTTTCGAGAAAAACGCAATAGAAAAAAAGTATGACGTCAGCGTCTTTAAATAATTTTTTTTTTCAAATTAAATTTATATTGCAATTCCTGAACCGTACATGAGGTATTCTATTGTTGCTGTGATGTCATCTGATTTCTTTTGATCTCCTTTGATTTTTTGAAAATTTCAGGGTGGTGTATCCCATAAAATAATAATAGTAAAAAATAATAAGAACGAAAACGGTTGGTGTTAACAAATTTAGTGGTTTAGATACAGATATTAAAAGTGTATTATTATTTTGTTTAATTTTATTTTTAATATGTCAAACCACCAAGTAATGGCTTCATATCTACGATTTTTTTAGTTAATATTTCTGTCAAACTGTTCTTTATAACTGGTTAAATTGAAATATTATAATTTCCTGTTCACTTTTATCACGTTGTTTTAATATCACGATGTCCCTATTTTTTACGAAAAAACTAGATTTTCTTGAATTCCTAACTCAAATATCGATATGACGGAATCGATACGATATATTTATATAAAAAAACTTGAATTGTTGGTGGGGTCTATTGGCTATTGGCAATCGATGGAGGATGGGGCTTGAGCATCTATGCTCACCTTGACATAATCGAGACACACAAACTAAATTTGCTCGTAAAACAGCATTGAAGCATTTCACCATCATTAGACAAGCAGTCTTCAAAACCACCGTTCATACAAGTGCGTAAACATATTTTTTACAACTATATAAATAGCCTTGAACATAAATGGGAACATGCATTTTTTTTAAAAACTAAACAAAAAAATGTGCTCATTAATAAAATTTATAAGATATTCACAATGAAAACTCAACTAACTAACCATCACACCGTTTCGCAGAAGGAACAGGCAGAAATAATGAACCGCCACATTATTTTTTCTGTGACACACTTCTCTCGCTTCCTCAACATTCATTCATTGTGTCATGCAACGATTTCTCCGATTCAATTATATGTATATTTTTTACAATCTACAATAAGTATATTTCCTGTTTATAATAATGTATAAAAAATTCATGTCATAAATAGTGGGGTATCAGTAATGAGAGTCCTCTCACGATACTCCCATATTTAATCGTATAAAAAAATGTATATTTGATTAATTTGATCGTACCACGTTTTCCTCGGTCTTACGCTATTTCTAGTTCTGTTTACATCTTTAATATATAGTCCTATACAACGCATTGGTTCGGAGCAGGCTCGAAGTTAGTTCTGTGATATGGAGTCCTCACGAGGCGAGATATTCCGTTATGCTGGAAAGGGTTCAGAAAAAAATTCTGAGGTATCTCTACATGAGGGATTATGGTAGCTATCCGTGGCCCTATTTCACGGCATTTCTTTTGGGCATGCTTGGGAACAATTCTCTGCAGCTTCGAAGAGATGGGCATCTCATAACCCATTTCTTTAGATTACTCAGAGGATGTTTCAAGAACTTGGCCATGTTGGAGGGTGTTGGCTTTTTGTCTCCGATAGATATCTCCAACAGCGACAGCACAGATTGTTTTACCTACCGGCCGCCAGAACTAACCTGCCTCTTGAAATGCCGGTGGGGAGAGCAATAAAACTGCTGAACACTATCGCTTTGGAGATCAAAGTCTTTCATATTAGTGAAAGTACGTTCAGAAGGCAAATACTCTTGATTTGGAAAGTATCTTGTCTTCGTAATGTCGAACCATCTCTCATGCGTTTCTAGTAGTACGAGGTCTGTTCAAAAAGTATCGCGAATTTTGAATTTCCGCTGGCTACGTATATTTGATTTTTGATTTTTTTGTAGCGTTATGTTGGTACTCATGTCCCTTACTTATGCTGACAAGGTCGGCCATTTTGAATGTTTAGTTAATTTTTGACAGCTGTTTTGCTTGATGTGTTTTGGCTCGTCTTCGATTTTTGCCTATTCCAAAAAAATGGATCAAAGAATCTGTATCAAATTTTGTGTGAAAAACAATATAAAGTGCGCGGACGCATTTCGAATGTTGACTGTGGCATATGGTGAAGCTACCTTGGACCAAAGCAACGTTTATCGGTGGTACAAAATGTTCTCAGAGGGCCGAGAAGATATGAACGACGAAGAGCGTGCCGGAAGCCCGAGCACGTCAACAACAGACGAAAACATTGATAAAGTGAAGAAAATAGTATTAGCCAATCGTCGAATCACCGTTAGAGAAGTTGCTGAGGACCTAAACATATCGATTGGCTCGTGCCATTCGATTTTAACCAATGATTTGGGCATGAGTCGGGTCGCCGCGAAATTCGTGCCAAAATTGCTCAATTTCGACCAAAAACAGCATCGCGTTAACATTGCTCAGGAGATGTTGGACTCGGTCCGTGACGACCCAAATGTGCTCCAGAGGGTCATAACTGGTGACGAATCATGGGTTTATGGTTATGACGTGGAAACCAAAGCTCAATCATCCCAATGGAAGCTGCCGCATGAGCCAAGACCAAAAAAAGCGCGCCAAGTTCGGTCGAACGTGAAGGTTTTGCTCACAGTTTTCTTCGATTGCAGGGGCGTGGTGCATCATGAGTTCTTGCCACAGGGTAGTACGGTCAATAAGGAATATTACCTGCAAGTTATGTGCAATTTGCGCGAAGCAATCCGCCAGAAACGCCCGGATTTGTGGAAGAACAAAAACTGGCTTTTGCACCATGATAACGCCCCTGCTCACACATCGTTGCTTGTGCGCGAATATTTGGCCAAAAACAACACAGTAATGGTGCCGCAGCCACCGTATTCCCCAGACCTGGCCCCCTGTGACTTTTTCCTGTTTCCAAAACTGAAGAGGCCCATGAAAGGACGACGCTACGCCACGATTGAGGAGATAAAGACGGCATCGAAGGAGGAGCTGAACAAGATCACAAAAAATGATTTTTTAAGTGCTTCGAGGATTGGAAAAAACGTTGGCATAAATGTATTATATCCGAGGGGAATTACTTTGAAGGGGACAAAATAGATATTCATGAATAAATAAATACTTTTTGAAAAAAATATAAAATTCGCGATACTTTTTGAACAGACCTCGTATACTATAATATATACAATTTATTATTTAAGCTGTTCTCAATAGATGCCTTAAACCTGAATTTTGTTATGTCTATTGATGAAATAAACTGTTTTGATATTTATTTTATCATTCTTTGTTTATTCATACTTTCCATGTGTCCAAAACGTCTTAATGATTCTTTCATTATTTTGTTCACAATACTTTTATTCACACTGCATTCTCTTCTTATATTTGCATTTGACCATATACAGATTTTTACACATTAGTCTAAGAGATATCATTTTTACTGAATTTATTCTACTTTCATCTTTTCTTTTGATCCCGGGTCGATGAAATCTTCCAAATCGTCGGCTATGTATATATTTTTGTAATATCCACATAGAGAAATCTGCGAGGTCGAAGATGTGGTCAGATGGGGACGTCAAAGACGGCATCAACATGCTAGAAAGAATGAACTCAAATGGATAGGTTATGACGTTTCGTAGTGTAATAATTAGTTAATTGGTATAATCTATTTTAATAATGTTATTTTAATGTAAAATTGTTCTGGCAGGGCGAAAATCTATATCTTTGGGATTAGATGTTAAGTTTTGATAAAATAATTCACTAGAGTAGCCTGGTTGTGAGAGACCACTGGTCTAATGGGGATATTTTTGTATTGGGATTTTTTTTTTAAAGGAACATAGAAGTTCCCGCCACATACCCGAGGCTGTTATAGGGCGTAGCGGCGCCCTTTTATCAGCCTCGCTCGTACACTCCCTGGGCCTGTCCCCGGTCCATCCGGGACTTACATTTAAATACGGCAACAACAAGGGGGTGCCAGACCACATTTAATCTACTCAATTTCACTTCTTTGCTCCGCTGTACTTTATTGAATAAATAAATAAGCATAATATATAATACATGAACATGGATAGGATACCATACATAGCTCTCCGTGGAACGACAAACGGACAACGCCGACCAGGAATACCCCCGAAACGGTGGAGAGAAAGCTGGAGTTCAGCGTCTCAAGAGGTCCCGCCTGAAATACAAGACTCCTGAGTATATCAAAAGTGAAGAAGAAGAAGAAGAACATAGAAAAATAAAGAATTGAATATTAGATGCGATGGATTTGTACTCAAAACGTCCCGTACAGTGCGTGGCCTCGTGACTCAACACACAGCATTTTATATTATTTCCACATACTCAGTTGCCGAAATAGGTCTACTTTTTAAATAAGAAAATTGCTTGTTTGTATCGCAGCTTAGCAATGAAACGTTTGATAATAATTACATACTTACGTTCATTTACTAGTTCAACAAGTTTTTTTTTTGCCAAAGTGCAAAAATTCTAAACGACTTGTTTTACATACTCGCCCGGACACTTCAGAATTCAATTGTAAATCGGTCGTACCATTGAAAAATTTCGTGGTCAAAATACACATTACTCTTCCAGTAGCATTTCACGTTCTACTTGTTATAATATAAAACGTTCGCAAAATAAAATTTGTCTAGAATTGAAATCTACATTAGATTAACGTTTGTACTCTAGCGTAGAATAAGTTATGTATTAATAAATTTAGATGAGATGATAAATGGTCCTACTTACTCGTTTGTTTAATTGTATGCCATAAATCATTAAGATTAACGGATTTTATTGTTGTTCATTAAAAAATAAGTGTATTGTTTAATTGGTTTAAACATTACAACAGTTAACACAGTTTCTTCTCATATTGAGCCTTGGTCTCCATCAGTCCTCGCTTTCAAGCATTTCTATCACCTGATGCGGCCTTTTTGCTCTCATTTGCTGTAGTGCAGCATCCTTTTTCACCTTATCCTCCCATCGGAGTCTACGAGTATGTCTACCGACCCTTCTCCTTTCACTCGGATGTCCCTCAAGGATTCTCTTTGGGACCTGAGTCGACGGCATTCTCTCCACATGTCCAGCCCATCTCAGGCAACCCAGTTTAGCTTGTATAGAGAGTTTGGTGCTTTGTAGAAGTTAACAAAACATATGGTATTAATATATGGCTAGCCAGTTTTGCAGGGATGGTTCAAGAAATGCCCTCAGATCTCATATTCTCTTCTTATTGTGATGGAATCATTGGTGGTCTATGTTTCGTTTCCTAGGGGCGCCGGTTGTTGTTAATACATACATAGTAGTACCAAACTGGGAGGCACTCTCCTAGTCTTCTGTATGTCTTACTTTTTCTTCGTCTTAATATAGGACTTATGGCCTGTTACTCAAAAGGGATTGGCTTTCTGCGAAGTCCATTCCCAGCTGTCGATCTATCTATTTGGTGATCTACCCAGGGGTTGTCTGCCTTAGGTTTAGCCGTGCAATACAACGTGAGGGAGTCTGGATTCTTTCCATTCTTCCATTCTTCTCACGTGTGCATACATAGTAGTAATATAATTCTTCTCCGTTGCCTCCATCACCTAACCATATCTTCGACTTTGCATATTTATCTAATTCTTGTTTTTGTAATTCGGTCACGCAGTAGCATTCCAGATATGTTCCTGAATGTTTTAATTTCTGACACTCTTAGCGCATTTTTTGTAATCATGGTGTCCGTCCTGAATTTGATCCCATATGTCATGATAGGTCACAAACAAGTTTTTTACTTATGACACATTATTAAAATGTTAAGTACCGCGAAAACAAATATAAAGCATTTTAAAATCAGTTATATTAAATATCTGATTTGATATGGAGTTTAACGTAATCGCTCTGGCAGCATTGAACTTATTAATGCAACATGTTCAAGATTTTGGTATTTGGAGTAACTGAAATGAGAATTGCATATTGCTTAAGAAGCAACACTTGCACTCTGGTATAAAAAAAGCCATAATTCTCGATAATTTCACATGATACGTTCCTTTCTAGTCGTTATGTTAGAGGACAAAATTCTGAATTTAATAATCTATAACATTTAAGTTATATTGCTTTTCTCTAGTTATCAAATTTTAGAATATTCATCGACTTATGCATAGACTCAATTTTAGAAATTCCGCGCTTCTGTGCTTGAACATTTTTAGTACTTCTGTACAGATTTTTTTTCTACGCAAAATCTCGATTAAGTATCTCTGAGTTTTTGTGTTCTACTGGCCTTGAGTTTTGGCAAGTTTTCAGTACTTCTCACGGAATCTCTATTAAGTATTTTTGAATTTTGTGTTTTACTGACCTTGGACAAGGTTGTTACTGATTTTGGGCAAGGTTTCGATCTTCTTCTCCGGTCTTTATCTAATGATTGGTCTGCAGCAAGCTCTTCCACTCTGCTCGGTCCTCGGTAACTCTCTTCAACTCCGCATAAGAGGTGCAGCCCATATCTCGGCAAATCTGGTCTAGGTACTCCTGGCGAGGTCGTCCTCTGCCAATCGATCCCTCGACCATTCCCTCCAACACATCATGCAGGAAACATTCGTGTCGCAACACATGACCAATCCATCTCGCGCGCCTACCGCTATGGTTTCGGTACTTATGTTAAAATCTTTATTAAGTATCTCTGAGATTTTGTGTTCTACGGGATACGACAGACAGGTGGTAAGTACATTATTGTTGAGGCTGCTAATTTGAATTATGTAATTATTTGACTTGTCATTAAATACTTGAATATAGTAGAAAAAACATTGTTTTTTTTGCTACGTGTAATTTCGTATCGTGAAAGCGTTGGAAAGCTAACGTTTTCCCACGTCGCTGGGTTCACAAGCCCGGGTGACTGCTCGCGCATTTATAGCCATTGTTAATTAACACGCTAATAATATACTTGTTAAAAATCGAAATGCATGCACAAGGACAGAGTTATGACATAATATTTGTAAAAACTCTTCGGATGGCCAGTTGGGCAACCTTGCCTTCGTGCCTAGCGAGCGGGTGACGCAACGGACGTTCAACAAACCCGAGCGTCACGAGCCAGTGTCCTTTGTGTGTGAAGATTATTTGAGTTCAAACACGTCTCTACGGTTAAACTTCTTTCAATTTGAAGATTTTTGTTAAGGTAACAAATTAACGTTTCAAACGTGGAACCAACCTGTCTTCAAAAAAATACAGTAGTTTTTGTTTTATTTATTGTAGTGTAACATACAGCGATTTTTAATACATATATGATGCTACAGTATAGTCTCGATTATCACGGCAATGTCGGATAAGCGAAAAGGTCGGATAACACGGAAAATGATAAAAACGACATTGAAAATGTGTGAATTTTATTTGCACATCGAAAACTTTTCAAATATATACATGTAACATAACTGAATGTAACGAACTAAAACATCAAAATGCACTTACGGTAAAGTAATAAAACATGCGAAAGAGCTACGTAAGCACTGAAGACTGTCGCCTGGCGCGCGAATATAATGCGTGCAGTCGGGTAAAGGAAAGGGGCATTGCCCCGGTAGGTCGAATAACTCGGAAGGTCGGATAACCGAGACTACTGTACTTCACAAAATCATACATTTCAGAATTGATAACTCCGAACTTCTTAGAAAATTGACCATTAATACCCATATGTTTCGTACAAGACACACCGCGAGCTAAGTATTCCACCTTGCTGCTTATCGTACCAATTACGATCAGAGCGCGGCAATGTACCGGATATGCGACACAAATCTTTTAATGCAATCGATGTTTTTCACCTAAATGCTTATGATTTTAAAATAATAGTCGCAGCAACTTAATAATTGTGTATAGTGCTATAATGTTATTTTCCTTTATTTGTATTATTATTTTTTTTTTTTTGTTAATTTTTATACTATTACCTTAGTTAGTTTTATATTGATTTTAGTTTAGTTAAATCTTGTTTCTTAAGTCTATAATGTTAAGTCTGTTCATTCATTTATATTTGTGGTAACATGTAATTGGCCTTATTTAAGTACTTCTTCGCTGTTTGTTATCCTCAAATAAAATAAAATAAAACATATATAGAAATGAATAATCTTACAGTTAAATCAATACATAGAAGGTTATCCACCGATTACCCTAAGCCTTTTCGTCAGCTTCTCTGATGCACATAAGACCATCCCCCATTTATGCGGAACTTACGTTAACTGGGGAATGCAGCATTCCAACAAAAGCAAGAGGAACTCCAGCCCACATCAATATAGTTTAATTTCTATTTCACTTCTATGTCCCAATCTCACAAAACACAAAAAATGGTTCATAATTCTATGGTCTAACGTAACATCATTTCAAACAGATATTTCAAACAAATCAATCAAATTTAAATACCTATCGGTTACGTAAAGAGTCGGAGATATGGGCGTGCGTGCATGACACGATGTATGAATGTAGAGGTATCTAGAGAAATATGTCAGGGCAGAACAATGTGGTGGTCGATTTTTTCTGCCTACCCCTCCAGAGAGACGGTGTGATAGTTGGTTGGTAAATAGTCTTATATATTGATTTTTTAAAAATAAAATTAAAATTCTGTTATGTTTCATTTGAACAAAAGCTTTGGATTTTGTTAGAATGTTTAGGTAAGCCAGGCTTGTATGTTGCTGTTTTTCATTTTAGGGATGATTTCAGATACGTTTGAATTATTATATAGTATTAGAATACTATTATCATGTAATTTTTATTTTCAAATGTTTTCATCACGTTATTTTTAGAAGAACCATACTCTAGTAGCTAAAGACCCGTATTTAGCTCGCGAGCCATAGTTTGCCACCACTGATCTCTACTATATCCCTCGGTGCATGCAAAATCATAATAAAGAATCGTTAAAAGCTTAAACTTCAAGCTTTTTTTATACATATATCAAAAAAGTTAGTGAACGTTAAGAAAATATGAGAACAATAGTATTTCCTAATGCTTTATTATCTTTGCTGGAATTTTATTTTGCTGGCAGTACCTTTTGTCGTCGAAATAGTATTCAACTAAGATTTAATTATCCCATAATCAGTGATGGCGAACCTATGGCACGCGTGCCACAGGTGGCACGCGAGACGGTTTTGCATGGCACGCGAATGAAGAGAAAAAAATAAAAGTGATTATGCAAAAAAATTCAAAAAGTTTAATTATTTAAACGTAATATAATGACCAGAAATTTAAGTACTTTCCTAACCTAAAAAATACATGATGGATCTAGAAATTCAAAAAAAGCCGGACGTAGGAAAATTAATAGAACAATCGGGTGGTAGTCTAGGGGATAGAACGCTTGGCTCCTGATCCAGGGGACTTGGGTTCAAGCCTGGACACGACCAGATTCCTTCTTCATAATAATGAGCTTTTTTCTGCTCACATTGAAGATTGTAATAAATTCTAATATCATTGATTTAAATCCTTGATATTAGTCTTTTTTTTTTTAAATAATAATTTGAAAATGCTTTAGAAGCAACAATAGAACAATTTTCAAGAAGGTTTGTTCAGTTTCGACAACTTGAAGAAACTACAAAATTTATTATCCATCCAGACACATATACGTATCAATAATTAAACTTGACAATGTTATTCTGGAATTAGATGATTTTGAAATGGAATTGGTAGATTAGTCGAGTTCGATATGGACACAAAAATTTAAAGATTTAAGAATTATTTTGGAAAAATTGAACGAGAACGATTCGTTGGACCAGTCCAGAGGAATGCCGAAAATGAAGTACTTACAACTTGACAATCCATCTCGAAAACTTTTTCTTGTCTTAATAAAATAGCAATGAGAATTTTAATAATTTTTTCGTCGGCTTATTCCTGTGAATCTTTATTTTCTTCAATTAACTTTATTAAATCAGACATAAGAAGTAGACTTACAGACGAAAGTACTACTGCTTGTATTCTATTAAAAGCTACCAGCTATGAACACGATATAAAAAAATTGGCGTCTAGCATCCAACAACAACGACGACCTTCGTGGCAGAGTGGTTACAAGCTCTGACTTCCATGCCGAAGGTCCTGGGTTCGATTCCCGGTGATGGCAGTGTGATTGTCACACTGTCTTTGGTCTGGTGTAGAATTCAAGTGACAATAAAATGGCGATAGATTGGCTACCTATCACATGTCACGAGAATCAATATAATAGCTAAAAAAATAATAATTGTATACTACTAATATTGGGTCCAAACGACCTGTTGTGTACATAAAAAAAAAAAAAAATTCACTAATAATGAAGTTTTGAGGGTTCTACATTTTTTTTATTAAGTCTATCTTTTATTTTGCCAGTAATAAGTAATTAATAATTTTTTTCGATGTTTTAATGCTTTATTTATATTAAAAATCTGAAGTTACACAAACATTTGATGCATTTTTATTTCCATGGCATGTGGCACGCGACTTGGCACTCAGGCTAAAAAAGGTTCGCCATCCCTGCCATATATCATATAAGTATACTTTCATTCAAAATATTTAAAACGCTGTCTGCAAGTAAATTTGCCTGCACATCCGATTTGCATATCTCTTTTTCATCATACTTGGTTTGTTTGTTTGTTTTTTCTTTGTCTCTTGCTATTGTTTTGGTATACCTTACCTTATTATACCTATTTTGATTTGATATAATTGAATTGTAAATTGTTTTTTCTTCATGTTATACTATTGTATCGTTTGTTTGTTTTTTTCTTTGTCTCGTGCAATTGTTTTATTATACCTGATTGGTATGTTTGTTCTTTGTCCTTTGCTATAGCTTTGTTTAACTGAATTTGTATGTCTATTTATCTTAAAATGTCTTGTTTTGCTTGACGGTTCTTTATACCGAAGGGTGGTACAAGATAGTTGAACTTCCAATGTTATGTTCTTGGTGTACACATCAAACTGAGGCATCTAATCTGTTTTAATATATATTTTATTACTTATCACTACTGTATATTGGACATGCTGATATTAGGAAGGAGTGTAGAGCGAAAGAAGGTATTATGAACAAAATTATGAAAGGTTCGCTTCGTTGGTTCGGACTTATGGAGCGCATGGGTGAAGAAAGAATGGTTAAAAAAGTATACGTTAACAATGTAAATGGAGTAAGGAGTCGAGGTAGACTGAGGAAAACATGGCATGACCAAATTAATCAAATATTAAAAGTTGGTCATGTCAGAAGCCGGAAGAATCGACGTGCGTGTATGACTCGATGTATGAATGTGGAGGAAGCTAGACAGGTGTGCCAGGATAGAGTAGTGTGGCGGTCCATTCTCTCTGCCTACCCCTGCGGAGAAACGGCGTGATGGTTTTGTTGTTGTTGTTGTTTATTTGTGTACCAACAATAAATAAATAAATAAATAAATTACTATGCATAGATTTTAGATGAAATATAATACTTACTTTCAGTCGTCTGTCATCCACTGCTGATCATAGGCCTCTCCCACAGCACCCCACTTCACCCCTATCCATCGCCACTCCCATCCCTCCAGGTCCAGCAATCCTCATTACGTCGTCGGTCCAGCGGGCAGGGGGACGTGCAAATCTACGAAATATAATGATAACATTAAACTAAATGTATACTTCGACAAATTATAAAATAAAATAACACGAAAATTACTTAAAAACATTCTATATTTTTAACAGTTTAAGAGTTTGCGAAAAGGGTATTAATACGTTCCCCACACTTAATAGGTTAATA